>OZ059833.1:34601266-35223842 GCA_964057195.1 Orthosia cruda | reverse complement strand
TGCGCCGCAATACTAGCTTCTCCGCCTTCAATGTCTTGTTTGAAAGCCAGTCAAAATTGTTTGGTGGAGTCCTTCTAAATTATTCGAAAGTGGCGTTGGTAATAAGATCATACCAGCCTTAAACCCAAAGCATTACTAAAAGGGGTACTCCCTTGGTCCTTATAAAGGTTTACTTGGGCTCAAAAAGTTTAAAACAATAAAAATCCTCTACCGAACTCTTTAGAAAAAGAAACTTAGATTGCATAAAAAGTCTCCCGTCTATCCCCTTCTAAATTGGAAGTAACTCGCATTTTCAATGGAGGGGGAGCTAAATTTATTTTGGAAACTTGCTAAAACAAAGATAAATTTGAATCGACTCCGCTAAGATTAATGTACCAAGTTTCAGAGAGACCAGTGGCTGATGGGAACGAATGTCGTGTCAAGGCGAACAACTATGAGATTAGTTGGAAGATAAGGGATAAGACGGAAATTAATATAAGAGGATTTTCATATATTAAAACTTGTAAATCGCCTTTACTTGAGTGATTAATCTGAGGGATCAGCACTCTAATCTCGAGATGGTTTTTGGTGAGATTTGACCTGATTTGAGCATTAGTCTGAAACCGGTTTGTTGCTAAGTGATTTTCTTAGTGTTTAATGCTAATATTCTTTGTATGTTTAAAAAAATTAAAACTTTTCTATATTTTTTTTTGACAGCCTACTATTTAAATTAGTTTTAATAATATTTATGAAAGGCACTGATTTAAAGAGGCAGTTGTAAATAGCGGTTTTGGTAAGTTACAAATTATAAATGGCACGTTTAATACTAGTTCAGCAGTTAAAACTAAGCAGTATAGTAAACAAAAATGAGTAATAAAAAATAATGAAATGGATCAGTGAATATATAATTGAGCAGGAAAATAATTAAATGGGCGGTAAAAATTATTGAACGAGCGGTTACGTGTGGGCAGTAATAAATCGGAATTTGTCTGTAAGAAATCTAATTCTAAGCAATTCTATAAATAATGAGGTGGTAAAGTAGTTGTCGAGATATAGCGGTGTGACGGACGGACAGATGGACAGACGGACGAAGTCGCACCATAAGGGTTCCTTTTTACCTTTTTGGTACGGAACCCTAAAAACAGTACTTAAATAGTAATGAAAAATTAAATTACTTTTGCTTCGATGCGAAATGAATCGACGGAGCCCCGCTGTGCGGGGCTGCTATTTCTGTATGCAGGGTCTAAAGTAACCTTTGCTCGCTCACTTCAGCTCCCGTCATCTCGTTCGAACCTAACCTGTCCGTGTCGGGGTGCCCTGAGCTCCCGAGCTCGCTTCGCTCGCTCTTGGACTGATTCACTCACCATAATGCACTCGCACGCTTATTACGAAAACAAATGCAAGAATTCAAAACACGAGCTCACGCGAAACGATTAACAACCCTGTGATTGGTCGCTTCCGCCACCCGCGCTAATAAGCTCCGCCCAACTAACGAACATTTACCTCTCTTTTCAATGAATTTGAGTTCGGGTGTCACCGCTCGCTATGATCTGCCGAACTATTTATCGAACCGCTCATTCCATCATTTTTAGCGCTCATTCAGTTATTGGACTGATCAATTATTTTTAGAATTGACATTGTATGATAAAATAACCGACAAATTGTTTTTTTATTACTGTCCATGTTTTACTGTCGCAATAATTAATCAACCGCCATTAAATTAAATAACTGCTCAATATGTTTTTCAACTGATCATAATAACATCTCGAATATTTATAACAGCTCAAAATATTAGTTCCCTTTATGAAATCAATAAATTACTTTATTTTCAACATGTGTTTGTTTTTAATGGTTGGGATGAACAATATTAACAAAGGATGCATAAAAAACTTTTGTTTTTATTTTATACCTATTCTAAGATGAATTCCTTTCGCGTTACTTAGGTACTTATAGTCATTATTTGTTACCATGAGTACCAAAAGGAGTTTACCAAAAAAAAACAAAAAGAAACTTCGTGCAGTCGAGATCTGAACATGCGTATATTAGGATCCCGCTTTGGAGTGGCACTCTCTCACGAGTCGGCCACGAGTTTCGATTACTACTATGACGAATTTTAATATTATTTTTTAACGAGCACGACACGGAATTTTATGGTAATAAGTGAAACGAGTAACTATATATTTTTATCTTTGTGTGGCATTGACCACGCCCCTTCACCTCGTGCCTAGACTGTATGGTGTCCTTTGTGTGTACAGCTGACTATATTGCTTGCATTACACCATCACACACACACTTATATGAACCGTATACAGAACCGTACAGGTGATTAAAAACATTGAGATGTGACTGCAATTTAGACCCCTTACTGTACAACAATAATCTAGCTGAATATTGTAGAAAGAGTAGATATAACTGAAAAGACTTGGAGAGAGATTGCGAATGAAATGCAATCACATCTATAATTGTTGTTTTTTTTTCTATATATGGATGCGCCGAATATATTCATCTTCTTCCGTGACTTTGAATGTATTAATATGCCAAAATTACGTCTTCATCGTTCATCGGCATTTTCAAATATAAACATTGAGTTAATAATGTACTTATGTACGCACAATATAAATCAAAACGTACGAGTGTAATATGCTTGGTAGACAGAGTTCAAAACGCCTGGGCTGCACGGCTGCATGGCGTTTATTTAAGCGTCTATGAAGCTACGTCTCCGTGGATAGCAGGCCTTAGTTCCAAAAATATCCATCATCATCTGCCCTTGGGCTATGTTACCTTGAGGTCGATGTAACATGTTTTCTTCTTCCTTTCCGTCCTGTCAACTACCACGTGTCATTTTTCCTTTTGCATAGGCCTAGTCTGTGAATGATTTGCATGTCTTTAACTAATCTTTACACAGGACTATCTAGTATAGTTGTTCTATCTGACGAAGGCGGGTTACGTGAATTTATGATGTCGAAATAATTTTTTTTTCTATCTCCACCTTCGTGAGATAGAAAAACTCTAAATGTTTCCTCTATAGTGTAATTGCAAAAGATGATGATATGCCTTATGTATTTAAAATAATTAAATATCATCCTCACGCAATCTACCCATCTTTTCTTTCTAGCCTTCCTCTTTCTGGTAGAGCCATCAAATCCATATAAATGGTAGCTCTCGTTCTGATCCAATGGACACTCAATCTTCTTTCTTGAACAGCGCTGCAATTTCATATAAAATCCGTCCCGTGTGCGATTGTAATCAAGTTTCGCTGAATCCAATGAATTCTTTAATTAGATCTCGCGTTTCTGCACAAGAAAGAATTTTATCTTTAAGACATTCTACTAAAATAAGATGTTTAAATACAGTAGGAGTTTAAATTAGCCTGAACTGGAGTTTTAGGATTAAATTCGAGTTTTTTTTAGGGTCTTATCCAGTTGTCACGTTGCTGTCTAGATTAAGATCGTTTAAAATATAAAGCTTTAATTATGGCCTATCAGATTAATGGCTTAAAGTTGTATCACAGAACATTTGATACCAAGATTTTTTTACGTAAAATTAAATAACAATTGTTATTTTTCTTACTCCATTGGTTCAGTATTATTGAGATTGGCCCCGCATATGGAACAAAAGCTATGTCAAAAAAAATGACACAAATCAAACGCGCGTTTTGTGCTGTAATTATTTAAATGCACACCCAATTTCATCACACTGAATACTACCCGTAATGACCGTCAAAGATTTTTAAATGACAGGCAGTGACAACTGTTTAACTTGCGTTCCGAGGCACGGTTGAGTCTCGGGGGATGATGGGCCCCATCCACGATGCAATCTCGGCAAGCGTTGCTTATCCTCAAAATTCGAGTCCTGCGGCTGCTATTACTTAGCCAAGAGCTCCTCTTCAGATCGTCTCAATTACCCACGTTTTTAAATAAACAAGCTTCACCTGCCTATTTTCATCATCATCATCATTTTAGACGAAAAACGTCAACTGCTCAACATATGCCTCCCCCAAACGTCGCCAGTTTGAAAGATACCGTGCGCCTCACATCCAGCGAACTCCCGCAACCTTAACCACGTCCATCATAGCATAGCCCTCTTATTGCCATTTGAGCTCTTTTCAAATGCTCACTACGGATCAAATAATGCTTCTACCCTTACAACCTCTCATCTAGCACCGTGTTTATTATTTCATTTGATTATGTTGACACGAGGACGGAAACTGTCTCGTGATTTATACATAAATATCGTAGGTGACCTAGTTATGGTGTGTGTGGAACCACAGAAAGGAAGGTCTAAAGTAGAAGCGGGTAGCGGATAGGATTATAGGAGATATTGACCTTAGAGGCCCTTTCAAATTTAGACTGACGACTAGGTTGGCAAACAATCATAGAGCTGGACTTTATCTTACTTCTTACCACATATGAGAGCAAAACTGTCTCAAGGCTGTTTTGAATTTAAATCGTAGATACATCCAGGTAAATTAAAAAAAAATGAAAACCCTCGTCACATTTTCATTGCATGCTTCATAATTTATCTAGTAGTAGACGCGCTTCGAACGACAATCTATTGAACACGTAATTATGACACGACATCTTTCAAAAACACGCCGATTCAAACAGTAAAACGCCCATAACTTATGAACGGCTGAACCGATATTCATCAAACATAGCGCTGTCGATGAAGTCACCTTTCAAACAAAAGAAAACGAAATAAAAAGTCGGTTCATCCTTTTAGGAGTTTTGATGCCACAGACAGGTACACAAATATACAAAAACACAAAGATAAAAATACACACATACACAAATACACAGGTACACACGTCAAAATTATCTTATGTATATAAACTACATCACTGTAAAGTTTCATCAGAATCTGTTCCACAATTTTTGCGTCAACATCCATCAATCCAACGATACCCACAAACTTTCGCATTTGTAGCAGAAGACGGATATAATAGTAGTAGGGTGTCAGATATACTCTCCCGTACATCACCCGCTTGTTCCTTGAACCACCGCCACAGTTTTCCCCGAAGGTCTACCCAGTTCTCTCAAGGGTGCTAGTGTGTGCTCGGTTTAGAATGAGTTATGAACATCGCCGAGAAAACTTTTTTATACGCTCTCCTTGCACTGCCATTTCATTCCTCCGTTTTATTAATTGTTCCAAGTTTTTGTCAAAGGCGAATTATTTCTGGCCAGTTCTGCTGCGAATAAGTGCTATTGAAGGCATTAAAACTTTTAATGCAATCGTGGATTTTATTGTCTGGCCTTTCGCACCTATATTTTTTCCTGTTCATTGAGATCCAATGGTCTGGAAAATGCGTAGGACGTGTTGGCGTGATGGGTCGACGACGTTTGATGGAGCGTAGGTTAGGCATGAATTGTTTTCTTTACAAAGTGAGACATTTTTTTTGCTTTGTATGTGGACAATCAACTAACCACTTGTAAGGACTTTAATCTTACTAATATTGTAATTAAAATAGGGATGTTTCTTGGATAGAAAAATGATAACTCTATTTAGTTTGTCATTGAGTTTATCAAATAACATTGGACCCTTATTTTTTGCTTTATCAAATCAATAAATTGATAATAATTTACTTGCTTGTGACGTCAGTTTATCAGATTATAGTGTAGCACACCGTGACGTCACACGATATTTCAACGCGCTGTATCGTCGTAATTTTTTGTTTGCGAGGCGAAAGAAAAAATACGCGCCCAATATTTTTAGGTTATCTAACTGACGGACTAAATAGATATTTTTTGTCAACTACCCAATTATAAAATATTATAAATGTGAAAGTTGGGATGGACGTGTGTATGTTTGTTACTCAATCACGCTACAATAGCTGAACGGGCCTGGATGAAATTTGGCACTGAGGTTATGTCTTTTTAACCCGGTATGATGTTCCCTTAGGATAAGAAAACACTGTTCCCGCAAGTGAAGCCGCTGGCAGAAGCAAGTGCCAAATAAATATCTGCAAATGACAACAGAGACCAACCGCTTAACGTGCTTTCCGAGGCGCGATTGTTCCAATTTGCGATTGGTCCAATGTTAAAAAAAATGTCCAATTCACGCTTTGTCCAATATGCGGTTGGTCTAATTCGCAGTAGGTCCAATTCGCAGTTGGCCCAATTCACAATTAGTCCAATTCGCTGTTGGTCCAATTCGCGATTGGTCCAAAATGGATAATGTTTCCGAAATTATAAAATACATAATATGTATATATACGTGTTATAAGATTCTATCAATAATAATATAATTATAAATTTATATTAGTACAAAAATTCAACATTCGTGATGTAAATTTATTATTGATGTTCAATCTCGCTATTTAAAGATGGTCACCCATCCGTGGACAAAACTCGGCAAGCGTGATTATCGACCCGTGCAGCTCTTATTATATCCACGAGCTTCTCCGAATCAATTAAGTAATCAAATGACCAGAAATGTATCGCATATAAGCCTCATCCAGGTGCCATAATTCGCCTAAGACATAAAACATCTTCTAAACACTTAGGTGTATTTATACCTATCTATATACATTGCTTCCAGAACATATACCATTCATCTCAGTCGACATTAGCATCTGTCACAATTGGCATGATCTATTGGTACTAAGCTGTTATACGCACATAATAGGTATTATGTAGAACATTAACTAGATGAAAATAAAGTATTAGAGGTGTTTAAAGGCTAACTTTTTTCGCTTTTTTGCAAGTACTCGTATACCCGCGAAAAAAGTTAAATTGATACTGAGATTTCATTGAGGCCGTTCTTGAGAGGTGTATTTCATTTTTTAGAAGTTTTTTTTTACAATTTATTACTTAATAAATCCAGCCTGTAATTGTCACACTCCAGGATAAAGACCTCTTCAAGAAGGTACAAGTATGATCATGCTTGCTCAATGCGGGTTGGCGATCTCGAATTTATATTAACTAGATACTAGCTTCTTCCAGCGGGTACACCCGCGTGATAAGTGTTTTCTTATCCGAAGGGCACATTATACAGGGATGAGAAGTAACAATTCCAAACTATAATCTATCTCTGTAACGCAATGCCATCCTTGGATAGTAGGTTAACCAGGCGTTTATTAAGCCTGGACAGGAACGGCCTGCGCCTGGTGACAGGGACCATCACGGGACACTGCTCGCTAAACAAACACTTTCACACAATAGGCAAAACAGGCAGCCTTCTGAGCAGAGCGTGCATTGAGGCGAAGAAAACCATCGCGCACGTGCTCTTTGAATGCACAGGCGTCACCCAGATTAGAACAGAAACCCTCAGGTCATCCAGATCTTACACATATGTTCTGAGCATACCAGGAGCTTTAATTAATTTCTTTAGGGAGGTGGGCTGGTTGGAAGAACCACCAAACGGCTGCCATGGCTCAAGCACAATGGTCTACCTGAAGGACTAAATGCGGTAACCAAACCCCGTAATATAGAACATCTATATTTCTGCCAAATTTAACCAAGATCCTTTCAGCCGTTCTGGTGTGATTGAGTAAGCAACATCCATCCCTCCAAACTTTTATCATATTTCCAGGTTTCCTCACGCTGTTTGCCTACACCGTTGTCAGCGATGGCCAAGATAAACTTAGTAAGTAGATATGAATTGATAAAGTCACATTGGTACTTGCCCGGATTTGAACCTTCGCATCCCAAAGTCAAAGAGACTTCGCATCCCGTGCTTGAGGTCGTGACCTCAAGCACGGGATGCGAAGTCTCTACAAAAAACTTTTTAAAAAAATCAAACTGACTGCCAAAACAAAACACTTCAAAGCGAAAAATTACTTTCTTTTCCGAAGTCGGTGTCTTTTGTACTTATTTTTTACCGTTATTCGACACCGACTTCGTAAAAGAAAGTTATTTAGATTGTAATAATAAGCCCAAACACTAGGATACATTGTTTTATTTCGGAGTTCCAGTGGCCATTGTGGTCTTCTTCATCAATTCTACTTCACCAAATGATACTTTCTAAGTGCAAATCAATCGCATTATTGATGAAAATATCAAAATCGCTATATGTTTGCCTATAATATTTGAGGGGTTCCCTCGATTTCTCTATGATCCCATCATCAGACCCTGGTTTGGATCATCATTTTGGGATACCTCCTTTCCAACAAAAAAATGATTAATCGGTTCATAAACGACGAAGTTATCCGCGAACACACATAAAAAATAATATAATATATATACAGTCGAATTCAGAAACCTCCTCCTTTTTGAGAAGTCGGTTAAAAATAGGACTGTTCCTAACTTCCACAACTTACTATAATTTGACGTTATTAGAAAGGGACGTCTCATTTTAGATAGCATCTAATAAATGTAATGAACATGTTTAAAATAAATTCGTTTAGTTGACAATAATTATGAAGCTGGCTGGAAATTGAGTTTCTGCAAGATTTGAGTGTAATGATATTTCAAATTTGATATTTAATAAATTTTATTTCACTTAATATCATCATATTATTATCAAAGGCAAAGCTAAAAGGAAGGTTTTTGGGATTAGCAAGACTGCTAATGTATCAGTGATGCAAATAGAAGTGTCATAGCGGAAGCAGAAACAGACGTGAAAAGTAAATTTTAGCGGCAACACAAACGGATGCAGAAACGAAAGTGAGAATTACTTTTAAAATATTACTATTTATATATTACTATTAAAATAAATAATTAAAGTATTATTTTTAACAAATCAATATTCAAAATTCTCTTCTTCTTATTAGTTGACTTCATTTCTGAAGGTCATGCCCGCCTTGAAACGCTTTGACGGAGTCACTGACAAGCTACTTCCACGCCACTCATGTCTTCAACTCTTATCAGGGCAGTGGTCACAGTCAATCGTGTAATCGCCGCTATCTGGCCTGACCAGCGAGTAGGTGAAAGTCCACGCAGCTGCCTGGCTGTCTCCGAGCCAATCTGTGAGTCCTCACGAGTCTCCTCTTGGTGTTGTTAGAGATCTTACTGTATTGGCATATTCTCGTCATCTTGCTCATGGCAGTTTTGACCATCTGTGTATGCTGCCGAATTTCCCTACCGCATCCCCCCTGACCATCATGCATCATGGCGCCTAAGAACTCATTCACGAATTCCAGATGATCAAGCTCTCCCGTGCGTACAATTAGTCAAGCTCGGTCGATGATTACAACCTCGGTCTTTGACCTATTGATCAACAGAGTTCCCATCTCGTTTTCACGCTCTATCCTCCCCAAAGACTTCAGAAAATTCATGCTCTGAAGACGCAATGTGGCGTCATCTGCATATCGAAGAGATTGCTGATCTTATTGCCACCTACCGCGATGCCGCCCTCCCACTGTTTTAAGGCTCTCCTCATAATGTATTCGCCATAGATGATGAAAAAAAGAGGTAATGGAATACATCCTTAGCGTAATCCTTTTTCTGGCCACCTACCGCGATGCCGCCCTCCCACTGTTTTAAGGCTCTCCTCATAATGTATTCGCCATAGATGATGAAAAAAAGAGGTAATGGAATACATCCTTAGCGTAATCCTTTTTCTGGCTTAAAAGATCGTGACACCACAGTCCCCTGACCATCGAGTCTCCATCCTCGTAAAACGCGAACTCGCGAACAATGTTGTCAAGTGCTAAGACACTCCCATTTGCTTGAGGGTTCTCCACAGGCAGTTCCACCTCGCACAATCAAACGCGGTAGTAGTTTGAGTAGTCAATAAAGCACAACATTAAATTCCCGGATCTTCTCTATCATTTGCCTCATGATCACAATTTGCTCTCTTGTGCCTCGACCCTTGACAATACCAACCTGCTCATATCAGTAAGTGTCGCTGGATGTACGATTGCAGCCGTCCGCTAACTATGTACAGCATTACCTAACTAACCTGAGGCATGCGACTGACCAACTTACCACAATTCTTAGTTGAGATTAAAAATTCAAGGAAGGTAAATTATATTTATAAACCCGCTTTTGTACCCAGCAATATGCTTCGGTGCTCTTCATAAATTGCTAGTGCACTGGCCCACCCGCGCGTCACCCCCCCCGTCGTAATGTTCTGTATAAATTTTCGTTTTAAATGATGCGGAAACAGAAACGGAAGTAAAAAATCGTGCGAAACTGCCGCAGTTGCGAAAACAGAAGCAGAGGTCTGTTGCATCACTGTATGTATTCAGGTATGTTCCACTTTAGTGTTTATTACCAACTTTCCAAAAAGGAGGAGGTTCTATTTTCAGCTGTATTTTTTGCTATCGATTCGAGTGGAATATCAAATGAAAGAGCGACAAACTTTGCGTTCAAAAATATTAATAATTTCATATTTCAATATACCAACCAATTTTACTTATACTTATCCTACTAATATTATAATGCGAAAGTTTGGATGGTTGTAACTCAATCACGTCAGATCGGCTGAACGGATCTGGATAAAATTTGGCACAGATATAGGTTATAGTCTGAAATAGCACATAGGCTTTTTCATCCTGGTATAATGTTCACCTGTGATAAAACACTTTTCATGCAGGCGAAACCGCTGGCACAAGATAATAAATGATTATTCATTCACAGCTATCAACAACTTCCATAGTCGGGGTTTAGTTTTCATCTTTATCTTACGTTGAATAAAAGCAATATCTTAAAGATTTTAGTACCGAAAAGATAGGTAAGATTATGACCCAAATGAAACTCTGGGTGGTTAATAAACGAGAAAGCATTATTG
The DNA here is from genome assembly GCA_964057195.1 of Orthosia cruda. Taxonomy (NCBI): domain Eukaryota; kingdom Metazoa; phylum Arthropoda; class Insecta; order Lepidoptera; family Noctuidae; genus Orthosia; species Orthosia cruda. Next base: position 35,213,192 of record OZ059833.1, on the reverse strand, counting down.
CGGATAAAACCTAGCCTGAAAGTTAGTGCCTCTTCATACGAACTGAGTTAAATTTAGGATGTCAATTTATGTAATTTTCTACACATATGTTAAAATCGTAGAGACGTAAAATTATTCAAACTGTACATTAAATAATTTTGAAAAGTAAAAACTACGGGGTATGTGAAGGATACTGAAGTATTTTTTTAGGGATTTTGTCTTGTTTTGTGTTTGTGTGGGTTCAATTGGCGCAAAATAGCAGAACAGATTCTGTTAAAATGTTGCATAAATAATTCTTATAGGTCGGGTCAACATTTAGGCTATAAATTGGTAAATAAAATCATCTGCCACTCGCACTCTCCTGAAAATTATTAGGACGTATTTCTTATCAAGCCCTTCGTCTCTCGCGTTTGCTGCAATTACCAATGAAACTTTACGATACTTAACTTCTAATAAATTTATTTTAGCCCGTATCACAGATGCTAATACTTGACTCAGACTCAAAATTGCCACGCCTACCAATCAACTGCTAACCAATCACAACTCTCGAGTTTGGCATATGATTCTGCAGCTTGAAATATGTGTAGTCAATAGAGCAAGATTCCAGATGCCCCAGATGTTACTGATTTTTAGTTCGCTTCTTAAGCAGTCGGGTTTTTTGGATTTTTCGAATTACCTGATAAAATATTTATATATATAATTACTCTCCTTCGGCAGCCGGGTATAAATAAGAAAATCTTTCTTCTCCTATTGTGTGAAGAGCCGCTAAGGGCACATAATAACTTACACATTGGCAAGATTAATATCTCGTGAAATGTGATACCATTTATCTATCGAACACCTAACGTAATGGCAGTAAAAGGTTGCCACATTTTATTATGTCCTAGTGATAGCTGTATTATTATATCTGTCAGAAAATTCATTTTACAGATGGTTTCTAATTACGAGCTCGTGGGTAAATAATAACAGCTCACTCCATCGTCGACTCTGTCTCTGTCACCTATGACTTGTCATGAGCAAACCAATGTCAAATAAAAAAATAAATAAAAAACAGCTGCACGGTTGACGGTCAAGGTCGGTCTTTGGATGGCAGATAGTCTGCCATCCAAAGGCCGACCTTTAAAGATTAATCCAGAAAATCTATCTGTTAACTTCTCGTAGAGGGTTTTCCGTGAATACAATCAAAGACTTGAAGAACTTGTTCACTGGATATATTGTAAAATAAAACCACATAGAAAATATATGAGCGCAGCCATCAGGCGATCACATTAGCGAATTTAAAAAAGTCATTCTCAATTCAAAAACCTATGACAGTAGTATAGAATAGAGAACCATGAATCAAACAATGACTGCACAAAGAAGGTCAACATTCAACAAAATCTGATACTGAAAGCGCCTGCCTGTGTTCGAGCCAAAGATTTTTAACTCTTTAAATCTTAGAGATTGGGTTCATAACCACTGTAAGAGCGGTGACTTCATATACTACCTACTCTCTATCTGGATGCAATTTGGCACAGAGTTAAATTATAGTCTGGGATAGCAAATAAGATACTTTTTATCCCGGGAATATGTTCCCTTAGGATAATTTTCGACATTCACGTGGGCGAAGCCGCTGGGAGAAGCTAGTATTATATATGTGGAAGAAACTCTGTCTGTTATCTTTTCACGCTTAAACTTTGGTATGGAGATAGTTTGAGATCACAAAAAGGACATAGGCTAGTTTTTCTACCGGTAATCTTCCTTAAAGAGGTGGAAAGGGAAGACATTTTTATAGTGAACTAATAATTTCTCAAGTAAGGCAGCCCGCACTACAATATTATTGCGCGATATAAAAAAGTTGGCTATTTAAAGTACCATTGTTACGCAGACGAAGTCGCGGGCAACAGCTAGTATTAAAATTAATTCACAACAATGTGTGGCTGGGCCCCGCGCGTTTAGTGGAGTGTTAAATACGAAAATAATGTTAATCGGGTCGCAAAACGCATCACTGAAAGATATTTTATTTATTCTTATTTATTTATTTTAGGAAAACTTACAGCTGATACAATCAATAATCAGAAACAACTTGCAAAAACTACCAATTAAATGTTTTCACCCATATAAAAATTTGCATGAAATACATATTAGCGAGAGTTTAAAACAAAAAAGATATGACTGAACGCCCAACATATAAAAATAAACAGAAAAAACAATTCTACACAACAAGCAAAAGCTTAATCAAATTATTCTTTATGTTTTTAATCTTAGTGGGGAACAAGCCCAGATCAACCACACCATATTAAACGTACGACAAGCTCTTATCAGGTAAGAATTCTGTATGTAAGTAGTTTCAACTTCAGGTATATAAACAAGGTCTCAGTGTCAATTCCAATAATCGATTCCCAATGCAATTAACTATAATCAACCATGCATTTCATACCGTTGAATAGACAAAAGATAAAACAATGACACTAAACACGACAACTGATTCTTTAAAAATATTGACTTCATCTAAACTTTTAATCGTTTTTTTTGGCTGGATTACTATTTGTTTCATACGTGAGTACCTCTTCTTTATTATAAGATCAAATTTATATTATCTATGGTTGCATTCACAACAAAAAATAATCCGACTTCGAACTTAGTTTTTATTGAACTTGCTCATTTTTTAGTGACGGTGTACTTACATAACTAAAAACAGAGAAATAAAAACTACTTTGTAGTGTTTTTGTTTAGAAGTTGGTTTATTTTTAATAAAATGTATTTTTTTAGTTGTGTGTTGTTAGGTTTTAAAAATATCCTTAATATATTGACTTATGCTACATATCTGCGTTCTTCAATGTGGTGAAGCAGTCAACCGCCTCCTAGGAGCGCTGGCCGGATAGCACGGCACGCCAGCATTAATGACATCATACGTCATGTCACCACCGGGGTGCCAGCTGTTTTAGAAACCTATGGCTTGGCACGCGACGATGGGAAGAGACCAGACGGGATGACCATAATGCCTTGGACATCCCATCTTCTTAGCACGGCGGGCTGGGCCGGTGCAGAAAACTTCAAACGGCGCAAATATAACAACCTTATTGGACGCTAATGTTTGAGCCGTTTGGGGTTGAAACTTTAGGTCCATGAGCGCATCGAGTTTTCCGAGAAATTAGCACAAAGCTCGTCGACTCTTAACGTGACAAGATGGCTGGGCTTTTCTTCGGCCAGAGAATCAGCATTGCCATCTAACGTGGCAATGCTGCCAGCGTTCTAGGCACTTTGCCCATTAACATCGATGTGTGCGAATTTTTTGACGCACAATGCGCTCTTTTCCCTATCCCCTTTGTATTTGTATATAGGTAAGTTCTTTTTTTAAATTGTCTATTGTATATATGCTAATATATTAGTTTTAAATAACAACAAGCAAAAGTCACATATTTTGCTTATTGTTATGTATTTTCAACAGTAATCAAGAATATATTATAATTAAATATTTTTATTTCTATCACAACAGATTTATCACAACAGAATATTTTAAAAGGAAACGAATACGATCAATTCAAAAAGGAATTCAGTCTTGTTGACCCCTACGAAACGCCATCGGATTTTTCACTGTTACGTAATATTGAAGACCTAAATAACTGCACCTGCCCTCGAGTATTTTTCCCAGCATGCGGTAAAAACAATGACACCTATTTCAACGCTTGCGTCTTAAGGTGTCTCGGAGAAACTACATTAAAACGAATAGGACCCTGCATTAATTACAGAAGAATGAAAATCGACATTTTATCTTTAAAAATTCCAACTGTATGGAAGAATCCGAAAGCAGCTTCTTTAAAGCCTGGTGAGAAATTAGAGGAAGTGTTACTTGTAATACTTGAGCCTAGTGATAAAAAATCGGTTTATCGGTTGAATAATGTAATAAGTAATCACCGATACAATAAAAAAAAAAATATGTCTCGAGTGGATACACCTTTTGGGCACTCAAGCGGTTAATAAATAGATGTGTGTTATCTTTAACGTCTTTTTTAAGTTAAAACTCCATCAGCCCCGTTGTGATTTGAAACACGATGAAACGTCCGCCCATTGTACACTTGCTTTTATGATTTTTTTGTCCTGTATATATATTTTTGTGGTGTACAATAAAGAATAAATAAATAAATAAACGTAAAAGCGACATTAAAAGACATAAACCCAATACATCTATAGAATTTATCGTGCGACAGAATGAAATAGAATACATTATACAGTATTTCTTATACTTTCTTGAAGGTTTCACTTCTATGTTATTATTCTTATTTTTTTTCATCATCATCATCATATTAGCCGAGATGAGATGTTTTTATTAATTCATCACAATGCAAGTAAAACCATAAAGGAATTGTATTAATCTTTAATATTTTTTCATCCCTATTGAAATAAATAACTCAGTCATATAAGTTGAACAAGCTATTTGGTGCCTTGCTTAAATAGTTTAAAGGCAGCTAACTTTAGTGTGTCAGTAGTAAATTAAATCGGCTGTATGGACTGACTGTCTCGTCTTGAAACGTGTTCGAAGAAAGTGAGTATTCGGGACTGTACTATTGTGGACAGACGCTGCTTGATGTGGCGTTCTTGGAGTATCGAGACATTTGTGCGGCACTCAGTTCCAGTCCCAGTCCCAGTTTTTGCAACGTACACATATATGGATAAAATCTGGGATTCATATCTTTTGCATTTTTTTCCATTGCCACTAACTGTAACCTCATCTGTCCAATTTTCTAAAGTTATGCGTATTCTAAGCTCTTTGTAGATATTAAATAAGAGCGGCGATATAATACATCCTTGGCGGACACCTGCATTGGGGTGGATGTTACCGGACAGAATGTCATCTGTTCGTACTGAGGCTGTGCTTTCTTTGTTGTACAACATCCTCAGAAGAACTAGGTGTTTCGGCGTATCTATGTAAATACATTTTAACACAATATTGGCCATTTTACCGAGTCAAATGCTTTGGAAAAATAAACAAAGCAGCTAACCTATAGTAACTCAATTTACACATGCGTGCTGTTTGCCACTAAGGAGTTTAGTTGTATGCTCCATATCTTGAAAACTGCTAGCCCAATTTTGATAAAACTTGCGCTTTTCCCTAAGTTGGAAGATACTCAATCCAACACAAAAATAATTATCACGATTCAATAAGCAGTTTCGAAGAAATGCGTGGACAAACATACATACACTTTTAGAAGCACACGTGTTTAGAAGCATACATATGTGAATTTTGTGCAGTTCCAACAATATTACATATAAACGTGTCAAATTGATTACCTCCTTTTTTATGAAGTAGTAGTAGAAAAACACGCGCATAATATATTTTATGTTTGATGCTCTTATAAATTGAATACACATCTTTGCTGGATACCTTTAAGATCATTGTATAAATTGGACGGGTGTTCGAGAGATTTATTAACTATTTATTAAAATCTATGTGTTTGTTTTACTTTAACAAAAAACGACTCCAGCTATCCACAGCAATAATTTAATGAACAAAAATAATAAAATAAAGATCGTTGACCACGTAGTCATTCTATACTCGGCGGGGTACAAATCTGCGGAGTTTCGCAAATCGTATCAATTAGACCCTGTAGCGCATATTATATGCGCAAACATAATCAGGCGCAGTCCACCGGTACCTACGACCCTCTTATATTTCAGCCAGTCTCAAAATAGGAGGTGCAAAAACCACCATGTTCCAAATTAGTAACTTAACTTAAAATGGAACATTTGCTTTTAAATGTCTCCCACGGGTCACCTTTCATAATACTAATATTGACCTGTGACAGGTCAAAAAGGGTCAACAGGCAAAAAGGTTAAAGGATGCCTGACATAAAGCGTATTCGTTACGTATGGACGTCCGTTTATTGCCGACTATCACACCAGAATGCAACATACGAGTAACTGATTTACCTAATTAAAGGTTATTTTAAAAATAAATCGGGGTTGGTAGCTTCGCTATAGTATCGTATTTTGTAACGTAAAATTTTCTCTCGGGATTGTTTATAGTCTACTAGTCTATCCGCGGCTTCACCCGCGTGAAAACTGTTTTATTATAATAAGTGCTTGTAGAAAGACTAACATTTATGAAAAAGTCGTCACTGAGATGTATTTTTTTCAATCCTAAAGATTTTGACATTTCGACAGTCGCTAACGCCGGAAGATTGTCACTTTGTCCAGAGCTTCGGTTCCCAACCTATGATTGGCGGACGATTGGTGGTCCGCAAGAGCTAAAATTATGGTCCGCAAATGGTTTAAAATTTCAAATTAATCAACTTAAAAATAACATTGATGCTAACTTATTTCAAGTTTCTATCAGAATGTAGTATTTTCTATGAACATGCTCGTTAATTTGATTTTAAAAAATAAGTTCAAATTTGTGATATTTAATTTGTAATAAAGTTTATTTTACGTGAACACAGTTAAATTTACTTCCACTATCCTTGGGGGTCTTGGTGCTAAAAATAAACAAATCAATGTGGTCCTAGGGTAAAACAGAAGGTTGGGAACCACTGTTCTAAAGAGTCGAGACCCAGTTCTAGGTGTTAAGGCGGTATCGTAACTCTAGTAAGATTTAGTTGTTTGGTTACTGTTAAAATAATATATTGGGGTATTTGTAGCAGGGCCATCTGAAACATGTGACTAGCCTTTTCCCAAATAATATATGAAGACCAGCTCGAAAGCTAACCATAATCAGCTGAATACCGTTATTTTGTGGCATCATGGGGCAACTGCCTATCTCACCTCCACAATCCAATCGAACTGTAAATTTAACTCATAACATTTATTTCAATTGAATCACTTTTAAAATGTCAAGAAGTTAGTCAGTCAGAAAATACAACTATTCATATCAACATAGATCTCTGTGGAAAAGAACGAGCAAAATTGAGAGTTACTGGGCAAGACTGATCATCAGGATTTCGGTCTACCAGCAACAAATGTTTTCTAAACTGTTTGACAACACTTCGGTGTAAATGCTTCCACACAGAAAGGACCAAAACGCTTTCCTGGGTTCCTTCCGTGACGGGCGTATTTGAATGACACTGTAAATGATTCAGTCCTAACGGGCTGATGCCCCATAAAATTACCTCGGGTTCAAATCTTAGCACGCGACTGTTGCGAAAATGTAACACCGGCCTTAAATTGACTTTTTCTATCTTTTGAACCTTTTTGGGTTAAGCATTATAGGTACCTGGCTGTATGTTGAGAATGTCTTTGCTTGTGTTTTAGAATTTATGGCGATTCGCATAATGCAACCCGATGTCGTTATGGGTATCATAATGAAACCGATGTAAATTTTGTAATTCGAATATAACGAAATCGAAGTAGATAAAATATATTAAAGTGGATGTCGGTGGTAAGATTGAAAGCCGATCCCAACTTGGTTGAGAAAAGGCAGATGACTGAATGCCGTCTCAGTCACTACCGGTGATTTTGTGCCCTGTTTTATAGGTGATTCGATAAACGATTCTAGGTTTGGTATCGATGTGAGAGATAATCGTGATTGAGACATTATGATTGTTAGGCAAACTCTTGGGTTTTTGTTCGATTGCCTCGTTGTTGATGAATTGGCCGCAAGCACGCAATCGAGGCGGTAAATAATATGTTATTTGTTGGCAAAATAAAGAGTATAGAAATAGCTACCTACTTATTTTGTATTTGATATCTTCATTATTTTTAATCCAGCTCGAGTGAACTGGACACTAACACGTATTGATAAACGCTCTTGACTGTAAATAAAAACAAGTAGTAAAAAATTAAGTTAACACCTTCGTTAAAGACTCAAACAATTCATAAACAAAGATCAAGAAAATTATAGAAAATTTTACATAAAGGAAAATACTCTTATCAGTCTGAACTGGATTTAGAGGTTACATTTTATTGTAAGTAACACGAAGTTATCGATAGAAAATAGCTGCATAACATTCGGTGTTATTCATTTCATTTAATACGTTTCATTACATTCACACAAGTGTCGTGGTGGCCCAGTGGCTAAGACCTCGCCTCGCATGCTTGAGGTCGTGGGTTCAAAACTGGGCAAATATAATATCATAATATATGTGACTTTCTCAAATTCATATGTACTTTCTAAGTTTATCTTGGACATCACATGCAATGGCGAAGGAAAACATCGTGAGGAAACCTGGACTTATATAGTTAATGTAAGTCTGAAATAGCCAAGTCAGAGGCCTGTGGGGTTCGCAGAGGCGGCTTATTCAACTCAGACACCAGAGGTAAGATATCCTCACAAGAAAAAGGAGAAGATGACATTCACACCGGACAGTGTCGACAAAATAACAAGACTTAACAATCCCACAGTTAAGGACATACAATAGTAAATTACTATCTTACGAGAAGAATTTTTCCTGACAAGCTCCTCTTCAAAGAGTTCTACTGCCACGCTCCTTTCAGTAGCCAAAACGAATTACAGTAGATTACATTCTTAAGAGATACGGCAACAATTGCTGCAGTTGCATAAAGGAGTTGACGTCCCAAGTCGTTCTCTCTAAGTTGGATTAAAAGACAAAAGACAGTCCTAAGTAGTACACGACGCAACGGTCCTTCGTTTTAAATTAGTTGATGTTTTAACGTTTTGCGACGGAATGGTGAGTTAAATTACAACACGGTCAAAATAATCGTGCACCTTGCTGGAATACGACCTCACTCCCGCCTGCCAACGTTTGCCTCGTGTGCCAATAACGAGAGTCGAAAGTCAGATTGAGGTAACATAGCCAGGTGCACGGTTATTGTAGTTTTAAAGTTATTTGTAGAGTATAGAAAAATAATAAATAAGAATAGAATAGTAAACATTAAAATTTACCATACAGACACAACACAACAGCAACAAATACTAAGTAAAGAGTATAATATTGTTAAAAATCATACTTCATATTAATCCTACTAATATTATAAATGTGAAAGTTTGGATGCATGTATGTTTGTCACTCAATCACGCCAGAACAGCTAAACGGATCTGGATGAAATTTAGCACAGAGATAGATTATAGTCAGGAATAGCACATAGGTTACTTCTCATCCCGGTATAATGTTCCCTTGGGATGATAAAACACTTTTTATACGGGCAAAGCCGCTGGCAGTAGCTAGTAAAATTGGATTAAGCGTACCTACAACGAAAGGGTTACCAACTCAGCTTTTGCTAGTCTTTGGTCACCCAGCGAAGTGCTGCGAAATTGTGCTCACGTGAACAATTCTAGCCGCGTACCGAGATTGCGAGGCATGCGCCGCGCACGCCTCGCAACGCACGTATTTTGCTTTGATTTGAGTTGTCGTAGCACATGCCTCACCACGAACGTCCACACATTGCGAAGCATGCGATGTGCGCCGTGCGCTGCACATGCCTCGCAATGTATGTACGCGGCTTTAGATTTTAACATTCCCACCATAGCCATTGAATGTCTTTGTCTAGAGCGCCAGGAAGGCTCTATATATTTTGATATCAATAACCAATACAGCAATGTAAAATAAACCTGTTTGCATGTCTATCATAAGCATTCATTATTAGTTACGAAAATAAGTAAGAATATTCCCTAAATAAAACTTGGAGTTTCGAAGTTTTATCGTCAGAAATCTATATAAAATAAAAGAACTCATAGCTTTTTATGGATAAACTTTCTCTGGATTTGCATGAAGCGCAAATGTGTTTTAAAGGATCTAAATTGCCTTACTCATTAATATTCCTGTATACATTTATTTTTTTTTACTGCCAGAGAAAACAATTGTTTTCATTCAAATGATAGTTGGCTAAAAACTTGTTAAATATTTACTTTGAGACACACGCTTAACTTGTACGGTCAGCTTAAAAGAGACAAATATTTTTGGTATGTTGTTTAATTATTACTGACTTCAAAAAAAGGAGGTTATGTATTCTATTCGTATTTATAATATTTTTGGAATTTCACAATATTCACATAATAATATGGGTGTGGCCTTCTAAACATGTGTGCCAAATTTCATTAGTGTATGTATATATGTTTGTTGGTATGTCGTCGTTGTCTCCATAACTAGTAATTGGACCGTGATAATTTTTTACTTATAAAAAAAACACAAAAAAATATACCGATTTCAAAAGCAACAATACACTAAAAAGTGCTGACACCGACTTCCAAAACGAACCTTCAATTACAAAAGCAGACAGCTGTGTAACGGTAAGAGTTAGCCCGGGTAGACGGCACAGATCTCGCTTACTGCTAGTCGTCACTTGGAGGACCACCTGAGGCTTTAGAAAGGTGACATTATATGAACAAAATTGTTGTGACAGCGGTTGGAAAAACATCAGAAATGTAACGTGATCAACCTCTTACACTATGCCATTTTAATCATCGCTTAAGGAATGATACTTTTTCTAGTGCCTCTGATCTCAACGAGTATACATTCAATAAGTTTGAAGTTGAATTTGTATTTCACAATACGTGAGATATGGCTATCATAATCTCAGCAATTGATGAAGAGAAAAAAAAAAGCAAGAAAAGGTTGGCACCCGGTAGGGACTAAGGGCGGTTACGCACTAAATCCGATCCGTGTCCGGGAAATTTCGGTTCCGAAGTAGCCGTAGGACATCCGAACTCTATCCGTCATAATCTGTCATACTTCAAAACATTTTGAACTCGGAACTTAAATCACGGACACGGATCATGGACACGGCCGTGTAGTGCGTAACTGCCCGTAACCTCGGTGACGGATAGACGTAAGAGCGGTGACGACTGGCCGTAAGCGTAACTGCGAGTTGACCATGCACAATTGACAAGATATGTATATACAATACAAGATTGTAGTAAATCTTGGAAGTTGATATTAACTAATCAATAAATATAATAAATCAGTAAAAAAGTCATTTTTGTACAACGAGTCTTTAAGTCAAGAGTGAATATGTTACTTCTAGTCAAGCGTGTTACACCGTCGACCACATCATCGCTTACCATCAGGTGAGATAGTGGTCAAGCGCGAGCCTATCTAGAAGAAAAAAAAAAGAACCCTTTTCCAGCATTTTTTGCATTTTTGTCTGATTGTCTGTTTATTTGTGCAAGCATCACGTGAAATGTACGAAACCAATGTAGATAACTTTTATACATAAAAATTGTGCGTAACTTCACCACTATCAAAAGTTAGATGAATTTAAAGTATTCATGAAGTAAAATTTGTGTTATAATATATGTAAATCGGATTAAAAACATACATAAAAAGATAATGATATCTACAGAAAGCATTATTCTAGCTTATCAAATGCTAAAGCAGTGTGTCCCAACTTACCAAAGAAGATTCAGTTAAATTCCAAGCTCGGAGCTAACTGTATTAAATTAAAGACAGACTGACTATGAATAAGGATTTCATTTAGCCAATCAGAGCTATAATTTTAAAAATAAATAATACAAGATTGAAATAGTCAGAGAAAATGGATTGAATTTATTTTAAGTTATCTTTAAAAGTTGCCGCGTTGGTCTAATCGTCGCAAACTTTACTGCTGAGCTGGTTCTAGGTTCCTGGGTCGGGCAAAGTAGAATTGGGTTTTTATCTGAAATCTGAATTTGTGTGATTTGCAGCCTGGAGTCAGGATTTGTGCCCGGATGATGGCAGTAGGCTCACCCCTTACAAATTAAACATAGTTGGAGAAATGTGGGTGTGCATACTAAAGACTAAAAATAAAAGTCGTTAACACCTATCTATAAATACAATATTTAAAAACGGTACGAAAAAAATGTAAAAGCAGTGTCGCTAACACGATCAAACACACGTATCGCGGTAAGTGGCATTCTTGACCTTTTCACTTGCCATTCAGTAATGAGTTAAAATCTCATAAACGCGTAGACCATTTACATGATTGAAACGGATAAAATGGTTTTACGCCTATACCTTTCATTCGACACCAATATTTTCAATATATCTCCATCATCAACAAAAAATCGTGATTTCAAGTTACGTAATTATACTAGTCGGATCAATGACTTTTATATTTTTGTTATCTGGCGGGGACTTTACAGGAGCACCTCTGCTTAACCTTTGGGAGAAAATAGGCGTGTGTATGTTAGTGAGGTTATATATTCCACCATAACATCTAAACGCCTAAACTGATTTCAATGTATGTGGTACCTGCATAATCCGGGGTAACATAGGCCAGTAAAAAAAAAGGCGTCGCTATGGTTCATGAATAGCCAACATGATTTTTTACGCTAAATTCAATAATCATCGTCTAGAATTAATTGAGCAGATTACAAAAATATATCATAGTAGTATTCGTTCACTAATGAGTATGACGACACGGTTGGCGCGGTGGTTAAGCGATCGGCTTCAGGCCTCGTTTCTAGAGAAGCGGGGCATTGCGCATCGCGATGGGCGGCGCGGACCGCACTAAATTCAGACATATGGCGTTGATTGAGAGTGTTTACGGAGCAGTGCCGGCGATTTCGAAGAAGTCACGCGCCGCGAGACGCCACGCCACACGCGACGCGGGACGCCCCGCGTCTCCGTAAATGAGGCCTCAGCGCTGCGTTTCGCGGGTTCAATTCCCCTACGGTACAAGTATTTGTTTGGCCTACAGATGTATCGTGAGTGTGTTTTTAGACGCACTCACGGTATAGGAGAAATTTATGATTCCTACAAAGATTCTGAAATAAAAACAAAATCCCGTCTGCTTAAGAAGCGAACTAAAAAGATGTAAACAAGAAGAAAATCATGCTATGCAGTTGGAGGATGCATATACGCGAGCTAACCAAAACCATAATATCTATCCTTCGGCAGCATAGCACAAGCGCTGGAGAAGAAAGCTTAGAGTATCTTGGATTGAGTTCGGCCCTAAAGTATGCATTTGCCAACAACCTCAACATCAAGCAGCGTTTATAGGCTATAGTCCAGGCTCGAATACTTCAGTTCTTTGATCACGTGTCCCTAAGAGGCAACGAATCTATTGTGCGGTTTGTGGTTCAGGGTAGAGAGGAAGGAACGAGGGCACGCGGCAGGTCTCCCATGCGATGGAACAACCAGATCAAGACTGCAGTGGTCCATTGAGTACACCCGAGTAACAGATGAAAGAGAGGGATGGCTTTCCATCGTGAGGCGAATCATGTCAGCCTGAAGTTTCACTGCAACATGATGACCACGCTCGCTCTTTCAAGAGTGTACAGAAAAAGAAGAAGACAAATTTCACCTATAACGTTTATTAAACAGGGCCCCGAAATAAAACAAAGGAAGAACTTATTCAAAAAAATATACATACTCCCCTCTGAACAATTTTTTCATCCTCAAAATTGTTACAATTGAACAGGCAATAGTTCATATATGTCTTGTTCTGATCGCTACACACGGGAAAGTATACCATGGGACATTCTTTACAAGGCATCTTTTTAGACATTTGTGGAAATAGTGTATGGTATGATAATGTGGTCTGCCCTCTGGTGGGTGGACGAGTGGGTGGTGGTTCAGTTAGTTCTTCAGTTGGTTCTTTTTCAGCATGTAAGGGTACGAAAGCTGAAATAATCAGAACAGCACCTGAAAAAAACAAATGATGCAGCAAAAATCATAATAATTTTCACAAAAAAAAAGCGCTGCCTGGGTTTGAAGCACCTGCGACACTTAAGTCGGGGCCGTTACCACTTGGCCACCACAGCTTCACTATAGAAACATATTACAAAAAATCAATTCAATTCTTTATACATATATACTTAACTATGTTCTTAACTTGGTTAAACATTTTCATGTTACACAGAAAAAGTGTTTTTTTATTGACCAGTGAATTATAAGATACTCTGGTTTGTGAATATTACTTACAAAATAGTCGCATGTTGATGTTTTGTGAATGTATCTTTTCAGTCATTTGCTTGAAGGAACAACTGCTAGTTAAATAGATAAGGTTCTTAATAACCTATTAAGAAACAGGTTATTAAGGACCTTAATTAGTTACACTGATTAGTTAAACTAGCAATTAAAACACTGTAATTGTACTTAATTTCCTGTACCACGTTTGAGAAACATGTTTTTTTCAACCCGGCGAGCGCACAGTTAGGTCTGCGTGACATTTTGAAACGCTTGCATTTTCTAGAAATAATGTGTGGCGTTTCTGCACTTCTCAGTAGCTGGAGCTAACAAAGCCCTCTTTCGGTTTCTAGCCACTATTCAGTCGTATTGCACCTGTACCGGAAAATAGACCAGGCTAAAGACAAAATAAAGAGCATACAATTTACAAATTGATAGGGTCTGTCACTAAAACCTTATAAGTAAGCTTCCTTCATTCGGTCTGCCCGGTGGTCTGTGTGATTGGATTGCAGATTGCCTGAGTGATCAGTCCATTCGAACGGTTATCGATGGCTACTGGTGGGACCAATTGGATATTCATGCCAGGGTGCTTCAAGGGTCGGTACGTTCAGCAACATTATTCTTGCTGCTCATTAACGATCTGCTACAACCTTTGGGTATGCAAACGAGAGCATTGTTGCTAAGAGATACTTGTCCAACGCAAGGGCTACCGGGCCGCAGATCCGGTCACTCCATGAGGCTATGGTGAATCGTTTGAACCTGTCCGTGCAGGTAGTCTCCGAAAGGGGCCAAGCCAATCTGGTCAGTTTTATTCCTGCTAAAACCCAGGCGTGTATTTTTTCTCTAAAAAGAGCCAATTTCACAAGGCTCGAAGCTTTCTGAAATGTGACCGTGCCAATGAAAGACCATCTTGAGCTTCTTGGCGTTACGTTGACATCGATTCTCAACTTTGGCCCATACATTGAAGAAAAGGCGAGATCCTTGCAAAGGTGAGAAGGTATTTCACGTTGGCATAGATGCTCAACTATTATCAAGCGCAAGTTCGATCATGCACGGAGTACTGTTCTTATCCCTGGGACGGATCTGCCAAATACCAGCTTGATGCACTAGAGTCGATTGGAAATTGAGCCAAGAGGCTCATCCGTAATGAGGCACTGGTCAAGTCAAAGCTTCAAAGCCTTGAACATCGTCGCCAAGTTGCAAGCTTGTCTGTTTTTTATCAGCTACATTTCCAGGAGTGTGCGATGGAATTGCATGATCTAATTCCACCTAGCCCGTTTCATAATCGGACTACCAGACGTACGGCAAAGCGCCATCGATTCAAGGTGGACATCCCACCCATACGCACAAAACGTTTTGGGAACACTTTTATTATGCGTACAGCTAAGGAGTGGAATTCCCTGCCGGAGTCTGTGTTTCCCGACAAATACAATCAAGGAGTCTTTAAGTCAAAACTGAATAGGTTATTTCTAGGCAAGCGTGCTTCACCGTTGACCACATAATCGTTTACTATCAGGTGAGATAGTGGTCATCGATCAAGTGCGAGCCTAATAATAAAAAAACTTGTCTTTTGTAGTTATTTATATAGCTTTTAGTTGATTTGCGATAAAGGCAACCGTGACGCAACCTTTTTCGTTGGAAAATCCTCATTGTATATCCTCCGCCCTGGAGGGGGAGGGGCGGAGGAGTCTGTCAGACTCCTCCGACTCCTCCTTCTCCTCCTCCGGACTCCGCCGACGCCCGGCGCGTCTGCAGCGGATCGTGTGAGTGGATGAAATCTCTCTCCCTCTCCGCAGCCTCCTTCTGCGAGACGACTGTTTTGCAAAAGGATACCACCGCGTCCCAAGACTCCTCGCTGCCGAAAATAAACTCGACTACGGCCGGCAGCGACAGGTCACTGCCTACTTCAGAAATGAGGGCACGGCGTGGCTCCTCCCAAACGGCACACTCTGCCAGCGAATGCCGCGCCGTGTCCTCCCGGCAGTCGACGCAGTGGTGACACCGGGCGCCCGGCTCCCTGTTTATGCAAGTACCTGACTTCCCGAAGCAACCATGCCCCGAGAGCACCTGCGTCGCCCGAAACGACAGGCAGACGTGCCTCCTACCGAGCCAGCGCTCGAGCACTGGCCGGACCGCATCAAAAAATCAAAATCATTTTTTTTTTATTTCACATTGGCCTACATGGGCACTTATAAAACGTCGACAAAAGGTGCACGGTTCGGGTTGGTCGTTTCCTATGGAGAAGAACCGGCAAGAAACTCCATGGTTACTCTTTTAAAAATGGTTTGGTTTTACAATATTTCCATGTTACAGCAGTAAGTACTAAACTTAGATACGAGTATGGAGGGACAACGTAGGCCCGACTTATGACAATAAGTCGTAAGAAACTAAAAAAATTAAATAAATATATTAATTTAATGTATAAAAAAAAAGTTAAAAAATGTTATCTTGCATCTAGAAGGCCTACAATGTTCACACATTCACAAAACAATCGGTAAAAGAATCTATACAAAGGTAAAAAAAAAATAAGTATAACAAGACTAAATTTAACATGTGGCACAAATTTTGTTATCAGTGCTGTAACTATTCTTAGCAGGGTGTGTGTGAAGCTAATTTGGGTGTGTTGCAAGGGATTT
Organism: Orthosia cruda; assembly: GCA_964057195.1. NCBI lineage: Eukaryota > Metazoa > Arthropoda > Insecta > Lepidoptera > Noctuidae > Orthosia > Orthosia cruda. Next base: position 35,196,817 of record OZ059833.1, on the reverse strand, counting down.
TATCTTACCCAACTTCAAAAGAGGCTGGAATGATTTATGAACTAGTCATATCTTTATTTGTGTAATGAATTATTCTAGCCTTTTATTACCTATGTATGTTTCCAAAGCAATTATAGATATATGTTTACTTTTATATTTTACATATTAATGTTGTAAAATAGTTATAAGGCTACGATGGGGCTGACATAAACCTCTAGTTTAAAAGCCTCTAAAAAAAAAAAAAAAAAACTATTCTTAGCAAAGGGTTATAAAGATGATTGAAAACCATTGTAAAAAGTCTAATTAAAAGAAGGAAAGAAAAAATGAGATTGAGAATAGTTAGAGATATCCACATATTTGTGCCGTTTACAAGTTACCAGGGAAGCTGCATGCGCAGAAGGAGCTAAGGCCAAATGTTTTTATCTTCAACGTAGTCCTTGATTTTATAATATGCGTTTTTAATAAGAATATGTTTGATGTAGTTTTTGAACTTCCCATCGGTCAGTTCTATAACTGACTTTGGCAACTTGTTATAAAAGCGTATACTGTTTATAAGAAAAGACTTGCTAGTTTTCGTTAATCTGAATTTAGGTATTACAAGTTCGTGCTTACTGCGTGTATTTAAATTATGGAAGTCGCTTCTAGTTTTGAAAAGCCCTCGATTTTTATCGTCTGTTTGATAAATAGGAAAGCACGAGATCAGCAGATTTTCCACGAATTCCGTAGTGGTGTAATTTACAGATCAGTGTGTTGTGGTCGACGCAGTCGAAAGCTTTTGAGAGATCACAGAAAATTCCAATGGCATCCTGGGACCTCTCCCAAGCCTCCAAGATGTGGCTGATGAGTTTTACTCCCGCGTCCGTTGTCGACCTACCTTTCGTGAAACCAAACTGTTGACTATGCAGGATCCCATTTGAATTGAAGTGAGATAACATCTGTTCCAGCATGATTTTTTCATAGATTTTACTCAATGCTGGAAGCACGGATATAGGTCTATAATTAGAAGGATCACTCTTACAGCCTGATTTGAAAATTGGTACTACTTTACTGTGTTTCATTAAGTCAGGAAAAGTGCCGTTGTCCAAACATTGATTGAATATGCCTGTAAGGACAGGAGCATTTGAGTCAATAATATATCCAAGAACCCTAAAGGATATCCCCCACAAGTCTTCAGTATTTTTTATATTGAGACTTTTGAACGCGTTTTTAATTGTATCAATACATATTGGTTTAAATTTAAAGGTTGTTATGTCTTTAGTAAAGTTTTCTTTAAGAAGAGCTTCAGCTAATTTAGATGAGGAAGGAAGAGATCATCGATGGTAATGAGGCCGGTGGTAGAGCGTGAAAGCCTGTCCCGCCATTCCGCCACCAGGACCTCGCGAAGCTGAGACACAGTGACGCAACCTGACCCAACCGTGCACTCAATGTTACAATTTTCCACTGTGCTCTCGCTAGGTTAATGTTCGTTATCAAACCCTAATGGAAAAAAAATGTGTGTCGGTATATTTGACCATAACATATTATAAAATAACATAACACAACATTATTTTACTAGCATCTACGAGTAGTAACAAAATACACAGTTTGTGTTGACAACTATTAAGATGAGAGGACAGGAAGAGGAGAGACAGAAACGCATGCTCAGTTGAGCCTATGATCTATTTATCGCACACAGCTATATCATCATCATAAATTAAGTCGAAAATCTTCGTCGTCAACTGCTGGCCACAGGCCTCCCCAAGCGTCTCCAAACTGATCGGTCATGTGCTATAAAAAACATCACATCAACACAAAACAACTGCTTATTTCATTCTAATTTTATTTTCAAAACATCATGTCTTCGTATCGATCATTTTATTAAGTTTTGGATTTCGTGAATATTTCGCAGGTTAAATAATTTAACCCTGTGTTTCATATTTTTTGTAAAATATAGATTGGCTCGTGTTTGACCACTATCTCACCTGATGATAAGGGATAATGTGTTCGACGGTGAAGCACGCTTAACTAAAAGTAACATATTTACTCTTGACTTAAAGACCCGTGGTTGTAGCTATAGGGATACACAGACTCCGGCAGGGAATTCCACGCCTTAGCTGTTAGCATTATGAAAGTATTTCCAAAAGGTTTAGTGCGTATGGGTGGGATGTGCACCATGTATCGATGGCGCATCGCCGTACGTCTTATAGTGGGATGACGAAACGGGCTAGGCGGAATTAGATCATGCAATTCTATCGGTTTTTATTGGTTGCAATTCGGGGAGTCTGCCCCGAATTGCAACCAATAAAAACCGACAAGCTGACAATTTGGCGACGATGTTCAAGGCTCTGAAGCTTTGAGTCGTCCAGTGCCCCATTGCCGATTAATCCATTGGCCCGTTTTTCGATCGACTCTAGTGCTTCAAGCTGGTATTTGGCAGATCCTTCCCAGAGATGAGAAGAGTATTCCATGCAAGATCGAACTTGCGCTTGATACAACATAAGCAGCTGTTCTGGCGTGAAGTACTCTCTCACCTTCGCAAGGATCCCCAACTTTTTGGCAGCCAGCTGAGCCTTTGCCTCAATCTATGGGCCAGAATTGAGTATCAATGTGAACGTTACGCCAAGAAGCTCAAGATGATCCGTTACACATCAGCAAGATGGAGTCGGGTTAAATTGGCTCTTTTTAGCGCAAAAAAGACACGACGATATTATATGAAATATATACCCTCATATGTTATTTAATGATGATAAGGATTATGTATACATTGACACATAGCTAATAGGTTACCTAGCTAAGTCGTGTACCGAATTTGTTTAAAAGTAAAAATTTAAATTAAATAATATTTTTAAAATGAAATGTGAATGATGTGTGAAGCACGGTGTCGTTATTAGCCAAAAACGTCAAAAGTTATCGAAAAGTTGATGTTTACGTCGATCTAACGATATTGAGGTATTAAGTTTATACCATTTACACTGTAAAAAATAAACAGACATGCGATTGCAGCTACCGCGAGTGATTTGCCGTCATTTATTGAAGAACTCTGATGTATATCTCCGAAGTTCTTCATCAAACCTTGATGAAATTATTAAAACTAAATGGGACCACATTACAAGCACCAGCTTTCAAATAAAAAAAGAATCATCAAAATCGGTTCACCTAGTAAGAAGTTTATTTATTTATTTATATACACTTTATTGTACACCATAATAAACAACAAAAAAGAACGTAATACTAAAAAAATACAATGGGTGGTTTTATCGCTTTCGGCGATCTCTTCCCGTCAACCTGGAATGGACAGAGATTACCTGGACATGACATGGGGTTGTCAGTGGTGCGACAATACCAACAATGAACATAATAAAGATACAACAATACTCACTAGTAACAAAAATACATACCTACATATGCTAAATAATATGTACATAAATATATACATAATATATAAGCAATGAAAAAAAAAAGAAGTACAACATTCATAACACATTATATCATAAAACCAAGAGCACAATCACAGCAAAAGGTAATGTTCTTTGACGAGTTTTTTAAATACTGGCAACGACTGAGCACGTTTTATTGAGTCAGGCAATGCATTCCACAGACGAGCAGCCTGACAGTAAAAGATTTATCCTTAAAATTTGTGGAATGCATTGGCATTTTAAGTCGCAAGTTAACTGATGACCTTAGATATTTCGTGTGGGAATCGCAGAGAAACTGAAAACGATCCTTGAGGTAAAGAGGGATGGAAGGAGTAAAGAGCACATTAAACAAAAGAGAAAGAATATGAGCATGCCGACGAAGGCGAATTGGCAACCACTTGAGCTTTACACGAAATTCGGAAACATGGTCATATTTGCGCAAACCAAATATGAACCTTATACAAAAATTTTGAAGCCGCTCAAGTTTATTGAGTAAGGTCAAGATAGCTAGCATCAGCATAATCAAGGATGGGAAGAAAAAGAGATTGTGCAAGCGCAATCTTAGTGGCAGTCGGAAGAAAATTACGCAGTCTCCTCAAAGTTGCAGCAGATGAAAACAACTTGCGGCTAACTTGTTGCAGTTGAGCAGTCCAAGAGAAGCCCTTGTCGATGAATATCCCCAAGTTTTAAACTGTTTCACTGAAGGGAATTACTGAATTGTCAAAAATAACTTGGGGAAGACACGTCTAGTCAATCCTAGAAACCATTCTAGAACTGCCCACTACCATAATCTGCGTCTTTACAGGGTTGACCATAAGCCCATACCTTCTGCTCCAATCGCAAATGCGAGCCAGATCAAGATTGATGGTAGCTATAGCCTCAGACAACTTTCCGAGAGCAGCTCGCGAGTATAATTGCAGATCGTCTGCATAAAGATTGTAGGAAGAAATTAGTTCATTAGAGATTGAGTTTATAAAAACTGCGAAAAGTAAAGGGGATAAAACGCCATCCTGTGGTACCTCGGCTGAAGTACTACACCAGGAAGACAACTTCTCTCCGATGTTAATACGTTGCCGGCGCCCGAACACGTAACTACGAAACCAGTCAATCACCGATGGAGATATATTAAGAGAGCATAGAATGCCAAGCAAAACATTGAAATCAACAGTATTAAAAGCATTACTGAAATCCAGCAACGCCAAGACCGTGAGATTGCTACTTTCCATGGCTGACCGAATATCATCCGTAATGTTGTGAAGAGCTGTGACCAGGAGGGAAGCCGGACTGGAAAAAAATCAGGAGATTATTTTTGGATAGGAAAGTGCTTATTTGATTATGGATTAACCGTTCTAGGACTTTGGACAGGAATGGTAAGACAGATATTGGACGGTATTCAGAAAAGGATGTGGGATTGGACTTTTTTGGTAAAGGAATTATCTGTGCAACTTTCCATGAGAATGGCAAGACACCGCTAGACGCAGAAAAGTTAAGGATGTGGCAAATGACAGGAAGGATAACGTCCAGCACCGGGAGTAACATTTTACGGCTGATACAGTCACTTCCCACTGCATTGGAAGTAATTGATAGTATGCTCTTCTTAACATCACATGCGGTGAATTGACTAAAAACAAATAGAGCATAACTGGGAGTCGGAAGAGATGAAAGATAATCCAATGTATTCGATTTTACTCTCCTATCGAAATTGGACGAAGCTGTGAAATGATTATTCAATGCATCGATATCTAAATCTTTAGGGATTGACTCTTGTCGCGCTTTACCGATCCCCAATGATCTTAGAAAATTCCAAATTTGGATGCGTCTCCGTTTTGGACAGAGTTATGAATATGTTGGCGATTAGCATTCCTACACATCTTGTTGCAGAGTTTGCGGATTGAGGCATATTTGTCTCTATTTGCATTAGTAGGTCGTCGCTTATATTTGGCCTTCGCCGCAACTTTTTTATGCATTAACTAAAGTTCTGAGGTAACAAACTAAAAAAAAAAGCAGTCGCATTGATAACCTCCTTCTTTTTGGAAAGTCGGTTAAATAACGGCCTAGTGCGAGTCGGACCTCGTGCACCGAGGATTCCGTTTAAACATCTACATTCACAGCACAGCTTTTAACTATTTATAAAGAGCTAGTCCGATCCTGCATGGAGTATTGCAGCCACCTTTGGGATGGCTCAGCTAAATATCAACATGCCGCGCTTGACTTGGTGGAACGCAGAGTTAAGAGGCTCATTGGCAACGTTAAACTAGTGGATGCCAAGCTTCACAGCTTGGCTCATCGCCGCAAGGTTGCCTGCTTGTCGGTCTTTTACAGACTGTATTTCGGAGAATATGCTCATGAACTCCATACTACTACCATAGGGCATCTCCATGCTCTGCAAGTTACGAGTTGGTCTGCGCTTCCAAACATCCTTTATAGTGCGCACAGTAAAAGAGTGGAACTCACTGCCTGCGTCTGTGTTCCCAAACGCAAACAACCCGAATTTATTTAAAATTAGAGTAATAGGCATCTTTTGGGTAATCTCACTGCATTGTCGACTTTGTCTCTGTCACCTCTGACCTAGACTAGAGTCAAACCCATCTTAAATATAAAATAAAAAAAAATCACCCAAATATTTATGTAACATTACTGGCGTTCATAAACAATGAAAGAACTGAACATTACTTTAACTAAGGGACAACATTAACTTTGCCGTTCATAAACTGTTCTTCTTCTTCTTTCGTTTCTCAAACTATAGTTTCAACTATTCAGATTTTGTCCGACCAGTATGTAGCTACTCGGATAGCTCTGTCGTTTGCAACGTTCAAATCCTGTAAGGAGCAGGTGGTCGGGCATAAACTGCTGTCCTGACACATCAATACCGTGGTCAGTTTACCATCTGCTAATAAGATAATAATCGTTTTTTTATGTAGGTACAAATCAAAATTTTTTAGATTGCTTCCTTTACTTCTGCTGTAACACATTACTTCTTGCCAAATTTCATGATTCTAGGTCAATAGGAAGGCCCCTTTAGGTTTTGATTGTTTTACGATTCCTTAAATATGTGACGTAAACGGCTGTATATTTTGATCGTGTTAATTTAGAAAATTTATTTTTTTCACATACCAAGAGACTTGAGTATTTCATATTAATTTCAACTTGATAGTATCAACAGACATACATCGAAGTGATCCTTTAAGGATTCCTTTTTTTTCAGGAGTCACGGGGCCGACTTGATGAAACCTAAAACTGCGTCATTGGATTTTTTAACCGATTTAAAAAACGAGGATTTTCTGAATTCGATTCGATTATGTTTGTCACATCAGAACTTTTTATTAGGTGAACCAATTTTGATGATTTTTTTTTTGAAAGCTGTTGTTTCTTATGTGGTGTTATGTGGTGATTTGGCGAAGATTTGATGAGGACCTTTGAAAATTACGGACGTTTACGCCAATTCATAATATAACAATACGCCGGTACAGTTCACCCTGGTACACTCATTTTTCACGGTCATGTTCAAGTTGTACGTTATTCGGGTAATCTATTCTTACTTTAGATGTTGCTCTTCGTAACGTATACCACAAAAAAAGTAAAAAAAATACAATAAAATACCACCGATTTCCAAAACAAAAACTCTGCTAATTGAAAAATAACTTCAATTTCGGAAGTCGGTGTCAAAAAACAAAGAAACAAAAACAGGAACACCGACTGCTGAAAAAACGAAGATCAACCTTGCTATAATCAAAAAACAACAAAACAAAAATAAGTTTAGTGTACAAAACGGTAACACAAGGCTAATTATACTTTTAACATTTGCACAAAAGGTGGTCAGAATCAGGTTGAACAGCTGGCTCCTGAACGAAGTAAAAATATACTTGTATCTCAGGAGTCAAAGTTCCTCGTAACCATTAAATACTCGTATTATAACTTAAATTTTAGTGACTCAATAATTACCATAATGATATTGTATTTTTTAACATACAACAGATTGCTTTATTAAACAAATTGATTACACGCACTTTGATATTTGCATAATTACAGGAATAGCCTCCAAGACCACTAGCCAGAACGGCTGAACGGATCTGGATGATCTTTGGCACCGAGATAGATTATAGTCTGGAATAGCAAATAGGATATTTTTTATCCCGGGAATATGTTCCCTTGGGGAAATATTTGACATTCACGCGGGCGAAGCCGCTGGCAGAAGCTAGTATGTAATATTATAAATTCGATTGTTTGGTTGAATGGATGGATGTATGTGTCACGCCAGAACGGCTGAATGGATCAGGATGAACTTCAGCACCGAGACAGATTATAGTCTGGAATAGCACATAGGCTACATTTCTCCTGGTAAATATTATAATAATAATAATAAACCCATTTATTTCCAATCATGTTTTTATAATGCATGTATTTGGATGTTTTATTAAAACATCCAAATACATGCATTATAAAAACATACAAAATGTTAAAATTATTAAAATAAACATTCCTTAAACATTATAATAGAATATCAGTTAAATTATTTAATTTTCATGAACAATTAAATTATACAATCATAAACAATAAAAATAAAATAACTATTAAATTATACATTCACTAGCACTCCGCCCGCGACTTCGTTCGCATGATTTCGTATTTTATTCAACTAAATTATGTGCAGTTAGTGAAGGCGATCAAAAATAAGCTATTGTAAAATCAATAATAAATGAGATATCGTAGATATCTACGGTTTAAGTTAGGATTTAGAGGACAGAAAACCTCCTCCTTTTTGGAAAGTCGGTTAAAAATCTTATTCCTTGGGCAATAATAAATTGCCATCTTTCGTTTTTCAGAATTACCCCCAGAAGATGTTTTAGGTGTGTCAATGGTTTTTGAAGAATCTTATGGTAATAAGATGACCTCTTCCTCGATTTGGAACTACCGAACTGAACCGTTTGTACAGTGTTGTTTGACGGAGATATAGGAGAACATACACAAAAAATAATTAAGTACCTTGTAAGGCAAATTGCCTATTAGGTCCACCTAAAAAGTGAAAATAAAAAATCTATTTTACAAAAAAATACTACCGACATCCAAATAAAAACACTACAAAGTGAAAAATAACTTTCTTTTTCGAAGTCGGTGACCATGACGAAAAAAATTGGTACCTACCAAAAAGTGTTTTTAGTTGGAAGTCAGTAATATTTTGTTGCAAAAAAGTTTTTATACAAATAAATGTCTCTTTAAAGGTTGAATTTCCAAAAGTCCCTCCTAAGTGCTCACCTACATCATTAAAAGAAGCTATGTGTAATAAACTACTTCAAAAATCTTGATCTCCCCCTGAATAGTATTTTGGGGATAGTTCCGAAAAACGAATAACTAATAGCAACACACATTATTTATTAAGGTTAGTATTTGTGCCAAATTTCAAGTTTATGAAACCAAGAACTTCAACACCCCCTAATCACCTTTTAGAGGTAGTTTCGAAAAACTTATAATGATATCCTTTATTATTTACTTAGGTTAGTATTTTTCCCAAGTTTCAAGTTTATTAATCCACGAAATGAGATTTTCCATACAAACTTTAACATCCCTTAAATCGTATTTTAGGAGTAGTTTTGAAAAACATGTTTTGACAACCTTTACTTTAAAATCAATAAAAATAATATGAAATATTTGCTGTTAGTATTGATGCCAAGTTTCAAATATTTAAGCCCAACAAATTGCCACCTTTTACCGCCATTAGGGGTAGAATTTTCGGAAATCAATAAACTCATTACTTTCTTTATTAATCAAGAGCGTAAACCTACTATTTTAGATATTTAACTTTCCAAACCGAAGAAATTACGTATAAAATTTCAACCCCTACTTTATTTCCCGTTAGGGGTAGAATTTCTAAAACCTAATAATTACATGAATTCTTTTTATCAACTCCAACTCTAACTTACAAACTATAGAAATTACATAAAAATTTTCAACCCCCTTTTTAGCCCCGTTAGGGGTGGCATTTCCGGAAATAATCAAACTCATTGTTTTTTTATTAATCAGGAGCGAAAATCTACAATTTTAGATGTTTTACCTTCCAAACCGAAGAAATTTCATAAAACGTTGAAACCCCTATTTTATCCCCATAGGGGTAGAATTTCCAAAAACTAATAAATACATGGTTTTTTTTTATCTACATAGAGATTAAATCTAAAATTTCACGTATCCAACTTTCAAACTGTAGAAATTACATACAAACTTTCAACCCTCTTTTTACCCCCTTAGGGGACGAATTTCCAAAAACCAATAAATAAATTAATTATTTTTATGAACCAAAAGCGTAAATCTAAAATTTCAATTGTCCTACTTTCAACTGTAGAAATTATATACAAACTTTCAACCCCCTTTTACCCCCTTAGGGGACGAATTTCCAAAAACAAATATATGAATTAATTCTTTTTATCAACCAAGAGCGTAAATCTAAAATTTCAAGTTTCCATATTATAAACTGTAGAAATTACATATAAACTTTCAACCCCCTTTTTACCCCCTTAGGGTTGGAATTTAGAAAAACCAATAAACACATCAATTATTTCTATCAACCAAGAGCATAATGTAAAATTTCATGTGTCCAATTTGCAAACTGTAAAAACTTCATACAAATTTTCAACCCCCTTTTTACCCTCTCAGGGGCGAAAATCCAAAAACTAATAAATACATTAATTCTTTTTACAACCAAGAGCGTAAATCTAAAATTTCACGTGCCCAACTTACAAACTGTAGAAATTACATACCAACTTTCAACCCCCTTTTTACCCCCTTAGGGGTGGAATTTCCAAAAATCCTTTCTTAGTGCTCACTTACGCCACATGAGGAACCTTTCTGCCAAATTACATTTTTCTAGGCCTAGCGGTTTAGGCTGTGCGTTGATCGATCAGTCAGTCAGTCAGTCAGTTTCTTCTTTGATATATATAGATTAACATTAAAATAAAATATCAATCAAATTATAAAAACTAAAATAGAATATTAATTCATTAGACATTCTTAAAATTTAATTGGATTTCAGTTAAATTACATAGGCATAAAATTCAAATAAAATATTAATTTCATTAAACATTCATAGCTTAAAATAAATTTTCATTTGTTTATATTTCACTTAATCACTATCGTTAAACTCTTTATTTTCATTGATCGGAACCACTTCTCGGGTATAGGCCTACTCCAGCTTGTTCCATTTCTCTATCGGCGGCATCTTTTATCCATTGTTTTCCAGCAGTTCTTATGATGTCATCAGTCCGGCGTTTTTTAGGCCTCCTTTGTCGTCTCTTGCCGCTGGGTCCTGTCCACTGAGTTGCCTCTATGGTTCATCTCTTGTCATTGTTACGGGCTAGGTGTCCGGCCCGTTTCCACTTGAGCTTAAGCGCATAATGCAGAGCATCAGTAAGTCTTGTCTTCTTTCGTATAAATTCGCTTCTGACTTTCTGTATTTTTCTCAGTTTTAATATACTTCTTTCCATAGCTTTCTAACATACAACTAGTTTGTTTTGTATTTTGGAAGTATACGTCCACGTCTGACATCCGTAAGTGAGGGACGGAAAGATGCATGTATCCAGCACTACCTTTTTTTGTTGGAGAGAAAAATCTCCTTTTAAGATTTCCTTGAGGGCCCAGAATTTCCTCTAACTTAGCTGCACTCTTCGATCAACCTCTTCTTCGGTATTTTTGTTTTTGAAGGATAGGTGTTTTCCTAAGTACTCATAACTACTCAAATATTCCAACGCATTGCCTTTTAGGTTGATTGGGGCAGCTATACTGTTCGTGATGAGTTTTGTTTTGTCCTTATTAATTTTTAGGCCCCGTTTTTCACTTTAACACTTAGTTCATATATCATTTCTTCCAAATTGGGGCTAGTCTCAGCGAAAAGAACGATGTCGTCCGCAAATCTCAGGTGACTTAAGTGATGTCCAGCTACTTTGATACCTTTTTCCTGCCAGTTAAGTTTAGTAAAAATATTCTGCAGCACGGCTATAAAAAGTTTGAGTGACAGTGGGTCTCCTTGTCGTACTCCCTTCCTGATTGGTATCTCCGCGGTTTTCTAATTTAACTCTACTAGTACCACCTTTATAGATGTCTTTTAGGGTTTCTACATAGTTTTTATGGACACCACATTCGCCGAGGGCTGCCCAGATGGAGCCATGTGTTATACTGTCGAACAGCTTGGCATAGTCTACAAAGGCAAGGTACAAAGGTCGATTAAACTCTTTGTATTTCTCCACAATTTGTCCCATTACATGGATGTGATCCATTGTGGAGAAACCGGATCGGAAGCCTGCTTGTTCGACTGGTTGAAGATAATCAATTTTTGGGCTTACTCTATTTTGCAGGATCGATGTGAATAGCTTATACAAGCTATTCACATCGATCCTGCAATCAGTTTCCTTTCGAGTATATACATACTCGAAAGGAAACTGATTGGGCGGTAGTTCCCTATGTCTTTAGGGTCCCCCTTTTTGTAAAGCAATATGATGTCTGATTTTGTCCATTGTTCGGGTACTTGACATGAGTTTAGAGCCATGTTAAAGAGGTGGCTTAGTGGGCGAGCTAGTGCAGGTGCTTTAATCTTTAGGGCTTCATTCGATATACCGTCAGGTCCAGGGCTTTTGTCGGATTTCAGTCTTTTGATGTTGACGAAAACTTAGACTGCATCGATTTGTTCTAGGTCTTCTTTTTCTTCGTAGTCTTCTATTCCCTGGTACTCTTCCTTGTTATTGTAAGGTTCAGTGTTATAACCATATAGCATTGAGTAGAATTCCGTGGCAGAATCGATGATGTCTTGCCTAGTACTTGTGTCTCTATTTTTTGTATTTACACTAAAAAATCCATTTTTTATGTGTGCTTAGTTCTTTAAAAGATCTCTTTGTGCTTCTATAACGTTTGATATTTTCTTCTATTATATTATATCTGTAGTTTTTGTATTCTTTTTAATAGCTTTGTTTGTTTATTTGAATAGTTTAGTTAGTTCTTTTTTCATTACTACTGTTTTTTGTTTATTTTTTATTAGTTCTGTTCGTCTGGCTATGAGGTCTCTTGTAGGTGTGGAAAAAATTGTGTTTACTCTATCTTGTTTTTCTTTGATTTCTTTTGTTTCTAAACTCGTTTTGATAATTGATTCCAGTTTGTTGTAATATGTTTGGATGTTTTCGTTAAAGTTTACTGTGTCCTATTCTTGTATGTTGTTGTTTAGATTAACATTATAAAATTTTGTGTCTTGTTCCATTTTTAAGGTATTGGAAGATGATCTTTAAGGATGTCTGCTTTTCTTTATTCCCTGCAAACGATAGTAGGCTCTGACCATTCGATGATCCGAAAGAAATTGGATTGTTTTTGATACCTCGATATTTTCAACATGTTTCGGGTAATTTGTTAAAATATAATCGATTTGGTTTTTCGTGCTTTGATCAGGAGAGATCCAGGTACATTTACGTGTATTTCTCTTTTTGAAATAGGTGTTCATAATTTCCATTTTGGAAAAAATTGTGTTTACTCTATCTTGTTTTTCTTTGATTTCTTTTGTTTCTAAACTCGTTTTGATAATTGATTCCAGTTTGTTGTAATATGTTTGGATGTTTTCGTTAAAGTTTACTGTGTCCTATTCTTGTATGTTGTTGCTTAGATTAACATTATAAAATTGTGTGTCTTGTTCCGTTTTTAAGGTATTGGAAGATGATCTTTAAGGATGTCTGCTTTTCTTTATTCCCTGCAAACGATAGTAGGCTCTGACCATTCGATGATCCGAAAGAAATTGGATTGTATTTAATACCTCGATATTTTCAACATGTTTCGGGTAGTTTGTTAAAATATAATCGATTTGGTTTTTCGTGCTTTGATCAGGAGAGATCCAGGTCCATTTACGTGTATTTCTCTTTTTGAAATAGGTGTTCATAATTTCCATTTTGGATTCATAAGAATACTGTATAAGTCTCTCTCCTCTTTCACCTCTAGTTCCATAACCGTGTATTCCCATTATAAGGTTTTCAAACTTCGTCGGTTGTCCTACCTTTGCATTAAAGTCTCCGATAACAATATACGAGCAAGGTTGTGGGCTTTTTCTAGAGCGTCGTAGGAACTTTGAATTTCCTCTTCTTTGGCACTTTCTGTCGGGGCATAGATCTGTATTATAGAAAGCACACTGTTATTATATTTCATTTGGAGCAAGGCCACTCGTTCGGATAACGCCATAAACTCTATGATATTGTTTTTGTGTTTTTTCTTAATCAAAAAGCCAACTCCATGCAGTCCAAGTGTCTCGCCTTTGTAGCAGAATATATAATTTTCGTGTTTTTCAATGTCGCAGCTCATTCTTCTGACTTCTGCTAATCCAATTATATCAAATTCTATATTTTGCACTGAGTATATTAATTCCAAAAATCTTTCCATTGATGCTACAGATCTCACATTATATGTTGTTATAATTAGGTAATTGTTAGTTGTTTTTTCCTTCGCTGGAGGGTTGTGGTCGTTTTCTCCCACGAGGACCAGTCGGCTTGGGAGAGGGTATTTTGTTTCTGTTGTTCCGTGTTTAGTTTTTTCATTTAAATGTTGTTTCAGTTCCCAGGTGTCTAACTGCTATTTTTTCTTATCTGTTGAGGTGGTTGAACGAGAGTTAGACCGAACCCTCATCTTATCAAACGCATTTGTTAATGTCTGATGTTTTCTCGGCTGTAAGTAATTTTGCGGGGAGGTAGACAATTCCCTCTTTCGTTTGTCCTAGGTGTAGGTGTTTTCTTTGACTATAAGTTTATCGAATTTGATAAAGGCAATGTTTTCTTCATTTCTTTCTTCTATTAGCCTTGGTAAGAGTGCCTTCCTTTTTTCTAAAGATTCCTTTGGTAAGTTTTCCGCGACATAATTAACTCCATCAATTTCTTTTTGTTTTTCATAACTTCGTTTTTTTTTTCCAGCCACTCACGAATGAAAGCAGCATAGGCCTCGGATTCTCGCCATTATTTGTTTTACCAATTCGATAAATTTCATAGTCTTCTATATTTATTTTTAATACATCCGCAAAACTTTTCTTCACATTTTTAATTAGTTCATTTGTAGACTTTTCCTCTTCTTTTAACCCGTATATTATTATGTTATTGCTTTTCCTGTCTCTCTCCATAAATTCTATAATTTTTTGCATGATTTCCACCATAATTTTACTTTTTTATTTTCTTCTAATAAAGGTTTAAATTTTTCATTTATTTTGTCCATGATTGTATTAGTTATTGAATCTGTTGGTTCTATTGTTTGATTTTGTATCTGAATTTTCATTTTATTAAATAAAAGTTCAAATTGATCTTCCATCCTTATTATATTCGTTACGTGTAATGGAGCGCTTTTTATTATAATGGTAATTTTAATTTTCTTCGTTGGCAACACTATTGTGACACTGACATTTGTATTGTCAGTTTGAAATTTAGATCGGGTGACACTTGCTTGATAGTTGTGACATTGACAGATATTGATATTGAGCAGTGGCGGGTAGGGTTTTGGTAATATAAATTCTAACCTCAAATGTTCGCCGGTTTTCTGTGTCTCGTACTTTTGTGAATCCCAACACATGCACGACAATGATGGCTTCCAGCACTAAGTTTAACTTGTTTCTTTATTTGGACGCGATTTAATTGGAGAACAGTAGCTTTTTACTTTTTTTTTTACTTAGGTTTGTTTCGGAGTAGCAATACTGTGATGTTTACGTTTTGACAGCCGAATTTTATTTTTTGCCTTTTTGTTATCCGGGCCATAATAACGAATCGATTGACACCATGTTCATCAAACTCGGATAAATAGTTTAAGCGCTACGGAGGAGCATACATACATACAAACATACATACATAGACTACTCAAATCATAACCCTTCCTTTTGGCTTCACCGTAGTCGGGTAAAAAAGTAATCTCACTGCTTGATCAAGCCGTAAAATTATTGCAAAACAGGAACAGGTTACAGGTAAAAATAAAACAACTAAACAACCACTTACTGAATATTTTTCTTTGTATTTTAATTCAATTTACTCAATAAAATATACATACACCTCGGAATAAAATTACGCTATCATTCGTTTTCCCTTCATCACAATTGAAATAACACTCGTTCATATAAGTTTTGTTAGAACTGCAACAGACAGGCAGATATACCAAGGGACAGTCATTACATGATGGCAATTTAAAGTTCATAGGTTTAATAATTCGTGGGAATTTTATTGCAGGTTTGACCTCACTTGATTTAGGTGGCCTGGGTCTCGGTGGCCGCTGCGGGCCACAATAAGGCAGGAATATTACTACCAAAACAAAAAGAGAATCTGAAAAAATAACAAATTAGTTATTCTGTGTAAGTACCTAGTAAGTAGTAGTAGTAATAGTTTTTATCATTTATGTAAGCGACATCGACTCGTGTTTCCACAACTCATGTTTACTCTGTTTTGCTGATGATATGAAGATATTTTCTTCAATATCATCAGTTGACGATATGAATGCTCTCCAATCTGACCTGGCGCGACTGGATGATTATTGCTTGATTAACAAACTCGATTTGAATCCTGTTAAATGCTCAGTCATCTCCTTTAGCAGAAAACGGGTCCCTCTCCCTACAACTTATAAACTTAAAGGGCAGCTATTGCAGAGATGCGATGGTGTACGTGACCTAGGTGTATATCATGATTCCAAGCTTTTATTCAATGTGCACATTGAGCAAATAGTCGCCAAAGCTTCGAGTTCACTGGGTTTTTTTATGCGACTCGCAGGGTGTTTCAAGAGGGCCAAAACCCTTAAGATTCTTTATTGCTCTTTTGTGAGAAGTCACCTCGAATATGCATCACAAATTTGGAACCCTTGTTATGGCAAATACATTGATCGTATTGAAAATATACAAAAGCGATTTATTCGCTTTCTATGTTTTCGGCTTCGTATACCATACCATTCTGATGATTACTTAAATCTTTGCAAGAAATTTCATTTGCAACCACTTATAAATCGTCGTCGACTAGTGGATTGCACCTTTCTTTTGAAAATCATTTCTAACGAGATTGATTGTCCTGATCTCCTGCATAAACTGCGCTTCAATGTCCCCAGGCGATCGGCTAGATTCAATCCGCCTATCTCCACTCCTTTTTCTTATTCTAACTACAGGCAAAATTCATACATGGTGCGAGCGAGTAAGGACTTTAATATTCTTTGTAAAGAGTTCTCATTCGACCCATTTACCACTAAAACCTATTCGGCACGCACTCGGCTGAATGCTGAATTTTTCAAAAGTGTTTAGTTCTTATTGTTAGTTATTTAATCATATAAGTCGTGCTTTTTAGTGATCCTAAGTTTTCTACTACTTTTTCTGTTTCTATCCGTGAGAACCTGTAATTGGCTCTATGTCTCATATACAATTGTTATCCATCTGTTATAGCTGTTGGTTCTCCTAATATTAAATAAATAAATAAATCCAACACAATCAAGCCGCTGCTGCAGTCAAAGAAAAAAAATTGCAGAAGTGGTATATATGTTGCAGTCAAAACTAATAACCAGTCAATAGTACCTTTATCGAGCAAAATCACTGAAAAGTACTTTTGACTGTAAGCTCTCGACAATAGTAATTTTGATTAAAACTATAGTCAAAACTATTTTTGTCCAATGGAGCTGTTTAAAAGTAGTTTTGTATGACTAATTCCATTAAAAGTAGTTTTGACTGCTTCTATCATCAAAACTTTTAAAAAGCTAAGGTGATTGACATAGATTACGAAGAAACGCATATAATTCAGGTTTTTAAAACTAAATATAATTGGAGGATCGACAGATATTTGTAAAATAATACCTTTGACATTAAAAAAAACGTGTTAAACGTAAACATGTTACAATCTATAAATAAAGCAATAGGTACATATAAACACATTTCAAATTTACGAGGTTCTCATTGTACAGTCAATAGTTATACAAAACTATCAAATATTTATTTATTTATTTATGTACACACAAAACACTTTACAAATATCTTCAAATGATGAACTTAAAATGATGATGGTTAAAATCAAAATCGAATGAGAAAATTTGACAGTTTGTGATACTCTGTTTTGCTGCTGTGTGTAAAAGAACGAAGAATATTTAGCATTTTAAAACGACTGCGGGAGGTTAATGTTTTTCGAGCGTTTGTATGTAAGTAAGTATACATTTGTGGATTTTTTTTTTTAAATATGAACCCACCTAAAAAAAGAGGGTGCTACAATTTTTACCTAACGATATGGGTATCAAATGAAAGCTACTAGGCTTAGGCTAGCTACTAAATAGGCCATTCCAAATATATATATATTTTAACACTTTTAAGTTCATATTTTGACACAAATTCAAGATAAGCGAAACTTTGATGGCATTATAAATAATCTTTTACCACATAACTTATTTGGAGAACTCGTTCATTACTGAAACTAAAAAGTCTGAAATAAAACAAATTATTATAAAAACTTATGATTGTCTCAATTTAAATATAATAGATAAATAATCAATTTAAAGAAGTTATGTATTACTTCTTTTTCTCTTTTCAGTTAATTAATATTTAGCAGTCGGGTTTTTTTGATTTATAATAATTTGTTACTCTAATTAAAGTTCTATAATAATTATTAAAAAAGAAATAACGGGATTGTGTTTATTGCATTATTTTTCTTTATATGTACTTCTTACATCTTTTTTATATTAATTATAAACCGTGAACCTAAACTTCGTAATAAAATAAATTAAAAATCTTTTATTACATACTAACCGGTTAAAAGTGATTTTGACTGATGATAAGTGATCAAAAGTAGTTTTGACTAAAAGCGTAAGTAAAAACTACTTTTAACCACATATTGTCCGTTAAAATCACTAACAACTACAGATTTTCAGAGAAAATTAATTTTGACCAACATGTTCAGTCAAATTACTTTTGGCTATTTTTTCCAGTTAAAAGTACTTTTGACCGATTAAGACTGTCTGTAAATCTTAATTTTGACTGTAACATACACATCTTTTAACAGTATCCTTAAAACCACTTAAACAAAACCCCCCTCCCTCCATTCACACAAAATCGAACTTGAAATCTACTCCACCCAAGCTGTGAAATGGAAAACTGCTCTTCAGAGAAACATTATCGATGCCGAAACTCTCACTGAGTGTGGTTTAGGTGAAACTGGTTTTATTCCGTGCATACCTCCCATCCCCAATCACTTCCTCTCACAAGCGCATAGACTTTGCAGTATCCGCTTACTTCGCGATGACCATAAACAAGAGTTAAATACAGACCCTAAAGACCGCTGCGGTGTCGACCTAAGGTCTAACTGTATTTCCCACGGCCAACTGTATGTGCCTTGCTCGTGGGTTAGTAATGCCCCAGAGGGAAAAACAAAGTTATTCAAGTAGGTATATAACGAAATTGTTTCATGTATCTTATCTACTATCTAACTTCTTTTTCAAAGTATATCATTAGGTACTAACATAAACATATACGTCTGTGATGGAAGAAAAAATATTTGTATTAATAACCATTAAACAGTGCGTGATATTCATCGGTTTGGAGGGGTTTGCCATAATCGCCACGCTTAGCAGGCGTGTTGGCGATCGCAGTTTGTTATGAAGTGCACAGAGAACGCTGCTGCCCATTCTCTGGTATGTCCCTTAGTCGCGTCTTACGACACCCACGGGCAGATATGAGATGGTGAGTTTCTTAACGTCCGACACCATACGGAACAAAATGAGCCTCATCAGAAAGCTTAAAGTCACCCAAAGGGCAATGGAGAGGGCTATGCTCGGAGTTTCCTTGCGTGATCGAAACAGAAATGAAGACCAAGGAAAATGAAGGCAAGAGAACCAAGGTTACCGATAAAGCC
This sequence comes from Orthosia cruda, assembly GCA_964057195.1. NCBI lineage: Eukaryota > Metazoa > Arthropoda > Insecta > Lepidoptera > Noctuidae > Orthosia > Orthosia cruda. Next base: position 35,177,601 of record OZ059833.1, on the reverse strand, counting down.
CGAAGAATTTCCAAACTTAAGAGGCAGTGGGCAGTGCACATTGCTCGCAGAACAGATGACCGTTGGGGCCGAAAAGTTCTAGAATGGCGACCGCGTACCGGAAGACGCAGCGTTGGAAGGCCTCCCTCTAGGTGGAGCGATGACCTAGTCAAGGCTGCGGGTGAACGGTGGATGCAAAACGCACAGGACCGATCAGTGTGGCGACGCTTGGGGGAGGCCTATGTCCAGCAGTGGACGTCTTTCGGCTGAAATTATGAGTGAGTATCTGTTTATTTGAATATCATTGCTCGTGCCTTCATGTATAAAAAGACGGCTTTGTCCTGCAGTGAGACAGTACAGGCTCGTATTATTAAAGTTACTTTTCTCAAACATGCATGGAAATATTGTCATTATTTTAGAAAAAAGAACACGCGAAGTACCGAATTTACGGACAAAGAAAATCAAATCCATTGCTGGAGCGTTTTTTGAATTTGGAACATTAATGAACAGCATTGTTATATGAAACGGCGTTATAGTAACCCTGCAGGTTATTAGGTACTCTTTGATAGGATCTCTTTTATCATTCTTGGCATATCAAAGTAAGTCTCTTTGCTTAGAAAAAATTACGTTCACGTGGCTGTTTAGCCATAAAGGCGTTTGCCTTTTGGCACAGATAATAAATAGAAAATCGATGGCAAAGCTGAAAATTCGTCTTGATTTGTTATTTAAATATTTAATAGATATAAATTTAATATTTAAAATGAGTTCCAACGGGTTAGAGGGTGAACTGCAGATTGATTTTACTCCACCAGATTTAAAATCAGAAGCCAAATTGGCAATGTAAAACAATAATAAGTGAATATTTTCTCCGAAACAGTATTTTTGGTGTATTTTAATGAGATTGCTAAAACTAAAAAAACCATCTACATTATGGGCAATTTATTCCATGCTGAAATTTACAGTTCATGTTAAAAACGGCATTAACTTGAAATTTAACTAGTTTTTTACTGACCTGCATTATTTATGCCTGTATTATATTAGAAAAGCACTATATATGCCTCGGCGGAATTGGCAATTGCCTTTCTCGTATTAGTGAAGTCCTCGCCTACGGCTCGGCTTTCAAACTTATACTCGACCTGCAATTGCCTACTTCCCGGCCTTTGCAATAATGTACTATTAGTATTGTGATAATAATGTTTATAATTTTATTTTATAACTAGCGGACGCCTCACGGCTTCACCCGCGTAGTTCTCGTTCCCGTGTGTATACAGGAATAATGAGTAGCTTATGTCACCCGGTGCATAGTGCGGCTTTCCAACTGCGAAAGAATTTTTGAAATCGGTCCAGTTGTTTTTAAGTTTTTTTTATTTACAAAAATACAAATCTTTCCTATTTATTAATTAAATAATTAATATTAGTATATATTATATTAATAATATAGTATAATAGTATAGAAATATAGATATGGACTGTTTGTCTGAAAATAAAAGATATCATCATCTTCCTGCTATTATCCCAAGTTATTTGGGATCGGCGCAACATGTTTTCTTCTTCCATATCGTCCTGTCCCCTATCAAGCAATTCCACTGTCACGTCCTCTTCCTCTTCATCCATCCAAATTTATATTCATAACTCTTTTACTAACATGCGTTTGATCCCTCCTCATCGCATGTTCATGAATAGAAAAAACTTTTTTACAAAAAAATACTACCGACTTCCAAATAAAAACACTGCAAAGTGAGAAATTACTTTCTTTTTGGAAGTCGGTAGTACGTTTTTGTAAAAAAAGTATTTTTATTTTTCTCTTTTTAGTTGTACCTAATAGGCAACTTGCCTTTATTAAGTAGGTACCTTATGTATATAATGCCAGAATAGATTACCCGAATACCGTGAAACTTGAACATAATCGGTGAAATGAGAGTATACCAAGGTGAATTGTACAATGTGTGTTGCGTACCACTTTAAAGCGTACTGGCGTGATGTTATGTTATGACATAGTATAAACAATACACAGACATGCGATTACAGCAATCCCAAGAGATTTTCCGTGATTTATTGAAGAGTTCTATTGTATATCGCCGAGGTTCTTCATCAAATCTTCACCAAATGAAAATGGGACCAATTTCGGACCATACTCATTCAAACAAACAAAAAACAAACATAAAGTCGGACATAGAACTTCCTCTTTTTTGGAAAGTCGATAGAAGATAATCGATTAATTTATCGAATAAAAGAAAATAATTGATGACGGAAAATATTTACTTTTTGCATGACAACAACAATTAAATATTCAGCGAGAATTTCAAAGAGAAAAAAACCAACATGGTAAGGGTAACTACTTTTCTACACTCAAAATAACATTTTTTTCTAAAATGTATTTATTGTTAAGAGTAATAAATATTTGTGCATTTATTCGGCGTATGTCAGATATTCTTGTGTTTGACCTATTTATTTGTTGTTTCTTTATATTATCTTAAAAATACACTTACAAATGATTAGCCTCATGTTGGTATTTAAAAAATATAAGCTTTCCAATGGTTTGCTTCAAACAATATCAGATTTGTAATGAATACCGCAATATATTAAGCAAAACACAAAAGTTATCGAATCACTAGTAAAGCAAATGTGATTGCTATAAGTAATTAGTAATTAAAACGGCTTTTATTGCTTTCATTCTTCTATACTTAAAATTTTGATGTTTGTAAATTTGAGCCCACGGTTGGCGCAGTGGTTGAGCGCGATTTCCGCAAGAAACAATTATTTGTATGACCTACAGATAGTTGTTCCGGCTCTGGAGGTTGTGTATGTGAATGTATATGTTTGTAAATGCACCCATGATACAGGAAGAAATTCCTTGTGTGGGGCAGCGTTTTTTTATAAAAAAAACTCTCCTTGACATTTTGGTGAAAAGGGAGCATAGAAAATATTCCAAGTCATAAATGTGTCCAATAAGTTGAAAGCGATGCCATATTGGATTTCATTTATTTGTTAGAATGTAGCAATGGCTATGTTTACCTTATTATTTATCTCACCTCTTTTCTTTTCTAGCATGCGCAAACACTGACTTCATTGAAATCCTGGAAGGTGCACTTAAAAATCAGGTGCTCTCAAATAGCTTACAAATGGAAAAGCCAAGAATGCGGGAGGGCGTCCTGTTTTCAAAGAGCTTCGGGAGCTCTTCAACTCTGTCCTATTCTGTGAGTGAGTTCCAGAGGCGGGACAAAGGAGCAGAACCGATGACATATATGGCTCTGAGACGTGGTCGCTCACAATGGGCCTCATTAGAAAGCTTACAGTCACCCAAAGGGCAATGGACAGGGCTATAGTCGGCGTTTCCTTGCGTAGTCTAATCAGAAATGTAGAGATCCGCAAGAGAGCCAGGGTTACCGACATAGCCCGAAGAATTGCCAAACTTAAGAGGCAGTGAGAAGGGCATAACGTCGCAGAAAGGATAGCCGATGGGGCAAAAAGGTTCTGGAGTGGCGACCGTGAACCGGGAGACGTCGCGTTGGCGGCCTCCCACTAGTTGGACCGATGCGACACTCACGGTACCGACGATTAATATAGCGACGCTTGGGGAGGCATTTTTTCAGCAGTGGACGTCTTTCGGCTGATATGAAGATGATGATGAACGCTTTTAAAGAAATCGAGACCCATTTAGCTTCTTAGCCACACATATAAGTTGTTTTCGAGAGTCGTCAAATAACGCCTAGCACGAAGATTCGACGAGTTTCCGCCACTAGAGCAGGCCAGATTCCAAGGAAAATACAGCACCGTTATATACCGCATCCACACAGTGCGTCAACTTATACAAAAGTCCGAAGAGTATCAGCCATTGTTTTCCATTTGTGTTTTTTGACTCTATTGAGACCTGTGTCTGTCATCTTGCACGAGAATAGAATCAAACCGAAGTGTAACCGTAAGTGAATTTGGCAAGGTGAAGAATTGCCTACCCTACCCTATCCTACATACCTACCTACCTATCCTACCCTACCTACCATACTGGTCGGACAAAATCTGAATGGTTGAATAGTTTTAGTTAATCGACACGAACGAAGAAGACCAATTTTATAAACTATTTATTTGAATAAGAATTAATATCATACGAATGTAAACAACTTTTGTTCCTACCGGCGCGGCGATCTAAATAAATTTTAGAACACAAAAGATGATATTGTGACATACCTATAATAGTGAGATTTTTAAATAGGTAATAATGAGTACTTTAATCATGTAGTAGATATTTTTTATGTATCATAAATAGTTTTCTCAGCGCTCGCCAAATAATGAATTTTATAGGCAAAATGTTGCTACTATGGGTTACTTATTGCAATTTTCACAAGGATCTATATGATAAGAGTGTGGAGCAAGAGAAAGAGTTTGTATATCTGGGAAGTATACTCACAAGGGATGGAAAGATTGAAGAGGATGTGAATGCAGGGAATGAGGTGAATGGTGTTATACATGCGGTTGTGACCAGCAAGTCGATATCTCCAGAAGCTCGACTCGCCGTTAACAACAACGTGCTGGTGCCTAGTTGGGTATGGCAAAAAAGACATGAAAGTAGGATTAATGATGAAGAATTGCGCTCCTTGCGAAGTATATGTTGTTTAACTTTAAATGATAGATTGAGGAATGAGGTAATAAGACAACGTTGTGGTTTAAAAGAAAATGTAGTGATTAAAATTTAAAAGAGTATGTTAAGATGGTTTGGCCATGCTGAAAGGATGAATGAATGGCGTCTAACGAAAATTATTTACAAGGCAGACGCGAATGGAAACGCCGGGAAGGGACGTCTTAGAAAGACATACATAGACATTATAGGTGATGTTCTTCAGAAAGGCCAGGTGCGCAGTACTCATAACCGGCGTGTGTGTATGACTAGATGTATGAATATGAGTGAAGCAAAAGAAGTATGTAAGGATCGTAGCAGGTGGCGTTCCGTAGTTTTTGACTACCCCCATGGGAAAAGGCGTGAGTTTATGTATGTATGTAATACTCAAGTCGAGTCAATTAATTATTAATGTCATATTTTAGCTTAACACGGCAGTTTAGAAATAAAACAAAGAAATTAAATAAATTCAATGTAATTACCACAGTCAGTAATCAAGAGGATCAAAATAGCTCCAACAAAGCCCTGCGTAAGAGACCTGTAATTGATGTACAGAGTTCCATAGACGTAACTTAGTGTTCATGCAGTTCATTTTGCACACATTTGTGAAACTTTCATTGTTTGACGCACACACCGGGATGTATACTCGGGGACACATACAAAACTGAATTTTTTCAAGCAAAGGTAAGGTATCTTCTGGTCTTCCCATCATATACTTTTGCAAATTAGCCGCGTTTACATTTGGGTCTGGTATTGTAGTTTTAGTATTCTGCCATTCCTCCGATGATTCCTTAGCGTCCACCATAGTTTTGTCTTGTAAAAGCACTAAATAAATTGCAACTGCAAAAAAACATATCAATCGCTATTAACTAATAATAATATAGATTCGTTTTCGTTTGTAGAAGGGTAAAATTCATCGAGTTAACTTTCTAATTTATACTCCACTAGCTGTTAGATATTTTGATTTTGGTTGAGAACCAAAATCAAAACATACATGGTAAATATCCCGGAAAAAAATAATTCTAATGATTGTGACCATGTCAGCTAAAAAATTTATATTCCACTGCTGTTGCCCGCAACTTCGTCTGCGTGGCATTAGTACTTCGAATCGCTATTTTTTATATCGTGCAATAATATTGTAGGTTGCTTGAGAAATTACCACCAAACTAGCTTCTACCAGCGGTTTCGCCCGCGTGAAAGTCGAATATTATTCTGAGGGAAATATGTTCCCAGGATAAAAATATCCTATGTGCTATTCCAGACTATAATCTAACTCTATGCCAAAATTCCTCCAGATCCGTCCAGCCGTTTGAGCGTGAAAAAGTAACAAACATACAAACACACACACCCACTCACAAACTTTCGCCTTTATAATATAAAAAAAACTTCCATCCCCATAAGGATGATTTCCTGGATAAAAACTATTTTATGTTATCCAAATTTTATCTAAATCGGTTCAGCGGTTTAAGTGTGAAAAGTAACAGACAGACAGAGTTACTTCCGCATTTATAATATTAAGTATGGATAGGTCACATAATGTTAACCCTATGGCTATTAGGCCCTATGTATACCAATCTAAGGTGAACCACGCAAAAGTTCTAATTATAAGCTTAATTATCTTCTATGAGCTGAGGCTCCGGAGTAGTGAGATATTTACGAGTATGTACTTTAAGTACACTAAAATTAAAAGGCCAAATCCGAAACTATGAGAAATATCGAAAAGCACTCAAACGAATCACGAGGCCGATTTTGATGAAAATTTAAACTGAATCATTGGATGTATAACAAAAAAAAAAACACTACAAAGTGAAAAAAAAATTCTTTCCCGAAGTCGGTGTCTTTGGTACCTATTGTTTTCCGTGTATCGATAGTAGTGATCGAACAACTTTTCCGCACTTAGATTCCCATTTAGTCCGTTGTGCATGCAGGCCTCCTCTGTGAGAGGGGATGGGTCATAATCCACCACACGGGCCCAGTGCGGGTTGGTGGATGTCACATATCTTCGAATTTTTGGTTCTAGGACATTCCGGTTTCCTCACGATCGTTTCCTCAATTATCTATTATATATAGTTAGAATGGATCTAGTCTCTAATAAACATTGTACCTTAATTCAGCTTTCCTAAAATAATTACGCTTCACAGAAGTATCTACTAGTGGTTGTCAGGGTCTTCAATTATTTAGGATTTTCACTTCTTATAATGAAATTTTCGTTCGTTTTGAGAGCAGTGGTGATGAAATAATTTATAAGCGCCTGCCTGGGATCGAACCCGCGACCTACAATTTGTGAGTCTCGGCCGCTACCACTGGGCCACCACTGCTCGTCTTTAATGAGACATAAAACAAAAAAACATTATAATGTGTTAAAAATGAGTCCTTTCCTTAAGTTTACCGTAAATCAAAACTTAACAGAATTTGATCCTTATTAGCGATACTATCGAATGTTGCACGTTTTGTTTTTTTTTCTAAATCAACCGGTCCGATCCCTGGCTAGGGATATTGATTTTTTATCTGACTTCCCAAAAAGGAGGAGGTTCTCAATTCGATTGGTATTTTTTTTTAATGTATGTACACCGACGAACCAAAGACTGGAAGAAGAAAGCGGTTCACCTAGTAAAAAGTTCTGAGGTAACACACATGAAACAAAAAAAAAATATCTACGCCAACAACAAGAACTCCGCCATAATATAATTTGGGGCACGCAAGTACCCTGCGTGTGTAATTGTATAATATTATTCATTAGCGCGTGTAATAGAGTGTTAAACGTGCAGTGGTTACCGCACCTATTGCACTTTTGTAACTGTACCTACTGTAAACGTCATCATCATCAGCCTTTTAATGTTCCCACCGCTAGCACACAGGCCTCCACACTTTGTAAGGGAATGGGCCGTAATTCAACACGCGGGTCCATTGCGGGTGTGTAGATATCATATATCATATGTCTTCGAACTTTTGGTTCTAGGATATGTTGGTTTCTTCACGACGTTTTCTTTCACCGTTTTGAGAGCAGCAGTGATGAAATAATTTACACAAAGTAAAGCGCCTGCCTGGGTTCGAAGCCACGACTTACAACTTGTAAGTCGTGGCCGTTACTACTGGGCCAACTGTGAACGTGGCCGTAAATTTTGTATAACATTTTGTCTGGGCCGTAAATATAAAACATAATAAGTTTTACTTACGACATAATAAAAATAAATATTTTATGACACACCAAATCATTAAAAAAATATACTTAGTTGAAATCAATCAGTTGAATAATGAGAAATTCTTAGTTAGTAAGACTCACGTCTTTTTCAATTTCTAATCAAACAAACATTAATTACATTTTGATGTACCATCGGACGTGTGAAATCGATCAAGAAAAGGATGATATAGCTTGGTGGAATTTTTGATAAAACTTGAAGAGACAAGACCTATGTGCTTGGTGGAATATCGTTTATGTTATTTTCTACTAGCTATTACCTGCGACTTTGTCTGCGTAGCATTAGTATATCGAACAGCTTATTTTTATATTGCCTAATAATATTGTAGATGAGTGGGCAGCCGCTCCTCTTTTTACTATCGTCAGTAAAATTCGTCCTAAACGGCGGGTCCACTCTGTTCTCCGGAGTTACTAAATGTACTAATTAGTTACTAATTAGTTATTAAATGTAGGCAAATCACTAGCAGAAAAGCAGCTACCCCAAGGACCAAGGTCTGACCCTTCACCACCTATTCATCCTACCTGCATTAACTCTTTTGCTCTACTGCCAACCGATGAAAGTGAGATTAACAACATCATTCTTAATCTAAAACCAAGCTCCACTGCTGGAAGCGATAACATAACCTCAAATTTCCTTACACGTTATCGATCCCTATTGGTTTCCCCATTGACCTATATTTGTAATTTGGCGCTCTTATCTGGATCCTTCCCACAAGCTTTTAAAACTGCCCAAATAATACCTATATTCAAGTCTGGTGGCAGTGACTGTGTCAATAATTATAGACCCATCTCAATGTAGCCTACTGTTTCTAAAATTCTCGAGAAAATTATTAATAAGAGACTAATTGATTATTTGGAGAAAAACAAGCTTCTATCTAATGCTCAATTCGGTTTCAGATCCAACAAAGCTACCAGTGATGCAGTTCATGAAGTCATTGATTATGTAGTAGATAATATTGATAACAAAAATAAAGTTCTGGCTATATTTCTCGATCTAGCCAAGGCATTTGACACAGTCTCTGTACCTAGACTGTTGGATAAAATGGAGAGCATTGGGATCAGAGGTCTATCACTTAAATTATTCACGGATTATCTCATTAATCGTTATCAGTGTGTTAAGGCCGACTGGGTAAGTGAGAAGCTTCCCGTAACTTACGGTGTGCCGCAAGTGTCCTTGGACCTACCTTATTTCTGATCTATATTAATGACCTCTGTGAACTTGAACTCCAAAATGGGAAAATTATAACTTTCGCGGATGACACTGCCCTTGTTTTCAGGGACACCTCATGGTTCAAAACTTTTCAAAATGCTCAATGCGGTTTCGATGTGGTTAATGAATGGCTTAGATGTAATCTTTTAACGTTAAATGTAGAAAAAACCAAGTTTGTAAAATTCTCACTCCGTAATGAATACCATAAAACATATCTCTCAAAATTCGCATAAAATTATTGCACATTCTCGGATATGTCATAAAATTATAAGTTGCAACTGTCCTTCGCTTGAACAATCTAAATTAATAAAGTACCTTGGAGTCGTGATCGACGAGAGACTTAGTTTTGCTCTTCACGTAGACCTTGTTTCTTCTAGGGTTCGTAAATTAGTATATATATTTAAAAATCTCAGACATACTGCTAGCCCGAAGGTATTAAAGATGATTTATTCTGCTCTATGCCAGTCATTGTTGGTGTATTGTATAACTAGTTGGGGAGGTGCGTGCAAGACAGTATTAATCAAAGTAGAGCGTGCTCAAAGAGCACTCCTTAAAGTAAGTCTGTTTCTACCATTCTTCCATCCCACAATTAGCCTTTATCAAACCTGTAAGGTATTTGTTCGCGACGGGGCATCACAAACAATAGTAGTATAGTTTGTTGTAGATATAAAATGTTATGAACAAACATACGTCTGCTTACCCCAGCGCGCTAGCTCGTACTAAACAGTTTTAGACGAGAATTTTTCTTTTATAGTTTTTTCAAACATAAAATTTCGACCACTTTTTGAGGCACTAAACATTATGTTTTAGTGTATATGAGTATGTATTAAGTAAATATGGGGTCTAAAGAGTAAATTAGAATCGTTACATACATACTAAATGCGGTAGTTACGGAAAGAAAGCAAAATCAAAACCAAGTCAAATTCCGTAAACACGACCGGCCGCCATGACCGTTTAGTTCGAAATGAGCAGTCAGATTTTTTTTTTTTTTTAATGATTGGCGTCTCGCAAACAGTCAAAGTGACCGACATATGCTTAACCGGTCTTCCCTGTGGAGACTAATCTCTTAGCCTCCGGCCAGGCTTCAAAGTACTAAACCTAAAGCGACAGCGCTAAGGGCTACCCCAGTTGGGGTCGGACCTCGGCTCAGGGCGTCGCTGGGGGCAGGCTAAGGCCGGATCTAATAAGGTGATTCTACCATCCGTTCGGAAAAGCCTACGTGGAGAAGAACGGACAAGAAACTCCAATAATATCTGACTTGCATTTAACTATGGCTCAGCACGCGGGCTAGCTTATAGAATCGAAAAGGATTACGCGACGAGCCTCTGCGGTGAGGACGGAACGAATATGTAAGATAATTTTGTATGAACGGCGGGTTCGTACTATTTACGAACCCACTGACCGTCCTTGTAGATAAGGCTATCGAGCTCCTCAGTGATGGACTCATACCTCGAAAAGAGGTTGGCGCATTCAGCGGGAAGGAGAGAGCCCGCATTCCGGATTTCAGCATCCAGAGCACGGGCTTGAGGGGTCATAAAAATGGAGTACGCGCTAATTATATTTATACCAACGCATATATATGGCTTTTGCCCGGAGGGGGCGACAGGGGGCTGGCACTTAGCAGCAGGGGTGGTGGAAGCCACCTTCTGGCTTTGTGAAGTTTTCATTGAATCGGGGATAATAATTGGCGCTGCGATGGGAGTAGCCATCAGCGCTGGAATTGGCTGGGAGCAAGACTGAGGAGCCACACTTTGGTGGTTCAGCTTACCCCAGGGTGAAGGCCTCTGAGGGGCTAGTCTGGGGGGGAGTTGAGTGGTAGGGGCTTGACGCGCTTGGCGCGCGTCATTACGCTTGGCCATTTTAGGCGCAAGTTTGGGGGCTCTAGGGCAACCACGGTAATTAGCCGGGTGCCCGACTTGTCCACAAAGCACGCAGCTGGGAGGCTCCGTGCATTGTGATCGGTCTTTTGGACGGGAACAGTCCTTGGTATTGTGCTCTCCCAAGCACTTAACGCACCTGGGAGGAGCGAAACAATTGGTCTGAGAGTGACCGTAGAGTTGGCAGTTGTGACACTGACCAACGAGATGGGGACGGTATGGCTTTTCAATGGAAATGCCTGACAAGTTACATACAGTACTAACATTGAAAATGGGATTGTGACCATGGAAGGGGAAACACACGACAAGGACCATGTCGTAGAGATCTCCGCCTCTTGCTTTATGCAATCGGTGGACCTCTGACACAGGGACTTTTTGCGCTAATAAATCCTTTCGGATTTCTTCCGTCGGGATTTCCTTCGGAACGCGCTTAATGACAACTCTAGTGTACTTTTCCTCCGGAAGGGAGTAAGTATGGAAAGATACTTTCCTGTCTTTTAGAAAACGAGTCAAAGCTCGATAATCATTGGGAGTGGGGACCTGAATTCTGATGCCTTGTTGGCATGCAGTGGCCTTTGTGAAATTAATTTTACGCGCTACACAGGCGCTTGAAATGTCGCTCCATTTCCCTTTATCTTGAAGATAAATGGGTGGAGGAGGAGGAGGCTTCCTAGTGGTAGTATTATTTACTACTACCATAGGGCTAGGCGAGCGGTTTGACCGCTGAGAAGGACTAGCGGGGGCGGGGGCGGGGGAGGGTTGCCTGTCGGGCAAGGGCGGCGGCAGAACTGGCTGGGGAGAGGTCTTAGCTACTGGCTTTTTGGCCTTGGTAGCGTGAGGGGGACTTTTCCTCATTTTTCTCTTTCCTCCAGAGTGGAGAATGAATTCTCTGTCATCATTAGAGTCAGAAGAAGAGGACATGGTGGCATAGTCCTCTGACAAATCGGGGTTATTACTGGGGTCAACTGGGGGATTTTCTATGACCTGATCGATGTGGACAGCTACTGCTGCCCATTCATCGTCGGTACTAAGGGCTGTGTCCATCTCGATGGGAGAGTCATGCTCCTCATCGACCCAAGTATTTGATTTGGACCTAGATTCTGAGTGCATAGCTGCTACGCGCTCTTTGTACTTTTTGTACTGAAGACGGGCGGACATCCTACGAGGAGGACGAGGCTTAGCAGCCGAAGTCTGGGGCTTTAATGGGCTACGGTCCCTCTCAGAGGGAATCGGATCTGGCTTAGTGGCACTATTTGCCTGAACCTCGCCCTGGGAAAGGGTGGGTGATCTAGGCCCGGAAGTGGGCCTGACGGGTGGGGATGGGGATCTTGGAGAATCCTTCGCCTCACATGACACGGGGGCCATGCTAGGTTCAGGTTCCACTACATCATCTACGGTCGGATAGATGTTTGGTACTAGTGCTTCTAACACTGTGCCAAAAGGACAGGCGAGTCTACCTCGGAGATGACAGTCCTGAGCGAACCTCTCCTTAATGGTTTTAATGGCATTTTGCACATTAATAGGGAGCTGACTTACGTCAGAATAGGGCGGGGGGGCAGGGGCACTGTAAGGTGCACATCTGGCAAGAGATGAAAGAATGATCTTAAATCGGGCCTGGTTTTCATGACGCGGACTGGGATCGTCCGACATCAAGTCCTTGACGAGCTCTATCAACACCTCAACGGGATGCATCGTTGTCGATAGAGTCAGAACAAGGAGAAGAGAAAAAAGACTAAAAACTACTAAGGGGCTGATAACCTTATTCCCCGGGTGGATGGGCCCGGGGATGTGTGAATCCTACCCTCCCAGCCGGGTTAGACTGGGAGGTGAGTATCTGGTGAGCCCTAAGCTTGTTATCCTGCCACCAATCTTATTGGGTGGCAGGGGTCCTAGGGTACCGGTGAACCCACCGAAGGTGGGCCACCCTCCTCCTGTGTACCGAAAGTCTGGTACGTCGGGGTTGAGACACCCGACCGTGCCAGGTGAATCGCTGTGGGGCAGAGACAGGGGTTGACTAGGCTATCTACCAAGGCCAACTACCCTGCTCCCGACTCCTTCTGACTGCCGTGTCCAGACGGGACTTAGCAAGTGGGCGGGTCACCACTTCACTTGGCTTAGTTAACACCGTTAGGTTTCCACCAAGGACCACTAAGTCGTGGTTTTAACCCGGAAGGGGCCAAAAAAGATGTCCCTACTAGTAACCGAAGTTACTAGTAGCGACACCTGTGGGCGGCGCGCGGAGACGCGGCGACCGCAGTGACGTCACGCAGTGGCGCGACGAGTCGGAGAGAGGGGCGCGGCGGGGCGCGCGGTGGGGGCGGCGAGAGCGGCGGGCGGCAGCGGGACGTCCTCTCGGGGCGACGGCTGGTGGTGAGTGATGAGCAGTCAGATGGCGGTACACGATATATATAGTCTGGCGCGTAAGCAGGCAAATTTGGTATTTTAGAATAGCGTTTTGAGGGCTTTATAATAGCCTATAGTACCTAAAATACGGTTATCTAGTATAATTAGAATTAATATACTATAGATAAAATGTGTAAGTAGTATTTTAAGCAAATAAAAAATATTTGTTTACTTATTTTGGACCCCCCGAAAATGGCCGGGTCGCAAGTATCGATAGGTGCGCTCTGCCCACCTACCAATCGTATTATTTACCTTACACATTTGTTTTGTTAGGAAACACCATCTAGGTGTTCTAGATAGTATACCTTGGTGCTATGACTGAAAAACTGTACATAATAACAGTACATAGCCAGGTTTAAAACAGTTTCACTATGAGATGGTAAATACATGAATTTTTGCTCAAGTAAGTAAATAGAATTTTGGTTATAAGCGTTTTAGCGCTTCTAGGTGACCTGGAACTGTGTCCAGGCCCTATATATAGATGGCATCTATGTAATTCTAGTACATAGATCTTACTTACTTGAAATAACGTGTCTGTATGTGCCAGCATGGACGTTTCTACGCGTCTGCCAGAGGGCCCACTACCTTCAGACACACTTGGTGCCTGAAGGATTATTGATATGCTATCTGAAGAATTACCTTTGGGGACCCTCGGGCACACGCCTGGACTCAGTCACAACACATAGCTAATATATAGCTACACATACACACACAGAGGCGTTAAAGCCGTGGAACAACACGATATTTTCTATTTTCGGCCGCTTCCCGGCAACAGAAGTCTCAGAAGGGCTGGTGGTACACCTGTCAGGGTACCACCATTCGATAGCCCAATTCTCCAGCTTCCCAACCACATTTTTGGAAGGAGCCTAGCTCTGGTGGTTAGGGAACTAACCGACTTAATATAGTAAGAGGTTCCATGGTTTTCTCGCATCGTCGACCACATCAGAGTGAATACTGGATCGAGGGTTGGAGCTGTATCCACCGGACTTCCACCATGGGGTAGCCCATCGCGAGGGCTATCCGATGACGGTTGGTGAATGCGGATCCGCCCACCAGCTCGAGTACAAACTCACTAAATATGCCGAAAACAGGCACTGAAGCTATGTTTTCGCACTTTCACGTGGCTGTGCCCGTGAAGGTGACAGATGAAGCTGTGGAACTGTCACAGATCGATGGTCCAGGAGTAGGGCTACAAGTCCCTCGCTGGTACCCTGGCACTAAAGTGCACCATTGTATTGTAAAGTAGCATATAAAGCTACAAACTGACAGAACTTCCCCTTATTAGGCGTTCTCCACGCAAGAGCTCCGTGAAGGTAGCAGATATGGACCTGGACCAAGGTCCGGAGGGAAGGTCTTCTCGAGACCTATCCAGAGACACAAGTCTCATCAAAATCGGTTCAGTAGAAGGGGGGTTTCTGTTGGTTTTCAGCGACTAGCCGTAAGGTATTAATTTTATAATTAAAGTTTATGCGCGGTCGTTGTTTCGAGGTCCTCGTTACTGTCAAGTGTGGTAGTAGGATAGTGCGCTGAGACACCGTCCTAATTGTAGCCATTATTTTCGAATATTAAATCCACGTCACTTTGCGTAACGGAGACCATGAAGAGACGTCGCTTTTGGACATGAAAACCTGACTCTTTTTCTGAACTGGACATCACGCCTTCCCCTCAACATCCTTGGCAGCCTTCCAACCACTGCAGGGTCGGTATTTGCTCGAAGACAACTGAACAATAGGTGCAAGGGGCGCCAACGCGTTCAAGCTGAAGCCTTACAACCTTCAGTCAGCCTGGGGCCTTGATCGATCACGTCCGTCCCGCACAGTATTGACGGTGAGGCAGCTTTTCATACTACAAACAGCCCTTAGAATGCATAGTTCCTTAAAGTATAAGCCCTTAGCATTTCTACAAAAGCGCAGAAAATATACAGTTGGTGTGTCTAGAGCGTGCCGCACAAAATTTGCTCAAAGATTCTTTCCTTTTCTTGGTGCCCATCTTTACAACAAAATTAATCGTATCCTCAACACGTATCCCCTTACCAAACACAAATGTAAAACTACCGTTACAAACTGGCTCATTGACCTTGACTATGCTCATACCGAAGAGCTACTACTTGTCCAGAAATAACTAAATCGTTACCTATTCAATATATACTACACTACTCTACACTACACTACACTACACTTCACAACACTCCTACATCTTACACAACACAACACCTATCATATCTCTCAAAATCGTCAAGCTGTAAAATAACGAATTAATTAGTTAGTGTATTTCTATTTTTATCTTTTTCTTCACATGACTGAATTGTGGTCTAACTTTTACAGTACTGATATTGTCTTAGTTGCTCCTTATCTAAGTAAGAGTCCTTATTATGTTCATTGGAAGAGCACTGATTTCCAAGATACAGGATTTTACCTAGTTTGGTAATCAGGAGTTCATTTCGGTTAAAAGGCTCTTATATGTTATGTTTTTATTATTGAAACTGTAGTAGGCTAAGTTCTGATTTTGTCCAATAAACGTTATTATTATTATTATCTACTGAGGTCATCGAGCTTTGTACTGAGGTCCTCCATGGTCTCAACTATGACCAATATCATCGGCAAAGCGAAGGTGAATGATGTATTCACCATTGACGTTGATGCCTAGTCCTCTCCAGTCCAGATCCTTGAAGACAACCTCACTTGTCTAGGGCCTCGTACAAATCAAAACTTCGACTATCGACTTTTTTCGATATAAAGAGCCAACTTTCTGTACCTTTTTTGTGGTATAAAGGATACTTGGTCCAACAACTCCAAACATAACTCTATATGAAATTTGTACGCTATATTAAGCCGACTGAATATCAAATGTGTAGATTTGTCGGTAAGGTCTCAACATTTTGAAAACCATTGAGGCAGAAGATTTGGTACGAAGAATGAACATCACTCGATTTGCAGGGCCACTAAACAGAAAGGGAACGGCGAATATACTATAGAAAAGGGGTTTGATAGTCTATTGCATACCTACCTCAACGTTTCAGGGTTCCTTACCTAAGATGCCTTCCTCGCTGGATTGGTGCGTTTTCGTTTCTGTGCTGTACGTGTTAGAATGTATGCATTCGGTAAAGAATCTGTCCCGAAACGACTCAAGTCAGGAAGGCGCCTAAAGCTGAAACGTCTTTTTTATGTCGACTTTCCAAAAATTAGGTTCTATGTTCCACTGCATTTTTATTTGGATGCCGGTTGTAATTATTAAAACAGTTTTTTTCGTATTCCTTTATCCAAACCTATTTGATACCCACATCATAGAGGTGCACGTAAAATAAAAAATCAGTCTGCCATCTTTGGAGGTCCGCCATATTGGATTTAGAATAACGTCACTTAGCGAACATTCATCAAAACCAAACATGTATGCGCAATTTCAGCCCAATCGGTTAGGAATAACTGTTTTAAACTCAGTTCCAAGATTTGACCCATACTTGCTTGCTAACTGACAAGGCAAGTTAAAAAAAATATTTTCAATTAAAATAGAAACTTTTTAGCTTATCGTGCATACAAACCAAAAGTGTATATCAGTTTAATTGGTTGATTATTACAGTTTAAAATTCAGTTACAAGATTTGGCCAAAACATAATAAATACCCAACTAATTACCTTATATAAAAAAGTTCGCAAAAATGGAGGATTATAGAATATGTGTTTATAGGTTAAGGTAAAATATCTATGTAAAGTAAAGTTTATTTGATTTGCATAGATTGTAGGTACATGACATAAGTTATAAAAAAAAAATGTGATCCTTGTACAAATTACTAGATTAGGCATGCAAACATTAATGAATAATGTAATCGAGTAGGTAATCAAAAAAACTAGTCACAAAATACAAAAATTACGAATTACAGTTCAAATCGGACACAATTAAATAAGTTGGTATGTCGTTAGATTGTATAAAACATATTATGATTATATTAAATTAGAATTTTACATTAAAATAAATTTTAGTCATTGTCATTTAGAAAATCGTTAAACGAGTACACTCTTCAATCAATAACGCTGTTAACTTCTTTTTAAAATTGCGTATTGTGTTATCTTTTATTATGTCAGGTATTTTGTTATATATTGTAGGTCCCATAATAATAACTTTTTTTTTTAATAAAGCAGTATTGCAACTCTCAACTAGTAAAAGATGGTTGTACTGGCTTCTGATTGTTCTCTTACTAGTTTGCGAAACTGTAGTAAATAGATGCATGTTACGTTTAACAAAAATTGCCATTTCTAAAATATAAATTGCCGGAAATGTTAACAGCTTTGGGGACTTAAACACTGGAACACAACTATCAGTCGTTTTCGTATTTAACATCGACCTCAAACAAAGTTTTTGGGCTTTGAATAGCTGTTCCCGCAGGCAAGAATTTACCCACAAAACTATACCGTATCTCAGAATGGAAGCTATGAGACCATGGTATGCAACCAAAGTTGTACCGGCTTATCCATAGGTGTGAGTGGAAGGTATAAGAGTGACAGGGACGGAGAGAGAATGAAAAGATGGCGAGCTGTGCAAGGAACGACGAAAGAGACAGACGTGGTATTTAAGTTTTTATTTAGTTGTATCTGATTTCACTAAAATAAACCACTATACACCACAGTCATCCGACCAATCATCACATATGGCTCGTTGGTCTGGTGGCCCAGGACAGACCTCAGCACAGCCCAAAGAGTTCTCGAAAAACTGCAGCGGTTTGCTTCCATTGCAATCACTAGCAGTATGAGAACCACACCCACTGCAGCCCTACAGGCAATCCTGGGACTGCCACCTCTACACCTTATTGTGCGGGAGGAGGCAGCCCTGGCCACTTTTAGACTCCATCTATCAGGTACCCTAAATAAAGACTCCAGAATTAAGCACAGACGCATAATGGAAGATGCACTCAAGCGTAAACCGATGTTAGCATCACCATGCGACAAAGCCCCCAAAACACACCACTTTCACAGGCACTACAACATAATACTCACAGAAGAATGATGTGACTACTCAGGCCCGAAAGAGATGAGAGTATACACCGACGGATCGAAAACAAACTCCGGTACCGGAGTTGGAGTCTTCTCACACGATTTCAACATACATATATCCAGACCGCTAGGAGGGTTCAACACTGTCTATCAGGCGGAGTGTGTGGGCATTATACAAGCGGTCCATGCCCTAGAAGCCAGGAGGGTTACGGACGTCCATATACGAATACTCTCCGACATCGCATCAGTCCTCCAATCCTTACGGAAAAAATATATTACATCAAAACTAGTACTAGAATGTCACAACGCACTAGAACAAATAACAGTATCTAGTCGCAACACGGTGACACTACAATGGACAAAGGGACACAGCGGATCGCTGGGCAACGACGCGGCTGACGAGCTTGCGAGACGTGGATTCAGCTCGGCGGTCTATGGACCCGAACCTGTTGTTCCCATCCCCTTCAACCAAATACGCAGGTGGCTACAGGAATTCACCCAAACACAGGCGGAGAACTGGTGGGCCTCGACACCGGGCTGCAGGCAGTCCGAAGAAGCTCTGCCATCTTTGGACAGTAGGCTTACCAGGCGTCTTTTACGACTGGACAGGAATGGCCTGCGCCTGGTGACGGGGACCATCACGGGACACTGCTCACTCAACAAACACTTCCACACAATAGGCATCACGGACAGTCCTCTGTGCAGGGCATGCATGGAGGCCGAGGAAACCGTTACGCACATTCTCTTTGAATGCGCAGGTGTAGCCCAGATAAGAACACGAACCCTCGGGTCACCCAGATCTTACACAGATATGTTGAGGAAACCAGGAGCTCTAATTGACTTCTGGAGGGAGGTGGGCTGGTTGGAGTGACCACCCAACGGCCGCCATGGCCCACGTACAAAGGTCCATTTGAAGGACTAAGTGCGGAAACCAAACCCCCCTAACATAGAACATAGAATAAACCAGTTTTCAAGCGACTAACTATTTAATTTCACCCCTCGATGCCATAAACTTGGGGGCTCGTCCGGAATCAAAGTGAAATAAGTGGATTTTAGTGAAAGACGCAAAAAAAAAGACGACGCACGACTACGACGCACGCCGATTGTTTTTTCTTCCAAGAAAGATCCTACGGAAAACGACGATATTTCTAGTTAACGACGATAACAAGGAATCACGATGCCTAAGGAGAAATCTGACCAGGACTTTCAAGATGCGGCGGCGTCGATACCGGCACCGACGGCACACAGCGACATTATGCACCTTACGGAACAGCTAATCCGAAAATTCAGTGCACAAGACGATACTCATACAGCATCCATGTGGATACGGGATATCGATGAAAATGGGGAAATTTTTCAATGGAGTCTTACTCAACTGTTGTTGGTAGCGCGACGTTCGCTTACTGGCACAGCAGCGCTATGGCTACGCAGCGAAAAAGTGTATAAATCATGGGATGAGTTGAAAGTGGCTATCGGTCAAGAATCCGCGGATACCATAGATTTGAAGAGGATACATGAATTAATGAGCGCAAGAGGTAAGAAGAAAAACGAATCGTGTATTATGTTGTATGGTGTCATAACTTACGCTGACCTGAAAGAAAAACTTAAGTTGTACGCTATGTTTAAGATAAGTTCCTCTAAGGAAATTCGACGAAATAAGCCGCTCAATGACACACAGAACATCAGTAATAACAGAAAAAACGCGGCTGCAAAGATGCTATGTTTCAACTGTGGAGAAAATAGTCATACGTCGGCAAATTGTTCTCATCGGGCGCAAGGAAAAAAATGCTTCCATTTTAATGAATTTGGTCATATTTCTCCAGATTGCCCAGTGAAAAAGATGGCTGGTTCAGATTTGAAGCAAAGAACATCTACGGCGGGTATTCGGCAGACTTCGGCCAGAAATTCTATCGGAGAACCCGAACGATTACCAAAGGTTGACGTTTCTGCTCAAGAACGACGAAAGCCAACCTATCAGATGTCCGCCTGTGAACCTAGGTGAAGTTTACATAGCAGCGACGACCTGTGAACACAAGCACGAATGATTCGTGTCACGAAGTTAGCAATATTGACAGCTGCCATATTGTTGAGTTTGACACTTCCAAACGTAAATAATCAAACCAAGAAATCTGATGAGAATATAATAGTCGTACAAAACCATTAAAAACAGTGTTAGTGCACGGTAAAATGGGTAATGCGTTAATTGATTCGGGCTGTGATGTGAATCTGATGTCAAAGGATTTTTACAACGAACTTAACAGGTTAGATTTTGTAATACTATATAGGTAACGAAAACAACATTACGTTAACCGGTTTAGATTATTCACAAGTAAAGTCATGTGATAAATGATAAATGATTTTATTTCTGTAAGTTGGTTTATACAAACACTTTTACATGTCGAACATATTTTTTAAAACTAGATGAGGGCGGCGTTTCCTATCTGACTACTCTGAGAAGAAAGGCCGAAACAAACTATGAGGTCACAGTCTCTTTTAAAGTCCAGACAAAATATTGGTTAGATCATGTGAAGACCATGTAGACTGATGTCTGAAATGATCTTTTGAGGAAAGAACCAGCCAGATTGAGTGGACCTGTCCAGTCAGTGCACGCATTTGTCAATAACCGAGCAGCTCAACTCAGAATTTAAGGAGCTCAACGATTCGACGAACAACACCAAAGAAAGGACATTCGGGTAGGCTGAGGAATAAACTACTCAAACTGCCAGACCATGATTAAAAACTAAGATAAATTTAAATTAAAATAAAAAAGAATGATCCACAAAGTCTTCACACTCACAATAATTAATATAAAATAATATAATACTTTAAAAAGTAAATATTCTTGTCATTGCAAGAAAACCAAAAAAACAACAACAAAATTCACGGTGCAAAATATAATAAAAAAAAACAAAATTAATTGGAGCAGCTCAATCCTAAGCCTTTTTGTCTTCAAGGTAATCTTTAGTTGTATAAAACGCTTTCTGGCACAACTTACGTTTAATAAAAGATTTGAATTTATTAAGACTTAGATGTTGTACGTGGCTTGGAAGCTTAATATAAAAGCGTACACATTGACATCTAAACGAGCCACCTATTTTCTTGAGCCTTGTTGTAGGTACTACAAATTTGTGTTTATTCCTAGTATTTATGTTATGGATATCACTGTATTTTTTAAACAATTTTATATTTTTATGGGCATATAAAAGATTTTCATAAATATACTGAGAAGGCACAGTCATTACATTAATCTCCTTAAATTTCTCTCTGAGAGAGTGTCTTGGGCTTAATTTATAAATTGACCGAACAGCTCTTTTCTGCAAAACAAAGATAGTCTGGATGTCGGCGGCATTTCCCCACAACAGAATACCGTACGACATTACACTATGAAAATAGCTAAAGTATACTAAACGGGCTGTCTCTATGTCAGTTAAATTACGAATTTTTCTAACAGCATGTGGTTTTGTCACATTAGATATAACGATTGATAATTGTTTATACCGAGATATAACGTTTTATGTAATGCCTAACGACTCTATGCCATTCCAAATGATAATTGGTAATGATTTTCTATGAAGGTTTTATGATGTTTATGAAAGATTTGAAAGAAGAGATATGAAAGAAAGAGAGAAGAAATGTTTGGTTTTTGCCGAAAGATGATTGGTTGAACCCAAACTACTCGTATGAGTGGTTGAAAGATGTTGCATGTTTTTCCAGTTCTCTTGATTGTTTAGATCACGTCAGTGATCCTGCTGTAAAAGAAGAAGTGATAAGGTTAGTGACAAGTTATGTGCCACAGAAAAATAAAGAGGCTCCAATAGAATTGAAAATTGTCCTCATAGATGACTTACCTTTATCTCAGCGGCCACGACGAATCTCATTCAAGGAGTATGAGGATGTGGATCACCAGATCCAATAATGGCTTGACGATGGAGTTATCAGGGTGAATTACTCAGAATATTCCAGTCCATTAGTTTTAGTGAGAAAAAAGGATGATAGTTTAAGAATATGCATTGATTACAGAAAGATTAACAGTAAAATGGTTAAAGATGAATACCCACTCCCGACAATAAATGATCATATTGACAAGCTGTCCTCAGCTAGAATATTTAGTGCATTAGATTTAAAAATTGGTTATTTTCATTTACGAGTACATGAAGACTCAATTAAGTATACTTCTTTTGTAACGAAAACCGGACAATATGAATTTTACGTGCTCCGTTTGGTTTAGCGACTTGCCCCAAGGTTTTTACGAGATTTATCACAATCATATTCAGAGAATTGATTGCCGGAGGTATTGTCATTGTTTTTATAAATGATATTTTAATTCCAGCGCAAGACGAGTACGAGGCTTATTTAATTTAATTATCTTTATTTCAGACGACAGTCCATATATTTTTACAAATATAGCGTTAGTAGGGTTGTTAGTAGTACACATAAAAATAAAACATAACAAGGTGTTAGTAATTTGTTAGTAAACAAAATATAATAATTACCGACGTCTATTTCCTATTTCTGATCAGGTGTACACTTGCCACACACAGTAAAAGGACTGTTTATTTTGCACACTTACGTTTTGAGGACAGTGTTGGTGCTACCACGGGCTCTGCTCATCATCGATGCAGTTCTTTTCCTAATGATGGAAAAGAAATCATCGACAGAAGCATTCGCAAACATTGCGAAAGCAGTACCGCAGTACCTGGGTTTTCTTAACACTACCCTCAGAGCGTCATTGTACTGAACACGCAGGGCGTTGTAAGCCCGATCTAAAGCTATCCGATATAAAGCTGATCCACAGACCGCACGTGTAAAATGACTGACAGAAGGCTCTGAAAAGTAGCAGTTTTACATCTGTGGTATATCGTGCGAATCTGCGGGCCAGCATATTGCAGCGGACTGCCAACGCCCTCCTTTCCCTCTCTAGGTCTTCATCGTCCTGTAGCCGATCTGTCAGCATGTGACCCAAATATTTTACTATAGACACCATCTCTAGTACCGACCCACCGATCTTAATTGGTGGAACGTTCGAGGGAGCCTTGTTCCCTGCTTTGCATAGCATGAGAACACTCTTACTAGCATTATATTTGAGTCCATGTGACAGGGCATATGATTCACAAATGCCCAGAAGTCTTCTGAGCGCACTCACTGACGGGCTCAGCAGAACCATGTCGTCCGCATAACTAATATTATTAACCATTGTTCCATCTATTGAACATCCGACCATTGCTCCGCTGAGCCTGCCAATCAGCTGGTTAACAAACAGGTTAAACAAACTCGGGGAGGTCAACCCGCCTTGTCTGACTCCGCATTTCAGATTATATTCCTGACTATGCAAGTTGATCCATCTGACAGCATTCGTTTGATTACTGTACCAATACTCGAGGAAGGATACCTGCTCCCTCGACACAGTGGTCTTTCATAAGACACCAGGTCGAAGGCCCTCGACAGGTCAAGAAAAAACGTTGATACTGGTGTTTTTCTGTCGGTATAGTACCTTACAGTTTGTTTCAGACACATAATTGCCATTTCCGTTGACAGGTTGGGTCTGAAGCCAAACTGCAAGTCATGTATCTGAAGGTGTTCGCTCAGCTGTGCGTTCATGAGACTGTCAAGGACCTTCGCCATGGTTGTGGCCAGTGATATCGGGCGGTAATTATGCTTGTCAGGTGGATCCCCGGTTTTGATCTTGATTATTGGAACTACTACTGTTTTCATCATATCATCTGGAATAAAAGAATGACCAATACAAAAATTAAACAATAGACTCAGGACTCTGGGCAGATGTACACCTGCATAACGCAGATGTTCTATACTTATACCGTCATGACATGGTGACTTTCCACGCTTCATCCTTTTTATGACATTCATCACGTCTAATGGCATAATTCGACCATACTTCTCACCAGGTCTGAAGTCTGGTTTACTTAAATTACTAACGTTACATGGCATTGGTTCTACAGAAAACAGATCTTTAAAAACAATCGCAATATTTTGATCCCCCACTGCACTTTCGACACTCACAGGAACGCTCGGCTTTGGATTCAATTGCACAGATTTTTCCAAAAACTGCTATAATTTTTAGCCACATATAATGTTGCTGCCAGTATGTCCATTTTTATTTGCTCGGTATTATCCTGGCACCATTTCAATTTCTTCTTAAACTCTTTTCGTGTTTCACATATACTGACATACTGTGGCCCCGCGCGCGGCTTCCCTTTTGGAACCCAATTACTGAAACTAAGCCAAGCCTTCCTATGAGATTTACCTACATGCTTGTTCCACCCTACAATACACGTCTTTTTATTTATTTTACTGACAGTTCGAGTTTGTTGCGAGGCATCACTCAAGATAGACTTAATGTTAGCGTACATTGTGTTAATTATTTGCTTATGATCAACATTGTCACACATATAGTCACAGCAGTCCCGCAATTCCACTGGCAAGTCTATATTACATAATGCCCCGTTGCATAGTTCCCTATATTTACAAATTTGTTCCTTATTTCTTAACCTCCATAATATTCTATTATCTATACCTATGTTTGCAACACTTTTAATTGGTATATTCTTAAGATTACATGTGATTTCCAAAGGAAAGTGGTCTGACCACGACACTTCATACAATACCTTAATATTTTGAATTGTTTGAAATGCCTTTGACGTAACCAGGCAATGGTCTAATCATCTTACAGTTCCATGAGACTCACTTAAGTATGTTTAAGTGTTCAGACAACTTGGTAGCAATTCTATGTCGGCATATGACTAACTTTGTTCCTTACAGAAACCCCTGCACTTGTACTCAGTATTTGTAAATTTGTGCCCCAATGGTTTAATTGCTGCAAGGCGTTCCAGTGCGAGGGTAAACAAATAAATAATAATAATCATTTCAGTAAAAAACAACTGGCTCGGGTGCGCATTGAAATCACCCATAATAAATACTGTATCATCATTATAATCATCAATTACCGCATTCACTTCCGAGAGACACGCATTAAATGCAGATAAGTTGTCCTTACAGTCCGTAGGCATAAACACTGAGAATACTAACACATTTTGACACTGACTCATGTATTTGATTGCCGAAATGCGCACACTATTACACTTAATAATCTCGACGGCACAAAACGCACTCTTTCTCCATAGAAGGGCCACCCCAACTAGCAAACAAGCTGCTTATACAGGCATTATACACCCTGGTAGTTGTTTATGAGTCTTTCAAGTGCTGTACAATTTTTCTTAAAATGTACAGTAGTATATTTAAAAACCCTTTAACACCTAGGTGGTACAGTAGTCGTTTAATAGCAAAAATAAATTTTATAGTGATAAAAGAGCATGCAATAGCGTCGGTAGACAGCAATAAGAAGTAATTTGAGTTAATGGAGTCTTTTATACCACCTGAGACGTTAAAGAGTACTTTAATAGATAGAGGGGTTTAAAAGGAGTTATAATTTGCTTTTATAGCGCTCAAGGGTGTAGGGAGGCATTTTCTAAAGCCTTAGGTTCCATAACAGAGATTTTTACGGCTGTTGTATGACTAATCTATAATAGGATCTTTTCTAGATGTTTCTTTGTAATATTGATGTGTAATTGAGTCGTTAGTGTGCCTTGTAAATAAATAAATAAATAGAGCTGTGTAGCTCCAGAATAGCGCTTTGAGCGCTATATGAGATAATTATATGGCCACTGTACGGCAAATAGTAGTGTAAGGAATCAAATGAAACATTTTATACAGCCATGGGGGTTACAGAATAGTTTTATAGCACTTTTATCTCTTATACCTCCATAACGGAGAAACAAAACTTCATTCTAGAGCTCAAAACGCTATGTTAGAGATTTATACAGCGGAAATGTGATGTAAAGCTGTACATCTTTGTGTTAATCGGCCAATGGCGGAAAAACTATAACTACTAAATAAACTATTTTTTTTAAGGTTATCACGACATTTTGGAGATCGTATTTATGCAAACACTGGTTACTTTTGACTTAATTAAAGTCACCATTTTTACCTGTGGCCCTAATTAAACTATATGCAACCTTCAAAGTCTGATTTATGTTAAAAAACAATTTCATAACCAACATGAAAAATACAGTTTATTAGTATAAACTGTATTTTACATTTTAGGTTTCCGTCTAATAGTGTAACAATAAAGAAATGGCTGGATGCTACTGGACGAGAAAATTGACAACCAACAAAATATAGTAAAACTTGTTCAATTCCTTTTGATGATGTACTATTCTCTATAAAAAAGGGTACAATTAAAACCACATTCAGTGCCTAAAAATATATACATGTAAGTATTGATGTATTAACTTAGGTATGATTCTCACCCCCTCTTCTTTTGGGTGTGTTTTTATTACATAAATACATTCACGTCCGTATCCCAAATGGGGTAGACAGAACGTCAAGTTGTTAAACACAGAGTAGTGACAAACATAGTGTTGTTACGAATGAGGTGTACTAGATGACTGAAATAAATATAAACAATAAATCACAACTATTGCCACCTGCTCGCCATCGATACAAACTTTTAGAAGATTTAGGTGAATTTTGTTTAATTTTAATTTCTTACTTTCTAACTGGTCATTTAATGTAAATTTCATTACAAACAAATATACAAATATTTATTGGAACAAAATCATAATAAAATTTTTGTGTAAGTTAATACTGCGTTAGTTTAGTAGGTAACTGTGTCGCAGTTATTAGCGCCCACCCCAGGAGCGAAAATCTAACTTAGTTCCTAGACAAAATTTTGGTTATACTAAAAGTAGAAACTAGACAAACATTTATAATAACAAAAATACTAAATATATTAATAATAGATTGGAGCAGTATAAGAGGGTGTGTGTGTGTGTGAGTGTATGTGTGTGCGTGTTTGTGTGAGGAAGGGTGTGGAGGTGCGTGTGACTGTGAGTGTGTGCGTGTAGGAAGGATGCGTGTATGTGTTTATGTGAAGGATGTGCTAAGAATACAATTTAACTTTGTATGAGGCACTCTGTTTCCTCATAAGTCAGGTTTTGGAGGCATTTTTCAATTTTCAGTTTGCACTCTCGTAATGAGAGCGGATAGAAATTTACTTTCAGATTAATTTTGTTGTAGATAACAGGACTCAAAAAGTTATAATGTCTTCTAGCTATAACTAGATTTACGCTCTCTGACTGACATATTCTGTTAACTTTGCGTTTTCGAATATTGAGATTAGGGTCATATTTAATGTCACCATGCTTACGCAATAATTAGACATGCTTGTCTTACAGTAGGCACTTTGCAAAGAACATACAAGTCGTGCGTGGGGAAGCGAATAGGTTTATGTGCCGTAACTTATAGAACTGCTCTTTGTGCTCGTTCTAGACGAAGTAGAAGGCATTTACCAGAACTTCCCCATGCGGTAATGCAGTAAGTTATCACGGAATGTGCTAGCGCAAAATACACAGTTTTTAACGTGTGGTAATCTGCCGAGGTTCTAAGGTTTTTAAAAACAAATATTAATTTTCTGACACGTGACACCAATAACTCAACCTGCTCAAAAAAAAAAAAAAATGTCATAATGCTATCTATAATATTTAATTTCATTAGTTCGCGTAATTGTTGCACAATTGCAGGTTGCAGTTGTATTCGAGAGGCATTTGTGAGCACTGTGAAGGAGGAATCAGGTTGTGCAAACGAATAAAAGCCGTGGTGCAAACGTTATGAATTTTATTTTTTCTAAATTCAGGGTGAGCAAGTTGTTATTTAATCAATTCATAACATTCTGTAAGGCAGTGCAACATCAGCAGGAAAGCGCACATCTGCCCAGTCACTTCCATGAACTACTAAAACTGTGTCATCCGCGTATGTTATGATTTTGCAATTTGTTAAGGGCAGTCTACAGAGACGGTTTATATAAATAAGGAAGAGGGTAGGCCCCAGGACACTGCCCTGAGGAACTCCGTAGGTGAGAAACTGTTCCTCACTTGTGAGGTTACCAAATTTTACAACCTGAGAACGGTTACTAAGGTAGCTCTTGAAAATGTACAGTGGCAACCCCCTTACCCCAATCCGAGATAATCCCGCGAGCAAAAGAGCGATAGAGACAGTGTCAAATGCCTTCGACAGGTCTAGAAAAACAGCTATTGTTTTAAGCTTATGATTCAAATTATTTGCAATAGCTCCAGTTAAATCAAGTACAGCATCTTCTGTGCTTTTACCAGACCGAAATCCGTATTGATTTTCGGCAATTATTTTGTTAGAGTTTAAATAACTGAGAAGACTATTATTAAAGATTTTTCAAGAATCTTAGAAAGGATAGTGAGCACCGAGATAGGCCTATAGTTATTGACACTGGCCCTGTCCCCACTTTTATAAATAGGGTGTACAATAGCCCTCTTGAACACAGTGGGAAAGACCCCGGTCTCGAAAACAAGGTTGAAGACAATGGCAATAATAGGGATAAGAGTATCTTTAGCAGCCCTTATTAGGGTAGAAGATATACCGTCCCAGCCTACTGCAGTTAGGTTTAGGTTAGGTTAGGTTTAGGTTTCAAAACCAGGATAATTCTTTCAATCTCATCATTATCTGTACAAAATATGGCCATTGAGTCATGTGGTGCCCCAGTACCAGTATCAGAATCTGGTTTATAAGGAACACCTGTAATTTTTGATGCCAGAGTCTCTCCCACATTTGCGAAGAAGTCATTGACGCAATTGAGTGAAAGACTAGGATCTTAATGAAGAGAGAGAAGTTCATTGGGGGCGATCCTATCACTCTTTAAGTTAGATATAGTTTTAATTAGATCCCAGGTAGCTTTTGGATTCTTTCGGTGTTTTAGGAATTCAAATCTCTCATACTGACGTTTAAGTTTTCTCAGTAAATTATTGCAAACATTTCTATAACGGCTGGACGTTATTTTAAGAATGTAATTATCGGGATCACGTTTTGTATTACGATAAAGATTGTCACGATTTCTTATACATTTCAAAAGCCCTGGAGTAATCCACGGTTTAATATTTTTTTGTCTACTGGGAATAACACGGACATTTGTATTTATTCCAACTTCCGTAGATATTATATTAACAAGAACAGCTGCAGCATGGTTGGCATCATTATTGCAGTCTGTTACAGATGAAAAATCTGTACTTTCTAGCATTGTCACACAAGCGTCAATATCAACGTGGCTGCGTGAGTTTTTAATTTTATGAGTTTTGGTGTTTAGTTTGCAAAAAAATATTACTGGGGCATGATCTGTTATATATGAGTCAAGAACAAGTACGACTGCAGGTTTATTTGTTTTAATAATTGCATGATCCAGACAGTTTTGATTACGGGTAGGGAAGAGGTGACCAGGCAGCATTCCATGCCAAGCAACCGTATTTAGATACGAATCCGCACTTGTATCGTTATTATTCGGCGAAATATTAATATTTATGTCTCCAAGTAAAATAATTGTTTTAAATGTTTTTAGTAAAAATAGAGTTTCATCCAGGCTATCAATAAAAAGGGTGTTTCAATATGATGGGGAGCGATAAATTGCTACAAGTGCTACTTCAGAGTTAATTTGAAGTATGATACAATTGGCTTCGCGAATGGTATGTGCTACCACAAAGCAGCGGATGTTTAATTTGGTATACACTACTATGCCATCGTTCTGATTTGTATATTCGGATGTGTGTACATCAAACCCAGTCCTGTGAGGTGTAAAAGGACATTTGCTCAGCCAGCACTCAGACAGCAAGATTACGTCAAATTCGACTTTAATTCGGTTTAGTAATATCGAAAGATTATGAAAATTGGAGGAATGAAAATTGTACTGTCAACAAAAATATTAAAAAGGCAATCCAAGCAGCGGCAGGCGGCAGGTCTTCAGGCAATTGCGAAATCCCGAGATTAGAAAACAAGCACGGGATCGAATTTCCTACGTAGGTAATAACTAATTGCATTATATCCTTAGTGTTTGGATTGAATATATTATAAATTGTTACAGATTAAGCCCGACCAAAATCAAGTCAATTACCACGATGATGTACTGTTGATACATCCCTCAATAAGCAAACCTGACCAAACCATGGTTCGTTTTACTACACACACAATTTAAATCTGCTATGAACTTGTTTATGTAATGTTTATTTAATTTTTACTGTTACAGATTTCGGATTCAGTAAATCAATGTCCACAGCAGAAATATTTACCACTGCCATCAACGAGGCAGCGACCTATTTGCTAAGTTTCCGGGCTTTATTCTTCAAAAATAATGTATGTACGTATAATATATGTATATTATCTTAGAACCATCTGGGTCGGCAGAGGCCGTGTTGTTTTAAGTTTATGATGAATAAAGCAAATTTTTATTTTATGTTTCAAGAGTCATATTTATTTCATCATCTGCATCATGCCAGTCGATGAATGTCCACTCGTAATTATCACTTCTTTAACAGTAATGAAAATAAGTCCTGATAGCCGTGGTATACCTCTCTACTCCTCAAGCAACTCCGTATATGTTGCCCCCTTGACGCTACGTCACTCAAGCGCTACCCACCGTTTATGGGGTCCATTAATTGAGTGTGCAAGTCACCCCCTGCCATATTATAGCCGTGTAGTTCAACAGTGGTCAGGCAGGGGCCAATAGTCATTCTATAGTTTTAGGCAATCGATCCACTAAAACTCACAAAACCATAGCCAAATATATTTGTCTCCATATTTAACAATAGTCCTGCACCAACCGAGATTTGTCCTTCGGTGCACTTACGTAGTGCATAAAGGGATAATCGTCGATTGGTGTTACATATCATGATAAATGTTTAACAAGGGCCCTGCGAGTTGGCTTTGGCACGCCTTTCAAAGGACCGGGACCTCAGAGCCCCGCCGTTGTTAAAGGCATAAAAATAATGATAATAATATTAGACAAAAAAGAGAGGCAGATATGTTATACGTTCGCATTGCGAGGACTCGAAAACGTCCTAATTGAGACGTTTTCTTTAGTCCGCGACAAACTAGACGTTGTGTCAAAAAACAATAAAAATGCCATTGTGAAAAAAGAGACAAAACATATTTTAACTAAAATAGATTTAACAAAAGGGTTTATTCATAAATCGTAATCAAACATTTAATATATATAATTTTTACCATTGTTTGGCGAAATTTGCCAACACGGCAACACCAGGAATAACTATTAATGCTTCATGTGCGGCCACGCCATGGCTTAATCTATAGGTTCTTAATCTATAGGTTCTTCATCTAAGGTTCCCGCGTTAAAGTGTTCTTTTGTTTTTGTTTTTTTTAATATAGTACATTACTGCAGCGGCCAGCAAAAGAGGCATTGATGGACGAACGTGTAAATGTGGCCCGAGGCGATGCCGAGGCACACATACGTAAGTCCATCAATGCCTAGTTGTGGCCAAGGCTTGTATAGTGCTTTTCTCAAATAATGCGCGGAAATTAAAACTAAGTAGTACCTAGAACTCATTTTGTCAAATACAATTACTTTTCAAAATCAATAACGAACAACAATAGTTACCTATTCCCGCGTTAGGCTTAGCACGCACTGTGATTTGCATTCGCGCGTTTTCCGCCCATTCTGTGACCTATGGAATTGTATGAAGCCGCACGCGTTGCGGTAAAAAAATAACGCGGTAATAATACTACAAAAAGCCGCGCAAATAAAAA
This sequence comes from Orthosia cruda, assembly GCA_964057195.1. Lineage (NCBI taxonomy): Eukaryota > Metazoa > Arthropoda > Insecta > Lepidoptera > Noctuidae > Orthosia > Orthosia cruda. The sequence continues at coordinate 35,145,705 of OZ059833.1, read as the reverse complement.
TCGCAGTGCGTGCTAAGCCTTAAAGTGTTCATTTGTTTTTTTTTTCAATACACAGCTTTCTATTTGCAAGCCAGTTCGAAATTTAAATAAAACCTTTGATAAGTTACCTCCTTGGTTGCCATGAGAGTAAAAGATCGTTCCATTTTAAATTACACGACAGATATGAGTTTACTATGTAATTTATTTGGCCGCTGCAAACGACAGATATGGATTTTCATACAACTTTTGCCGGCCGCTGCTCGCATATATTTGACCTGTACTGCAATTTCGATTTATCTCGAAGAAGGTTGTCAAATAATGCTCAAATTTCCAAGCATGTTTGAGATAAAGTGATATTCTATCAGCTATATTAATTGGCAAAAGTTAAGATATTAACCAAGTGACATTTCGGTAGCGCATGTTGTTGTTTCTTTCTTTCTTTTTAATCTCATATTTTTGATTTTCGACAATCGTTGCCATTGACGGAATATCGCTTTGTCTGGAACCTAATTTTTTGCTATGACGCACTGATTAATCGATATAAATAGTATGGTTGCCAATAGTATGGTTTAGGAACACCATTTTCATCGTTCTTCGATATTCCGGAAAAATTTTACAAGGCCCAGTTCTAACAAACCTAGATTTTTTTGTCCTGTCTTTGTTTGTACAAGCAAGTTTGCATTCGTTAAGGTAGGTTATGTTATCATCCGCACAAATTGGGAAGTATACGAAGGGGCAGGTCGAACAGTTGCCAAGTGTAGTGTTTGCCCTCGCAAGGGGAGGGGGATCAAAAGTGTATTTGTTGAACCAGTTTGTGAACCTTTCTTCCGGAGAGATCGCTGATGTGAGCAACGATGTTTTATACAGAACTGCAACAACTGAAAAAAAAAAAAAAAATTGCTCAAATATTATATTACATTACATTACATTATATTATATGGTCATCTCAGTTGTCGACCCTTTTCTAGACATACTACATATATCTATTTCATAAAAAATAAATAAAAAAAAACTTTATTTCGGACAAGTAACATCCATATGTTCATTAAACTTCCATCGCTTGTTTCGAAATAAAGGTTAAATAAATTGACATCTCATTGGTATAGTGTTCGTAATATCTCCGTTTTACTTCTGAGCATGAGGTTCTGGGTGCTAATTGGATTAATAAATATCCAAATAAACCAACTTTCAAACATTAAAGACATTAATAATAATAAGAAGAATAGAGATAACGTATTATTTTTTTACTCACATAAAATAACGAATAGCTTAAAAAAAAGAAATCCCATTGTCGGTATCTTGCAAAACCGTTTAGAAAGGCAAATGCTTTCGTATTAATGATTTTTTTACTAATTAGCTCTAATGAGATGAATTATTAGGCAATTATTTTTTTTATGAGAATTCCACTCAATTTGGAAAAAAACTCATTAAGGGAAAGTTAATGTGAATATTTCTATGATTTTTTTTAATTTTTAGGCTGTGCATAGGTAATCAAAAATATCGATAGGAATCAGGATTGGGAACGGTATTGTTCTGAGTATTGGATTCCTTTTCCTATGTCTGGCAGATTTAGTGGATTCATCTGTTAGGAATTTCAGCCCAGAGCGTGGGCGAGTGAGATTTTGGAACCTACTCGTAACTCGCCTTTTATCCATCCTAATGTTAAATATAAGACTATTTAGTCTTATATTTAACTTGTTATTGTTAGGAGAAGGTTCTTAGATAGAAAAATTAAGAAAGAAATATAGTAGGTAGGTAGGGTAGGTAAAAAGTTAGGGTAGGTATGTGGTAGGGTAGGTAGGGTCGGTATGTTGGTAGGGTAGGTAGGATAGGTATGTAGGTAGGGTAGGTATGTTGGTAGGGTAGGTACGTTGGTATAGTAGGTACGTAGAGTAGGGTAGGTAGGATAGGGTAGATAAGGTAGGGGTATTTTTTTATGCCGCTATCCCATCCGCGCTTTTGGCGGAATCTGCGAGCTAAAAGTCCCCGGACATAATCCGAGTCTATGGAGACTTATCTTTATTACTAGATATTACAAACTTTCTTATTTCTCTATTACATATCTTACTTTCTACCACATGATAAGTTTCTAAATTTAACACTTTTAAATTGTGCACAGTTACCAATATTATTACATCTATTCCTATTGTATCTTATTCTACTGTTATCCTATTTTTTACATCCATTCACTAATGCTACCTGTTATATATGACATATATAATTTTGAGCATACTTATACATCTATTTATTATTTTGTATCTTTTTTTTTCCGCTATTTTCTTACAATATTTAAAAAATTCAGTTCTGTGTTTTTTGTTCTCGATTAATTTACAAAAAAAACTGTATTTAACTCTATTCCTTGACTTTGTTCAATCTCGTACCTCTCCGGGCTATAGGCCGGGCAGTCAGTCAGTATATTGGTCACCGTATGATATTCTCTTAAGAAAACTTGAAGCTTACGGTATTAGAGGCAATGTACTTAGTATTCTTGAGTCTTACCTTAAAGACCGAAAACAAATAACCGAAATTTGTCAAATCAATCCAGTCAACAAGCGCGAAGAGATATATCGATCCTCAGAGCGTGGAGTTATGTTTGGAGTGCCACAGGGGACCGTGTTGGGTCCCTTTGAGTTCATACTATATTATAAACGATTTACCTGAATGCGTTGAACAACCAATAACACTTTTTGCGGACGACAGTACTGTTACAATCCCATGTAAAAGTGAGGAGACGTATGAAACGGACATTAATAATTGTTTAAAAAATGTTGTTAATTGGTTAGAGGAAAATAATTTAAAAATTAACTTGGAAAAAACAAAAGTTGTACATTTTAGTCAGCGGATTCCTAGAATTAGCCCTGATATAAACTACAACAATGAAGCAGTAGAAGAAGTAGAAAATACAAAATTTCTGGGACTGGTAATAGACAAAAACCTAAATTGGAAAGCACATACTGAAACTTTATGTAAGAAAATTAGTAAGTCCGCATACGCTCTATATTCACTATCCCCAATAGTATACATGGATGCACTTCTTACTGCTTATTACGGCATAGTAGAATCCCACTTACGTTACGGTTTAATATTCTGGGGCAATTCAACCGAAAGAGAAACCGTTTTTAAAGCCCAGAAAAGATGTCTACGGGCGATGTTTAAACTTAAATCCACTGATAGTTGCATGCCATACTTTAAACAGCACAAAATATTAACACTACCTAGTCTGTACATAATGAAGGTAGCTGTGTTTGTGAAATCGAACCCGCATCGTTTTAAGCGTCTGGCTGACGTAATTCCACGTAATAGACGCGACAATAGCCTACTATGCTCCCATCCCGCCAAAACGGCACTAATGCAAAAGAGTGTCTACTGCATGGCTTCGGTCATCTATAATAAATTACCTAAGCAATGGAAAGAATTGCCGCTTTCATTATTTAAAAACAGGCTCCGAAGCTTTTTAGCGCATAAAGCATACTATACTGTCAGCGAATTCCTCACTGAGAAAAAATTTTGAACAAGTATTGTATATAATAATGAAATGTGTCTATAATAATATAAATTGTGATATTGGATTAATTTGACATTATAGTTCTTGGGACATACACTGGATTTATTTGACATTCTAATAATGTTTCTGACATATTTATTTATTTGACATATTATATGATTATTTTGACATTCTAATTATTCGTGACATATTGATTGATTTGACATTTTATTTGCTTGTGAGATAATATTCTATTGAACATACAATTGTTAAGCTAATTTTTTTTGTGACATATTTGATAAATTTGACATTCTATTATTTATTTATTTTTAGTTTTTTGTGGTATATTTGATGATATAATGGTTTGCAGCTTATATTTATTCGATTAATATGACATCACATCTATTTGTAACACATTTTAAATCAATATACAATTTGCTACAACAATTTAATTAATATTTATGTGATATTTTTATTACAGTTATGTTCCACCAATTTCTGTAATTGTGTACCCAATATTCTACACAATGTTAACTGTTTGTGTAAATAAATGAAATCAAATGTATAATTGTAATCTATATAAATTGTGTTGCGGGTGACCTAGATATAATAAGTTGTGATTTAAAACTATTCGGCATGTTTGTTAATTGCCTTTATTTATAATTTTAGCGTCAAATTAAAACTTTTGCATGCCTCTTGGTAAAATATGGCTGAACCTACTTTTTATCTGTGTATCACCATGTACTGTACCCATATTTGCAAAATAAAGAATTACTTACTTACTTACTTACTTACCGTCTCGTCTTTGTCAGGATCACATGTGCATGATGGGCTAACCTTGCACTTGATAAGGTAGGGTAGGGTAAGTAGGTTAGGGTAGGTAGAGTAGAATAGATAGGATAGGGTAGATAGGTAGGGTAGGATAATGTAGATAGGGCAGGATAGGGTAGATAGATAGGGTAGGGTTAAGACCGTTGATGGGAGCGAAGCTGCGCGCACAGCTAGTATAATATAAGTAAGACCCGGTAATAAGTAAGAAACTTAGTACCACCAATTTTTTTAAATAAATTCAAATTTTATTTTGCTTATTCCCTATGACTTACTTGGGCAATGTTTTTCATTTACACTGCTAGAAACAGTTCTTAAAATTAGATCAAATCCTTTCGTTACATCTTGTATTGTGATTTGATCATATACATATTATATTGATACCATACTGATTTTATAATAACATACATATGTAAACATTATTTTGTTTTTTTTTTTCCATTAAGTCATGGACATTATGCATAATGACCGGTCAATTTCATTATCACCAAAACTATGGTAATAAAGTTTAAGTTTAGTTTAGTGTAAGTTTAGTTTTTCGTGACTAACAACATTACATAACATCGTATCGGCTGTTAATATTGGGTATTTTTCAAACGATCTGGATATTATGAATAATGCCCTAATAATCACTTGGTAGATGTCTAATATACAGGGTGGAAAAAAAAAGGCCCCTAAGGGAAACTACTTTAAAATCCTGAAGATAAATTATTTTACTTAAAGGAAACATTCCTTTATCACATTAATCACACTATAATATTATAACGGCGAAAGTTTGTGAGTGTGTTTGTATGTTTGTTACTCACGCTCAAACGGCTGGACCTGTCTGGATGAAATTTGGCACAGGGATAGATTATAGTCTGGCATAGCACATAAGATTATTTTTATCCCAAGAATATGTTCCCTCAGGATAATATTCGACTCTCTCGCGGGCGTAGCCGCTGGCAGAAGCTAGTTTTTAATAAAAAAAAGCCGTCTTCTTAAAAAGCGAACTATAAAGACGTAAACAAGAAGAAAATCATGGTGTGCAGTCGGAGAATACATATTCGCGAGCTGGGTGACCAAGATGTATTCTCCGACTGCACAGCATGATTTTCTTCTTGTTTACTAAACGTCTTTTTAGTTCGCTTTTTAAGCAGTCGGGTTTTTTGATTTTTTGTATTTTTTTTTTTAATTAGGTACATTTAAACATATAAGTGATATATATTTTTGAAATCCCCTCTTAAAATCCTTTGCTTTGATACCCCACGCGATGGGTTTGGCAGAGAAAAAAAAAATCTCCCACATAATGGCGCCCAAAATCCGCCATTTTTTATTTTTCCAATTTTATGTAGCCAGTGACACTCGCAGGGTTAAGACGAATCGATTGACGTAAGAATCATCAAAATCGGCTAACGCGTAACACATAGGAACAAACATACATTTATACATACATAGACTGATAAATACACTACCCTCCTTCGGCAGTAACAAAAAGTCAAACGGACTTCCAGAACAAAAAACTACAAAGCAAACAATAACTTTCTTTTCCGAAGTCGGTGTCTTTTGTACCCATATTTTTCAGTGTTTCGACACCGACTTCGGAAAAGAAAGTTATTGTTTGCTTTGTAGTTTTTTGTTCTGGAAGTCCGTTTGATTTTTTGTTAAAAAGTTTTATTTTTCTTTTTCTAGTTTTGGTAGGTATCTCCAATTAACATGATAATCATTTATGGCCAAAGTACATCTCATGACGATTCCAATAAGCCCAAGCACGACTAGGATACATTGTTTTATTTCAGAGTTCCAGTGCCTACCTTCCGGCTTCATCATCAGAACAGTTCAATGGTACCATTTTCATCAGTAACATTCATTTATAAGTATTTGCTTCATCATAGTCGGTTAACTATTCGAGATATTTTATACCCGTGACATACTTAGCATTTAGGAATTCTAGTGACCATCTGTGGTCTTCTTCATCAGTTCCACTTCACCAAATTATACTTTCTGTGTGCAAGTGATTGCATTGTTGATGAAAATACCAAAATCACTATATGTATAGCTATAATATTTGAGGATTTCCCTCGATTGCTCTAGGATCCCATCATCAGATCCTGACCTGATGACTATGGGACCAACTAGGAAGTATATCCTTCAAAACAAAAGAAGATTTTTTGAAATCGGTCTAGGCGTATTTGAATAATCGGGGAACATACATAAAAAAATAGAAGATTCCGACGAATTGAGAAACCCTCCTTTTTTTTTTAGTCGGTAAAAAATAAAGCAATGTTTCCTTTAAATACAAGTAAAATTTCAAAATTGATAAAACCCTCAACACATTTATCTTGCGGAAACACCCCGATTCAAACAGTAAAACGCCCATAACCTTTGAACGGCTGAACCGATTTTATTCAAACATAGCTAAGAACACTCTCGACAAAAAATAAACAAACTTGAAGTCGAACATAGAACCTCCTCCTTTTTGGAAAGTCGGTTAAAAATCACCATATAAACAAAACAATATTAAAATTTTAATTTTAAAATCGTTTCATTCGCTTAAGAGCTATGATGCCACAAACAGACACACAGATACACAACAATACACTTCAAACTAATAACACCCCTCTTTTTCTGTCGGGGGTTAAAAATAATCTATCTTAAGGATTTAAACTGGTTTCCTGTCAGGGCCCATTGATTTTTTCCAGCCTGTATACGTTGGATTTGGCCACTCTATAGGAATACTATAGATACACTAATCATGATAGTAGCAACTCAAAATTTATATTTAACCGATACACGGTTGTGATGACAACTAGTTACACTAGCTATGTCGTCCCTATCTTCAGAGGTCACTTTCACTAATACGTCACTTTGTACATGTAGTCAGCTTCCCAATTTGTCTCAAGCCGTATTACGTATCTTTCCCAACTCGTCCGACGCTTATGTACACTTAAGCACAAAATATCTAAACTTTTTCATCACCGCAAAATTTTATTAAAAATACTAATATTACTTTTTGGTAAGTAGGTAATCTTATTTAAAATTTAGGAAAAGACTAAATGGCAAGTTGAAGGCGAAAAAAAAAAAAAATTCTTTATAAAAAAAATAAGGAAGAAATAAAAAAGAAAGGATGACATAGCCGAAAAACAAAATATGAAATTTAATGACAAAATCCAGCTTTTTTTTATTGATAATAAGGCCAACAGGCAACCAACCTGAACTTTGTCTCATTTTGTACCTTACAGTACATTTAACAAAGCGTCGGACGAGTTGGGAAAGAGACGAAATACGGCTTGAGACAAATTAGGAAACTGACTACCTGTACAAAGTGACGTATTAGTGAAAGTGACTTCATAAGGATAGGGACGACATAGCTAGTGTGACTAGTTGTCATCTCAACCCTTATTACTTCGAAATCGAGACAATGTAAATGATGTTTTTAAAAATGGAACAAGTTTAGAACAAAAGTATCGTATACTATTTGGCTTTTTCGGCTACAAGATCTTTCTCTTATACCGAATAAAGACTAAATAAAAAAATAAAAGTCGACGCGGGAAAAAAATCTGAGTGAAATTTTATTCCAAACTTTATTAAATATGTCTTCAACATCAATTGATATTGAAAATAATCCACCAGATATAACAAATAGAGCAGTTGCGGCTATAAATAATTTACTACCAGAAAAATCAAGACATTTATATGAGAAATGTTATGAAGATTTCGTGATATGGCGGGAACGTAACAATATTCCAAGCACATCATTTTCTGAAAACGTATTGTTGGTATATTTTGAGGAAATCTCAAAAAACTTTAAACCATCCCCGCTTTGGACGCGCTACTCTAGATGTTAAGGAATATGCTTAACATTAAACACCAAATTAACCTTTCAAAGTATTATCATTATTGAAAAGAAAATCTGAAGGATTTAATGCGAAAAAATCTCTAACATTCACACCAGACCAAATGAGAATGCTCCTGAATGAAGCACCTACTAAATGTGTGTTCACGAAAGTAAGAAAGTAGTATAAAAACTTATTATTTTAAGAATGGTTCTCTAAAAAAATCGTTGGTAACACTATGTTTTAATTTGCAGGTTGCATTCATTATTGGATTGATGGGAGCCTGTCGTCGTGCTGAGCTACATCAGCTGGCATTTCAAATGTAAAACAGTTGGAATCAACTCTTGTCGTTACTATTCCTAATACGAAAACAAAAACTACGCAAACTTTTACTATAACAGCAAAATATGCAGAAATTTGTATGGAATATATGAAACTTCGGCCTACAAATTACGAAAATCGCTTTTTTTTTTTAACTATGTGAGTCAAAAATCCACACGACAACTACACACGCATTAATAAATTTGGCCGTTTGGGTAAAGAAATTGCAATTAATTTAGAACTTCTCAATCCCCATTTATACACGGGCCATTATTTCCGCCGAAGCTCTGCTACTATCTTAGTAGATGCTGGTGATATTACCAGTTTGAAACGCCATGGAGGGTGGAAGTCCACGGTTGTAGCTGAGGGATATATTAATGAACTAGCTTTTTCCCGCGGCTTCGCACGCGTAGACTACATGCTTCTCCTTACCATATTTTAACAGTAGGTATGTAGAGAAAAAGTAGAAAATTATCATGATAAAAATAATGTAATGTGAAAGTGTTTCTTATGACAGACTGATACTTACCTACTTTATCATCAATACGCTCTATCCTTGTTCCGTCCCCATCCCTTTCCTTTATTTCTGTGTTTATCCATGACTAATGATAAGTAATCAATTAAGTAATTAAATTAAAATATATCCTTATTAACAAAATTTTAAAATTTTGGATTTCGGCGCCAATATCACCAGACTATTTGATGAGCTAACACGTGAACACGCTACATAGAACTGTCCATGGGAAAAGCAATTCTCCCTCAAATCTACACCAGCATACTTCAGATTTTGTCCTTGAGCCTTATTAATTGTCATGTCGAAGCAGACTTTCAAAGGAAACTGCAGTCTCTTGAATTCAAAGGGAAGATCATTAGGAATCAATGGAATTCGTGGTATGAACACTGTTTCGCCCTCAGAAGGTCCGGTCAAAATAGTTGCCACTACCAAATTGTGCGACAAAGCTTTGACTTGAAGCCTAGTTCCGTTACAAAGTTTAGGGGGTTTTAAATTTCTCAGCAACATTACTGGTGTACCAACACGCAGTAAAAGCTTATGGTATGGGAAACCTGATGAGTTTTGAGTGTTCAAGAACTCTACAGGATAATGGACCGCGTCTCGAAGCAATTTTGCCAGCTTTTAATGAGATCGCATTGAGTTCCGCGTTGCAGCCGTGTGGATAGAACGTATACCTAATCCCCGCCACGTAGCTTGACCCATGGCTACCATACCGAAAGTATGACAATCAGGGCTCAAATGACCTGCCTGTCTGTCAGGTAGATTCGAGTGATTATTGATTATTATTATATTATTTCTTTAATTATTGTTATCATGTAGTGTAGATACCTAATTCTGTTAAATAAATAAAGAGGATGAGTGCGCCTTATTAGTAGGTATTGCAATCATTTTAGTTACTACCTAGCCTACCTGTAGTAAATTACCTACTGGAAATCAGTAGGCGGGATTAATGCGGGTGCTTATAAATAATAATATCATAAAAAAAATATTTATTTCAAAAAGTACAATAAATAAATCAATGCAACACATGGTAATGGTAAATGATTGTACAGTGGGGCAATTATAAATAACAAACTGATTCCCAAACTGAGACAAGCTCGTATTTCGGGATTCGGCGGCTCTCCGCTCTCATGTTAGTATAACATCAATCTGTGTGCAATATTGATTTCACTTATGTTAAATTTATTTACTTATCTATATATTATATTATATTATATTTTATTAACAATTAATATAAGTTTTTCTGCTTGGCTATGCATTGCATTGGTAGGTAGGTACCTTTCTTAGTGCTGACCAACACCACCAAAGGAACCTACGTGCCAAGTTTCATCATTGTTGCTTCAACCGTTTGGGTTATGCGTTGATGGTCAGTGAGTCAGTCAGTCACTTTCTTCTTTTATTAACCTATATGTTTAGATATGAATTATAGCTAGTAAAACTGCAAATAAGCAAGTTATAATATTAATATTTATTTTTGATATTTACAAACTTAGGCACAGTCAGCAACATGCCAAGCTATACACTTCGAACTTTGTACTGTCCTTATTACAATGACTGTAAAGTCTATAGCTGTACTGCAAGTGTACACCATGACTTGTTGCTTACCTTACCTACTACACATACCTACAAAAGAAAAATCCTCTTCTCTCTACTATTATAAGTAATATTACTTATATTAATTTATTATGTACCTGATTACACATATTATATGCATTCACAGTAACAGATGCTCAAACGACGAGGAAAAACATTGTTAACAAACCTGCACATTCGATTAAAAATTTAATAATAATGTCATGGTAAGCATCGTGAGAAAACCTGCACATTTTTACTCTTTAGGTGGAGGCGGCGTCGTCATTTGTCAAAGACTCTTCTCTAGGTGGTGACGACGGAGGTGCCGTGGGCATCGACGCCGATTCCTCTAAGCTGTCTAGGTCGCTGAGGTCGACTTCGAGCTCCTGAAACACATGGGAGATGTGACACGTGGATCCACTTCCAGGGTGGTGACGACAGCAGACACTTTTGATAACTTGGCACAACTGTTTTGTTTGACTTGATGTGTTTGCACATATGGCACCTCTCTAGTTCTCCCAGGAGCTCGTCGTATGACAGACTATATAATAAAAAAAAAAAAAAAAAAAATCTTTATTTATCTCCACAAATTACATATCAACGTGAGCATAAATTACAGTCAGACACAGAAATATTGGCAAAGTGTGTAATTTGTGGGCGATCTGGAGTCTAAACTAAGCCTAGGCCTGTATTTTAGAACTCCAGGCCCCCCATTAAAATATGTTGCTCAGACTGTCGGACGTCGTGAGTAAGCAGATATGTTAGTGGATGAATGAGCTAATATGTGCATGCGTGCGCATGTGTGTGTGTATGTGTATGTGTGTGTGTATGTGCGTGTGTGTGTGTATGCGTGTATGTTGTAGCTAGTGTCAGTTTGAAACACAATACTACCTTATAGCTGTATATATATAAAATTTATAAATGAGTGTTTGTATGTATGTAAGAATATTGAATTACTTTTAAATAATAATAAATAAATGTATTAATAAAATTCAAAAATCAAGAAATCATCTCAATCAATTTTTCAGTGTCCGTGTAGCTTAACTCGAGTAACTTTTTTCTAAGTTTATTCTTGCATTCAGTTTTGCGACAGTTAGATAGGTCAATATCTTTATTGAGTTTATTGAACAATACTCCTCCACGAAATGAGAAAAATCTTTCAGCAAAACGGGTGCGTACAGCTGTTGACTCACAAATTGCATAGCATCTTCTAGTGAGAGCTTTGCGTTTTCTTAGTTCTTCGGATAAATAGGAGCGCTGGCGAAGTATAGTCAGCATCACGTACAGTTGACGGACAGTCAAAACTTGAGTTTCCTCATAGAGTGTGGAGGTAGGGAAACGTCGTGGCTTTGATAAGCTCACTTTTAGGATCATCCTTTGAGCTCTCTCAAGCATTATCATTTTTGTTTTGCATGCTCCTCCCCAAGTGGTTATGCAGTAACTAAGGATGGACTGTACCAAGGCCTCGTACACCATCCTCATGGTCTGTTTCTCTGCAATATCCCGGAGATCCTTAAAAATGTAAGTGAGCTTACGGATTCTTTTGGATACGGATAGCAAATGATTTCCAAAAGTTAAGTTAGCGTCAAGTTCAATTCCAAGATATTTAATACATGCAGTTGAATTTATGTTAGGACAAGTGCAGTTTGGAGTAGGAGGATAGTTACATTTATGTGCATAAATCTTGTCTAAATGGTTAGGAGGTTTATTTCGTTTTGTCATTGAGAAGACAATGTATTTAGTTTTTTCCTCATTCAAGGAGAGAGAGTTTGACAGTAACCAGTGACATATTGTATTGAACCCGTTTTGTGCAAAGTTATAAAGTTCATCCCACGAGTCAGAGAAAAAAGTAAGCGCAGTGTCATCAGCATATGCCGATATGCGGCAGTTTGGAATTTCAAGAGTGCAAAGTTCGTTTATGTAGCAAAGAAAAAGGGTAGGACCCAGTATGCTACCCTGTGGCACGCCAAAGTCGACTGGTAATTCATTACTAATATATTCTCCGATTTTTACGCATTGGGTTCTATTTTTTAAATAGTCTGTTAGCAATGCCAGCGGGACCCCTCTAATACCATGGTTTTCAAGTTTTTGCACAAGGTGGGGAACAGAGACAGTGTCAAATGCCTTTGCAAGGTCAAGAAATATAGTTAAGCATTTTTTTTTGTTGTCTAGTTTACTCACCAAGAAGTTAACAAGGTCAAGTACAGCACTGTCTGTTGAGCGGTTAGATCTAAATCCGTATTGCGTATCAGCGAAAAGATTACGTTCCTCTAGGTATTTGGTGAGCCTTTTATTTATTATGCGTTCAAATAGTTTTGATAATGTTGTTAATATTGCAATTGGCCTGTAATTATTGACACTGCCTCTATCTCCCGCCTTATGTATTGGGTGTATCACGGCTTTTTTCAGCGCGGCAGGAAATATTCCGGTCTCAAAGCAGCGGTTTATGAGGTTGGCAAGTACTGGCGTGATGGTTTCACATGTAGTTTTTAGAGCATCAGCGCTTATTTGATCCCATCCAGGAGCACAGTCACTTCTTAAGTTTTTGATCGTCCTTTCAACTTCTTCGTTGTCAGTGGGTAAAAGAACGAAGGAATTTAGTGTAGATTTAATTACTGGCTTGAACGTGGGAATATGTGAAGGTATCATATCTGCTAATTGTTTGCCTATGGTTGAGAAGTACTTATTTGCTTTATTGATCGCATCCATGGGTTCTTTTTCGATAGACAGAAGCTGCTGTGGTATTTGGTTTTGTTTACGGTTGTTAGTTATTGATTTTATGGTAGACCACAGCTTTTTTGAATTATTTTTCGACATATCAAGCTGATCTTTTTGGTATTGCTTTTTGAGTTTTTTGAGCAAGTTATTGCAGTGATTGCGGTATCTCAAATACGTTATCTTTAGTATGGTGTCATTTACATTTGTTTTTAATTTTTTATGCATTTTATCCCTTGTTCTAATGCATCGTAGCATACCAACGGATATCCAGGGCTTAATTGTTAATTTATTTCTAGGTGTAATTCTTATTGTTGTGCTGTTAATAATTAATTGTTTTATTATATTAATAAAATTATTCATGGCGTTATTTAAATTCGTTTCTTGATATATAGCGTCAAAAGTGCAATTCTGGCAGTCTGATTTTAGTTTTTCATTGTCAATTTTATAGTTTAATTTTAATTTTATTGGTTTATCCTTAGTAGTGTCGTTTTTCATACAAAATAATACGGCTTCGTGGTCAGTAATACTAGTGCACAGAGAAAATGTAAATGCTTTTAGTTTCGTTTTTATTATAACATGGTCCAGACACGCTTTACCTCTGGTTGCAGCATTAATGGCAGGAAGTAATCCATGGAAGTTAATGGTATCTAAGTACGCGGTGGTAATATGATTGGCACTTAAGAGATCAATGTTTATATCGCCAACAATAATAACATTCTTAAATGATGAAAATTTTTCTAACACTGTGTGAAGTGAATTCAAGAAAACATCGGCAGATTTAAAACTAGGAGGTCTGTAAATTGCAACTACCACAGTATGTTCTTTAATTTTAATCGTTAAGCAGTTCGCTTCCAGCAAATTAGGTTCCTCCACAGTACATTCGAGGTTATTGTTTGTAAAGACAACTACGCCATCATTCTGGTTGTAGTTGTCATTAGTTTTGTGTGAACTGTAGCCTTGTAGTAATGGTAACGTAATAACTTGTGATAGCCAGCATTCAGAGAGCACTATGATATCAGACGAGAGTTTTAGTCTTTTAAGCAGAACATGTAACTCTTCATAATTGCAGTTCAGACTGCGAATATTTTGTTGTAGAACTTTTATATATTGTTCTGGATATTTTAAGTATGAAATGCATTCCTCGGGTTCGCATGTAACAGGAACAGATACATCAAATTGGTCAATGTCTCCTATTATATCATTAGTGATATCGAATTTTACGCGCATTAGGATGTAGTGAAGATAACATGGGTGCAAATTTTGCTTTTAAAATACATTTAGGATAATTATTAATATATGATACTTGTGTTTTACATGAGGCGAGGCAGTTAGTGACGCATTGGATCATTATCAGGCGCCAAAAATATTGCGTATTCCGTGATAAGATTAGAAATACTGTGTAAATACGATTGAGATTATTGATTTGACTTAGATGAAGTAATTGCATTAATATAACATGTACCTGTAGAAGTCGTGTATAAGTAAATAATGAAAAAATATAAATGTTGTAATAAGTCACAGTGTAGGTAAGTAGAGTAGTGTGGTTTATATGGGTGCGAGTTGTGTGAGTTTGTAAAGAAATGTAGTATTTGTGTATTGGTGAGTAAGTTGGATGTAAGTTACAAATTTTTAATATTCTGTAAAAGTTATAAAAATCCCCAGCTGGGTGTTATCCCAGTCTTTGTCGCAATATACAAAACGGATCTTGGCAGCAACAGAGCGTGATTGTAGTAGTAAGCGGATTAGTCATTGAGGTTTTAGTTTAGTCACGTCTTCTTCTTTGGCAATTAGTAAAGAGTGACCTCCTTCTCTCTGGCGGCAGGGCGCAAGCTGTTGGACCTCATATGGTAAGGTATATATATACCTTACCATATGAGGTCCAACAGCTTGCGCCCTTAATATTTTTCACATATTCACGAGCTAGGTAATATAGGTATCTTCCATAGGTGGTGAGAGACTCTGCTATAAAGATCGGTTTTGATTCGCCGCTTATCTTCAGATGTGTGGTGTTTAATTTATCAGTCTTATTGTTTTTGTTAAAAGTTTTAGATGCATTTATGATAGTTTCCTTGAGAGAATTCGTGGCAAATTCTACTATTATGGGAGTAGATTTGCTCTGAGTTTTCTTGGGTCTGTAAATATTCCGAATATCCTTATCAAGCACCTCAACATTTAGTACACCACCAACATTTTTTACTATGTTAATTAGAGTAGCTTTTGATTCGGACTGGGTTTCGGGCACGTTTCTAAGTTCCAAGCTTGACGCCTTGGAATTCCTTTCGAGTAGATCAATCTTTTGCTCCATCTTTTTCATTTGATTCTTGAAAACAGTATTTTCTTCTTTTGTTCGTTGAAGTTGGCATAAAACATCATCATATTTCTCCGACATGTGTTGAATTGACTGCATAATTTCGTTATTTTGTTGCGTCATCCTCTTCATTTCTTCCTCAAATTTTATAGTTTGGTTCTTTTGATGAAGCTGTACATCGAGCAGCATGTCTTTTATTTCACGGAGCGCAGGGTCGTCAAATTTTCGCTTAAGACGACGTGTAATGTTTGGCTGAATTCCACAGTCATGGTCCGAGCCCACGCAATCCGATGCTGTGTCAGATTCCTGCACATTAGCACCCGGTATCAATAACGTTTGTTCAGTTTTTGCGGGCGGATTAGGCCGGAAAGACATTATTAATATTATACAACGGCGATGACAAGTTACGCAAAACGTAAACACTGCTCGTTTTGCAATAGTATTGTGCACGGAGACTTGGCGTAGCAGATCAAATGATTCACTCACCGCGCGCGACGCTTTAGTTATAATGTAGCTCGTAGCCTCGTAGCTTCGTAGCACTCAACGGCGTAGCCGATCGCGATAACGTAGTACTTCGTAGCTGTGCGGGCGCTGTTAGGTACTTAATTTCGCTTGACCACGCCAATGTTGGTGTGGCGTAGCTTCACTGGGCGCGACCTCGATCCAGTGCACGAAGACGGCGCAGGTTCAAATCTGGCCGCAGACGCCAACACTTTTAGGAATCCAAGTTCCTCAAATTTGACGTTCGTAGCTCGCTGAATGAGAGGTCCGACACAAACCACTATGGCCGCCGCCTCTTACGGACGATCCCACAAGATAGAAAAGGAGGGTCCGATTATTTAAAAAATACAGAACTTAAATGAATTTAAAATACTGAATTAATATTCGCGCAACAAAAATAAAAAACAAATAAAAACACGTCCACTCCGCTCAGACACGCAAGGAGAAGCGTGATATAGCCTACATTTGTCTGAAAAAACAAATAAACCGTTAAAGAATTACGATAAGATACGTACTTACGATAATAATAATACCGAAAGAAAAATAAATGGGTTCTTATGACGTCCAAGCAGAGTTTCTTGTTGAATGTGGCCAATTTAGCATCTTGTACTTATATAGCTTGATCATTTTGGTAACTTCTAACCATAACCAACCAACTAACCTAACCATGATAAGTTTATACTTAACTATCACAACATTTATACAGAGAAACCATCTTACCAGTTACTCTTAAACCATACTTCCCGCAAGACGGGCAAAATTTGGTTTTTTTCTGAATCAAATATGGTCTTCAGGCTGCAACATCATTAAAACATGATTATAAAATATATATATGTAGTCAGTAGTTTTTTTTATTAATTTTTTTATTCAATATTCTACCGCGGACATGTGGCAGTCCGCGCTCTTTTTTATTGTGTTTGTTATTTTTTTTTTCATAATGATTACAATTGTTGGACTCCTACGTCGGACTTTATTTTTAGGCTTACTTAACTAAATTACATTTACGTGAGTTCATCCCTCACTAAATACTATATATATATATATTACACACTGGCATTACAATTTTATGTTTCTATTTACTACTTATCTTTATGTTATTAACTATTTTGTTTACTTATTTCTATTGTTACTCTGCTTATGTTATTACTATATCTATTGGGAAGATGCATGGCAGTGCGAGAAGACCAGCCCCGGCCGACGGTTCCGGTTATAGAACCCCGTCGTTAGGACGTTAAGGTGAGTATGACTGACTCGCTCCACCAATGCAGCTTCACATGTATATATATAGTTTTTTTTTTGTTTTGCTTTAGACAGGGTGATGGTTTGGGTATGTGTTTCGGTTGGAGTTTTTGGATGGGACTTGTTAGGTGGTGTTTTGGTGATGTCTGCTGACCAGGGACTTCGCTAGCGTGAGCAAGGCCTCTATGACGACTACGTCTCGATGCTGCATGGCCGTCTTAAGATTGTAGTTGACGACCGTTTTAGTCGGCGCATCCATCGCCCTCTTAGCAAGGCGGCCTGCGGCGTCATCGGCGTCGTCGGTGTAATAGACGCAACTGACTGTATGTCTGGACACCGCCACTACCGCGTGGTGTTGATGATGATAACGCTGTCGTAGGTCGACCCCTAACCCTTATGTATGGTTAGCAGGCGCAACCCCTCGCCGGACCCATATCCCTGGCTCGCAAAAGAGGCTTTCTCCTCTTGCGTATGAACCAGGAACAGGGTGTTTTGGGCAGTACCCGGCATTTGCGCCCCTGTGTAACCTTTCACCTTCAAGGAGTGGACCCGCGACAGCGACGACTTGGAGGAGTTTATACCGGGGTATATCTCACTCAGTGCTAACGCCACGTCCATTGGATTGCGGTCTGTGCAGAGAAACTCCTGGGTGATGCCAGCCACCAGGTCTGGACGGGTATACCTAAGCTCGAAAAGATTCTCCCTGTCCAAAAATGGAAGCTGGTTAACGTCTCCGACGAGGACAAGCTCGCTTGCTCCAGACAACTTTACTGCCATGACTATGGCCCCAAAGTGGTTCATAAGAGCCCCGTCTACCGTAAGACGGTAGCATTTGTCTTGGCTCTTGAAACCGTTTGCTAGGATTGAGGCCATAGTGCGCACCTTGGTCTTTGCTCGGTCACCTAAGCGGCGCGCAAGCTTTTCTCTAAGATCTTTGGCAGCTTCTGTTGTCGTGGTGGCTATCGCATCCCTGTCCTCTTCGAAGTGCTTTAACAGCCAGGTCGGTAGTTTGAATATCAATGTAATGTATTAAATATATTAATGGTATGTACATAATTAAATTAAAGTATTATTTATTACTTACGCTTTTTTGCATGTTCCAAATAATGTCAATATTTATGTAGGTGCACTGCGTACTCCGTTATCCTTGTGGCGTAATCATTACCGATTAACTGAAGCGGTCACAATTATCATCGCAACTAAGAGGAATGCATCCGCAGTGCAATGTATCTAACTGATAGTATGGGTAGCCAGAGCTCACGTTAGGTGCCGCGGATTATACCTAGGTACACTTATTTCCTATCATCTTTCATTTATTATGTAGTTAGAAATTAATTACCTGCCTATAGAAGTAATTATTAGGTACAACATTCTTTACAGAATACCTATTTCTATTTTAGCTTAGATAATAGGTCTATCCCTATTTCGTCCCTATTTAATTCCTATATTTATGCGTTGAGCCATTTTATAGTTACCAACAGACTTTAAAGACTTGAAACTATTTTAATAATTTTTCCTTTGTAAAAGAAGGACTGTAGTACACAACATTTCATCCCCATGATCCGCCCCCCAAGGACGGAATTCCCAAATACCTTAATTTGCGTTAGTATTTAATCTTCAGCCCAAACCCAAAACTCGAAGATCCTAATTTCAAAACTGACCGATTTTCATACAAACTTTCATCCCCTTAGGGGTGGAATTCGTAAAAATCTTGTCTTAGTGGATGCACAGTATAAAGTATCTATGTGCAAATTTTCAAGTCTCTAGATGATTTCATTATTATCCCTCTTGTCACCCTCATGGGGGTGGAATCTTTAAAATCGCTGAGACTCGTGTTAATAACTTTTTAATCTTCAGTCTAAACCCAACATATGAAGATCCTGACTTTAAAACTGACGGCTTTTCATACAAACATTCATCCCCTATTTCACGCCCTTAAGGGTGGAATTTCCAAAAATCTTTTATTAGTGCTCACCTACACTACCAAAAAAACCTACGTGCCAAGTTTCATGATTGAAGCTTCAGCCGTTTGCGCTGTGCGTTGATGGTCAGTGAGTGAGTCAGTCAGTCAGTCAGTCACTTTCTTCTTTTATATGTTTAGATCTATCCAAAATAAAGTAAAAGTGTCAAATACAATATTTAATTCTATAGAAAATACATTAAACAAAGTTAACATTAATGTACCGCAATGCATGTCTCCAGGCCCATCTACAAGTTCAGCCTGTAATTCTGCAATCCTGTTTATTTTAATAATTGTAAAATACAAAATCTACATACAAATAAACAATAGTCAGTGTGTAGTTAAGTTTCTATTAAAAATACTTATTTGTCTATATCTGTGTTTTATGCCTTCCTTCGTAGATAAATTCTTGTATGCAACTGTACGTTATTGGTATTTTAATATCTCGTGCCCACCTATTTCACAAAAAAAACGAAAAATGGCACTCGTATTAAAAGACCGTCCCCAACGTAACTGTTGCATAAAGTAGCTCTTTAATTATATGTTTTTTTTAATGATTTTAATAAACATGTTTTTTTTTATTTCTTATGTTATGTATTTATTGCTTATTGAATTGTTTAATGAATTGTTTTTTTTTATTGATATCTAATGCGTTATTTTTTATATTTATTTTCATTATTGTAAGGTTTCAATTTAAATCGCATGCATTTTTTCCTGTTTTCCGTATGAAACGTAGTTAGTTGCACATTTGGTCGTAATTATTGTAATAGTAAGTTGTAAAGTGTTATGTGTCACTATTTGTTTTTCAATAAATAAATAAAATAAAATGCCTATCTGACTTTCACAAACCGATAACTGGATAACACGATGCCCCTTGGCATAATTGTGTCAAATTTTCTTGTTTCTGACTACGTTGACCATAAAGGCTGTTGAAGATGTATAAAATACAGCCGGCACTAAAACGGCTTAGCGTGCTTTCCAAAGCACGGAGGAGTCTTGGTATGTAAAGGCGGATACAGACATTGCATGGCATGCAGAGCGCACGGCGCTCATTACATGCTTCGCAATGTGTAAACGTTAATATTCGTGGTGAGGCATGTGCTACGACAACCCGGACAATGCAAATCAAAGCAAGGGGCGTGCGTTGCGAGGCGTGCGCGGCGCATGCCTCGCATTGTCTGTATCCGCCTTAAGAATGGACCCACGGGCCAACGATTGTGTTGACTTAGAAAATTAAAAGAAAAGTGTTTATTCGCCACAAAAACGAGATACAACATTTTTGACATACTTTTTTTCCTTAAATTAAACCCTTAACGATAGTATTAGTAAGAAGGCTTCCACACAGCATAATGCTGTGCCGTGGAATACCCACAGCACGGCGCTGATTTTCAGTGGTCGCCTAGGACGTGACGTGACTTAGAAGTTGGATTTTTACACATTTTCGAGGGATTGCAAACTCGAGTGTCAATATATTTTACACCCCACATTTTTTTGAGAATGCCATCTCTTGTTGTTTCCGCAGAGGCGTCTCGGTGCTCTGTGACGTATAATTACGATATCCTTATCGTTAACCCTTGATTTTTCCGTGACACGATTTGATAGGAAATTGAGTTTATTAAACAGCTCTCGATCAATTACTCAGGGTTTTGTTGGATGTAAGAGTAATTTTAAATAGTGACCTAGTGAAGAATAGAAAATTAAGTTGTATTAATTTCTTAGTGAGACCGATACTTTCGTGTACCGTTTGTACGATTTTATGTTAATTATATTTATTTTCAACAAGACCAAATTATAGGGATGATTCCTGGGTGAAATATAAAAGGCTAGCTAGTCCGTTAGTAAGCTAAATTATAAAAAATATTGGACAGGTATTTTTTATTTGCTAAATACAAAACTTATTATCCCTAGTAAATAAATATAAAAGATTTTTTTTTATATTTTATCAGTGACGAAGCGCGGCGTTAAGCGTTCCATTGCGAGGATAAACGAATCATCATTTTCCTGTCCTTGTCCCATGTTACTTGAGGTCGGCGCAACACGTTTTATTCTTTCATACCATCCCATCCCCCGTCACGCTATCACTGACACCCTTTTCTTTCATATCACTCCTCACACATTCCATCTTTTGATTGGCCATCTCCTCCCTCTCCATCCTTCCAAATTTATATTCATAACTCTTTTAGTAACGTTTCATCGCTCCTCGTCACAATGAGGAGGGATGAAACGCATGTTTATGCAGTTATGTTTATTTGACCACACCAGGATAAACGAATAAATAAATAATGTTGCTTATTTACACATTTAAATGTTTTAACAGGTAAAACCTTATCTTACAATTGTGGAACTCTGTCATCGTCTGCATACCATACAACCCATCATATTTCAAAGCGGGCGTGAACTGTTATCTGATAGACATACTCATTACACAGTAAATCTATCCATCATTCTATATCGAATAATAGAGCAAGCTCATAGTAACATAAATAGAATAAGTAATTTTTATTATATCTCAATAAAAAGAAAGAGGTGTCTTATGGAAACCCGGTTGGAACGGAGTTCGATTCATTAAATTTACAGTCTTTAAGTTTCGTAAAATATGACAAAACTGAAATAATAACAACACAGCTGTAAACACACAATAGCAACTGCTATCGTAGGACCTGTATGTGTTTAGTCAGCACACGCTCGTTCGTGTTCGGTTTTCTTCGTGCGCCTCCGGCTCTCACCTTGGCGTGTCCCTTTTGTACGGATCTTCGCTTGTGCTTTCCTGCATACAGCACGCTGTACCTCGCACAATTTATCACGCAAAAATGATTATTTATATTAAAAAAAAGAGTATTTAAACGTTAAAATTATGATTATTTTTGCATAATCTCAAAATTTACGGCAACTTGAATCGATTAGTTTCCTAGGTGATCTAGAAACGCCTCAAAAATCACTTCAAAAAAGTGTCAGTTTTTGGTGTCCTTTTTTCCGGTCTAGCCCCTCAGCCCGCAAACAAATCAGAACTATAACATGCGATCAGGAACCCCGTTACAAAAACCAGTTCTTGAAGTTCTACCTCAAAGGTGATTCACAGGATTTAGCTCAACAAAGTCCTCGCAAGTCGCCTCTACGATACTCACGGGAAGAGAAACGGAATAACTCCTAATTAAAGAAAATGAAACTACTATATAACGAAGTCGTAAAGCAAATAAAATAAAAGTATTCTTTTTCCTCACAAAACTGCATAATGCAGTTTTTAACTTCACTGAGTTTAATTGCATGAGAAACTTGCGAGATTTTAATATCAACGTGAATGAAAAATTATACATACTCACTGCGTTTTAATGGATATGAGTTCTGCATTCACTTCAAGGAAACTTGTGAAGGATTACATTTCACATTACGATATGAATCATGCTCCTTTGTGGCCTGCAGCTGCCTTGTGGCCTGCCTTAGCAACAGCTCCTTTTGTAGACGGAGGTTGATAGTAATATCCTATTTTTAACCGACTTTCCAAAAAGGAGAAGGTTCTCAATTCGGATGTTTTAACTGATATTTTACATACACAGGGAGGTCCAAAAGTTCGCGGAATATTCTTCTAAAAATAAATCTTCATTTACAAGCTTTTGTTTACTTTCACCGATCCGGACGTAATCAAATCTTGCAAGTTAAATTTGACTTATTGCCCAGCATGAGCTGAAGTTTTGCACACATGTTTGTTTCTTATGACAAATTAGATGTCACACTTCCAGCCGTTATGATGGCTCCTTCTCTGTTACTGCGGTGCATCTCTGGAACACTCTCCCAGAATCCCTACAAAATAGCACATCTCTCAATGTCTTCAAGAGGAAAATTAAGGAGCATTGTTTTTTCAACGCAATAAACAATATTAGTAGATATTATATAGAATAAATATATTTGTGAACGTAGTTCTTTTATGTTTGTATTATTATTATATATTTAATTAGTATCTTACTGCAAAATTGTACACTGGATTACTGCCCTCAATTATTATGATATCTGTCACTCAAGGTTTGTTGGCAGAAAACTCCATTTTGGAGTTAAGCTCACTTTTGTACATGAATATTGATTTCATTTTGTATAAATGCTATGTTTTGGTGTACGATAATAATTAAGAATTAGAAGCTTTTTAAAATCAAAAATACTTTGTGTTTGTGTGTCCAAAGTTTTTGAAAAAGTAATCCATGAAAATTTATATAATTACTTCGAGGCAAATAACTTATTTGCAAAAGAACAAATAGGTTTCAGGAAGGGTAAGAGGATAAATATGGCAATATTTTCTTTTTTACAAAGTATTATGGTAGAGATTGATAAAAAGAACTATGCGTGCGCTCTTTATATGGATCTAACGAAAGCCTTAGATCACGTTGATCACAGTATATTATTATATAAGTTGTATGCCTATGGAGTTAGGGGCAACATTTACAATCTCATAAAAAGTTATCTTAGTAATCGAAAACAATCAACACACATCCAAAGGTTAAATAATTCAACTAAAAAATTTACTACTTACGAATCAAATTACAAAAATAAAAATTTTGGTGTACCACAGGGTATTGTATTGGGACCACTATTATTTATTATATATATAAATGACCTACCCGGAGTAACATTCAATGATACTTTTCTTTTTGCTGATGACAGTACAGTTATATTTACTGGAAGAGACAAAAGACAAATGCAAATAGAGATAAATAATACCTTAGAAAAAATTATTAAATGGCTAACCTTAAATAATTTAAAAATAAATTTAAGCAAAACAAAATTAATGACGTTTTGAAATAGAGTTGATACATTAAAAGAAATGGATATACAATACATAGACAAAAAATTTGAACAAGTAAATGTAGCAAGGTTCTTGGGAGTAAACATTGATTCTCAGTTAAATTGGAAACCAAATGTTGAAATGTTGTGTAAAAAACTGAATCAATATTCATATGCTATCTACATGCTATCGAAAACTGTTAATACGACCACAGTTCTAACAGCATATCATGGCTATGTTACCCCTTTATTAATGTATGGTGTCATGTTCTGGGGCAACTCTCCAGATAAGGAATTGGTGTTTAGAGCGCAAAAAAGATGCGATAGAGCGATTTTTAGGTTGAAACAGACTGAAAGCTGTAGACCAATATTCCCAATAATTGAAGTGTTAACTCTGCCTTGTATATATATTAGACATGGTTATGTTTGTCAGAAGTAAGAACAGTTCTTTTATTAAATTAAAAAGTCAGAGGCACCGATTCAAAATAAACTTTATTCCTAATAGAACTGCACTTTTGAACAATAGTGTATTTTGTATGATTCCTAGAGTGTATAATCATTTACCCAATTACTTACTCGAAAATTCTAACAATAATATTTTTAAAAATAAACTAAAGAAAATACTGTTAGATAAATCATATTACTCAGTAAAAGAGTTTCTTGATGATAAATTTTAAAGTAGAAAATAATAATAATTGTTAATCTAATCTTATCGAATTATGTATAATTGTATAACTATTTTTGCACTGTTTGACATGTATTGATCTTTTTGTTTCTATTAATTGTAATAATACAAATTATTATATGCTCGACATTTTCTGCTGTCATTGCCTTATTTTCTTGATACTGTATAAAATTAATTAATTTGTAAATTGTAAATATGCATTTTAAATTTGCATGGCGTGAGCCTGATTATGGCGATATATATTTAAAATTTTTAACACCTGTACCTGTACCCATATTCTGCAAATAAAATATTTGAATTTGAATTTGAACTGTGTTTTAATTAAACTGTACTATTAACCAACATAATATTATGCTTTATTTCATAACAATTATTTTCAATACGGTATGCAGTTGCCCTGATGGATAACGCTGACATTCAAAGCTTTATCCACTTTGCACTCTAAGTAACAAAGGTTGAAATATGACTCGTTGTTCGATGCGCAGACTGGATCGTAGATCTTTGAACAGAGGCAGTACTGTCCTGGAGTCATCTCTGCTTGAGATTGCTCGTCGTCCCTCCTGCAGATGTAAATAATATTTTTTTGATTAAATTAGGCAAGGTAGAGCAGAGACCCAAAGTTGTCGACATAGCACACAGAATAAGCAAGCTGAAGTGGCAATGGGCCGGCCATATAAGTTGTAAAATCGATGACCGTTGGGGTAGACGTGTTCTTGAGCGGAGACACGTGTACGTAAGGCTAGGTAGAGGGACGATCTTCGCGGGGTGGCAGCTGGATATGAGTTGCCGAACATCGAAGCAAATAGCGTGCAATTGGAGAGGCCTATGTTCAGCAGTGGACTGCTGTAGGCTGATGATGAGGCAAGATAATATACGAGACAAATACTGAACTATTTTCATATAATAAACTCTTATTTTAGAAGTAACAGGGGAGGGGACACATTTGGTTGTGTTGTTTGGTTCATTATGCGTAAGCGTCCATATTTTCTCAATTTTTCAATATTCTTATGTTCAGGAAATGGAATCTGTTCGAGCTTTAACCGAACACTCAGCGAAAATGCATAATTGCATCAAACGCAAGTATGCACATTCGCTCGAATACCAAAATGTGGGCCAGTTCGCGTTTAGATC
Organism: Orthosia cruda; assembly: GCA_964057195.1. Classification (NCBI taxonomy): domain Eukaryota; kingdom Metazoa; phylum Arthropoda; class Insecta; order Lepidoptera; family Noctuidae; genus Orthosia; species Orthosia cruda. The sequence goes on along the minus strand of OZ059833.1, from coordinate 35,119,880 downwards.
TCGTCAGAGACACCACGTACTCATACCAGCACCACCACCGCACCAGCCATTGTGTTGTTTGTATACCTATATTAAGATTAGATTAGATTAAGACGGGCTGGTGTCCGCAACTCCACGTCTAAGCGCGTATTTTGCGTATGAATACCTATATTTAAGTGTAAACCAATTGTTTTACGAGCGCTAATCCCGCCGATAAACTGCCTCGCAGATTGGTGGGTTTGTAATTTTAAGAACAAATGTATTTTTTTTTTAAGTGAACTATTTTTTATTTATTTTTTTATTATAACCAAACCGTAACCATTTTTACCATAGTTTTTACCATTAATTTAGTTACATAGTTTACCATTTCGTGTATCTAAGTGTTATATAGTGATTCAATATAGTTGTCTACCTTATAATCCAAGACTTTAACTTTTACCATATCCTATCATTACAAGAAAGGTGTGTTAGGTCACCATAGCACCAAACACTACTTTCTACAGAATGAAAGATAGAAAGGGAAGAGGATAAACATTAAGCGTATCCTTTTTTATTATTGGTAGGCTCGCGCTTGACCACTATTTCACCTGATTGTAAGCGATGATGTGGTCGAAGGTGTAGCATGTTTACCTTGAAGTAACCTATCCAATTTGTTTCCCTTCCTAATTTAAAATTGGTGCCATCCCGATGGTGCAACGCAACTAGCGCTTCACTGCGGTGTGAGTGCGAACTATGACTCTTGAAAAATTTAGGATGAGTAGATACCTGCTCCCGCGCTCTGTTCGATAAACGAATGGTAAAAAATACCTAAAAAGGTTCGCTAGAAACTGATTGAGTGATTGGTTCTCGTAACCCTCCTTGTGAAGTGAAATCAAGCAAAACCGTGAACTTTTAGTGCATAGGTATTGAATATCTGCCACACCGGCCAGCCCCGAAGTCCCGAGTGTAGCTGATACCTTCAATCCCTGCCTATCCAGGTGAGAGTTTATGCTTTTTCTTAACATTCGAAACCATAGGGTTGCGAAATACTAAAGGAAAGAAAGGAAAGAAAGGAAAGAAAGGAAAGAAAGGAAAGAAAGGAAAGAAAGGAAAGAAAGGAAAGAAAGGAAAGAAAGGAAAGAAAGGAAAAAAAACATTTTTTTTTGTCACAGATTAAGACATACCTATAACTCAAAAGCAATATATACGTATTCTATAATGTGACAAAAAAAAAGGCAGAATTCTTATCGTGTCCATTTATTATTTGCCGATTATATAATTGGCTCAAGCATTAATACTAACAGCCGCACGGGCTGATCTTCTAGGTAAAGCAACGTTTGCTGAGGTTGGTCGGTCGATGGGTGACCATCCATTATACGCATTTTGTTTTTGCGCTCTTGTAAACTATGAAAAGGTGTACCTATTCATGTAGATATAAAAGAGACTATAATAAGTTCTAATATTTAAAGCTTTTCCCTCCCAAAGAACTCTTTGTGTAAACGCGGCTTTTTAGGTACATACGTATATAAAATATCAGATGTAAGCGAATTTCGAGTAAAAAACAGCTGCCCTCTCAATAATTCCTGATTGAGTCACTCAAATAAAGAGAGCCTTAACGTAAACTTTTTTCCGACGAATTTTCTTTAGGAAAAGTTGGATACAGTGTCCCTAAGCCTATTCCGCTTGAAATTCCATTCAGAGTTAAAAAAGGCGAGGGATTTTAGACTTAATCTTGATTGCTGTGTTTTATTTATCTTTTCATTGATGTAGACTAACAAGTTGAATAAATATTATATGAATCTATTAATGAAGACTATAATAAGCATACGAAATATAAGATTCGATACATATTGAACAGTTTGTTGTTATTTTGTTTTGTTTGATTTTGCTTCACTGCAAGCGGTGCACTACCGCACCCCACGGCTCCGCGACCACCATGGAGACGACGTCACCAGTAAGCATGTCTTCTCGCCGTGCTTATTCAGCAGCTGCTGCACAACCTCCCATCCGAAACGAGCAGCAACTTCAAGATGTTTTCGCCAAAAGCGTATAAACAACCGAGAGGGCATCAAAGAGTCGTAGTGCACCAGCTCACAGTATCATGGCCCCAGCCACTAAAAAAGGAGGGCTTCGTGACGGTGGTGTCGCTCTGGTGGGACCAAATATGTTGCTGCGTCCTGCAACACCGACGATGCATCTCTACGTTTCGCGTTTTATCACTCTACTAATATCGATGACGACATACAGTACATCAGCGTCAAGACTGATTTGACCTTAAAGGTGGTTTTCCACTGCCAAGGCGGAGCGTCTTTGAAATAAAAGGTCTAGATGCGCTGGACTGAAATATTAATTAGTAAAATATTAAACTTTTTTTTAAATAGAGTATTTATTTACTTTGAAAAACGGATATACAAAAGTCACACTAGCCATCGAGGATCCGCATGGTTTTTCTCCGTGAAGCGCTGACTGACGACGTCTCGCAATGGCACACGCCTGCTCGCTCTGATCATCGTGAGACATCGCTGCATACTATACTCTCCAGTGCTACTTACGAGCCGGCGAGGCGCGAGGTAGCAATGGCCATCGCGAGACGGCGCGGTATAGCGATGGACATCTTTCGGTGTAAAAGGGTAAGCTTGATTTCAATTCTCGCTCATTCCATCCACGCCTCGCCTCGCCGCCGCCGCCGCGCCAGTTTAAAACCACATTTAGCGTCAAAAAAATGGAGACGCGACATAATGTTAACTTCAAGTCATTTGTGGTGGGGGTTTGCAACTCAGATACTGGACACCTTCATGGAGGAAGACTTCTGGCCGAAAGGTGTAGCGTATCGACATTTCCGTGGAAGGTTACGCGACTCCATGTAGTGCAACTTGACGACAACACAGTTATCACTTCGTGTTCAATTGATGATAGTTGTAATTATTTTTATATAAAAATATGTATGTATATGTACCTAAAGTAAAGGTGGTGTAATATATTTCCAAGCCTCCCTCCAAAATTCCTTGAGACGGACCCTGGGAAGAGCAGTCAATTCCTGAGGATAGATTTTAAAATAAAAGGTATCGCCACACACAATGGTTTCATAAGCTAACTGGTCCGCTTTTCGTTTCCAATGATCAACTATGGCTAGGAATCCAAGCGAAGGACAGGGAATATTCGTTACTTTCACACTTCAGTAGTAAATCTCTTGACATCAGAGTTACAGGGGAAATATTGTTTGATTTGAAGGGCAATTTCGCTAAAATCTTTAATGCACTCACGGAATCTGCGGAAATGACTGTTTTGGAGAATTTCATTAGAAGGACGTAATTCAGGGCCTTAAAAATACCAAAGTATTCAGCAGTGAAAACTGAAGTTTCTGGAGGGAGTTTAAATTTTTGATCCATTTTGTATTGAGAATGGAATACCAACATTTTGACTATGGACCATGTTGTCTGGAATAAACGGATTATTATTCAGTATATATAATTATTGTAAAGACGGAGGAGCTCGTGGTTAAATTATAATAGCCGCCGGGTCGATCTTTAAGGTTAAGCGACGTTAGCCGAGGTCGGTCCTTGGATGAGTGACCCTCTTACTCAGCCTTGCCAAAGGGGTATGGTAGTATTCAGTTATTGAGTTATTTTATTTATTTATTATAACATAACACATACATTGGTTAAAGACATGTTTATAAAAAAGATTAAAAATAAAAATAATAACAAGTAAAATTTCAAAAGCTCCTGATACATTTTTATTACATGCTACATAATTTATCTAGTACATAGTAGATACGCTTCGATCGGCAAACTTTGAACACGTAATTATGACACAATATCTTGCTAAAACACCCCGATTTAAACAGTAAAACGCCCATAATTTTTGAACGGCGGAACCGATTTTCATAAATGCGAGACCCGTCTTGCCTATCTGAAGCGAGCGCAAGCCAGGCGTGAGAACCAGTCTAAGCCTATGAAATCCATGGCGGCCCAAAACGCGTCTGCACCTCTTACTAATTTGCCACACTCATTCAAGAAACTTTCATATGCTGCTTCTGTCAAAACCCACACCAATCAAGATTATGCTCCTAATGAGTATTTGGACTTACCACCGGACGACCCAGTGACAAAAGTGATGTTGGAAATACTTATCTGTGGTAAAAACCTTAAACCACAATTTTCTGCCTGTGAATCTATGTTAGATAAGGTTATGCTAATTCTGACTCATCTTGGCCACTATGTATGATATTAATGAGTTAAGAATCTTATCTTGGAACTCCGATGGAGTTCGCTCAAAACTGCATGAATTACTTGATTTAGCGGTATGTACCTTATCCATCGATATAATAGCTGTCTGTGAAACTAAACTTACTCGTGATACTCCCTTAGCGACACCAGGATTTAGCTGTTATCGACAAGACAAACACCACAGTGGGCGTGGTCAAGGTCAAGCCATTCTGGTCAATGAGAGATTTGAGGTTGGATCGATCGCTGTTCCCCAAACAAAGCACATTGAAGCGGTTGCTATTAGTTTAAAAATTAGCGGGAAGGACTATGTCTTCAATCCCCAAACTTGCAGCTCGAATGCAAGGACTTAGATATTTTATTTTCCCTGGGGCCTCGTGTTATAATAATGGCAGACTTTAACGCCAATCACGTGTATTGGAATAGTAGTTATGTCAATACCCGTGGTAATGTACTGTTTCGCCACATGCTAAACCACGATTATGTGATACATTACCCTGACTCACCTACTCAGGTTAACTATAGACCTGATCTTAACCCAACAAATCCTGATTTGATTCTGGCGCTAAATGTAAATATTATACATGAGGTTCGAGCAATACCAGCCCTTTCATCAAACCACTTTCCTATACTGTTTACAGTGAATGGTCAATGCTCTCTTAAACCTAATTTCATACACTACCGATATTGTGACGCTGACTGGAATAAATTCCGGTCCTTTCTTGACCAAAATATATCACTAAACTCGAAAGTGTTTAAGTCCGAACCTGAAATCGACGACGCCGTAAACTACTTACATCAGTGTCTTACTGCTGCCAGGGACAAATTTATTCCTAGCAAAGTACACGTAAATACTTGCAAAAAACTACCTAATTATATTGCAAAAATGATCAAGTATAAAAATCAACTTCGTCGAAAGGAACAAAAAGTGTCCCTTGCAGAGAAAAGACTGTTACGATCAGTTATAAATAAATTACAACAACATTTGATTAATTTGGCTATAACAAAACATCAAGATAAAATATGGAACACTAAACTTTCGAAAGTTGACAATCCTAGCAACGATATTTGGCGACTGGCTAAGTCATTAAAACCCAGATTAGACTCAATACCTCCACTTAAAAAACCTGAGGGAACTTATACAACCAATGTCCCTGAACAGTGTGATGCTCTAGCAGATGCTTTCGAGATGAACATAAATCTTACTCGTGGCTGGATAAGCGATAGCGTCGATAAGGATGTTCAGTCAGCCACTATTCACTTAAATGATCATGTCACAAATGAATTACATCTACCAGTGCGGCTAACTGAAGTCTGGAAAGTTATACGTAAACTCAAGGCTAGAAAGGCTCCAAGTGATGATGGTATTAACAACATTATGCTCAAAAATCTTTCGCAAAAATCTGTTGTGTTTATCACAAAAGGTTGCACTTAAAAAGCCTGGAAAAGATGCCTCCTTGCCAGTTAGTTACAGGCCTATTAGCCTTCTTCCTGTTCTAGGCAAGCTGTTTGAGGTCATGATTTATAATCGCTTGCTACGTTGTTCTGAGCAGCTCATTATGAATGAGCAATTTGGCTTTCGCTCCTCTCACTCCACGGTACAACAATTGGCTCGAGTCTCTGAACACATTTCCTATCATCTTAACCTTAAGCAGTCTACCGGTATGTTCCTTCTGGACATCGAAAAAGCCTTCGATACCGTCTGGCACGAAGGCTTGTTATACAAGCTCATGTGTTACGGCATTCCAACTGAGCTCGTAAAACTTATCCAATCTTACCTTAATAACCGCAAGTTTGTTGTCCATATTGGTACTGTCAGGTCTTCGCCCCGGACGGTATTGGCAGGAGTTCCTCAAGGTTCGGTGCACCGAGCACCGAACCTTGAGGAACTCCTGCCAATTAGATGCCTCCTTGCCAGTTAGTTACAGGCCTATTAGCCTTCTTCCTGTTCTAGGCAAGCTGTTTGAGGTCATGATTTATAATCGCTTGCTACGTTGTTCTGAGCAGCTCATTATGAATGAGCAATTTGGCTTTCGCTCCTCTCACTCCACGGTACAACAATTGGCTCGAGTCTCTGAACACATTTCCTATCATCTTAACCTTAAGCAGTCTACCGGTATGTTCCTTCTGGACATCGAAAAAGCCTTCGATACCGTCTGGCACGAAGGCTTGTTATACAAGCTCATGTGTTACGGCATTCCAACTGAGCTAGTAAAACTTATCCAATCTTACCTTAATAACCGCAAGTTTGTTGTCCATATTGGTACTGTCAGGTCTTCGCCCCGGACGGTATTGGCAGGAGTTCCTCAAGGTTCGGTGCACCGAGCACCGAACCTTGAGGAACTCCTGCCAATTAGATGCCTCCTTGCCAGTTAGTTACAGGCCTATTAGCCTTCTTCCTGTTCTAGGCAAGCTGTTTGAGGTCATGATTTATAATCGCTTGCTACGTTGTTCTGAGCAGCTCATTATGAATGAGCAATTTGGCTTTCGCTCCTCTCACTCCACGGTACAACAATTGGCTCGAGTCTCTGAACACATTTCCTATCATCTTAACCTTAAGCAGTCTACCGGTATGTTCCTTCTGGACATCGAAAAAGCCTTCGATACCGTCTGGCACGAAGGCTTGTTATACAAGCTCATGTGTTACGGCATTCCAACTGAGCTGGTAAAACTTATCCAATCTTACCTTAATAACCGCAAGTTTGTTGTCCATATTGGTACTGTCAGGTCTTCGCCCCGGACGGTATTGGCAGGAGTTCCTCAAGGTTCGGTGCTCGGTCCCTATCTCTTTATTTTATTCGTGAGTGACGTTCCTGTGCAGGTCCGTACTCATCTAGCCTGTTTTGCCGACGATACAGCATCGTACACGAGTGATGATGACTTGGATATTATCATAAGTAGACTGCAGTTGTCGCTTGAACTTCTTCAATCTTATTTCAACAAGTGGAAGCTGAAGTTGAACGAATCAAAGACTGAGGCGATACTTTTCACTCGCCATCGTACCACCCCAAAAAGAAAATTAGAAATAGCTGGGCAATAGATTCCGTGGACCACAGAAGTTCGCTATCTTGGCGTTACGTTGGATAAAAAGCTCAATTGGACAAAGCATGTCAATAATTTACGCGTTAAGGGAGCTCAAGCACTCGGTTCGCTTAGTCCTATACTTAACCGAAAAAGTAAGCTCAGTGCTAACACCAAACTTAGGTTATATACTACTCTAATCAGACCTTGCATCACTTATTCGTGTCCGGTATGGAGTAGCACTTGTCAATCTAATTATAACCTTTTACAAATAAATCAAAATAAAGCAGTTAAAATTGCCTATAATACTCCGTTTAAAACTAACCTTAAAGCACTACAAACTAACATTAAGTTACCTAACATTACAACATTTATCTTAAAATTAACTCGTAAATTTTACAATAAAAATAAATGTCATCAAAATACATTGATTGCTAACATAGGTAAAATTAAGTTGAAGGACTTGCAACATATCGATGGATACGGTACATACAAGCTTCCCCATCACTACGTGTTGTTCGCGCACAGTACTGATAACGAGTTGTAGCTGGGCCCGTACGATGCGCCAGCGCTTCCCCGCTCTCACCGTAAACAAGTGAGCACGTGGGGCGCAGTAGTTCGTGCGCCACCGGTGGCCACGCGTGATCACCTGAGCTACCACTTACACCGGTCGCACCTACACTAAGCGCGTAGTTAAGAATTTGCTGTTGCCCCCTCATTTTATAAAAATGAAATTATTACAATAATTTTATATATTAATAGTAAAGATTTGATTAATAAATCCCTCATGTTGTAATAAGTTTGTAACCACTATTATTATATACTTATAAAGGTGCTCCTAGCCTGTAAAAGTGTTGTTATTAATATAAGTGTAACTGTTACTTATTTTTAAGTAATTCAGCTATGTATATGTTTTATAACATAGCTAAGAACACTCTCGACAAAATCACCTTTCAAACAAAAGAAAACTAAATCTAAATCGGTTCATCCGTTCAGGAGCTATGATGCTACAGACAGAAACACAGATACACAGCAATACAAGTCAAACTTATAACATCCCTCTTTTTCCGTCTGATGTCCGATCTGCATGAAATTTGGCAAAGAGATGGATTATAATCTGGAATAGCACATAGGATTACTTTTTATCCCGGTAATATGTGAATCATCATCATCATTCATCATTTCAGCTGAAAGACGTCCACTGCTGGACATAAGCCTCCCCTAGGCGTCGCCACATTGACTGACATCGTGCGTCTCGCATCCAGCGCCTTCCCGCAACCTTAACCAGGTAATCAGTCCATCTAGTGGGAGGCCTTCCAACGTATCGTCTTCCAGTTCGCGGTCGCTATTCCAGAACTTTTCGGACCCATCGGCCATCCGTGCGAGCTATGTGCCCTGACCACTGCCACTAAATAATATGTTCCCTTTGGATAATTTTCGACATTCACGCGGGCGAAGTCGCTGGCAGTAGCTAGTTCCAACTATTTTGAAAATTACAAAATTCTTGTCAAGACTTTTGCTGTAAGTTTAATAACCTGTCACTTCTTATTAACATTTTCTTTGTTTTAAAGTAAACTATCTTCAAGATTGATTAACTTTTTCTGCCAAGTTTACGTTGTCGTTCTCCGACGTTAAATCTGAAAAATCTACTGCAAGTAGTACTTTTCATACATTGTTTCTTTTCAACCCATGTATTATATGCTACTTTATTGTTAAGACCGTGGCCATAGTAACGCGGAGCGTTGAGTGACAGATCTAAAACTGCGTCTAGGCTAACATTTCAACTTTCACTAAAGACAAATTATCTTCCCTAAAGCGATGGCAATGGTTGAAACCCGTTTTATGCGCGCGACTTTTTGAACCAAAATAGTTTATTGGTAAAACAAGACAAGACTAGGTATAAAACATTTTTTTTAATTGGATGCTCCTGTTAGGTAGATAGTGCCCATATTAGGAGCAAGACGTATTATACAAATAGCTGAACATAATTATTATAAAAAATGTATGCTAAAACTACATAAACTTAAATTAAGACAAATGTGTGTGAGTATATGTGAGTGAGAGTGTAGCCTGTAGGTGTGACTGAAAGTATATGAGTGTGAAGGTGTGTATGTGTCAAGGTTTCAGAAGTTTTTCGGTGTCATTGTAGGTAAGCGTTTGTATCCATTCCATTATTATTTGTTTTCTGTCATAGTAGTTTTTAGGGTAAATGTAGAAGTAATTATTGATTTTATTATATAGTGCAGCAGATATTTTGCCGAATTGCATACTGGTAAGCAAAGTCCTTGTCCTAGTCCTTGTAGGAATATTTAATATAAGTTTTTCCTTCTTGAACTCGAACATGCCATACATTTTTAGGTTTCCGTACCTCAAAAGGTAAAAAAGGAACCCTTATAAGATCACTCTCTCTCTTGCCCGTCTGTCTGTTCTGCCCATGTGTCACCACCAATTTTCTCAGGAACGTGTGGACCAAGCAAGTTGCTTTTTAGGTGTATAAAAATCAAGGTCCTGAGTCAACACGATAAAAAAATATGGGCAAATTTAGATTTCAGCGAAAACTTGTAAGTACCAAAATTTACATTAATTTTTAACTTTTTTATTTTCTCCGCCTGCTATCGCGACGTTTTCGTTGATAACATGTCACTTGTCTAGAATCAAAGCTCAATGAAAATACAACAAGGTCATATAGGCAAAAAATGGTTATGTTCTCACAGATAGACAATCAATGCGCGCAGATGAACTTTTTCTTACTCTTTGAAATTTACACAAACATGGCCGCCCTCCCGCCTCCGCGGTGACGCAACGTCATGAGATACAATAAATTGATAAAATATAATTGAATTAAGCGTGTTTTCAACTTACTGTTGAAAACTCATTCCTTGACTTTTATTTATATTTCTCGAGTTGTTTGAACAGTATCTCAATACACACGAAGGCATTTTATAAGAAACAAAACTAAGTACTCAAACGTGTCACGTTGCAGCGAGCGCTTGCCACAGACTAAGTGAGTTGGGGTACGCGCACTCTAACGCGTGTTACAAACAATTGAGTTGAGGAGTTTCCTCTAGTACGTAGTATATTTAACTCAATGCTCAGAAACGTGGTAATTGGTACAAGAGTGAGGCCTGTGCTCAGCGGTTGGCGAAGTCAGGCTGTGGATGAACATGATGATGATTCCAGAATTTAGTATTACACATTGCTTTTGAACATATTATTACTGATTATTAGGCATTCATATAACAATTATCACCAATACCAATATGAGATATTTAGTTCCAACATACTACGAGAAGTCAATACAGTAGATGACTGATACGCCTTGCCAAGTCTACTATTTTTATATTAGTGTAATTTAAAAATATCACTAATTCTGATATATTAGTTACAATATTATAATATTTCCAGACGAGTATTACCTAATTTTGAGAAATATCGGTATTAACCTATCTCTAAATGTGTCAATTTTAGTTCCTAATACGCTCGAGCGGGGCGCTTTGAATCAGCACAAAAATCAGCTGTCATTTCATATAGTATGTTTAGTCCAGCGTACTTGTATGATAAAGGTCAGTGCGCCAAGGTGTATTTAAAAAAACCGTCCGGGGCCTGTCGGACTTCGCACATTTAGGGTTCCGTACCAAAACCGCAAAATTAAGTTGGATGTAATAGGAAAAAACACCGGTCAAGTGCGAGTCAAACTCGTATACTGAGGGTTCCGTAACTCTGTACGTATGGGGACACGCTTTAATTTTTAACTTTTTTTATTTTTTGGATTTTTTCCTTTATTTTTGCTGTAAGACCTTACTTTTTGGCAAATTTCGTATTTTGTCATAATCGTGATTCTAGGTTAACGGGAACTACCATATATAGGTTTTTGACCCAAAACCTATAGGGTACTTCCGGTTGACCTAGAATTGTCAATTTGGTTCAAAGCAAGGTCTTACAGCACAAGGGAAAATTTCGAAAAAAAATATATTGAAAATTAAGGTAAATTTTGGTACTTACAAGTTTTCGCGAATGTTTTGAGATACGGAACCCCAAAAAATGAAGGACTTTTTAAGAAAAATCAGATATCAGTCAGTAAAACATACGTAATAATAAACATTAACATCAAATTTCAAGATCACAGACCAATGGGAATAATCTCATCTTAAAAAAAGTTGGCAACACTGCCCGAGTGACATGTCAAATTTGTGCTCCGTATTTTAAAATTATATTTAATTATTATTTAAGTGTATTTAGGGTTTAAATATAAGTAGAAAACACAATAAAACGCTATAGATATTTATGATTATTGTTTTACTGGAAAAATATCGAGTTATACAAAAGTTTGTGGCACGGAACCGGTAACCTACCAAACAGCTGACGACTGCACCTGAAGTCTGAAGTGCTTAACTACGGATATTCTAAGAGCAGTATTGTTTATTTATAGCACACAAAGTGTAATTTTAACCCTGTAACACGTTCTTGTTAGTTTTAACGTATAAATTCTGTTGATTTAGAACTGTGCAGTGTATCTAAATAGTTTTGTTGACATCGTAGAAAACAAAACAAATCTAAGATCCCAATGTGCATAATTCTACTAATTTATTCAGATAATTTAATAATAAACATTTACATAACGCTATGATCGTTATTTTGCATAATTTAACTAGAAAAATAGAATAAAAAATTCATTCAAAATCTGGGCATCTTAACCACATATAAAAAAAAAAAGTAAAATCTCAAGGCAACAAACTAACAACAACAACATAAGCAACTAAAGTCAGTAATAAATAGCTTTTTAAGCCAATTCAACAGCCTACCTCATTTCTCTACTTAACTACACTAACTATACCCTCCATTTCCAGCTTCACTTTATTTTGTTTTTCCTCTATTCCTTTGGTTCACACCGTTTCTTTTTTTTCTATTTCCAGTAATTATCCTGAAACCATGCCTGTGATGACCCGTAAGGCTGCTGCTCAGGACTTAGAAATTAAACTGAGAACAGCACTCTAGGAACTTAAAGACTCACAAAGCCAATGTCGGGAGATGTTGCAAGAGAGAGAGGATTGTGAAGTAGAAGTTGAGAACATTGTTTATAAAAACACAATCCTTAGACGGGAGCTAGTTGAACTTAGTCAGCAATACCAGAATGTTGTGGATGAACACGGCCAACTGAGGGTAGTCACGGATGGTTTTAATAACTGCAGTAATCTATACGAGGAGGCTTTCAGTAAAGTTAGGGATCTAGAAGTAGAATCGATTCACGCAAATAATCATATTTTTAAATTACAAAAAGAACAGGAATCAACTCAGGTTGATGAAATTTGCCATTTGTATGATGAACTTATTCAATAGAATTGTAAAACGGATTTAATACCTAGAAGTAACCTAACTGAAAATTCTTTAATAAATCAGAAAAATTATTCCAAAGTTAGCCATAACAAACTAAAAAAATATGCGAAACTAAATAAAATAATTAGAAATTGCAACAAGTTTAGGAAACAACACAAGTTCTTTATTAAAAATATTCCACTCAGGAAAGAACGTGTTGACCTAGTTAATAAATTAAATAATTACCAAATTAAATTAGAATACAGCAAAAAAAAAATGAGATTGACACTCACCGCTTACAGTTACTTGAGAACAGACTTAGTTCCCTTTACAATGAATATATAAATACAAAATTTCAAATTAAAGAACACATTTTGGCCACAAATGAGTTAGTGAGGTGTCAGTGTAACTGCCAGACAGTCTCAAATCTAATTGCAATCCAGCCTGATGCTACAGAGGACCCGGTCCAAGCTGAGAGGGTGTCTCAAAACAATGTCTTCGTACAAGACATATCAAATGTAGCACAGGATCTGCCTCAAGTAGACCGGCCTGAGAGTGCTGGCTTTTCATCTAGTCATCGTAATGAAGGTTTGCATTCGGTTATGTTTTCAGACGGTATTGGAAAAGGTTTAGGTAAATTAATAAATGGCAATCAGACTCATTCCACTTTTGATTATTGCATGCCCGGGTCATCTTACAAGCAAATAATGGAATCTGTGACAAAGTATATATATAAACCAGATACCAATTTAACTGTATTTGTAGGTAATAGTATAAAAGTAAAAGAAGATGACATCACTGAGTGTGTAAAAGAGATGTTAAAGTTAAATTGCAGTAAAATTATTTTGTGTGCCATCCCTTACTTGGATAAATTGTCAAATAGACAAAATATTAACATTCACGTGCTTAATAAGCATCTGCACTTTCTTGTGAGTCACTATAGTGACAAACTTGTTTTTTTGACATCAACATTTTTGTTGATAAATTAAAGTCGACAGGCGATACTTTGTATCTGCCTCTTAGGGTAAGACGTTTAAAACTTGTATAAAACGCACACTACGCAGGCAGGCATATTATAAGTTAGGAGATTACATCAGTGATAAAAATGCTTGGCTCAATAATAGTCTTGCTCCACAAACACTAGGGCGCAAAAACAAGTGATATGCAGAACAGTATTGTTTTGAAGTATTGTTGGACCTGCTGAAGACTGTATGAATATATTTGTATTATATAGACTCAATTTATTTTAGTATTGTATAACTGCGCAGCACGTGTGTGAGTACTATGTACCCAACTGTAGATATACCATTTGCTATACCTTTGTGTCGTTCTTTGACTTATGTGTGCCCTGGCAGTTGAGTGTGTCATGCTCTCACAAGCCTCTCTGATGGTGGCGCGTGTGTTGGATCATTCGGTTCCCTTCATGATGGTTGAGCTGGGTGGTGCTGATTCATGCGTCATGTTCGTGAACAAGCGCCGTCAGTTGGGATTGGTCTTAACTTAACTGCTTCGGATGCTAATGTTTTTCTAGTACCTATTATGTAACTGCACGGTACATGGGTGAGTACTTTTAATACTTTGTACCTGTACGTAGTATAGTATGTAGTGATTCTGGGTGCATTGTCCTCACACATATGAATTTATTAATGTATGTACTTATGTACCTAAATATTATAAAATACTTTTTTTTTTAAAGTTTAAGTATGGAGTTTCTTGTGCGTTCTTCTCCATAACAAGCTACTTTCGGAAAGTAGCTTGTTATGGAGAAGAATGCACGGTAGAATAAATTTTTATTCCTTTTAAATTTTAATGTATTAACGTTCAAAAGTGCCGCTTGGTGGCCTAGTTGAAATAAAATATCTTTGTCTTTGTCTTTGGATCACAATTTAGCAAAAAAACTGAGTTTGGCGGCTTCTCGTTCCTTTGTTTTCCAATATGTTTTTAAACAAAAAATACAGTATTTATCTACTAAACGATCTCTACACAATGATACCCCACTCAATGGGGTAAGACAATTTATTTTTTCCACGGCCCCCTTGAAACATAAAATAACTACTGTATTGTCAAATTTCTTTGTCACTCTAGGGTTTGCTGTAAGATAACTCAGCATTGAGTGAAGCTTGCCTTTGTACATGTACTTTATCACAATGTATGTAATGTTGTTTTTCGGTGTACAATAAAGAATTAACAATTAAAAATATTTTTGACAATTTGTATGGCTTTGGGTCAACAAGTTGCTTATACTGCAAAAATTTGGAGAATATAGCTCCAACCGTTTGGCTGTTAAACCTGTGTGACAGACGACAGACAGACAAGTGAGTGGAAGCACTAAAGCTCCGTTTGGACTCTTCGGGTACGGAACCCTAAAAAGAAACTCTACTATACGCGCGCCACCTATCCGTGGATACAACCTAACATAAAAAATAAACACCACTCTTAGGTATAGACCACACTGGTTGGCTATATTCCAGCTGCTAACACTTTTTATGGATTTCTAAAAAGCAAAAACTACTCTCGAATTAATAATAAGTAGGAACTGAAACGAGTGGCTAGTAAAATATAAATGGATTTTTAAGAAGTTGCTGTAGTAACATATAGTGAAAGGAAGCATTCTTTCGTGAACATTTGTAAACAAAAAACCGTAGTCGAGCAAAAAATGCTTCCCAGCGAGCCCAGCATTCACGTTAGAGCAAAACTATGAACGTTCGAGTCGAACTTTAAGCATTCGAATACGATCTCGTTAAATGTCATTCTCGAATGAATAATACGATTGACCAAAAAGGTCACAAACACTAGATCAAGGGTCTGTTCCTTGATTCACAAGTGACCAGTTATATTCCTACATACATACTCCTTGATTTCATTATCTGAGTACTCGCTTTCGAGCGTTTTATTTGCGTGAACATTCGATTGCGAGCCGTTTATGCGAAAATCGTTGCGACGTCCAAACCGGCCGAAGTTCGCGCTTGCGTGTAAGCTTTGTAACGCTCGGTTCAACGTACACACCACTCGAATATTCGACGTCAAATGCTCATTACACGTGAATGCTCTCAGTTAAGGACTTCGCTTGACAAAAAAAATATCCGACGAAACATCGAACTAAAAAACAATAAATATGAAAATCTTTTAGTCTGGCATTTTGAATTGGTGCGAAACAAACTAACATGCAAATTAATTACCTTAAGCGTAGACTGATCGATTGTAGCTAGGTTGATAATTTGTTTGGCACCGCCTCAAAATGCTAGACTAAAATATATTTTTCGTTATTTGCTTTTTAATTCGTTATTTCGTCGGTTAATTATTTTGTTAAAAAGGTTTTCTTTCGGTTTTTAATTTACTTAGTTTCAACAGAATCGGATTACAATTGAAAACTCAGTGGGCAATTATCAATGAATCCCCTTTTTATTCCTATAGGGTAGATATTATATTTAAAATTTAAATGTGGATCCATTTAAATTTCAAATAAACTTTGAGGTATACTCTAACCAATAAAAAAAGAAGTTTTGAAATTGCACTACTCTATAAAAAGTTATGCGTGATCAATGTAATCATACATAAAACTATATATCGAATTAAGAACCTCCTCCTTTTTTAGTCGGTTAATGAAGTATTCTTCATTAGATTATTTGACTAATGATTAAATACTTTGCTCCCAGCAAGGTTGACACTTTTTGCGCTGGGCGTTTATATAAAAAAAACTATTTGTGATACGATGTACGATACATTAATAGTAATATTTGTATAGCAGCTTATTTTTCTGAAAGTAGTTATGAACACAAGTACTCACACTAAACTTTTGAAAAAATATTTATTTTTGTACAGGTATTTTGAATTTTTGACATGGATATCTACCAAACTCTCAACTTACCCAGAACGCAGAGCTCTGTCCCATGATTTGTCAGGTTTGCTGTTCTCAGAACCGTGTTTGGACATAACACAGCATGTTATGTAAAACAAGGTTATATCTGAAAAAAATACGGTACCTTAAGATATTTGAATCATAAGTATTATGTCGCTCGGGCCTTCTCTGTATGAGAAGAGGCCCAGTGGGACAGTAATAAGCTGCTATAATTATAACTATTTAAAAAAAAATATCCCAACATCATCGCAAACGAAAATCACAATCAACGTCATATTGCCCACAAACAGTAAACTATGGCGTGTCAAAAACCTTTTACACCAAATTGAGACCAAATAATAAAATAATTCAGTGCACAAAGACAACATAGCTTTAAAATTATTATTACTTACATAAACAAATCACGAAAATTTTCTCCATCATTCCACTATTTATAAAACATAAAGGAACATTCAAAACCAATCACTTAAATCGACGCAATGGATAGCAACCATAAATAATTGGTAAATTAAAATGCAATCAGAACGAAGAAAATTAAAGATGATGAGTTTTCAATTTAATTCAATTTTATGTTCCATCTTAGATAAGATAATCCATAAATTCACTGTTTGATGAAGTAGGGTAGAGGTAGTCAATAGTATTCTTTGCTGTAATAAAAAAAGGTAAATTAAATTCTTTTTTGTGTCTTTTTAGTTCGCTTCTTAAGCAGTCGGTTTTTTTTATAACTTTTTAGTTATCATTCTCTAATTAGATTTTTTTACGTTTAAATATTGGGTATATACTTTGGAATCAACTCTTAAACCCCTTAATTTTGATACCCCAAACGGTTTATAAGAAAAAAAACAATATGGCGCCCAAAATCCGCCACTTTGTATTTTTAAATTTTAATGTAGCCAGTGACTCTAGCAAGATTAAGAAAAATGGCCCACGCATTTGAGCTCTATAACCCCACAT
Organism: Orthosia cruda; assembly: GCA_964057195.1. Lineage (NCBI taxonomy): Eukaryota > Metazoa > Arthropoda > Insecta > Lepidoptera > Noctuidae > Orthosia > Orthosia cruda. The sequence goes on along the minus strand of OZ059833.1, from coordinate 35,102,549 downwards.
TGGAACAAACATACATATAAACATGACTGATAAACACATTACCCTTCTTTACGTCGCGCAGTCGGATAAAAGTAATGTCGATGGATTAGCCGAAAGACGTCTACTGCTGAACAAAGGCCACGAGAGTATATTATTGCCTTCTAAGGTCAAGTTTTTTGATCAGTAGTTAATGATTTCAAATTTCAGTAAAACCCATTCATTCATCAATTACTGGTCTGCTGTTAGAATTAAATAATTCTGCAATTTATTTAATCATTTCTGAAGTTAACAATTTATGAAAAACGCATTTTAACGAAATTTTAAACCATTGGGTAGCATATTTAACCATTGATTAAGTTAACTACAGTTAAAAAAACTGAGCATATGGCGTCGATTGCCAGCGTTTCCATACGAGTCTGCCCTGTAAATACGTTTTATTATTCGCCTTTCATTCAACCTCTCAACACGACTAAAACAGCAGATTGAATTGAAACTTAATTCAATTACAACACAAAATTCAAAAATATGTAAACTATGACAATATTATTCAATATTATCACAAAAACGAAAACCCTCATGAATAAAATATTTGCCATTTTTCGTAAATTTTGTACCCACGAGAATTTACACTGTATTTTTATCCACAGCCATTATTATTGTGCTGTGTTTCACCCCAAGCTGTGTTTAATTCGAAAGCTTACAAATTAAAGACAGAGGCTAAAATTTTAATTAATTTCAACCCTCATAAAACATTATAATAAAAACGTTTCATGGTTTAAATTTATAAATCGCTCCTTTTCTGCACGTTGTCATTATTACAGCGATATATTGTTTAGAAATAATTTTGTTTTATGCTTTTATTAAATAAGCATTTTCTTTGGGTATCATAAGAAGGGGGTACTTCTTCTTCTTTTCGAGTTGATGAAAAACTGTTTTAATATTTCGGGACCAGACTATGTCTGGCCGTGGTTGGACAGAAAATTTCCCATGTGTCCGATAAGGACCAGGCCCGAGTTGACGGGCGCAGTATTCCACGCGTGCCTCAGAGAAACCAGCAAAACTGATGGTTTCCGCTAGGGCTGGGTCATCCGGTTCCGTCTCTGGGTCGTGGATACATTTCAAAAAGAGTTACCCGGCTCTGGCACAAGCAAGTGAAGGAACACGGGTGGGTTTTCATTAGTAAAATCACCCGCATCAGTAAAGTTGGATGATGTCCCAAATCAAATAAAAAAGTACCAACCTGGTCAGACCCGGTACTTTTTTGTGTTCGGGCGTATTCACATACTACCGAATCGCTGCAAAATTAATTCATCTCACGCCGTTACGTCATACTTCTCCTCTTTGTTATTTATATCAGACCCCACAAAATCCATCGAACTTCTCATTGGTCTTCTTCTTCCTTTCCATCAACTTACTTAATAATTATCACTTTCTATTTTAGATGAATCGCGATTGACACATGCGCTTTATTTCTCCTCATCATAAACAATTGGTTTTACATATTTTCTCTAAAATACGAGTACCCACTCATTTCTTACTTTTTCAAACTTAAAAAATATTTAAACCTTCACTAAATGCAATCTTATTTATCGATCTTCTTCACTATCGTTCATTAAACAAATATCATTTTTTAAAATAAAATTGATCTCATTAACATTAGTCACAGGCCCATTATCATTGAAGAGTTAATTATCTTGTCCTTCAATATTAAAGAGTAATTACTCCACGCTTTTAGAATGGCGAAGGTTCATTTTCATATCAATCTTAACTTGCACACGTTCGAAGTTCTTAATATAAAGCTATCAGGCTTTTAATCTAACTCCCTTGATATTTCTTTTCTTAGAAACACGAATGATAAATGCTTTTTGCTCGTCCAAAGGTCATTCTGGAACTTTAAATTGGAACTGAAAAAGAGTTCATTCACATTTGGTATTTGGTTTAATCGAAAAGTTGGTCTTCTGGGAAATATGACGTACCGTCAAAGGTTTGGTTTTGGGCTCAGACGTTTTGTTATTCACTTTATGAGAATTTTGAATGAGTTTAAAGAGTTGCTCATGTATCATATAAATAAACAACATAAATAATCCTCGCGACTGAATTTTGGTCACGGTGGCTATTCTCAACGAAGATTAGTCAAGTACGTAGAAGATATTATAGTGTACAAGTATGAGCACAAACACAGGTGCACTCTGTTTTTTTAACTCTCTTAGTTCGATGGAATGACAAGGGCAATAGCACGACAGGGAAGAGACCAGGTGCAGGACCAAAGACTTTACGTGCTTTCTAAAGCACGGGGCAACTTTCAAACGCCGGACTAGACTAAGAAATTCCTAATGGAAAGCTCTAATTACTCTCTACCTGTCTTTCTATATGTTTGTTCCGGCTAATCTCCAAAACGGCTGGATCAATTTCGGTGGGAGATTTACAGCCAGATGTTTAAAATTTTATGAAGTAATTTAGGCTTATTTTATTTTGGGAACAAACAGAATTACGGAAAGGTACAAAAAAAAACCCCATATTTTTTAAGTATTAAAGCTAGTGAATTAATATTACGAGTATCGTCATCATGATTTCTACCGAAAAACGTCTACTGCTGAACATAGGCCTCCCCCAAGCATCGCCACATTGACCGATCCCGTGCGTCTCGCATCCAGCGGACTCCTACCACTTTTACCAGGTAATCTGTCCACTTAGTGGGAGGCCTTCCAACGCAACGTTTTTGCAATTAATAATATACTATAGGCTGTTTTTTTTTATATTCTGTTATTTCAATATGCATTATCATACATGCTGGTGTTATTTTGGGCACCCCTTAAATCGGTTTCAAAAGTTTAAATGATAAAAAGGGCCACTGAATTAAAATTAATGTGCGGTGCGATGGACTAAATCATATTTTCTTAATACTTTCTATTCTTTTGTAATAAGACAAACGATATCTATAATAATTTTCCTTTGAAAAATGGTTTCTTTAAATTTAAATCAGAATTAATTCATATTTTAGAATCATTTTGACGTTAAATAATAGTTTCAAATATTTTTATTGGTATTGTATACTCAATTCTTAAATTAGCAAAAATAAATAATGTATTTGTCATTATTCAGGGACTACCTTCGGCACACTGCGCCGACTTATCAGAATGGTATAGGTATATTAAAGGATATATTGACTCGACTGTGAATTTCTATTTCTACGTATATCTGTTACTGCTAATTTGCGTTAATCAGTTAGAGTGCAGATTAACTTGTTAATCTGCAGATTATCTGGTTGATTCCGTTAAAGTGGAAATAAAATATAAGTTCTTATATTAACTAGATAATGTGCAGACTTCCTAGGTAATCTGCATACTAACGGTTAAGCATACGGTTAAGTTCATAAAACAGGACATCGCTGTGTAGAGCGAGCGAAGCGAGCTCGGGAACTTAGGACATCCCGACACGGATAGGTCATTTCCTTCATGTTAGGTTACTTTAAACCCTGCAGACAGAAATAGGAGCTCCGTCGACTTTGGCATTTGATATGTACCTAACTCTATTACGTACTTATTTATTTGTTTATTGATAAGGCACACCAACGACATATTTACACATTAATATTACAATGAAACATTCAGAAAAGATCCTGTGTATGCAAGTTACTTACAGGCATGCACATCACTTACAGAGTAGTTTACACAAATTGTAATAAAAATCTAAAACAAAAATAAATAAATTAAAATTAAATTATGTAATTAAATTTTGATCAAATTAAAATCGAACAATGAATTACCCTAAAAGCTAAATTATTAATAGAAATTGAGTAAAAAGTCAAATTAAATTATTATTAAACAATACCATTAATATCCAATACGATTGAAAATACAATACCTCGAATTACATTATTTAAATAAATATTGAGGAACACACATTATACATACATTAATTAAAAAAGTCGATAAGAGACGGAGTAGCTGATCGAAAAACGAGGTGCGATGACGAGCAACATGATGCGAATCGAGCCCTTGGGCAAAGACAACTACGACAGTTGGAGAATCCAGGTACAGGCTATTTAAGTAAAAAGTGATAGATGGAAGGTTAATGGAAAGGTACTGAAACCAGCCGAGCCACTACAGGCTGAGAAATGGGAAGTGGAAGATGAAAAGGCTAAAGCAGACATAATTCTATCTATGAGTGGGAGCGAGCTAAGACATATTAGGAGCTGTATCACATCTAGAGAAGTGTGGCTGAAACTGGAGTCTATTTATGCTTCTAAGGGGCCTGCCAAGAAGGCGACACTTTTGAAACGGTTAATTTTGCACAAAATGGCAGGAACTGGAAATGTTCACGAACATTTGAATATCTTTTTCGATGCTGTTGATAAGCTAGGAGATATGGGTATGGATATGGGTATACGGATCAACGATGGTTTTCTGTCTATAATGTTGCTGTACAGTTTACCCGGCAATTTCGAAAGCTTTAGATGTGCGATTGAGTCGATAGACGACTTGCCAAAACCAGAGGCATTGAAAATCAAAATACTGGAAGAGTACGAGTCGAGAGAGGCTAACGAAATCAGAATGAAGGCGTTATGCAAACAAATATAAAGAAAAACTTCAAGAAAGGAAGGAAAGGCGCCAATAAGAGTACTAAGGCTGGGAACAAAACTGATAGTACGAAAGGAACGGAAAAGAACGAAGGTTTTTGGTATAAATGCTTTAAATGTCACGAACCAGGTCACAAAGCATCTGACTGCAAAAAGAAAGCATGTAAAGATACCCTGAAGGCTGAAGAAACACATTGTATAGATGAAACTCTAGTTATTTGTAATGTTTCAGATTTAGAAGTTTCTAACGCTGTTAATGTTCAAAAGCATGAATGGATTTTGGACAGTGGGTGCAAGTCTCACCTTTGTAATTATGCAAGTAAGTTCGGGGGCACTTTGGCAATGACTAGCGGAGAACTAAATTTTGCTACGCATGTAAGTACTGTTATAAAAGGTAAGGGTACTGTAAGGTTATCGGCATGTAACAATCACTCGGAGACCTTATTTGAATTACGAGATACGCTATATGTCCCGGATTTAAGGACGAATTTTATTTCAGTAGCTCAGTTAACCAATGATGGTTATTATGTTACATTTAAAAACGATGTAGCTCAGGTAATTGGTAAGAAAGGTGAAATCAAATTAATGGCATATCGTAGGGGTAATTTATATAGTGTAAATAGGTCTAAGTATTGTAATTTAAGTGATTCAAATGCTGATGTACGTTGTTGGCACGAGAGATTAGGACATTTGAACAGTAGAGATGTTGCTAAGCTTTTAGGTAAACAAGGTGCTAAATTTGACGTAGCCGAGGTACGAAACTTACGTAATTGCGATATTTGTGCTAGAGGTAAGATGACCGCGTTACCTTTTACCTTTTTCTAAGTCCGATGGGCCTTTTGCTGAGAAGTTGTACATAGTTCATACTGATATTGTAGGGCCTATGAGATGTGAATCAATGGAAGGTGCAAAATATTTTATAACTTTTATTGATGATAATACTCGTTGGTGTACCGTATATTTTCTAAGGTCGAAAGATAAAGCCTTAGATGCTTGTAAAGCGTATAAAAGTCACGTTGAAAACCTGATGGGACTGAAAATTAAATTCCGTCAAAGCTATAATGGAGGTGAATATTGTAACGCTGAATTTGATATTTTTTTAAAGGAAGCAGGCATCAAGCGAAGACTGACAGTTGCTCGAACACCACAGCAGAATGGGATAGCTGAACGAATGAACCGAACCTTAGTGGATATGGCGAAGTGTATGCTGTTAAGTTCAGATCTTTCCTCAGGTTTTTGGGCAGAGGCGGTGCATACAGCATGTTATGTTAGGAATCGTTGTCCTACAAGCAGTCTACATGGCGATATTCCTTATGAGAGGTGGCTTAACAAGCCGGTGAAGATTGAATACCTTCGAAGATTTGGGTCCAAGGTACATATTTTGGATAAAGATCCGAAAAAGGATAAGTTTGCTGCAAGAGGGATCGCAGGTACTTTTGTAGGATTCCCAGGTAATTCAAAAGCATACAAAATATGGTTTCCAGAGCAAAGAAAATTCGTGATTGCGAGAGATGTGAAATTCCACGAAAGTGAAAACTCAAAGCAAGACACGAGACCGGTGAACTTCACGGAAGACAAGGAGAAGGATTTTATCGAAATTGAATTCTCGAGGAAAGATGTTCCAGAAACTGACGAACATAGGGGCGAGAATGAGACAGAGCAAGTAGAGACTACTGAAGAATTATGGAGTGAATGTCAAGAATATCCTGGAGATGATCAAAATAATTGTTTGTCAAGACCTGCAGAAGTTGAACAAGCGTCCGAAGAAACAAACAGTGATGATCAACAGTGATTGATGAAGAGAGCTCCTGGTAGACCTCGAATAATGCGTACAGGTAGGCTTGGCCGTCCGAAGAAAGTTTATCGAATGACTGAAGTTACAGAACCGGTCATTTCTGCTGATGAAAATGAAGTTGAAGATTTTGCATGTTCAGCTGAAATTAGTTTAAAGAATGCTCTAAAAGGTATTGATAAACCTGAATGGGAAGAAGCCATTTTATCTGAAATCAGAAGCCTAGTTCAGAAAGGTACATGGGAGATAGTCAGAAGACCGGAGAATAGGAATGTCATTGGCTGCCGTTATGTTTTGACGACAAAGAAAAATGTCGACAAGTCTTGGAAGAAGAAGGCGAGGCTTGTAGCTCAAGGTTTTAGCCAGCGGTATGGAGTCGACTACGAGAAAACCTTTGCGCCTGTTGCTAGACTTGATACTTTTAGGTTATTGATGGCACTCGCAGTTGAATTGAACTTGGAGATACACCAACTGGACATTAATACTGCTTACTTAAATAGATCCCTGGACGAGGAGATATACATGGAGTTACCAGAAATATTGAGAGAACGTTTAGTTAAGCTTATGAATCGAGAGGGAGAAGATCCAATGGTCAAGGAGCGCGCGCAGACCATTCTCATAAAATTGGATAGTGATTGCGATTCATGCTTATTGCGATTCATGCTTATTGCGAAAATCATTGTATGGTTTGAAGCAAGCTGGTCGTCAATGGAATCTCAAACTCAACAAGAAGTTAACTGATTTGGGATTGAAGCAGAGTCTGAATGAACCGTGTCTGTATTTTAAACAAAAAGGGAATATTTATTTATTCGTATTGATGTACGTCGACGATATTTTGGTCGCAAGTCAAGAAAGAGTAAATGTGCAAATCCTATGGAAGTAAATTCCAAACGTAAAGAAGAAGAGAAATGCGGCGATGAGAGCAGCGAGGCATGGCCTTACCGAGAGCTGATAGGTTGTTTGAATTACCTAGCGAATGCAACCAGAACCGATATTGCAAATGCGGTAAGTAAATTTAGCCAGAAGCTGATGAATCCTGAAAAATCCGATTGGAAATCAGCGAGACATGTGTTGCGTTATCTGAAGGGAACGATCCAATACAGTCTCGTATACAAGAGAACTGGTGAATGTGTGCAGGGTTATTCAGATGCTGATTGGGGGAATTGTTTATTAGACAGACGATCTTATTCTGGTTATGAATTTATTTTAGGTGGTTGCTGTATATCGTGGCAGTCTCGAAAGCAACGTAGCGTAGCTACTTCAACGTGCGAGGCAGAGTATGTCAGCCTGTCAGAGAGTATGAAAGAGGCTGTGTATCTCAAAAGCTTGTTGAAGGAACTAGGAATCATGAGGTACGCTCGAGTGATTGTTCATGTCGATAACCAAGGGGCTATATTCTTAGCTCAGGACCCTGTGTTTCATGCACGTAGCACAAACAAATTGATATTAGGTATCATTACGTGAGGGAGATTTTGAGGGACAAGAACGATATTGAGTTGAGACATGTACCCACTGAATCCATGTTAGCTGATGTGCTTACTAAGCCGTTATCTAGTGTTAAACATTATAAGTGTTTAGATGGCTTAGGTGTTAAGGCCAGCTGAGTTTTCTTTTTGATACCTTTAAATTTAAATTTATAGGGGCGTGTTGGATATACAAACTTGTTTTGAATTAAGTAAATTTGAATCTATAAAGGTAGTTTGTTTGGAATAGGTTTTTTATTTGTGACTTTTTGTACACTGTGACACTTCTGGTTGATACTAAGAAATAGCTACAATATACCGTGTATTTCCAACTAAAATCTAGTTAAACTCTCCTTCCACAACTCTCCTACATTCTCTCCACAGACGATTACTCTGGGCCCATAACCAATGTAGGAGAGGATAATAAAAAATCTAGATTGTAAAGTCGATAAGAGACGGAGTAGCTAATCGAAAAACGAGGTGCGATGACGAGCAACATGATGCGAATTGAGTCCTTGGGCAAAGACAACTACGACAGTTGGAGAATCCAGGTACAGGCTATTTTAATAAAAAGTGATGGATGGAAGTACGTTAATGGAAAGGTACTGAAACCAGCCGAGCCTCTACAGGCTGAGAAATGGGAAGTGGAAGACGAAAAGGCGAAAGCAGTCATAATTCTATCTATGAGTGGGAGCGAGCTAAGACATATTAGGAGCTGTATCACATCTAGAGAAGTGTGGCTGAAGCTAGAGTCTATTTATGCTTCTAAAGGGCCTGCCAAGAAGGCGACACTTTTGAAACGGTTAATTTTGCACAAAATGGCAGGAACTGGAAATGTTCACGAACATTTGAATATCTTTTTCGATGCTGTTGATAAGCTAGGAGATATGAGTATGGATATGGGTATACGGATCAACGACGATTTACTGTCTATAATGTTGCTGTACAGTTTACCCGGCAATTTCCAAAGCTTTAGATGTGCGATTGAGTCGATAGACGACTTGCCAAACCCAGAGGCATTGAAAATCAAAATACTGGAAGAGTACGAGTCGAGAGAGGATAACAAAATTCAGAATGAAGGCGTTATGCATACAAATGTAAAGAAAAACTTCAAGAAAGGAAGGCAAGGCGCTAATAAGAGTACTAAGGCTGGGAACAAAACTGATAGTACGAAAGGAACGGAAAAGAACGAAGGTTTTTGGTATAAATGCTTTAAATGTAACGAACCAGGTCACAAAGCATCTGACTGCAAAAAGAAAGCAGGTAAAGATACCCTGAAGGCTGAAGAAACACAATGTATAGATGAAACTCTAGTTATTTGTAATGTTTCAGATTTAGAAGTTTCTAACGCTGTTAATGTTCAAAAGCATGAATGGATTTTGGACAGCGGGTGCACGTCTCACCTTTGTAATGATGCAAGTAAGTTCGGGGGCACTTTGGCAATGACTAGCGGAGAACTAAATTTAGCTACGCATGTAAGTACTGTTATAAAAGGTAAGGGTACTGTAAAGTTATCGGCATGTAACGATTACTCGGAGACCTTATTTGAATTACGAGATACGCTATATGTCCCGGATTTAAGAACGAATTTGATTTCAGTAGCTAAGTTAACCAATGATGGTTATTATGTTACATTTAAAAACGATGTAGCTCAGGTAATTGGTAAGAAAGGTGAAATCAAATTAATGGCATATCGTAGGGGTAATTTATATGGAGTAAATAGGTCTGAGTATTGTAATTTAAGTGATTCAAATGCTGATGTACGTTGTTAGCACGAGAGATTAGGACATTTGAACAGTAGAGATGTTGCTAAGCTTTTAGGTAAACAAGGTGCTAAATTTGACGTAGCCGAGGTACGAAACTTACGTAATTGCGATATTTGTGCTAGAGGTAAGATGACCGCGTTACCTTTTTCTAAGTCCGATGGGCCTTGTGCTGAGAAGTTGTACATAGTTCATACTGATATTGTAGGGCCTATGAGATGTGAATCAATGGAAGGTGCAAAATATTTTATAACTTTTATTGATGATAATACTCGTTGGTGTACCGTATATTTTCTAAGGTCGAAAGATAAAGCCTTAGATGCTTGTAAGGCGTATAAAAGTCACGTTGAAAACCTGATGGGACTGAAAATTAAATTCCTTCAAAGCGATAATGGCGGTGAATTTTATAACACTGAATTTGATATTTTTTTAAAGGAAGCAGGCATCACGGGAAGACTGACAGTTGCTCGAACACCACAGCAGAATGGGATAGCTGAACGAATGAACCGAACCTTAGTGGAAATGGCGAGGTGTATGCTGTTAAGTTCAGATCTTTCCTCAGGTTTTTGGGCAGAGGCGGTGCATACAGCATGTTATGTTAGGAATTGTTGTCCAACAAGCAGTCTACATGGTGATATTCCTTATGAGAGGTGGCTTAACAAGCCGGTGAAGATTGAATACCTTCGAAGATTTGGGTCCAAGGTACATATTTTGGATAAAGATCCGAAAAAGGATAAGTTTGCTGCAAGAGGGATCGCAGGTACTTTTTTAAGATACCCAGGTAATGCAAAAGGATACAAAATATGGTTTCCAGAGCAAAGAAAACTCATGATTGCGAGAGATGTGAAATTCCACGAAAGTGAAAACTCAAAGCAAGACACGAGACCGGTGAACTTCACGGAAGACAAGGATAAGGATTTTATCGAAATTGATCGAGGAAAGATGTTCCAGAAACTGACGAACATAGGGGCGAGAATGAGACAGAGCAAGTTGAGACTACTTACGAATTATGGAGTGAATGTCAAAAATATCCTAGAGATGATCAAGATAATTGTTTGTCAAGACCTGCAGAAGTTGAACAAGCGTCCGAAGAAACAAGTCGTGATGATCAACAGAGATTGATGAAGAGAGCTCCTGGTAGACCTCGAATATTGCGTACAGGTAAGCTAGGCCGTCCGAAGAAAGTTTATCGAATGACTGAAGTTACAGAACCGATCATTTCTGCTGATTAAAATGAAGTTGAAGATTTTGCATGTTCAGCTGAAATTAGTTTAAAGAATGCTCTAAAAGGTATTGATAAACCTGAATGGGAAGAAGCCATTTTATCTGAAATCAGAAGCCTAGTTCAGAAAGGTACATGGGAGATAGTCAGAAGACCGCAGAATAGAAATGTTATTGGCTGCCGTTATGTTTTGACAACAAAGCAAAATGTCGACAAGTCTTGGAAGAAGAAGGCGAGGCTTGTAGCTCAAGGTTTTAGCCAGCGGTATGGAGTCGACTACGAGAAAACCTTTGCGCCTGTTGCTAGACTTGATACTTTTAGGTTGTTGATGGCACTCGCAGTTGAATTGAACTTGGAGATACACCAACTGGACATTAATACTGCTTACTTAAATGGATCCCTGGACGAGGAGATATACATGGAGTTACCAGAAATATTGAGAGAAAGTTTAGTTAAGCTTATGAATCGAGAGGGAGAAGATCCAATGGTTAAGGATCGCGCGCAGACCATGCTCATAAAATTGGATAGTGGTTGTGATTCATGCTTATTGCGAAAATCATTGTATGGTTTGAAGCAAGCTGTTCGTCAATGGAATCTCAAACTCAACAAGAAGTTAACTGATTTGGGATTGAAGCAGAGTCTGAATGAACCGTGTCTGTATTTTAAACAAAATGGTAATATTTATTTATTCGTATTGATGTACGTCGACGATATTTTGGTCGCAAGTCAAGAAAGAGTAAATGTGCAAATCCTATGGAAGTAAATTCCAAAAGTAAAGAAGAAGAGAAATGCGGCGATGAGAGCAGCGAGGCATGGCCTTACCGAGAGCTGATATGTTGTTTGAATTACCTAGCGAATGCAACCAGACCCGATATTGCAAATGCGGTAAGTAAACTTAGCCAGAAGCTGACAAATCCTGAAAAATCCGATTGGAAATCAGCGAAACATGTGTTGTTATCTGAAGGAAACGATCCAATACAGTTTGGTATACAAGAGAACTGGTGAATGTGTGCAAGGTTATTCAGATGCTGATTGGGATAATTGTTTATTAGACAGACGATCTTATTCTGGTTATGCATTTATTTTAGGTGGTTGCTGTATAGCGTGGCAGTCTCGAAAGCAGCGTAGCGTAGCTACTTAAACGTGCGAGGCAGAGTATGTCAGCCTGTCAGAGAGTATGAAAGAGGCTGTGTATCTCAATAGCTTATTAAAGGAACTAGGAATCATGAGGTACGCCCAAGTGATTGTTCATGTCGATAACCAAGGGGCTATATTCTTAGCTCAGGACCCTGTGTTTCATGCACGTAGCACAAACACATTGATATTAGGTATCATTACGTGAGGGAGATTTTGAGGGACAAGAACGATATTGAGTTGAGACATGTTCCGACTGAATCCATGTTAACTGATGTGCTTACTAAGCCGTTATCTAGTGTAAAACATTATAAGTGTTTAGATGGCTTAGGTGTTAAGGCTAGCTGAGTTCTCTTTTGGATACCTTTAAATTTAAATTTATAGGGGCGTGTTGGATATACAAACTTGTTTTGTATTAAGTAAATTTTAATTTATAAAGGTAGTTTGTTTGGAATAGGTTTTTATTTTTGACTTTTTGTACACTGTGACACTTCTGGTTGATACTAAGAAATAGCTACAATATACCGTGTATTTCCAACTAAAATCTAGTTAAACTCTCCTTCCACAACTCTCCTACATTGGTCAAGTCTAGCAACAGGCGCAAAGGTTTTCTCGTAGTCGACTCCATACCGCTGGCTAAAACCTTGAGCTACAAGCCTCGCCTTCTTCTTCCAAGACTTGTCGACATTTTGCTTTGTCGTCAAAACATAACGGCAGCCAATAACATTCCTATTCTGCGGTCTTCTGACTATCTCCCATGTACCTTTCTGAACTAGGCTTCTGATTTCAGATAAAATGGCTTCTTCCCATTCAGGTTTATCAATACCTTTTAGAGCATTCTTTAAACTAATTTCAGCTGAACATGCAAAATCTTTAACTTCATTTTAATCAGCAGATATGATCGGTTCTGTAACTTCAGTCATTCGATAAACTTTCTTCGGACGGCCTAGCTTACCTGTACGCAATATTCGAGGTCTACCAGGAGCTCTCTTCATCAATCTCTGTTGATCATCACGACTTGTTTCTTCGGACGCTTGTTCAACTTCTGCAGGTCTTGACAAACAATTATCTTGATCATCTCTAGGATATTTTTGACATTCACTCCATAATTCGTAAGTAGTCTCAACTTGCTCTGTCTCATTCTCGCCCCTATGTTCGTCAGTTTCTGGAACATCTTTCCTCGATCAATTTCGATAAAATCCTTATCCTTGTCTTCCGTGAAGTTCACCGGTCTCGTGTCTTGCTTTGAGTTTTCACTTTCGTGGAATTTCACATCTCTCGCAATCATGAGTTTTCTTTGCTCTGGAAACCATATTTTGTATCCTTTTGCATTACCTGGGTATCTTAAAAAAGTACCTGCGATCCCTCTTGCAGCAAACTTATCCTTTTTGGGATCTTTATCCAAAATATGTACCTTGGACCCAAATCTTCGAAGGTATTCAATCTTCACCGGCTTGTTAAGCCACCTCTCATAAGGAATATCACCATGTAGACTGCTTGTAGGACAACAATTCCTAACATAACATGCTGTATGCACCGCCTCTGCCCAAAAACCTGAGGAAAGATCTGAACTTAACAGCATACACCTCACCATTTCCACTAAGGTTCGGTTCATTCGTTCAGCTATCCCATTCTGCTGTGGTGTTCGAGCAACTGTCAGTCTTCCCGTGATGCCTACTTCCTTTAAAAAAATATCAAATTCAGTGTTATAAAATTCACCGCCATTATCGCTTTGAAGGAATTTAATTTTCAGTCCCATCAGGTTTTCAACGTGACTTTTATACGCCTTACAAGCATCTAAGGCTTTATCTTTCGACCTTAGAAAATATACGGTACACCAACGAGTATTATCATCAATAAAAGTTATAAAATATTTTGCACCTTCCATTGATTCACATCTCATAGGCCCTACAATATCAGTATGAACTATGTACAACTTCTCAGCAAAAGGCCCATCGGACTTAGAAAAAGGTAACGCGGTCATCTTACCTCTAGCACAAATATCGCAATTACGTAAGTTTCGTACCTCGGCTACGTCAAATTTAGCACCTTGTTTACCTAAAAGCTTAGCAACATCTTTACCGTTCAAATGTCCTAATCTCTCGTGCCAACAACGTACATCAGCATTTGAATCACTTAAATTACAATACTCAGACCTATTTACACTATATAAATTACCCCTACGAGATGCCATTAATTTGATTTCACCTTTCTTACCAATTACCTAAGCTACATCGTTTTTAAATGAAACAAAATAACCATCATTGGTTAACTTAGCTACTGAAATCAAATTCGTTCTTAAATCCGGGACATATAGCGTAACTCTCCTTCCACAACTCTCCTACATGTTCTGTATACTAGACTGCGCGCAAAGGCATTATATAAGACTTTCAAGGCCGCGGTTCCCTTAAATGCCTTGCCGACTCTATTAATAAACCCAACCATTTTCATAGCCTTCTTGATGACATTATCAATATGGCCAACGATAGATCGCTACTAAGCACTACCCCTAGATACCGTATGTTTTTAACTTCTTGTAGTGATGTTCCGTTGAGGAAGTAAGAAGAAGGTAGGGGTTGCTTTTTGCGCGTAAATGTAACGTGATTACATTTGATGGCATTCAAGCTCATCCCATTTACCACACACCAGTCCTGAACTGAATTTAGGTCAGATTGGAACAGCTCAATGTCTACTTGTGTTTTTATTAGACAATATATTTTTAGGTCATCTGCAAACAAGGAGCATTGGCTATGTTTGATGAAATTGACAATGTCGTTTATAAACACAATGAAGAGGACAGGCCCGGTATGGGATCCCTGGGGCACACCGGAGGTTGCAACATACTCCGGTGATTGTTAGCCGTTTACCACCACTCTTTGTGTTCGCCCGCATAAGTATGATCCGAACCACTCCAACAGGGATCCGTGTACGCCAAAAGCATGCAGTTTTAGCAGCAGTATTTCATGGTCCACTTTATTAAAAGCACTGCTGAAGTCAGTATATAGAGCATTGACCTGTTGGCTAGAATCAAGGCTCATACAGATCTCATCCACATACGAAACCAAATTGGTGACAGTAGATTTTTTGCTGCAGAAACCATGCTGTTGAGGGAAAAGTTGTGTTTTAACCTTCTGCGACTGACGTGCCGTAATTTTTACAATTCCACTGACATGGTAGTATACTAGACACCACTTTGACTGGTCATAAGTTAATAATACCTTTTTAATTCCTAATGGTCTGATGTTTTTTTGCTAACTTAAAGTATATATTATTATTTTAATTTAACAAAAGTTTTAAAATTAAAAGCAATGTCCACTTAACAGTATTTATTTTCTTTACATAAATCAGTCCAATTTTTTTTTTAACGCACAATAAAAAATTAAACAAATCAACTATATCACTTTTCTTGAGAATGTTTAATATTTATCAAAGACAACACTTATAATAATCAGTTTTGAAAATTTTGATAATATTTATTGGTTCAATTGAGAGTTATTAGCTCTCAAATTTTACATTTTTTTTTGTCAATCCTCACACAATGGCTTTGAGCATTTGAGACAAATCCACTTTAGACAATCACAACAACAGTCTTGTTACTAATTTTATTTTAGATGGGCTTAGATGACAAAACTTCCCGCCACTTTTTGAAAGAGATCGAATTTTTGGAGGTGGAGGGGAGAGTTCCTTACCCAAAACTCGACTAAAAGTCATACACAGTTCTCTAGGCAATCTTTTGTTGTGTCTCTGAATCTCGGGTTTTCAAGTGATTCAGCACTAAATCTCTTCCCAAATTCAATTCATATGACCCTTCTTCTCATTTTCATATCCCTATCTGAAGACATCTGATATAAGACAAAGATATTCGTTAAAAAACAGCGACGCATTTCTGCAGATGGCCTATCCAATATTTCATGACGCACCTCTTCAAAAGTTTGCCGACGAATTTCTTCAGATGGTCCTTGGTTCTGAGACTTGTCATCAGAGACTTCATCAGATTCCAAGTGTTAGGTTTCTGGTTGAAAGTCCAGGTCGTCATCTTCAGAGTCCAGATCGCTGAACTCATTCCCACTTTCATATTCCAACTACTCTTCTACAAGCTGGTCATGACTTTCAAAAGTACCAGCTGAAGTTGTGTGAGATATCTAAAAAAAAATATTTAGGAAACAATTTTACTGACGGATTGTCTAGGAAACACTATGAAAATATACCTATTTTACTGAGGTGCTTGTCTATTAGACACAGACCTTAATATTGACGTGGTAGTCTGGTAGACACCTTCCTGTCTTAAATGACGAGAGCGCTTGCTTCGACTGCCCGCAGCGCACTGATTGACGCATGGCCGCGCGATACGAAGGTACTGAGAATCCGGGATTCGTAGTATATAAAATAGCGACTCAGGACATATTTTTCGATTTAGCGGTGTCTGTGGTACTACCACGTCAGTCGCAGACGGTTAACATGGTATATTAATATAGGGCAAATCATTGACTCAAATAGTTTTGAGAAAATGGACAAGATTGATATTGGTCTGTAGTTCTTTACATCTGTGCAATCACCCTTTTTGAAAATTGGCACTACGTTCGCTTTTTTCCATTCTGCTGGAAATGTTGACGTGTCGAGGTATTTATTAAAAATTAATGTGAGAGGATATGCTAAATTACGGGCACATTTTTTATTAAAATTCGGAGGCTACCCATCCGGACCAGAACCTTTGGTAACATCAATCCGGTTTAGTGCTTAAAAAACTTCCCTCTCAGTAAAAGCAAGTTTACTGAGTATAAATTGAGGAAATATTTGGGTACTTATTGGTTTGCCATTGTTATTGCTTACGACAGAAAACGTTGACGAAAATTGATTAGCAAAAAGTTTACGTACTATTAGGTTGCAGTGTAAATTGATGGAAAAAACGTGGCATTGAGTTACACCGTTACTAATCGGTATTTTTATCCCAATGAGTAACAGTGTAACACAAAATAGTGTAACTCAACGGGAACACCTGTTTTGGATACAGGCGCAAGCGGGGGGCCGAGAAAACGAGACATAAGTATTTCGCTTAATGTATTCAGCGATTTAACGATGCAGCATCCATTAATATGCGGATTAACTAGGTAAAGTGGAGATATCTGCTACTTCCAGTAAAATTTAACACTTTAACGGATTGTACCCGGTAATTTGCAGATTACCAAGTTAATGCGCATATTAACGTATTCCGTAATCTAACGGTAACATACTCGTATGCACTATTTACCTAACTACCTATCTAGGCAGTATAACAGACGATTTTTTTTTTGTGAATTACTGTAAAAGTAACTATGTAATAGCCTATATTATATATCCATTTGTATAGGACTACAAAGTTACAAACTGCATAAGTTTGTATATCTAGAAAACGGAACTAAAATTGCGCCATGTTTTACCAGAAATACCTTAGAATTTGATGATCAGCGAGTCAGTGAGTGAGTGACGAAATTAAAGAACTTTGACTAGCAATAGTTCTTTAACTGCAAATTAAAATTGATTGTAGTTTAGGTTTTTTTTTTTTTTTTTTAAAAAGCTTTGCCTTTGTTTGCTCGACTTGTTGTGGGCACTGCCGTGCCCTCAGATGTGTATGCTGTGTATATTACTGTAAATTTTCTTCAGAATCCATTCGTAATCAATATAGCAGTGGACGTCTTTCGGCTGAAATGATGATGATGATGATGATGGAAGAACCTGAATAGTGACATGTTAAGCATTTGTAAAGAATGTCTGGACCAACGAATATATTCAAGATCTAAAGGGTCTGCGTCAGTAAACACGTTGTGAACCAAGCAATAATAATAATAATACTCTATAACTACAGAGAAGGCATTATAACATCACCTAACAAAGAGCCTCATAGAAGGCACGCAGTTTAAAAAAGTATTTATTTTATAAGGTCAGCCAATAATTGAATTGACAACCTCGTGCATAAGAGGTGAGGCATTAACAACTACGCCAATGATGCAGTTTTGCCAAATTGATCAATTACAACTCAGAACTCTTGCTTATCTTCTCAGATCAGTGATCAAGGCCCCAAATCTATCTTCTATGACGTGTATTGTTCAGTCCTGTTCATTTTATTTCTATTTTCGTATCCAGAATGAAGCGGTGTGCATTTATCTCAATCCATTGAGTTGAGAACATCCCCAGAACCTGATCGATCGGTAACTATGAGGGGCTCGATTTATAATAAAAATGTACAGGCTTTTGGCGAATATTTGGGACGTACGGGCGAATAGTTTGACGTACATCTTCACTTGTAGTTTAGACATTATAGAGACTTACAAATTAGGAAAGAAGAAATTCATTATTTGGTCAGAATTAAAAGTTCGAGGACATTAAAGATTATGTAGTAAGACATCGTAGTGGTTTAAAAGAAGATGTAGTGTCATAAATAAAAAATAAAATTCATGCTGGGAGGATGAATGAAAGGCAACTAATAAAGCTAAGACAAGACGGACGTGAGTAAAAGTGCCAGGAGAGGATGCCCTAGAAGGACATACACGGATCTTGTTAAGTTCTTCAGAAAAGCTAGGTTTGCAGAAGTTACTCATAATTGGCCTGCGTGTACGCCTAGATCTTTTAATATAAATGAAGCAAAAGGAGTATGCGAGGATCGTAGCAGGTAGCGTTCTGTAGTTTCTGCCTACCGCCATGGAAAAACGGAGTGAGTTTATGGTAGGAATGTATGTTAAATAAATTGATTTATTTAACAGTTTTACTGTCTACGAAGCGGCACAAGTTAAAAAATTGCCATGAATCATAGTATAAAGTTATCACGGGATAGCGTATGAGCTGATGATTTTTTATTAGTCCTTAGAAATCATCAGAACACTAATGTACTTACATATTCATAATAAAAGATGGAACTGTTTAAGAGGACAATAGGTAGTTGCTGTAAGTAACATCAATGAACGCGGAAGCAGGACAGGAATTTAATAAAATATGAACAATCTTTTCATTTATATAGATCATGCGTGTCTTGGACAGCTTTGGCGGATTTACTGACGAGCTGCTCACAGGCAACTCTTTCTTAAGTTGCGAGTTCACCGTGCGACTCCGATCGCGCGTCACGGTTTCGTGCCCGGTTCGGTCTCTCGGTGAACTCGCACATATGTCGCACACAAACTCTCCTCGATTTTAGTCGTTAAAATCCGATTTATTGTTGAAACATATTATACAACATTGCAATGGCAAGCTCAGTAATCTCATTACTATTGGAGAATGAAGAATACAACGATTTGATATAATAATATTATAAAAATAAACAAAGATTGGCGATCAACAAATTTAATACAACTATAGGGCAAACAAATATCGTTTCCAATATAAGGAACAATCAGTAAATGGTTCTTTAATTGTTAAATGACAAAATGTTCGGGCATTTCGAACGCGACGCGCGAATCCACTCGTCCTTGAGCGAGACCGGCTAGTGGTGTTCGGTCACACGTCGTGGTCTCGTGCACAAACTCATTCCCATACAAAGCCTAATAAATGGTGTCGCGCGTCTCTTGCCTCGGTCACGAGTCGGAGTCGCGCGGTGAACTCGAGTCTTGGCTCTTCTCAGGGCAGTGGTCACAGTAAGTCCTATTATCGCCATGATCTGATCTGACCAGTGAGTAGGTGAACGATAGAAGAATAGTCTAGATCATATTAAACGTTGAATGAAATCAACACCTGTATGTTCACATATATATATTTGAAGGAAATATGACGGAGAAGCGAGCCGGGCGTCGATGCCCCGATATTATTCTGACTTTAATGCTACATAAAAGATTGATTGCGTCTTTGAATAATTTCACGGGCTATTAACGGTGTACATTTTATATTTAGAAGGGATATCAGTTTAATTTCGTCCAATAAAATATTTAACGTTGCGAAATCTATGATAATGTGTTTCATTTTATGTTTTTACTTTCCCAGAAGGTTTTATTTCTTTGTGTTTATATAAATACTCAAAATCTCTAGTAGTAGTTGTCTTAAATATCTCAAGCAAAAGTTTTAATAGTATTAACAGTAAGTATCTTTTTCGTACCGTATGGCGACAGAGTACCGTATGGTGACGGACGTAAAGAATTTCACCATCCCATATCTTCCCGTGGGTGTCGTAAGAGGCGACTAAGGGACAAACCAGAGAATGGGCAGCAGTGTTCTCTGTGCACTTTAACAACAAACTGCGATCGCCAACCCGCATGCCAAGCGTGGCGATTATGGCAAACCCCCCAAACCAAAATTAATAACACACAGAATAAAAGGCCCCGAGTGCCCGGCAGCCCGACTACCCTCGGCTACGAAAGCAGTCGAGGTGATGGCGTGGCAAGGGGTGCATGAATCCCCGGAGTGGACCCGGCTACCCCAATAAACACCAACGACTGGAACTGGGAACTTATAACACGCGAACACTCCGGACCGACGAGAAGATAACCGAACTCGAGGAAGAGGTTACGATGGAGCATTATAGGATTATCTGAAGTCCGAAAAGAGGGGGAGGACTCGATAATCTTCAAATCCGGTAACCTGCTCTATTTCCGAGAGGGTGACCGGCAGTCCCAGGGTGGTGTCGGCTTTATCGTCCACAAGTCCCTTGTGAACAACGTGGTGAAGATCGAGAGTGTATCGACCAGGGTAGCGTACCTTATACACAGAATAACCGCAAGATATGCGCTGATGGTCATACAGGTCTACGCCCCGACCACGGCACACCCCGACGACGAGGTAGAGACCATGTATGAGGATATCTCTAGAGCCATGCATGGTTCCAAAACTTACTTCACCGTTGTCATACGGGGACTTCAACGCGAAACTGGGCAAACGAGACGAGGATGAGCTGCAAGTAGGGCAATTTGGAGTTGGACGTCGGAACCACCGGGGTCACCCACTGGCCAGTTTTATGGAGAAGGAGGGCCTCTACATGATGAACTCCTTCTTCAGAAATCGTGAACACAGGAAGTGGACCTGGCAAAGCCCCAATGGTGCAACTAAAAACGAGATCGACTTCATCATGTCAACAAAGAAGCAAATGTTCAATGATGTCTCCGTGATCAATTCGGTAAAAACCGGGAGCGATCACCGCATGGTAAGAGGCACATTGAACATTAATGTCAAGCTTGGAAGGTCTCGACTGATGAAGTCCACGTTCCGTCCAGCACAGATCCAGGTCCAAAACCCCGAGACCTTTAAACTCGAACTCCAGAACCGTTTCGAGTGCCTAGGGAGCTCCGTGGACGAATACAGAGATGGGTTCGTGGAAGCTGTCCATACGGTCGGGTCTAAGTTTTTCAAGACCCGCCGTACAGATAGGAACAAAATGCTCTCTGATCCTACACTCAAGCTCATGAATGAGTGGCGTAAGATGATCCTGCAGTCTTCAGACGATACGCTGAAATACCGGCAGCTAAATAGACGGATCTCGAAGTCCTTGAGAAGCGACCTCCGCCGCTTTAATACCAAAAGTATTAAAGACGCGATTGAGCGGAACAAGGGCTCCAAGGTCTTTGCAAGAGATCTGTCTATTGGGCAGAGCCAGCTTACGAAACTGAAGACCGATGATGGCAGGAGCGTATCCGCCAAACCGGAGCTTCTGAGGGAGATCGAGAGATTCTATGGGCAGTTGTACACGTTACCAGTAAACCCGTCGCGAATCTAGCGAATGACCCTAGAGCTAGATTGACCCGACACTACACCGAAGACATTCCGGATGTCAGCCTGTATGAGATTAGGATGGCTCTGAAACAGCTTAAGAACAACAAGGCACCGGGTGATGACGGAATTACGGCCGAACTCCTAAAGGCGGGTGGAAAACCAGTACTTAAGGCCCTTCAGAAGCTGTTTCATTCCGTCATACTCGAGGGGAGGACGCACCAGGCATGGTGCAGGAGTGTGGTGGTACTCTTCTTCAAGAAGGGTGACAATGCCTCACTGAAGAACTATAGGCCCATCTCACATCTTAGCCATGTCTACAAGCTGTTTTCAAGAGTCATCATGAATCGTCTCGCGCAGGTTTGACGATTTCCAGCCTCCCGAATAAGCCGGATTCCGTAAAGGCTTCAGCACCATAGACCACATACATACGCTGCGGCAGGTTATACAGAAGACCGAAGAGTACAACCTGCCTCTCTGTTTAGCGTTTGTTTGACTACGAGAAAGCCTTCAATTCGATCGAGACTTGGGCTGTGCTGCAGTCTCTCCAATGGTGCCAAATCGATTACCGGTACATCGAGGTGTTGAAGTGTATGTACAAAAACGCCACCATGTCAGTTCGACTTCAGGATCAGACCTCGGAACCCGTACATTTGCAGTGAGATGTGAGACAGGGAGACGTAATATTTCCGAAGCTGTTTGCCGCTGCACTGGAGGACATCTTCAAGGTTCTGGACTGGAGAGGGCAGAAGAGAGAACAGTTAGACATCAACGTCAATAGCGAGTACATCACTCCTTCTTCCATCAAACCTTCGGTTTGCCGATGATATAGTGGTTATGGCTGAGACCATGGAGGACCTTAGTACAATGCTCGATGACCTAAGTAGAGCTTCGGAACTTCGAACGGATGGCCGATGGAGCAGAAAGGTTCTGGAGTGGCAACCGCGAACCGGAAGACGTTGCGTTGGAAGGCCTCCCACCAGGTGGACCGATGACCTGGTGAAGGTTGCAGGGATCCGCTGGTTGCGAGACGCAGGAGACCGGTCAAAGTGGTGACGCTTGGGGGGCCACCCCCAAGCGTCACCACTATGTCCAGCAGCGGACGTCTTTCGGCTAATATGATGATAATCTTTTTCGAATTCACCTATTATTTATGGCCCGGCAATATAAAAAGTTAATTCTACTATAAATTATATATATTCTTTACGATAAAAGATAGTTTATTTTCTTTAAAAATACGAAATTAATATGTAAAGATCGTCTCAGGTGCCATTCTGTAGTTTCTGCTTACTCACGTGGAAAAGGCATGAGTTTTTGTATACATGTATGCGTGTATGAAGTTTTTACAATTATAGAATCTTAAAGTTACAAACTATGAACTATTGGGTATTCCAAGTACTATCTTTCACTGTCAGCATATAGCAGGTTAAAGATGTTAAAAATACATTGTATACTCGTCAGTTCGAAGCAGATATTCACTTATTTTATATTCTTCACTTCATGCAACTTTTACGGTTCACGTTGTACGATAAGAATGCTGTATATTTTATGTTTCAATTTAGTTGTTTAGTTCTCAGTATATCTAGCTATAGTACAAAATCATCCTCTGCAGTTTTTTAAGAACCTACCATTAAAAATATGTAGATACAGTTATATTCACACGCAGTTTCGCTGGTTTAATCTTGTTGTTCGCAATATATGCAACTGCTTGGGTTTTAATTAGATCTACAGGTCGGGCAGTGCGTTATTTGGTTTTTGCTAAATGAATACGGATGTTGACAAAAAATATCTATTTAGTCCATCAGTTAGATAACCTGAAAATATTGGACACGTATTTGTTTCATTTGTCACGTAAACAAAAAATTACGACGATACAGTGCGTTGAAATATTTTGTGACGTCACCGTGTGCTACACTTTATACTGACAAAGTGACCTCACAAGCCTCCACTCCTGAAGTTTGATGCGCTTTATCTTTGTCAATTTTCCTATATTTGATAAAGCCACGTGTCGCGTAAAAAATACGTGTCCCATATTATTTGATACTCTCACTGACGGACTAAATATAATTATTATTTTCTAACCAGGAAACATCCCTGTTTCTCAGTAGCTGCCTGTTGTCTGGATTCTGTCATCATTATTATCATCATCATCAACCACCAACACACCACAGCAATCTACCGCTGGACATAAGCCTCTCCCGTTGTCTACGGCACTTACTTAGATTTTTGGCAACTGTCATCTAACTGCTACCACCTTATGAAAATCGCCGCTCCACCCAACCTGAAAGCAAATTCTGTCTGTTTGTTGGAAATAGGCTTGCCAGTGTATCACAAGACTTAAACATAACTCGCTAAATGTGTAATACTAAGACTTCTGCCTCCCTCTTTGAGGATGTCAAGAGCTATATTATGAGTCACTCCAAAACGACTTCTGAGATGTGGTGACGGAGAAGAATGTTGCCTATACCGTGGACAGCAAAATGCACTAACAAATCCATTATCGACCAGCTGACCATAAAAAGTCCGGAGTTACTTTGGTCAAGCAAAAGTCGACGGAAAAAGACCGTGCGGCTGTTTACAAACTCGCCGCTCAGATCAGATCAAGGCGACCAGGACTCATGTTGACGACTACCCTGAGAAGAGTGGACGTCAGAGTGGCCTGGAACCACCTAGTCAGTGAACCCATCAAAGCTTTTCAGGAAGAGTACGACCTTCAGCAATGAAGAATACAAATAAAAAAAAGACTAAAACGACACTGTTTCAAAACCCCATAAACGAAAAACAAACTTGCACAACGGTAAAAGAGAAAACTTATATAAGTTTTTTTATAAACAAGAAGATGAAAATATGTCGGCTGCCCATCAAAATACAGTTTGCAACTTTATCACTATGGAGGGAAGAAGTTTCAATATAAAACAAGCAAGACGGGCGCTCTGCTTCAAAATTTAGTGATAACTACTTAAAACATATTCTTGGAGAGTATTCTGGAAAGCGTTCTATGTTCTTGAATAAAAACAACATTTTCACAATGTCTTAAACTTATTTTGCCGGAGGTTGAGATATTTTCATATAGATTTATAATATAGCTCTTGTTGATAGTGAAGAAGAATATGCAATTTTTATGCAAGGCAATGATAAGAATAAGACTCTTTATTAGTAGTTACACGGTGTCAGAGATATTACAATATTACATTAGATTCTCAATATTATGCCGTGAAGCGTACAAATATTATCAAATTGAAATGTATTCATTTAAAAACAACACTGTAATGGGTTGTTTAGCGTAACATTGAATGCAAATATAAATTGTCATGTATTTAAAACAAAATTGAAAATTAGACTGTAGCGACGCCGGATAATGTAGCAGTCAACCTGCCACATCCGTTGAGGTTCAGCTGGTGAGGTGTCCCCATTGCTCACAGGCACGCTTTTTTAAAGGCGAACAGGGGCTGAAGATACACTATGGCAAGGTTCACAAACCACATACGAGTAGTGTACCTTTGTGCCCTCCAGTCACTTCCCCACCTTTGAACACACACTTTGGAAAACTTTATCAAAATTAAAAAATTCTACTCCAGTATTGAAACGAGTTCCTCGAGGTGCGAGAAAGGTCCGTTGCGTTGAGTCTGGCGCAATGCATCCGCCTTGCGATCCAAGAGAACTCAAATAGTGCCTGGGAGCAATTGCTCACCTTCCCCTATAGGATTCTACACGTTAAAAAAGATTTGGCTCTGAAAAAAACACTTACAAATCAAATTAAAGAAAACTGCAACAATTCGACCACAATTTTGGATCAAAATTTACAACCATTCAATAACCTTTCAGAGAAAGACATATGTTTTCACGTGGAGTCCAAACTAGGTGAAGGTGACATTAGGGGTGCTGCGAGGCTTCTATTCAGCAGTGATGTGGTGGCGCCCTACTCTCCAGAAACAATATCTGCCTTGGAGAGTAAGCATCCGGCGCCTGCGGATGACCTTACCTTTCCCGACCCCCCATAAACCCCTCATCCTGATTCAACTCCTTTGAATATTTCAGCCACACAATTGATTGCTGCCGTGAGCTCCTTCCGAAGCGGTTCCGCCGGCGGTCTCGACGGCTTGACTCCGCAACACTTAAAGGATCTTTTAAGTTCAGGCGCCGGGGCAGCTGGTGAGTCGCTTTTGAAGGAGCTTGCGGCACTAGTCAACTTAATGCTCTCCGGTGGCGTGAACGATGCCGTCATCGATGTCTTGTACGGGGCCAACTTATGTGCCCTGCGCGAGAGGGACGGCGGCATTCGTCCTATTGCCGTCGGGTGTACCTACAGGCGTATGGCAGCCAAAATTTGTTGTAAGCTTTACGGCCAAAGGCTTACAAACAAATTCCAGCCCCTACAGCTTGGCTTTGGCTCTAGAGAGGCTGTGAGGCTGCCGTACATGTCCTTTCTACATTCTTAAATTCTAGCCAGAGTGAGGTCGTCCTCAAGGTTGACGTTAAAAACGCCTTCAATTCCGTCAACAGGGACACTTTGTTGGCTGAAGCAAAAAAGGAGCTTCCAGAAATTTTCGGCTTTTTGTGGCAATGCTATAGGCACCCATCAAAATTGTTGTACAAAGAAAATGTTTTGCAATCTTCAGTTGGTTGCCAACAAGGTGACCCTCTCGGGCCAGTCATTTTCAGTCTGGCTATTCATCCCATTATTAAGAAACTAAATTCCAAATTTAACTTATGGTATTTGGATGATGGAACACTAGGAGGTGACGTAGACACCGTTTTAACAGATTTAAAATTCCTGAAAGAGCAGTTTATATCCATCGGCCTAGAGCTCAACCACTCCAAATGTGAAATTTTTCTTGGTGACAATACCGACAGACCATCGACCCTACAAAAATTCTATGCAATAGCCCCAGAGATCAAAATTTTAGATAAAAGTTCACTACACCTCCTAGGTTCCCCAATTTTGTAAGACAGTTTTTCTTCATTCATTGATGGCAAAATTAACCATTTTAATGATATTTCGGATAGACTCTCCAAAATTAACCTTCATTCGGCTTTTACTCTTATTAGGTATTGCTGTTTTGGACCAAATTTTATGTATTTTCTCCGCTCTTCCCCTTTATGGAAGCAGCCACATCTCTTGGAAAAAATTTACGAAATTATTCGATGCACTCTGACATCCTTCTTAAATGTGGCCTTGGATGATCGAGCCTGGATGCAAGCTACACTACCCATTCGTTTCGGCGGGCTCGGCATCCGCAAAATTACTAGTATAAGCCTACCGGCGTTCCTGTCTTCGGTCCACAGCACTGAAACGTTAACCAAAAAAAAATTATCCCTTTCACTGGTTAACTGTGAAGTGCCGTGCTTGACCGACGCAGTGTGCGCCTGGAAAATGGCTTGCCTGAATACGGCGTTGCCCGAGAACCCACCTTCCCAGAGACAGTGGGATAAGCCGCTCTGCAGGTTGGTACGGAATAAACTTATAAATACGTCTACCAATACTGCTGAGCGTGCTCGCCCGCTGGCTGTGGGAGAGTGGGAGTCGGGCCTCTGGCTACAGGCATTACCGTCACAACACCTTCCGGATCGCTACATGTCTGCGTTTGGGTGCTCCTAGCGGAGCTCCACATCGTTGTCAATGTGGTGAAGCAGTCGACCGCCTCGGTCACCATGGCCTATCCTGCAGTAGGAGCGGTGGCCGGATAGCACGGCACGCCAGCATTAATGACATCATACGTCGTGCTCTTGTCACCGCCGGGGTGCCAGCAGTTTTAGAACCCAATGGCTTGGCACACGACGATGGGAAGAGACCAAACGGGATGACCATTATGCCTTGGAAGGTGGGTAGACCTTTGGTGTGGGATGCAACATGTGTCGACACCCTTGCGCCATCCCATCTTCTAAGCACGGCAGGCTGTGCTGGGGCGGCTGCTGCTGGTGCAGAAAACCTCAAACGGCGCAAATATAACAACCTTATTGGAAGTTATATGTTTGAGCCGTTTGGGGTTGAAACATTAGGTCCATGAGGTCCAAGTGCGCATCGAGTTTTTAGAGAAATTAGCACAAAGCTCGTCGACTCTTCACGTGACCAGAGGACTGGCCTTTTCTTCGGCCAGAGAATCAGCATTGCCGTTCAACGTGGCAATGCTGCCAGCGTTCTGGACACGTTTCCCAATGACATCGATGTGAACGAATTTTTTGATGCACAATGAGCTTTTTTCCGTCTCCCCTTTGTATTTGTATATAGGTATTTTTTTTTTTTAGAATTTTCAATTGTATATATATGTTTTATTAATAACTAATAATAAAATGATTAAATATATTAAAAAAAAAAAAAAATATATACATAGGTTAATATAAAATATCACTAGAATAA
Source organism: Orthosia cruda (assembly GCA_964057195.1). NCBI lineage: Eukaryota > Metazoa > Arthropoda > Insecta > Lepidoptera > Noctuidae > Orthosia > Orthosia cruda. The sequence continues at coordinate 35,074,599 of OZ059833.1, read as the reverse complement.
GATGTCAAATAAGTTATCAATAAAATTACCAAATAATTATAACAAAAACAACTGTATAAATTTGATATAAATGTCAAAGATTAAATCATGTTTTGTTATAAAATAATGATTTAATATATTATAAATGGATGTCAAAACAATATTGCAATTTAATAAAACTATTTAACAGACATGACAATATTTAGAAATTATAGTAATATTAAAAATTATGTTAGTAACATCGATGTTAAGTTTTCGCAATTACCTAAGAAGCTTATAAATCATATAATATTCTAAAAAGTTAACAAAGGGATGGCAGTACTTCCTTGTATCAAGCTATTCGTTATTTCATAATCAGTGTCGAATTGTTTCTTTTCATCGCTGTCCAAAAAGTTTGTCATTGTGTCCAAAAGTATGTATAATTTCGGCAAAACTCTGTTCAAGTCCACAAACTTTTCTTTTTACATTTCAGAACTGATAATTTCTGTAGCTTCCAGTCTTTCAGCCAGTTACATTTGGGTCCATGTTCACATTGGACCTTCCACCCCGGTTCCAATTTTAAATACTGAATTGTTCTCATTTGAATAATTTTTCTTTTCATTTGAATAATGGCAATTGGAACGAATCTTTTATTGAAAGATAGATTTGAGTGAGGAAGAAAAATACTTCTTCAATTCTTATTTTTAAAGAAATTAATTTGAGAATAGAAGGCGTCATTTGTAATTAGAATATTTAGATTTGTGAAAGCATTTGGGTCACAGAATAACATGCTGAAGTGGCAATGGGCTGGAAATATTAGTCGTAGAACCGATGAGATTGACCTCTTGAGTCATCATCATCATTTCAGCCAAAAGACGTCCACTGCTGGACATAGGCCTCCCCCAAGCGTCGCCACCCTGATCGGCCCTCTACGTCTCACATCCATTGGACGCCCGCATCCTTGACCTTCTTGAGTGGAGACGTCAAATTGGTAAACGCTAGATGGGACACGCTCAGGCTCGGTGGCTGGCAGCAGCTGGATGAGTTGTCGAGAATCAAGATAAATAGCGCGAAATTGGAGAGAGATGGCAGTCCAGCAGTGGATTCCTTTAGGCTAACGATGACAATGAGGTCAATAGATTTGATATTAACGTTGGAAACAGATGGCGTTTCCCAAAGGACTAAATTAGTGCCTGTGCTAGTTGATAGAAGTATTTTAAAACTAGACAACTTTTACACAAGGCAATTGATATTTATTATGATATTTACACAAGTAAATCATGAGTTGCTCCAAGTAAAGTACTGGTACTTCGGTAGCTGCATTCGAATAGACTGGAAGCTGATCTCATCATGGTTGTGAAAAAGCTAGACAGATTGATTTGCACAAGCCATTGTGTGTCAAATTATCTGATCAGATTTATAGTCCGGATTAATGTTCCTTCTAAATGTTGTCATTAAATAAATAAAAATAATTTCTTCTGGACCAAACGATTTATTTAAAGAAAAAGTTAAACAAAAAAAAAAACTTGTTAAAAATGAAAATGAAAACACACTTTGTAGATTTTATTTATAAAAAAAAACTTGGTTTTATATATGTACTCGTACTAGATCCCATAGGTTTGCAAAAAATGTTAACGGTTACAACAAGTACGAGCTAACTTAAAATATCATCAGATTTACCTTAAAACGAAAGAAGACTAACTCTGAGCTTATTTTCGATTATAAGCCTGATATAAACTCAAAGAGCTTCATAAATTAATACATTATATTCTGAATTTGTAAACGTGTTATAATTCGAAGTGAGCCAATATGGAGAGTTGAGATAACAGTTGAATGACGTTACCGTTCAGCGCAATTTGTCTTTGCACTTCTTTTTTGTCGTTTAATCCATGTTTTTTGCTGTTGTGTTGTGCACAGGTTCGTTCGTTCGACACAGGCACACCGCCTGTATCAAATAAATATATTTATATTCTATTCTATAATGAGTTTATAATTTTATATATTTTACTATCTTCCCGCTCCTGGTTTTCATGGGTTATGTTAACATAATATATAGCACTTTTTCTATCCGTAATATTAAACATTTTAAATGGTAAAATAAATTGTCTACTAGGTGCAATGGTTCCCCATATGTGTTGTTGTGAGTTACACATATAATTAAAGTTTAAATTCACAGTTTTTGTATAATCATATTGTTATCATTATTATACATACTTGATGTGCCCGCTGCGTTGCCCACATCATTTTGCTCAACATCATGTAGACGGTTTATATTTTTACAGCCACTTTTTAATTCTTTTCTAAAATCAGTTTTGCTATTTAGGAGTAAAAACTTATAATAAACTTTAACTTGCTTATCCCGTAAGGTGCATAAAATAATTCTCGGTAGGTATTAAATAAGTTTTCTTTTAACGCCTTCTATATTTAAAAATTAATTAATTTTCCACCGTTTAATGAAACACTGAATAAGTGTTCCTTGTAACTAATTCAAAGACCAATTTCTCTTCAAATATTTGCTTAACACAAAAAAAATACTCTAAACTCCAGACTTTTATAATGGGACCTAATTCTCTCCCAAGATTGATATTTCTTCCCAGAATAGGGCTGGCAAACCGGCCGAGAAGTTGCCGAAACTGTGCCGAGACAGTTCGTTCATGTTTTTTAGTAAAATATAAATCTGGAACGTCGCCAGACGGCGCAGCCGTTACCGCGAGGTTGCTCGAACCGGGCAGTGGTGAATGGCCTGCGTAGAATGGACGCTCGAATTCACTAACTGTTTGTTGATTAAAAGTTATGTCTTGTTTAGTTCGAGATATGGGAGTTTCTTGTGATTCGAGGCACTGAGTAATGTTAACATAATTTTATGTTTCAATTTTGTAAAGAGTTTCCAAACATAAACTATTTTGGTAGTTACCCAACTGCCGAAGAAGGGTAATGTGTTTATCAGCCTTTGTATGTATGTTTGTTCCTACAGTACCTACCTACGTACCTACGTTCTAGAGACAAATCGCGTTGGACGATTTTGATGATTCTTACGTCAATCGATTTGTCTTAACCTTGCAAGTTCACTACATGGGACTTAACAGGCATGATGATTTGTTATCTTGCTGCTAAAATGATTATGATGATGAGTCTAAAAGAAGGTTATTGAAACTAGCTGGGAAAAAAATTACAAAATACTAACAACTAAGACTGAGGCCTCATTGTCGTCGTAGCGCAACGTCTCAGTGTGGATTTCAGATTCGACAATGGATCGGAATAAACACTGACCGTTGTACAACCGGAGCTCCGATAGCGCAGCACATTACCTTCCCCCCGCTTCGTCTATTGTCCGTCGATTCGTTGAAAAGTCACGTGCGACGACGCAACGCATACTGTCACATGTCACTAAAAATATATGTAATATTTTTTTTAAATTAAAAATATCAAAAAACCCGACTGCTTAAAAAGCGAACTTAAAAGACGTAAACAAGAAAAAAAATATGCTGTGCAGTCGGAGGATACATATTCGCGAGCTGGCTGACTAAAACCAGATGTATTCTCCGACTGCACAGCATATTTTTTTTCTTGTTTACGTCTTTTAAGTTCGCTTTTTAAGCAATCGGGTTTTTTTTAATTTTTGTTTTTTTGTTTAACACTTTTTAGTTAACATATTATTCGAATAAGAAAGGTACATTTAAACATATACGTGTTATATATTTTTGAAACTGCCTCTTAAAACTCTTCATTTTGATACCCCACACGATAGGACTGGAAGAAAAAAAATTGAGCCCCCACAATATTTCTATTTTCAATTTTTTTTTTGTAGCCAATGACACTCGCAAGATTAAGACGAATCGATTGACGTACGAATCATCAAATTCGGCCAACGCGTTTGGTCTCTGGAACGCCACTTAGGAACAAACATACATACATATACTGATAAACACATTACCCTCCTTCGGCAGTCGGGTAAGAATACGCAGCGTTGACCCTGCGACGCCGCAACGCAACGCACTAATAAGCCCATAACCTGAAACGAAATAAAATCTTACAAACTTACTACAAAACCTTAATTCTAGCTGTCAGTACTGCCATCCTCATGGCGACAACAAAACCTTGGCAGTACGGGTCTATTATCAAGGAAAGGGGCTCAGAAAACCAATATTAGTGGAACGCGCGAAGCTTGCTTTTGTCCTCATTTGTGACTAGTGGTGGGACACGCTTCGGATATTTTGGCTTGTGGCGGATATTCATAGTTTAAATTTACTTAAACACAAGCTTCTATATTTAAAAAAGTTTTTATTTAAATAAGCTTTTACATATAAAAATGTCACGAGAAACAAAATAAGTGTGTAATATTTAAGCTCAATTAGCCATTGGGCACCGGGACACCGGGACAGGCGAAAATAAATAAAATCTTGTAAAAGAGACCTTTTCAAACAACTAACTACTGCCCACGGCTTTGGCCGCATTATTATTATCTGGAAAACTTGCTTCTGCGGCTTCTTCCCAGGGAGACATACTCCCGAGATGAAAAGTTCGGACAGCGCTTTCACGCACATGAATATTATTCCAAAAAAAACAAACTCCCGGTGTTTATAAACAACTAGCTTTTGCTAGCGCACTCGCTCGTGTGAAAATTATCCATAAGGGATCTAATTGCCGCGATGAAAAGTATCTTATGTCTTAATCCAGGATATGGTCTCTAACCTACAGCCAAGGTTTACCCAAATTCGTTCAGTCGTTAAGGTATAAAAAATTAACAAACTGTCAGACAGAGTTACTTTCGCATTCATAATATTAAGTACCTAAGGATATCAGATATTGAAAGATAAATAGAAACTCAATTAATATAAACCAGAACAGTGAAGTAAATTTAAAGTTCTTAAATACCGAAGGGTTTTAAGTTATCATAATAATTACTATATTTAAGAACTATCATTAACAATCGGTGGTCAGAATCAAGCATCTGACAAGCTTTGAAACTTATTAAATATATTTATTGGAATCAACAACCCTTTAGAACTTTATTTTTCTTAATGTCTGGCGGTAAGTAAATGTAATGTTTGTTCTGTATGTATTTTGAATGGTGTAAAATAAATAATATAATAAATAAATAAATAAGTAATTGACAAAGTGAAACAATTCAATCTTTCGTTTAAATAAAACGCTAAGTACGAGATAAAACTGCCTCAGTAATCTAACGGCCTGGATTCTGTTGATGGAAATAAGCTCATGCAATGGGACTAAAACATATCTGGTGTTATGTGTGTGTTCTATTATTTCTAGTAGAACAACTCTGCCTAACTTATCGGATAATACAGGCGTGATGTTCTATTCCTCTTCTTTTTTTTTGCTTCTCTCTTGACAGAGCCAGAATCAGAGACAAAATCCATTGTGACTACGGCCCACAATGGCTATTGTCCAATCGCTGATGTTGTTGTGACCCGCTTCATGATCTTTCCATGCTCTATTTTTAGATAACAGTCTGTAGCATTAATTATTTGATAAAATATCAGTCATGTGCGAGTCAGACTCTCGCAGCGAGGGTTCCGTACAAATAGCTACATTCAGCAGAATAATTGAGAAATATTACACAATGAACGCACCGAAAATTACGCTAACTAAAAGATAAACTGGATTTAGGGACAAAATTAACTTTGCCGTTAGAAAACTGTTGTTCCGTTACATCGACATACTCGTAGGTCGCGGTCAGTATACCAATCTCAAATATTTTTTTATTTTGATTAAGGTACAACATTACGATTTTTGGGCTTATTTCTTTAACAAATAAAGTTGCTTTTAGCTATAAGACATTGTTTCTTGCGAAATTACATGATTCTTAGGAAAAAGGAAAGTACCCTGTAGGTTTTGATTCCCTTGCTAGTCTCAAATAAGCGGTATAAACGCCCGAATCTATTAATTGCAATGATTTAGAAGTTTGCAGCTGCAAGGTATTGCAGACTTCAGTGTATGAAATTAATTTCGAATTGATAAATGCGTTCCAGAGAAAAAAGTCATGACACACAGACAGTCAGATAAACAACGAAGTGATCCTATAAGGGATTTTTTTTCATTTTGGGCAACGGAATCTCAAAAATACAAACATATTCACAGAGTCTTTAAAAAGTAATGAGACAATTACAGTGGATCCAAAGAACAAACAAGTTGCGTCATATGCGCAAACAGCTGTGTCTCATCTCTAGAAGCTTAGTAAAAACATCTCGAATGTTAATCCGGTAACTTACCAATGATAAATGCGACGCGTTGCTGTTCACAACTTATTCTGTAATACGTACGAATGCGGATAATATTCGCAATTTTCCTACCCCACATTATTATAATAATATACCGTCATACGTAATTCCAAAATGTCATAACTCCAAATTCCAATACTGACCATATTCTTTGTAGGTTCTAGTTAATTTGAGAATAAGCTGTTTTTTTTTGCTTGCGGCTTGCGGTTGGATCTGCCTGGTAGACTCATAGTAAAAAACTCGATTGGTTCCATCCGGTAGACCATATTATTCTCTTCAAGTTGATGTAAACAATCCAAGGCGTGGGGGACTTTGTTCCTGATGGAAAGTCCTCCGAACGCTCACATTTTTACCCGACTACGGCGAAGAAAAAGGGAGGGTTATGTTTTTATCCGACTACGGCGAAGCAAAAGGGAGGTTTATGTTTTTGACTGGTATGTATGTTCTTCTGTTCCCTCATAACTTCTAAACTACCTATCATAATTTTACACATGAGATTCGTTGGAAGCGTCTTGTTTATTCGCTGGTTTTAGGCTATGTGACGTCACATTAAATTGAATATGGCGCACCCTAGGGGGCACGGTGTCAAGACAAATGCAAACTCTCCACAAAATATGTATTTCTAGTCATCATCAGCCTAATAATAATGTTCCCACTGCTGGGCAAAATGCCACCTTCCTGTGAGAGGAAATGGGCCTTAATCCATCACGCTGGCCCAGTGCGGGTTAGTGGATGTCACATGTCTTAAAATTTTTGGTTCTAGTAAAGTCTTGTTTGGTTCTATTATTTGTAATTTTAGTATAGTCTATTACAACAGTAAATATATCATGTACAGTGGCCACAGAAAACCAAGTAATAAAATAAGAAACTCCAAATAATAGATACCAAGACCACATAGGTCTACAAGAGCCAGCAAGAACCATCAGAGATAACGATAGTACTAAATCTTGCTACGGTTTTTGTTCAATTTGAATACTGCAGCAGAGAACAAGCTAATATAGTACTAGAGGAGCAGTATTATGTTCTTATGCCAGTGTTGGGTTAATAGGAAGAGGTTTTATAGTAGATTTGATATAAATCGTTCGTTCTTTGGGAGTAGTTTCAACTCTCAAGGACTTTAAATTTTTTGTTATGGTGGTCGCAAATGCGACAAGTATTCGTCGGGCATTGGATTCCATTTTCAGAAATTTTCAACAAAATTCAAAATATATGGGACTGGCGGACACCTCGCAGTTTCACCCGCGTGATTCCAGTTCTCGTGGGAATACAGGGATAAAAAGTAGCCTATGTCACCCCGGGATAGTGTAGTTTCCCAACGGGGATTATTTTTTTAGATCATTCTAGTAGTTTCGGATCCTATTCGGTACAAACAAACACACAAAAAATTATTTCCTCTTTATAATATGGTATAGATAATATGTGGGAAATATATTTTATTTGTTGAACATAGGTAGGTTGGGTACAGATGTTGTAATTATTAAAGATTAGTCTAGTCGTCATTGGCGTACAAATATCAACTTGGTACAAACATACTGAGTATAATAAATTATCAAACAATTATCACACATTATTAAATAATTATTATTTAAATAGTCGACACAATAAAAAAAACATTGCAATAAAGTATAATAATAATAAATTCTAGAATTGTCAAAAAAATGTTTTGAAGGTTATCTTTTTTTTGCATGAAAACTGAAACCTCAATATGAACACAAAGACGACGCATAAATAACTTATGTAATCTTTGCAATATTATGAATAACCAGCTTCTGCCACGGCTACAACCGCGTTTAAATCGTTTTATCATCCAAAGGAAACACACTACCGAAAAAAAAACTACCCTATGTCAAGGACATCAAACTATCTCCATATAAAATCATCTAAATTGGTTCAGCCGTAAACAGAGTTACTTTCTTATTTATAATATTAGTTCTTTGGTGCGTAAAGTAAATTTCAAATACATGACGGTGCAAATCTTGAATCACAAGAAATATAACTTTTTTTGACGACATCAAAAGCTTTTCATCGCGAAATCTGACGGGGCCTTAGAATGGGAGCCTTTTTCGAAACGTTAAAACGAAACTTGTTACCTATTTCCAAGTAATTTTAAAGGGATACGTGTTATTCGAATCCCTTTTGCTCCGTTTCTAGTACACAATATGAAAAGGTAAACAACCTTTCACGTACTCGTATAATTACTCACACTAATTGAAAAACAACTCCGATAGTTACAAGAAGCTATTCTTAGAAAACGTTGTGGAACAATGTGGAAAATAAACAAAACACTGTCGCTTGCAACTTTATCTCCCGCGTTGGAGGTTACGTACGTCAGATAAAGTTACGTAAGTACATCACTTTAGGACCTTCATCGAGAACAAGTAGCTACTTTTCACTTCAAAACTAGTAAAGTATTAACCTTTTGGATCTTAATGCAGTGTTTCTTCTTGGACACACAATTATTAGGCTGCCACAAACACAACTAAGAAAAATGGGATTTTATTGATCCGTTTGACACTAAATGCCAAAACATGACACACTTGTTGGAGTCCTCCTGGTGCCCATTAAACTGTACCATTGGAGCTTAAGGGCCTTCCACCGCTTTAGTGCCGTAAAACAGTTATTTTCTATATCATTCTCTTTAGTAACCGCTATGTTAAAAGGTTTGGGAAAAGAAATATTATTATTTCATGTAAAATTATTTGTGAAACATAGTTTTTCACCTAACCAATTTAGTCCGGTTAAAAAAAGAATTAACAACCCTATATATTTTCTTTACTTTTGGATACTCCTCCGAAACGACTTTTTATGTGTAAAATATTTTTACACATAAAAATTTGATGGCTATAGTTTCTTCATAACTGAAATAGCGTGCAGATCAAATAATATTTTGCAAACAAAACTGTTCAAAATAAGGTTCAATATTGATATTCTGGCTCCGACTGGACGCACGGCCAGTGCCATTGGGGAATTTAAGCGCCTTATCGCCAGGGGCGTTAAATAAGGTGCTTAATTCCCCGCCGCTATAAACGTGGCCACCTATTAAGCTCAAACTATATAATATGTGCTAACCATCACCATCAACTCCTTAAGAATAGTATTCAGCTGCAGATTTTAGGAGAAATGGGCAGAAAATAGATGGAACATTGTCTCCGATGCAATACCACATCTACTGCCTTCATCAATTACGTTGAATTGTCCCCGCTTCATCAGACTAGCGTTACATTTGCCCAATTGGATTCACAGACTGTTCAGATCATCATCACATTAAATTTGAACTGGCAAGAAGATGCTCACAAGCTGCAGCTTAGCTGGCTTGTCCAGCAGTATTTATATAGGCTACTAAAATAAACGTGTGTGGTCGGGGGGTCTTTTCTTCAACTCTGAATGTAATTAAAGTTTTTTTTTTTCACGGATCCCTTTCTAAAAATCCAAACAAGATATTAGTTATATTACTCAATTGCTCAAAGATGTGACGACAAAAATAAAACATTTGATTTTTGCCTCCGAGGCGTTTAATCAACAAATCGTACAATTAAGAATTAAAAGTATTATGAAGAAACCTTTTAAATAGAAATAAAAGAAGAATGAATAAAATCAGAAGTATGAGAAGGGCAAAGCAAGAGAAGATTATTAGATGAACGCAGATTCCTAGAGTGTGAAGTACACAGATATTGAAAGTGAGGTATGAGATAAGAAGGAGGAGTAGGAGAGTTGAGAAGAGAAAAAAGCGTAGTCAAGGCCCGCAAATTTCTCCTCTGCCGAACTGGCATCCATTTGAGCTCAGATCTGCAGCTCCACACTTGGTCATATTTCCGGAGGTTGAATATGAACCGGATGCAGCTTTCATTATTATAGACAGCTTGTCTTTATTTGGAGTTGAGATTTAAAAACTATGTATTATTTCTAAATCTACTAATATTATAAATGTAAAAGTCTGTAAGTTTCAAATCAAATCATACATTTGTGAAGTGTGGGTAGTTTTCAGGGTGACATTTGTATATAAGTTTTTTAGACTATATCCTACCATGGCAGGTGTGCAAAATATTACAATAAAATAAATAAAAAAATAAAATATTAATTAACAATTAAACGGCGCACCATAATACCGGCACTCTCCCGCCGCGGCTGGAGGCCGCGATGTCGTATGGAACTGGGACGCACCATAAGACATTGCGCCAATTTTTACCAAGTGGCACCGCAACCTACTAGTTGGCCGCTACGTCGTCGGCTTAGTCGGCAAAAGCCTTGACGATTGGCGCCTCCTTGCGGTCCTCTTCGCTTCGCCGTGGGTGACCTAGCCACGATTACTAGGCCCCCCCGCCTCGACAATGCGGGCACCCACCGAGGGGGTATGTCGACCCCTGGGAAACTGATTTCGACCCCAAGTTGTCGATATCGACCACTTTGGGATTCCCTGGTCTTTGGTGACTCATTTCAGAAAAAAGAAGATAAAATAATAGACGATCTTTCTGCTAACAAAAACACTAATTACTACTACCCAGAACCCAACACCAAACTTGTATTATTATAAATTAATTTTAAAGTTCCACTGCAATAATATTTTTCGAACAAAAGATTGCAATAACATCAATTAAAATGTTGTAAAATGTTTCAGGAAAAGTTTAACCTTTCAATAGTATCTGTGCCAACCAGTTCTTTATTTAATTTAATTTCTTTATTAAAGATCATATTAGATAGCCAGCATTGATAACTGGTTTTGGGAACGATTTTTATCTTTGAGTAATTGATACGAACTTAGTTAGCTTGCTTTGAAATGGAACGGTTTATTAATCGCAAGGATGTCTTCTCAGGTTTTTGTTTCCAGCAGTTAACGTCTTTCGGCTGAAATGATGATGTCTTCTAGCGGAAGAAAATGTATTGTGTTCAAATCCTGTGGTGGCAAAGTGATATTTAAGACCAACATCAGTTAACAAAACCAGAAAGATACGAACCTGATTGCATCTTTGGTTAATTGATCATATATTTGATCAAATTCTTGAAGAAACCATACACAAACAAGACAAGTGCGCTCAGATAAAACTAATCAAGTTTTGTCTGAGTCTGGAAACATAACATTCTATACAAGGGTTTCTGATATAACGAAGGAAATCACTAAGGAAGGGTTGTTAAAAATACTTACCAAAAGGAGTTGCCTAGGCGATAAAGGTTCGTTTTATTTGCCGATAGGATATCCCATCGAACACAAGGCACAAGAGCTTGTAAAATATCACAAGTCATTACAGAATTCAACAAGCTTTATATTATCACCTGCATTTATTGCTATCTACATCCAATATGAGAAACTATTTAAAAGGCAAAACATTAAAAAATCCTCGCTCTATTCCAATTACAACACAATTCCTGTATCGCAACAAAAACCACGATAAACTAACTTAAAAAGTAACAACAACACTTCAAAAAACAAAGGAACCACAATGTATTTTTATTTTAATTTACGTTCCTCATACATTTTTACCACAGAGAACCGAGATGCCTCAGCGGACAATGCTAAGGATGGCATTGTCAAAACTTTTCATACAAACCTAGCATGTCATTGAGTATCACCGTTTACTCATAGAAATTGATGGCCCGTGACAGTTCTGAACATATTCTGACTGTGGCTTTAACAGTTGAAACTTGTGCTCTGTACAACTACCGGGTACAATGATATAAGTACTAGCTTCTGCCCGTGGCTTGGCTCGGGTGCTATGTTTAAAAACGTGCAGCTATATCAATAGCTCAGGTTATATCAATATTAATTTTCATTAAGATTTATTTTGCAGGGTACGTTTCTGAATTGAGTATAATAATAAAGGAGTTATGAACACTTGAAACATTACTTTAATTCCATACTTTGACAGGTTTCAGGCTTAAGTTGAAATCAATAAAGATTCGACTTCGAATTCTTAAATCAGAAATCGGAGGTTAAGGAAAAAGAGAAACAGAGTTACTTTCACGTTTATAATATTAGTATGGATCGTTACCGACACGGCGTTCCGTGTTCTGTTTTTTATACCACTAAAACCAACAATAGTGTAATTACTCCTGGCTTTGCTTGAGCATCAGATAATAAAACCAGCCCTTTGGGTTTGTCAGGTTGAACAAAAGCTCTAAAATTTTATTAATTCGCCCCCATCGGGGGTTAAATTAATCAAACATCTGTACCGTGGAGTAATTTGGGGTTGAATCGGACTACGCTTGGAGACTTTACCGGAGAATGGAAGCCTTGACAATGGGAGCGAAAAATCTATTTTGGAATGTAGGTCTTTTGTTTGAAATATGGATAGTGTGGGTAGGTGATTAAAATTGCTCGTAGCTAAATAATAAGGTGCATGATGGTGTGGCATAATTTAAATTTTACGATAAGCGATATCACTCACGTATTTTCCAAGAAAATTTCAAATGCAAATCTGTTGAATTTCATCGCATTGCGTCCATGTGAACGTATGTACTTGCAGTTTCGCTTAGTAATAAAAACTTTTTAAAAAAATAAACAGACTTCCAAATATCAAAACGCTACAAAGTGAAAAATAACTTTAATTTCGGAAGCCGGTATCTTTGGTACCATTTTTTTTTTGTTTTTGATCTCATCATTAGATCCTGAACTGATGACTACGGAACCACCCAGTAACAAAAGAAGAATCAATCAGAAGAAGAAGATCTTTTCAAACAAAAGAAGAATTGTTCAAATTGGTCTGGGCGTTTTGAGTAATCGGGGAACATATTTAAAAAACTGACGAATTGAGAACTGCCTCCTATTTTCGAAGTCTATTTTAAAAATCGCTTATTGGTGGGGTTTAAATCAAATCACGTCGAGTCTTCGGAAAGGTCGCTAACAACTGCACGGGTTGATCTTCAAAATTAAGCAACGTTTGCCGAGGTTTGTCTGTGGATGGAGAACATCCACTACATACAGAGATGTCTCCGTGCTACGGAAATAACGCTTCGCCGCCGGTGGTTCCGGCTGTCATTTGGACATGTTTAACAGTCGTTACGATGAGGCAGAATCCATATAATCTGACACCAGTCTTATAAATAAAATAATCTTTATTTCGGACAAGTAACATCCATATGGGTTAGTAAACGAGAAAACTTATACCTATGTTAGTACACTCTTAATTTCTAAAAAATAACTTATTTAGTAACGAGGTTGTTGTTCCGAATGCATTTCAGAACAACTTCCCCTAATAACGGAGTGTCATACCTCCCGGCTATGGTTTTCAGGATGGAGTTGGAGCTATCCCGCACTCTGCAGAGCAAAGAGGCAGATCTCTGCCTGACGATGGCATGGAAATCGTCGACACGAGATTCCGCCAACATACCTGATGCACTGCAGAAACGGGGCAGCCCCATCAACATCCTGAACCCATTATTATATTGGACCCGTAAGGCGCTGATAGCCCGCTGAGTGTAGTTGGTCCACAGGCTGCACGTATAAAATACTTGGCTATAAACTTTAAAAGTGTTATTTTTGCTGGCTTGCTACACCGTGCAATCCTGCGAGCCAACATGTTACAACGGACTGCCAGCGCCCTACGTTCCCTCTCGATATCTACCCGGTCATCAAGGCTGTCGGTGACATAGTGCCCCAAGTACTTGAACTGGTACACTCGCCCTAACTCATTCCCATTTAGTTTAATCGGGGGCACATATTCCGGACATCCGCCCTAGCGCGAGCCTCTCGTACGTGCTTATTCCACCCGACAACATGGCCAACATGTCCATGAGTCCGAGTTTCCACATGACTCTGTACCGCAGCTTCCGACAAAATAGCAACAATATTGCGATACATCTCGTTCAAAATTTGTCTGTGTTGAGTATTATTACAGTTTTTGTTACTGCACAGACCAAATTCCTGGGGGTAATCAATTAGTTTCAATTTACTATTACATAGCTCATAATACATGTTTATTTGATCGCTGTCCCTTTCCCCCCAAATTACTTTATTACGAGATGTTTTATGATCATATAACTTAGGCTTAATCTTATCCAATCTACATTCAACAAATATGGGACAGTGATCAAACCAAAACACATCGTGCACTATACCTATATCAGCAACAGTTAACCAGGCAGCTTGTGTGACGAGAGAATGGTCAAGCCATCGCCTACAACCGTGCGCGTCACTGACAAAGGTATTGCTATTCGAATGTAGCCCTAATTTTTCAATGTCCGCACAAATCCACTTTTGTTCGTGACAGAAACCTAAAAGTTCACAACAAAAAGACATACCAGGGTGTGAGTTGAAGTCCTCGAGAATATAGACAGTTTCAATGTTACTAGCTTCGACGATAGCACTCACTTCACTTAAACATTCGATGAATTCTGCCAGATTTTCACTAGAGTCAGTCGGCATATAGACACTGAATACTATTATGCATCTGTCCCCAAGCGAAACTTTAATCGCTGTCAAGCGCGCACTAACACAGCTGATAACCGTAACTGCCTTAAACGCTCGCTTACGCCACAGGATCGCAACGCCACCATACGGTCGTCCCCTCAATATTCCTGCAGACATATCAACAGATGACTTTCCAGTGTACTCGAAATCGCTATGAATTTGTCCAAGAAGGGGTATATCATGGGGAAGCAGCCAAGTTTCCTGGAGGGCAACTATATCAGCTGACTGACACAGACACTTCAAACAATACTGCAAATAATTAAACAAACTGCTTCAACAGACCGCTTCACTGATTTGCAGTTGAAACTTACAAATCTACCCGTCTGATTATTGTTGCTGCTCATTATTATTATGACAATGTTTGCTTAATTATGCCAGTCTTCATCTTGTAAGTTTCGTTTACAAAACGTCTAAAAGTAATGCCATCGAGCCATAACTCATTATCTAGAAATAGTTCTAGTTTCGTTTTCGGGACATACAACTTAAAGGAGTTGTACCTTTTTTCTGTTAATTTTAAACAGAGTGACATCTTCTTGTGTGCTATCCTTAATATAAGCAATAATATCGCTCTCATTCGTGGTTTTACACACGTTGGAGATAAACAGTGGTATCTTGATGATGGCTGCCTTAAATTTCCCATCAGGACCTACGTGTGCTTTTCCCATCTTTCCGCGAGATGAGAGCTTCTTGTGTTTCTTATTTGTAACAACATTCCAATTTTCCCCTACTATTTCTTCACACTTGTTACTCGCCTTTAACACGTCTGCCATCGACTTACGCTCATTACCTCGTGGTGTAGCCGCGTTATTCGTGTTTAAGTTCGAGTTGATGAGATTAGAACTCACAGTAGGGGTAATGTTTTGTTTTCGTTGTTGTGATTCGCTGGTGTTGTCGAGCCGCTGCGCAAGCGAGACAACGTCGCTCGGTTTAACGTTATCCGTCGCGCTCGCACCACCAACTGATCGCTCGTTAACGTTCTCTGGAGTAGATAACAATCTTTTCTGCATACCTACATATTTAGGAAAATAATCAATTATAATCGATTGAGATCTAGACTTCTGTGATTTATCATTGCTTTTTGAATGTTGTTGTAAAGCCATTGGAACACTATCAAAGTTATGAATATCCTCCAAAAATGCGCCTCGCCTTCTATTGACAAAGTCAAAGTTATTGTGCACTATTGAGGCACTCTTCAAATTGTCTACTCCTGTTCTCAACTCCAGCAGCTGAGACGCCGTGGCACAGTCATTGTTTAAGACCTTGATTTCAGATTGTAGCACGAGAATATCCTTTAATAGTTTCGTTGCGTCTATGTGATCAAACCCAACTGGAGGTAGTTTTCGCAGATCCCGCGCAACGAAGATGGGTACTATCTCAGGATCAGTGAGCTTCAGAAGACATATCATATCGTCTATATCTCGAACGCCTCGTCCTTTACTTTTACGAACTTTTCGTTTTGAGTTTGCAATTGAGTCGAAAAGCAACTTTTTCGCCGCCACAATTTCACTGTCTGTAAAACTATAACTGCATACTCGGGTCAGGGAGACCTCATCCATAAAATCTGCCTGGTTTTGTATAAACGCTAATAGCTCGTTTATCACAACATTACAATTTGCACATTTTACAATATTTGACGCCATTGCACTGACACTAATAACAGGTACGTTAGTAGTACGTACGCTCACTATCGCGCGCGAACGACGACTGATAATATAAAGGGTTATTATATTATCCAGTTACTGGGTTATGGAGAACAGTCGCTCTATGTAAAATACTGGTACTCAGCTGAATCCTGTTAAATTAGAAGCCGATCTCCACATAGCTGGGCAAATATTAGGCAGATACATAGCAGGTGATAGTGGTGTAGTCAGTCAGTAGTTCTTTATGTTCTAGAACTATGTAGGCAGGCATATTATAAGTTGGGGGATAACATCGCTGATAAAAACGCTTGGCTCAATGCTGGTCCTGTTCCACCACTAGGGTGCCAAAAACAAGTGCTAAGCAGAGCATTATTGTTTTGAAGTATTGTTAGAACTGCTGAAGACTGTATGCATATATTTTTATTGTATAAACTCATTTTTTTTTGTATTATATAACTTCATAGCACATGTGTGAGTACTATGTACCAACTTTAAATCTACCAATTACTGTACATATACGTCGTTCGTTTGTAGGGTAACTTCCCTTACTCACCAGCCAGCTCAGGGGTAGACGTTTGGGATGAGACAATTGCAGGAATGATTTCGCATGAGGGTCGACAGAAGTAAAAGTCTTTATATTTGGTCAACTATTTTAATAATACACAGGCATCACTACTGCATCACAATTTTAAAGGTATCTCACTTACTTGTGGATGGTATATAAACTACCCTTTAAACTTAGCATCAGATGTATGATATCACAATCAGGATCGCTCCACTGTGCAGATGTGGTATCCAGTATTTCACCAGTCATAATAACATGGGTGTCCGGAGCCTGTTGTTGAATGCTGTGTAGCTGTTCTTATTACATGTCGTTGACCATGTTTATTCTATTCATAGATTATATTAAAATTAATCCTAAGGAACCCTGTCGATGGGAAAAATGCAAGATAAGCGTCGTACAAGCACATGTCTCACAAGCATGAAAATATAGTTTAATTCCACTAATACTCACAGCGCTTGCTGGCACATTATATTTTATATTTAGGGCTGTTTCCCTGTCGCCTCCGAGTCATTTTAGATTACTTTTATTCTGTTTCTCACTAGGATCTTATTTTTGGACTCCTTCGGTATCCATTCATAATGAGAAAGAAATGTCACTCTCGTCGGCAATAGACATTGAGCATTTTATTGACCCATAGAGATGTCATGTGTATATTTTCTTTAAGTAATTAAGTATACCAGAAATTAATAGCCTAGATATGTAGGAGATTGTGTGCTTGTTGAATTATATTAATACACACAATATCTAACAGGTTTTGTAAAGAATTTATAATAATTCCCCCCCGACCTTAACGCCATCTAGTACCAAAGTCGTGAATCTCTTACTAGCTTTCTCTCATAATTGTCATTGCTTCTAGTGCAATTCTGTCAGATGTCGCTGTAAGTCGTGACGGAAATATATTTGTTACACGTTGACGTGTGTGCTCTGGCAGTTGAGAATGTCATGCTCTCTCTAATGTATCTCTGATGCTGGCACATGCGTTGGATCATTCAGTTCTCTTCATGATGGTTGAGCTGAGTGGTGCCGATCCAAGCGTCATGTTCGTGTTTTTTTTATTTGTCTATTCAAAAGTACCTCTAAGGTTTATTTCAAATAAACAATTTGATTTTGATTTTGTGCTAGTACACGCCGCCTCGCGGTTTCACCCGCGTTGTTCCCGTTCCCGTGGGAATACAGGGAAAAAAAGTCCCAATGTCACCCGAGGATAGTGTATATATGTTGTAACAACAGTGAATAATTTTTGAAATCAGTCCAGTAGTTTTAATATTTTACTCTTTACATACAAAAATACAAATATTTCCTTTTTATTATATTATTATTAGTATAGATATAGATTGAAATAAAATACTATTGAACTTAATCAATCATAATTACGTAACATATCTCTTACAAGATATTTTTCATTTGCCATAAATGTTTAGTTTTTATTTTAACTTGATGTTTGTATTACTTTTTTCTTTTGCATTATGTCAACTGTGATATCACGATACATAGAATCCCAGTGTGTGATCTGCGGGCCTAGCCAAGTTACACACATTTCGTATCGAATCTCTTTCTACAATCGTTAACGCCTTCTATTCGTGTGATCTGACCACGTGACTTAACGTTCAGATGATGTCATTCCCATACATTGATTTGTTTTCTAATAGCGTTGTTGATTCTAGATTGTCAACTAGGTTACAGGTGCTTATTTTATATTACCTGCACTTTTATATTTTTGGCAGAGAAAAATATTTAAAATTGTTATTAAAAGCATACGTAAGTGTCTATCAATTTGTTTTTCTCATAATGCTGCAAAAGAGAATATGATTAAACTTGCACCGCACCATACACGATAGTGAGCTGAACTCCGGGTATTTAGAGTCTACGATGATAATAAGTTTGTGCGGGACGGAAGTGATCGCTCGAGGCCGCAGGCACTCCGGAGGTTGTAAGGCTCCAGCTCGAACGCGTTGACGCCCCTTGCACCTATAGTTCGTTGTCTTCGAGCAAATACCGACCCTGCAGTGGTTGGAAGGCTGCCAAGTATGTTGAGGGGAAGGCGTGATGTCCAGTTTAATGAAAGACTTCAGTTTTCATGACCAAAAGCAACGCTTCTTCATGGTCTTCGTTACGCAAAGTGACGTGGATTTGACTTATTGAGAAATAATGGCTACGAATTGGATGGTGCCTCTGTGCACTATCCTCCTACCAAACTTGACCGTAACGACGCACTCAAATCAGCGAGCGCGCATAAACTTTAATTAAGAAATTAATCACTACAGCTATTCACTAGAAACCGACAGAAACTCCCCTTCTACTGAACCGATATTGATGAGACTTGTGTCCCTGGATAGGTTTTGAAAAGACCTTCCCTCCGGACCTTGATCCAGGTCCATAGCTGCTACCTTCAGGGAGCTCTTGCGTGGAGAACGCCTAATAAGGGGAAGTTCTGTCAATTTGTAGCTTTACACGCTACTTTCTATTACATTGATGCACTTTAGTGCCAGGGTACTAGCAAGGGACTTGTAGCCCTACTCCTGGACCATCGATCTATGACAGTTCCACAGCTTCATCTGTCACTTTCACGGGCACAGCCACGTGAAAGTGCGAAAGCATAGCTTCTGTGCCTGTTTTCGGTATCTAATGTGAGTTTGTACTCGAGCTGGTGGGCGGATCCGCATTCACCAACCATCATCGGATAGCCCTTGCGATGGGCCATCCCATGGTGAAAGTCCGGTGGATACAGTTCTAACCCTCGATCCAGTATTCACTCTGATGTGGTCGAAGATGCGAGAAAACCATGGAACCTCTTACTTTATTAAGTCGGTTAGTTCCCTAACCACCAGAGCTAGGCTCCTACCAAAAATGTAGTTGGGAAGCTGGAGAATCGGGCTATCGAATGGTGGTACCCTGATGGGTGTACCGCCAGCCCTTCTGGTCCTTTTGTTGCCGGGAAGCGGCCGAAACAAGAAATGTCGTGTTGTTCCACGGCTTTAACGCCTCTGTGTGTGTATGTATAGCTATATATTAGCTTTGTGTTGTGACTGAGTCCAGGCGCCTGCCTGAGGGTCCTCGAAGGTAATGCTTCAGATAGCATATCAATAGTCTTTCAGGCACCAAGTGTGTCTGAAGGTAGTGGGCCCTCTGACAGACGCATAGAAACGTCCATGCTGGCACATATAGACACATTATTTCAAGTAAGTAAGATCTATGTACTAGAATTACACAGACGCCATCTATATATAGGGCCTGGACACAGTTCCAGGTCACCTAGAAGCGCTAAATCGCTTATAACGAATTTTCTATTTACTTACTTGAGCAAAAATGCATGTATTTACCATCTCAGAGTGAAACTGTTTTAAACCTGGCTATGTACTGTTATTATGTACAGTTTTTCAGTCATAGCACCAAGGTACACTATCTAGAACACCTAGATGGTGTTTCCTAACAAAACAAATGTGTAAGGTAAATAATACGATTGGTAGGTGGGCAGAGCGCACCTATCGATACTTGCGACCCAGCCATTTTAGGAGGGGTCCAAAATAAGTAAACAATCATTTTTTATTTGCTTAATTCACTACTTACACATTATAATCTAAAGTATATTAACTATAATAACCGCATTTCGCGTACTATAATCTATTATAAAGCCCTCAAAACACTATTCTAAAATACCAAATTTACCTGCTTACGCGCAAAACTATATATATCAAGCGGAACAATTTTGACGTCATAAGTATCACAGAGACCTGGCTTAATGATTAACAGTAGCGAATATGTTGATAACCGATATGAATTATACCGCTGTGATCGTAATCACCAAGCGACCGGCAGCGATCGCGGCGGAGGTGTTATGATTGCCGTGCGTCGAGAGCTCTGTCCCTGGCAGCGTAACGACATGCGTGCGACACCGCTGTCGGACGAGGTATGGGTTTCTCTGCCCCTGCGCACGCACACGCATTCGTCGGCGGGCCAAAATAATATCGGTTCTTCTAACTACTTACATATTATAACTACCTATAAACCGCATGGTACTAACCATGAATCATTGCTAGCATCCTTTTACGACAGAATGAGTGAATTTATTTTACGTAACCATAATGATACATTTCTTATACTAGGTGACTTTAATGTATCCTACTCTAGTTGGTCTTGCAATTATGACTCAAATTCTATGGATATATATACTAATAATAACAAACTAGCAAGACTCACCGCCGATTTCATGAACTTCTCTTCCTTATTACAATACAATAATCAATTTAACCATAATAATAGAATATTAGATTTAATTTTTAGTAATGAACTGTGCCTTATCACACTGTGTAAACATCCAATTGTACCACAAGATCTGCATCACAACCCATTAGAAATTGACTTAAAATTAAACTTTTATCCTGCACTCAAGCTCCCGTCTACAATGAAAAGGCAATATTATAAAGCAAACTATGACTCAATTAAAACTGCCCTTGCGTCCGTAGATTGGGAGAACATTTTTCTAGTATGACCCATGTAGACTCCATGATCGATTACTTCTATAGTATCCTCCAAAACATTTTGGACGAATTTGTGGCAACCTGCAATCTAAATTCTACACAAAAATTTCCACCTTGGTACGGTACACAAAACCACTCATTAAGTTATCTAACGAAAAATGCAAGTATCACCATAAATGGAAAACATATGGTAACCTTCACGACTACCACACGTTCTCGTTATTACGGAGTAGATTTAAAAAAATGTCTAAAGATTGTTATCAAAATTTTATTGAGTATTCTGAAGATAATATAAGAAAAGATTCAAATACTTTTTGGTCATTTGTCAAATCAAAAAATGCATCAAATACAATCCCTGAAAGGATGATGTACAACGGTAAAATACTCTCTACTGGCGAGGAGATCTCAAACCTACCCTAACAGCTGCAATACATCTTCTACTGTAGATATAGGCACAATCAACATTACTTCTGAACAAGTATTAAACGAATTAAAAAAATTTAATATTAAAAAAAGGTGCTGGATCCGATGACCTTCATCCAGTTTTCATATCCAGATGCGCTGAGGTACTTGCTCGACCAATAAACTTAATATTTCGAACGTCTCTTGAAACTGGGGTGTTCCCTAGTAAATGGAAAAAATCAATTATAACCCCTATACCCAAAAACAATAGAATAGATATTGTAACTGAATACAGACCGATCTCTAAATTGTGTGTTCTAGGAAAAATATTGGAAAAAATAGTAACATCTCAAATCTCATTCGCTTTTCGTAATCACATTTCTCAGCAACAGCATGGTTTCTACAAACATCGCAGCGTAGATAGTAACATGTTAAATTTCTCAGAATTTCTAGTGAACGCTATGGACAAAAATCTACAGATAGATGTCGTGTACACCGACTTTTCAAAGGTTTTCGACAAAATTAACCATGATATGCTTATTGAAAAAATGGGGAAGGCCGGTGTGCATGGCAACTTACTACGATGGATCCAATCCTATATAAAAAATAGAAGTCAGGCGGTCTGTGTTAAAGGTTACTCATCTCAATTCCTTCCTGTTCCCTCCGGAGTTCCCCAAGGTTCCCATATGGGACCCTTGCTCTTTTGCCTCTACATTAATGACATAGGAACCATTTTTGACCACAGTAATCACTTACTTTACGCTGATGATACGAAAATATTCCGAGTGGTTGAATCCGTTAGAGATTGCTCTAAATTACAAAGTGACTTAATAAACTTGCATAATTACTGTACAGCAAATCAACTCTATCTCAACATAGATAAATGTTTCATTATGTCATATACGCGGAAAACTCACCCATTAAATTTCAACTACGCCATAAACGGCTTAAACCTTAAAAGAGTTTCTTTATTAGAGACCTAGGTCTCGTTATGGACTCCAAATTAACATTTACCCATCATATAGACCACATCGTCAGCTCCACATTTCGCAGACTAGGATTTATTTTGCGAATTAGTAAACCTTTTAAAAATGTTATCACTCTAAAAATTCTTTATTTTTCATTCGTCCGCTCTATTCTAGACTTTTGTAGCACTGTATGGAGCCCATGTTTTAACATACATATAAATAGGATAAAAAGGGTACAAAAAAAGTTTTTAAAATCACTTAACTATCGCAATAATATTTACGACACTGCATATGAAGATGCATTGCGTAGGCATAAACTGACAAGTCTATTTAACAGACGTAATATGTTTGATATTATTCAATTGTTCAAAATTTTAAACACCTTAACCGTTTCGCCATTATATCTTGGTAAACTATCACTAAAAGCGCACGCTCGCCTACCCGTACGCCCCTCACGTTCAAAACTACTTTTTGTTCCTCCTCGACTAAATAAAACATACACTCGTAGCTCATTTATATACCGTTCCACTAACAATTATAATAGAGAACTTACAGACATAGATCTTTTTAACATTTCTCTTAATAGCCTTAAACAAAAACTTAAAAGTAGATATATCACCTAATTAAAACTTATCTTTTTTATTACATTGTCTACCTTCACTTTACTTTGTAAACTGATAATGATGTTTCATTGAACTTATGTTCTGATACAAAAATTCATATGTATTTCTTGCACGTCTTTCTTTGTTAAGAGTTTATTATACTTATTTTTACCATTATATCACATTGTCGGCACTATATGTCTTTTGTAAGTAACCAATTTTCTCAAGAATTATATTGATTGTATATGACTGTTTGATGCCAAAATAAAATAAAATAAACTAAAAATAAAATCAAGCGTCGCCATCTGACTGCTCATCTCTTCGCCTGCCATCGCCGCCGAGTGGTCGTCTCGCTGCCGCCCGCCGCTCTCGCCGCCCCCACCGCGCGCCCTACCGTGCCCCACCCTCCTGCTCGTCGCGCTCTGCGTGACGTCACTGCGGTCGCCGCGTCTCTGCGCGCCGCCCACAGGTGTCGCTACATCATGTCGGGACATCTATTTTTGGCCCCTTCCGGGTAAAATCCACGACTTAGTGGTCCTTGGTGGATACCTAACGGTGTTAACGAAGCCAAGTGGAGTGGTGACCCGCCCACTCGCCAAGTCCCTTCAGGACACGGCAGTTAGAAGGAGTCGGGAGCAGGGTAGTTGGCCTTGGTAGATAGCCTAGTCAACCCCTGTCTCTGCCCCACAGCATTCACCTGGCACGGTCGGGTGTCTCTACCCCGGCGTGCCAGAGTTCTGGTACACAAGTGGTGGGTGGCCCACCTTTGGTGGGTTCACCGGTACCTTAGGGCCCCTGTCACCCAATAAGATTGTTGACAGGAGTACAAGCTTAGGGCTCACCGAGGTACACACCTCCCAGTCTCACCCGACTGGGAGGGTAGGATTGCAAACATCCCCGGGCCCATCCACCCGGGGAAGATTTCCCTTACCGGCCTACCGGAAATATATTAAATTCACCGACAATGTCGTTCGCAGCGGTAGTCGATCTCCTCCAGGAGATTCTCCAAACAGACCCCAAGCTTAAAAAGCGATACGGTGCAGCTTTCAAAGCTGCCACCGCCCCCAACCTCGATTCGGGCCCAATTCAGTGTGCCCGTGCCCCATGGCCCATAAGCCATTCCCCGACCATGACTCACCAAGGTCACCATCCCCTATCCCCCAGACTAGCCAAGAGACTAGAGCCCCAACCCCCTCTCAGACCACTGAGCCCATTTCCCGCCCAGACTCCCCTATGGAGCAAACTCCCTTCCCCGAGAATCACCATGATAACGGTGAATCACGGGACTATTCTCCTCCCGTCACCTCCTCAGAGGAAGACAACTCTCACGACTTTCAAGTCGTGGGAGGAAAGAGGAAAAAGAAAAAAGCCTCAGCCCAGGCCTCCAAGGCCAAAAAGACTTTCGTAGCAACTCCGTTTGCTTCACCAATCGCCTCCCCTTGTCGCTCTCCCGAGCCGACAGGCACTCAGCCCGCCCCCACTACCGCTTCCCAGTGGTCTAGTCGCCCCTCCAGCCCCACTGTAACAGTCACTACGGTCAATAATACCAAGCCCCCGCCGCCGATATTCTTACAGGATGAGGCGAAGTGGACCGATGTGTCCAATCTCTGTAGAGACAATAAAATCCAGTTCAATAGTGCCCGTGCCTGTCAGCAGGGCATTAAAATCTTAGTCCCCTCTTCAAAAGATTTTCGGGATTTAACCCGACTACTCAAAGTGCGGAAGTATTTCTTCCACACTTACTCCCTCCCCGAGGAGAAGTCCACCCGGGTAGTCATCCGAAGGATCCCGAAAGAGATCTCGACGGAAGACGTCCGCTTAGACCTCCTAGCACAAAAAGTTCCCGTCATTGCTGTGCACCGCTTGCACAAAGCGAGAGGTGGACAGCAATATGACATGGTAGTGGTGGAATGTACCAACCCTAACCCTACCGAATCTCACAATCCCTTCTTCGGGATTAAATCCATTTGCTCCCTCACCGGTATCTCAATTGAGAGACCGTATCGCCCCACTATTTTTGGTCAGTGCCACAACTGCCAACTATATGGGCACTCCCAGGCCAACTGTTTCGCCACCCCCAGATGCGTTAAATGCTTGTCCCCCAAGCAAAAAAGATTGTCCCCGTCCCAAGGACCGCTCAGAGTGCACGGAGCCTCCCAGCTGTGTGCTCTGTGGCCAGGTAGGTCACCCCGCTAGATACCGTGGCTGCCCCAAAGCCCCAAAACTCGCGCCCACAGTGGCCAAACGCAATGACGCGCGCAAAGCACGCATTGCTCCCCCAGCCCATGCCCCCCCTCGTCTATCCCCTCAGAGGGATTCTCCATGGGGTAAGCTAAACCACCAAAGTGTGGCGCCCTAGTCTAATCCTCAGCCCATTCCAGCGCTGATGGATCTTAGGATCCCAGTGCCTATTTCAACCCCGGCCACAGTGGCCCCAACGCAAACTAACAAGGTGGCTCCCACCACTGTCGTTGGCGCGCGCTCACCCCCCCCCTGTAGTCCAACCCGGCCAGAGCTCCTATCGCTGTGTTGCTGAAACCATTTCCAACGCATACGCGATCTGGATGACTCCAGAGGCCCGCTCCCTTCACGCTGAACTAACAGGTTTAGCCAACCCCAAAAACCCTTTTTCATGCCTCGAGGTCTTCTCGAGGTATCCCTCTATTACCAAGGAACTCGATAGCCTTGTCTTTGTCAATGGACAATGGATTCGCAATTAAGAAATAATTGCCTCAAACCGAGATCCCTTAAGTTAGGTTTTTTCAATGCAAATAGCATTAACAACCAGCGTGATGAGATAGCCACGTTCCTTCGCGATCATCAGCTGGACGTCTTCCTCATAAAGGAGACATTCCTTAAACCCCAACAACGCGATCCCAGAATTGCCAACTATCGTATAGTTAGCAATGATAGGACCCGCTGCCACGGCGGTGGCACTCTCATTTATTACAAAAATGAGCTTCACTGTAGTGTAATTACCCCACCCGACCCCACTTCGTACCTTGAGTACTCAGCCTGTCGGCTTGGAATTACTGGTCATCAAACGATCACCATCATATCCGCCTATTGCCCTCCTCCCTCGGCGTCATCGGTGGATAACCCAGAGGGTCTCAAAAAAGATCTTACCTCCCTCTTCAATTCGAGTCACTCCGTTATCCTAGCGGGTGATCTCAATGCCAAACATACAGACTGGAACAGTACCGTTGCTAACCCTAAAGGAAAGCTGGTACAGAACCTAGGCACAACCCTTCATTATGACGTCCTCGCCCCCATGATCTTCACTCATTTCCCAGGTAATGTCACTAGTAACCCGGACGTCCTTGATATAGCGTTAATAAAGAACATTAACCTTCAGTTACGTTCTATAGAAGCGCTAAATGAATTATCTTCTGATCACCGTCCTGTGATCATGCACCTAGGTAGTCGTTCAGGCCTCCCCGATCCAGGATAGCCGCCCCCCACCAAAATAGTCACTGATTGGAGGAAAGTAAGTGCTAAACTGAAATCTACAATTTCACCCCACTTAGAATCAATCCCCAATCATATAAACTCGGTCGCTGACACGACAGCGGCGATCGACTCGATTACAACTCACGTACAGACCGTCCTGAACGAATGTTCAAGGGAGGTTCCAGTGCTGGACATCCAGCAAGGGAAACTCCCGGACGATGTACGGAAGTTGATAACCAAGAAGAACGCAGCTATCCGTGACTACAGTAACTTTCGCTGTGTCGCAAACAGAGTTCACATGCGTAACTTACAGCGTGCTGTAAAGGAACGTATGGCCGAGCACCGGTCTGCGACATGGAATAAGATGCTTAGCGAACTAGAGCCCAACCACCATGCCTTCTGGCACCTTCAGAGGAAGTTACGCTACACTGAAGAATCTGCCATACCCCCACTTATTCGCCCTGATAAGAGTGTTGCATTTGAAAATACTGAAAAAGCCGAATGTCTGGCTGACAGTCTCGAACTTCAATGCACACCCAGCTCCCAACCAGTAGACAAAGCTCACCTAGATATGGTAGACGCTGAAGTCGAACGTAGGACCTCCCTTCCTCCCGTTGAAGACCCTGATGACCCACTACTTCCCGTCACCCCAGACGAAGTAGTGGAGGTTATCAAAAGGCTTCACCCCAACAAAGCCCCAGGCATAGATGGCATCACCAATAAGGTGTTGAAACTCCTCCTTGCCCAAATAATATTGCTAATGACGGCCATTTTCAACGCTGCATTAAGCAAAAATATCTTCCCCCAAGCTTGGAAACAGGCTACTGTAATAGGCATCCCTAAACCGGGTAAACCGAAATCGGAGCCTACCAGTTATCGTCCCATTAGTCTGGTAAATTCTCTCGGGAAAGTCTATGAGCGACTTATTTATAAGCGGCTCAAAGACTTTGTCGAGCGAAAGAGCCTTATCCCCAACGAGCAATTCAGCTTTCGCGCTGAACACTCTTGCATTCAACAAGTTCACCGTTTCGTTGAACACACTAGTGCTGGCTTCCAGCAGGGTATGTTCATCGGTGCCTCGTTCTTCGACATAGCGAAAGCGTTCGACAAAGTCTGGCACAATGGCTTAATATATAAGCTATATAATCTTGGCCTGCCAGATCGTCTCGTGCTCATCTTACGAGACTGGTTGTCGAACAGAACCTTCCGCTATCGTGTCGAGGGAGAACTCTCCTCCCCTCACCCCATACGAGCCGGAGTCCCTCAAGGCTGCGTACTACCCCCTCTAGCTTTCACGCTGTACACCAGCGATATTCCAAAAACCAAAGGGGGCCAGTTGGCATTATTCGCTGACGACACGGCCCTCTATTGCAAAGGCTCAGTAACCAATGCCATAGCATTAAAACCCCAGAGAGCCGCCAACACTCTAGCCAAGTGGTTCCGCCTCTGGAGAATAGAAGTCAATCCCGATAAGAGCCAGGCTGTCCTATTCTCGAGGCCTGATCGAAAGTACAATTATAGATTCAAAGACCCCCTTCCCCCTAAACCCATCACAATGTACGGTAAGCCGATCCCTTGGGAGAAGCAAGCCAAGTACCTAGGTATAACCCTTGACAACCTCACTTTCGCCAAGCACATCAAGGCGGCACGCTCGCGAGCCGCCTTCGCTATGGGCAGACTTCATGGGATGGTGAACGCAAGCAGCAGCTTGTCACCTAGGTGCAAGCTGCGCATTTTCACTACGGTCATCCGTTCCATCATGACCTATGCCTGTGCTGTATTCGCACACGCAAAACCCCATTACATACATAAACTTCAGGTTATACAAGATCGATTTCTCCGTAAGACCACGGGAGCCCCCTGGTACGCTCGCGACCAGGAACTCCATGTCGATCTGAGAACCCCTACTATCCAACAATTCATTAAACGCATTACCAAGCGTTTCTTTGACTCTGCTGTCAATCATAGCAACCCTCTAATTCAAGCGGTCTCCCGCTATGAACCCTCCAAAATCTCCAAAATTCGCCGACCAAGGCTTGTCCTCTCCATCCCCGATGACGCCACTACCCTGCTCCAAGAGAGCAATAAAAAGACCAGCACAATTCGCATACAAAGACCGCCTTCGTTCCGCCCTCGCCGCCGAGGCCCGCCGCGACGTCCCCGACCGGATACGCAAGCCAGCCCGCGAGCTGTGCCTTAGTTAAATTATATTTAGATAATTGCAGTTTCTTATTCGTTCTTCTCCACGTAGGCTTTTCCGAACGAATGGTAGAATCACTTTTAATTAGATCCAGCCATAGTGTTGTCCCCCCAGCGACGTCCTGAGCCGAAGTTCGACCCCACCTGGGGTAGCCCTTAGCGTAGTCGCTTAGGTTTTAGTAATTTGTGCCTGGCTGGAGGCTATATAGCTTAGTCTCCACAGGCTAGCCCGGTTAAGCAGTGGACGGTCACTTTGGCCGAACTGTGAGACGCAGGGTAGAAAAAAAAAAGAAAAAAAAAAAAAAAAAAAAAAAACTGACTGCTCATTTCGAACTAAACGGTCATGGCGACCGGTCGTTTTTACGGAATTTGAATTTGTTTTGAATTTGTTTTCTTTCCGTAACTACCGCATTCAGTATGTATGTAATGATTCTAATTTTTTTGTTAGACCCCATATTAACTTAATACATACTGATATACACTAAAACATAATCTTTAGTGCCTCAAAAAGGGGAACGAAATTCTATGTTCAAAAAAACTATAAAAGAAAAATTCTCGTCTAAAATTGTTTAGTACGAGCTAGCGCGCTGGGGTATGCAGACTTATGTTTGTTCATAACATTTTTATATCTACAAACTATTCTAATATTGTTTGTGACGCCTCGTCGCGAACATCTCTCCCGCCGTGGAAAGTCGTGTCGACCCGATGTGTTGACGCGGCGCTGCATCCGCATAGTGAGCGACGCACGTCGCCAGCGCGCGTGCCACGACGCTCAGCGACACGTCGCTCAGCTCTCGCCGCGGGGACTCTGCTACGCTCATTTCGGTAGTGGAATGAGCTTCTTCACCGGACGCTTTAGAGTGCCGCCAGTGGTGCGCACCTCAGCGGTCCGGACTTCTCCATCAGGCCCAGGGTATATGGCCTGGATGCGGCCTCGCGGCCACGGGTTGCGTGGCAGCTGGCCGTCGGCTATGAGGGCGGGGTCGCCCTCCTGCAGGCCAGGCCCGCAGCTAAGGGGCTCCCGCCGGTTTTGGAGTTCCGGCAGGTACTGCCTCGGCGACTGGCCTCCTCTCGGAAGGCCTCTCGGAGCTCTGTCTGTGTCTTGGTCGGTGAAAACGCCGTGTGATGGCGATATTCACGACCTCTATTGGTCTATTTCTTGGTGGGTGAAAGCGCCGTGTGATGGCGTCATTCACGACCTCTATTTTTCTCTGAAGATCCGGTTTCCTACCCGGCTTCTTGTCGATGGAGACTAGCCTTGTAAGAGCTGTCCCGTAACTGTCGGGCATTTCTATGGCTACTTCCCGCCATAGCATAGAGGTTTCTATGTGCCCGCTTTCTAACCGCCTTATGTCGCGGTTCAGGATGTCTTCTGCCCTCTTCTGAGGGTCAGAAGCTGGCTGTTTCGGATTGATAGCCAACGATTCTATGGCAAAGAATTCACGGAGCTGCTCGTTCAGTTCCGCGTCTCGCCCTGCGTCAACGGACTGACACCCGTTGACATAATGTAACCGCCTTATGTCGCGGTTTAGTGTGTCTTCTGCCCTCTTCTGAGGGTCAGAGGCTGGCTTTATAGCCAACGATTCATTGGCAAAGATTTCACGGAACTGCTCGTTCGGTTCCGTGTCTCGCCCTTCAACGGACTGAGTCCCGTTGACATAATCTAACCGCCTTATGTCGCGGTTCAATGTGTCTTCTGCCCTCTTCTGAGGGTCAGAAGCTGGCTTTATAGCCAACGATTCAATGGCAAAGATTTCACGGAGCCGCTCGTTCGGTTCGGTGTCTCGCCCTTCAACGGACTGAGTCCCGTTGACATAATGCACCCGCTGGCCCAGTGTCCTTGACGCGATGGGTTGATCTCTTGGTCCTCGATGGACCTCGGTGGCCAGCAGCAAATGCCAGTTGTCTTGTCCGACGAGTATCTTCGGTACTCCCGCCGGATATGTAAGCTCAGACGTCAAGTCTTGAAGGTGCCTGCATCGTGCTAGGTCCTTATGATTGACTGCCTGTGGAGACAGGTTGAGCTTCGAAATGGTGCGCGCCTTAAAGGGAACCCGATTTTTCAACTGGCTTGTGAGAACGACTGTGATTCGTCTCGATAATGGAGTATCGATCCTTGTGTTTCCTATGGCATCGATCTTCAGTGGGTCAATTGGGCCCACTGCTCCCACTCGCTGAGCGATTGCTTCGTCGATCAGCGAGACGGTAGATCCGTCGTCAAAGAGTGCGTATGTGTCTGCCTCTCCCGGCGGTCCGATAACCCGGGCCGGTATCATTTTTAGGAAAGCTTGACTCGAAACAGTTCGCGATCTGGCTACCGTCTCCTAAGACTCCTTCTTCGCTTCTGGAACAGCAGGCTTCCTTGTCCTATCTGTCTGAGGCTTCCTTGGTTTATGAAGAAGTCGGTGATGAGTAGTTCCCTTTGAGGCCACACTGCCTCTTGCTGCAGGTGTGGTCCTTACGGCGGTCTCTTAGGCAGCGATAGCACAAGTTGTATTGCTTGGCTAGCTCCCATTTCTTGTTACTTGCTGCGTTTCTGAACTTTATGAAGTCAGACGAGTAGTGACCCTCTTTGTCGCAAAGTCGACAATTGTTTATCGGCTTGGCGGTAGCTGCGTGCGTCCTCTGTATGACACGTTTTCCCGCCACGGAGTCCGTCTCTATGATGTTCTCGGGCGGGGCGAATGCACTGCAGAAGTGAGCTTGCTCTGTTATGAAGTCGCTGAAGAGTGACAGGTCTGGCAGCGACTGATACTTTTCTGTGTACGTCCTGTACCATTGTACACGTAGAGAATTGGGTAGCTTCTCAATTAACTGGCGCATCAGCTCAGCATTGAGTAAGTAGTGCCCCTTCTTGAGGGCCCGTAAAGTGACGACTCCGCTTCTGATCCGACTCGCAAAGGTGCATATGTCCTTGGGCTGTTCGTTGCAGCGTGGCAGCCCTCTGAGTCGGTCCGTGTCAGCCTGGGCTATTGAGTCGGGACGTCCAAATTGTAGCTCCAATTCTCTCATGATTTCATCCGGTTTCGCATTCCCGATGAGTTCTGAGCTCACTGTCTCCAGTGCGCGACCACGCAAGCTCCTTCTGATTCTTGCTGTGTTTTCTATGTCGCTGAAGTAGGCATAAGTTGCCTCGTAAATGGCTCGAAAAGATAGCCATTCCGTATGAGCTCCACCGAAGTTCGGCAGAGTCAAGATAACCTGCGACGCCGTTTGGTTAGGCGTCCATGGTTCGATTTTTCTGTCGGCTAGCGACGCTATAGCGGTTGTCAGCTCCGTTAGAAACGGACGGAGCGACTCTTTCGCTTCTGTTTGCCCTGGTGGCTCCGTCTTGGACGGCTCTGTCCTAGACGGTTCGATGTTAGCCTTCGTCTGTGGTTGGTCTATAAGGGTCTGGGAGTCCGCTACAGCGTCGCCGCTCGCAGGTGGAGGCCTATCTTGCTTCCCATTGGCGACGTCGTCCTCCCTCAACGGTGTGGGCTCTGGCGCCACTTCGAGCCAGGAACACACGTACTCTTCATTTGAGTCTCTGTGGAGAAGCGCCATGGCTTCTTTAAAATTAATATAGTAATTAACATAATATTCATATTTTTATCAGATTGTGTTTATTTAATTTACATCCATAAATACGTATCCAACAAGAAAACTTTAGTACTGTGCAACGCTCACTTATCATTGGATTCGTTCAAGAGTTGTAACCATCGAGCTCAGAGATGGCGTTAGCAGTCGCGTTTTGATGAAGTTATCTGCGACGTGATTGGTCGCGAATGTCTCGACTTCGCTCTGTGATCTGTGGTGTTGACTGTGAATTTGAGATACGACTCGAGTCTGGTTCTATTTGAACGACGAGAACTTTTTGCCGTAAAAAATGGACAAATCCTATAATCCTATGTACAAGAGACATTATAAACTGTTCTATTGCTCTTATTGATAGCGCGGCCGTGCCTTGAGTTTAATTTAGTGGACATTGCTGGTGGTTGTGAACTTTCTCTGCTACGCGTCATTTGGACTGTTCGCCGGCGATTTCACGCAACTCCTGAGTCCTGCTCATCCTCGTGGTCTTCTCTCGAGGAGTATTGGGAGCGACACTGGTTCTATGACAAGTTGAGTGAGCGCATTTAATACTGCACGATGGAAATACTGGTGTTTCTTGTTGGATAAATATAGGTTCACAGGTAGGGGTAGCCATTTTATAGGCATTTTCGAAAATTAGTTTTTAGTACGCAAGTACAAAAAAGGTGTTGGCTATTTACACGCCACACCATATTATGGTCCTAACGAGACGGATTGTTCCAGCTAAACAATGTTGTGTAATGCATAATCTTTGTAGGTACTCAACAGTTTATGTTAAATTGGAGTAGGTACATAAGTTGTTAGTACTTACATACAATAAATCTTAGATAGAAAACGATCTTAGATTTACTTAATAAAACAATACGCAATAATTGTAACCGGCACATAATTCTTAGTGCCTATTTGTATTACTTATACTCGTAATTCTTACTGTTACATACAAGTAGGTAGTACATATTATTTAGTACATTTTCTACTTTGTACCTAAAAGTAACACGTAATAAATTAATAATTGTAGGTAGTCGGTACATAATTGTTAGTGCCTATCTACGTTACTTATAATTCTTACTGTTTATTTCATATACGTGCAAGTAGGTAGTACATATTATTTAGTACATTTTCTCCTTTGTACCTTTATACTTACCTTACGGGTTTTGTGGTTGTTTTGTAATTACTTACCTACTCGATTGGTTTGTGTTTGTGTATCTGATAATTATAAAGATAAGTACCTGCGTGCGATCGCAGATACACTTGTGCTTTGTAGCGTACCTAGGTATAATAATGGCCTATGTGTAGTAGTAATAAGTGCATCATTTGTGTATTTGTGATCGTGATATTGCATTAGTACAAGTAGGTATTTACCTACTCGATATTTACGAATAGATATTTACCTAGTATTCGGTAGGTAACGATTATTTGTTAAAATGGCGTTAAACCAGAGCTTTCAAAGTACCTCAGTATCTGAATCGAAGTTGAAAATATTGATTTGTAAAAAGGAGGCTATCTTTAACAGGCTGAATAATGTTTACGGTTTGTCTAAGAATATTTCGAACTTTGAGTCAAGATCGAATGAGAATTTTATGGCGGAATCGGAGATGATAGATGAGTATCGTGTGAAAGTCGAACTCTTAATTGACGAAATTAACGAGATAAATTTAACTATCGACACAGATGCGAAACCGAGTTACAATGACTTGGTCAGTTTCGATGATTTGTACAGTCGAGTAAAACGTGTAAGAAATAAGATATAAGGTACTACTACTGAAACATACACGGATTCAGCCACGAAATACTCAAAAGCTTCAAGCGGAATAAAATTACCGCCGATCGAGCTGCCTAGTTTTGACGGTAGAATCGAGAGCTGGCCTATATTTTATGAATCATTCAAGTCGAACATTCACGATAACGATCAGCTGTCGGACTCGCAACGTGTGCAATATTTAGTTGGTAAGCTCACACATAATGCGCAGAAGGTCCTCGCGGGTATTGTACCTACGGGTGACACGTACCACGTCATATGGGACAGTTTGGTTAAAAAATATCAGGACAAACGCGCATTAGGTACGCATTACTTAAATAACATTTTTGACTTAAAACATTGTCAGAACACGGCTGATAGTCTCGACTCTTTTATAGAGAAATATTCTGCGTCTATTTCGGCATTGAAACAATTAAACATGCCCGATTTGTCCGATTTTATATTGATGCATTGTGCACTAAAAAAGATGGACGTTCAGATTACGCAGGCATTTGAACTGTCGATTAAGGATAAGGAAATTCCGTCTTATAAAGATTTGATAACATTTGTTCAGACTCAAGTAAAAATATTAGAAAGATCGCATGCGAATAATTCGAGTTCTTTGTCGAATCCGCGCGCTAAGTTCAATACGAACAAACAAACGTCATCGGTCGCCGTACGCGCAAATGCTTTCGTTACGAGTAATAAGTTAACTACAAATGAAACTCACTCTTGTGTTCTGTGCAATAAGGCCGATCACTTGCAACTTGCCGAATGTTTATCTTTTAAGGGGATGGAATCGCCTAAGGTACGGTTTGATTATATTAAATCGAAACAAGGCTGCGTCAATTGCCTAAGTGTTTCTCACACTGTGTCGGCCTGTACGGCTCCCGCTAATTGCGAAAAATGTAAGAATAAGTGGCATCATACTTATTTACATTTCGATAAAAAATATAATAATAACCAAAAGTCGAATATGAAATCGACCAAGACGCATATTCAAACATCTCAAGTAATGTCTACCGATTCTTGTGTCTCTGCGACATGCGTCGCCTGTGCGCCCGCTCATGTCCCGGCTATTTCCGCGGTCCCGTCCGCGCTCGGCTCGTGCGATGGCGCGTCCGCTGCAAACGTGCCACAGCGTAGCGAATTCAGTAGCACAGATTCGTTAATGTCACAGGAACCTTCCCTATGTTTGAATGCGAATTCCAAGGCTGATGCTAGTACCATACTTTTAGCTACTGCACAGGTCTACGCAAAAGTAAATAATAGTAATAATAAAAAGATAGTTCGTTGCTTGATTGATAATGGTTCACAAAATCATCTGATAACGTTGGAATGTTGCAAGAAACTCAACATACCCGTTGTTCCTTTGAATAATTCTGTAATCAGAGGAATTGGCCTATCTTCTCGACCTATACACGGATATGTGGATTTCGAGATTGAGTCTAGGGTTAGCTCACATGATAAATATAAATTACATGCATTAGTCGTTGACTGCATAACCGACCAGTTGCCCTCACATATAATTGAAAAATGTGACATGGCATACTTATGTAACTTATCGATGGCTGACCTAACCTGGAATATTCCTGGCAATGTAGAGATTGTGATTGGAGCACAATTGTTCCCACATATTTATCTCGGTCATAAAATAAATTCCGGGTCTCAAGCGCCACCTGCTTTGTTGACTTCATTCGGATACGTGCTGATGGGTGACTTTCCCAGTAGTGCTACAGTCCCATATTCTCGAGGCGAGTCTTCGTTTTCTGCATTCGCTTTAAATGAGTTGGACTCTTCATTACAGAGGTTTTGGGAGTTAGAGGAGATTCCGTCGAAGGGTTTTTTGAGTCCAGAGGAAACTGAATGTGAAAATTTGTTCACTGCGTCTGTGTCACGTGACAATGAATGCCGTTATTCGGTCGCATTACCCTTTTGCGCAGCTCCCGATAATTTAGGTAACTCCCGAAATGCTGCTCATCGTCGATTTGTCTTACTGGAGAAGAAGTTCGCGAAAGTACCTGGACTGCGAGACAACTATAATACTGTTATAAATGAGTATATTGATAAAGGTTATCTTTCTGAAGTTTCCGATTCGAATATCAGTAGTGATGGATATTACATTCCTCACCACGCGGTTGTTAAAAAGGATAAGCCCCACCCACGTATTGTTCTAGACGCTAGTGCAAAGACGCATACCGGTTTGTCCCTTAATGATGTACTGCATGCTGGACCCAACTTGCAAGCTGATTTATTCCTGTTGTTATTGGAATTTAGATTGTTTCCTATCGCAATGACGGCAGATGTGCAGCAGATGTATTTACAGGTTGGTGTTCCTGAGGACCATCGTAAATATCTGAGGATATTATTTCGATTTAGCGAGACTGAGGAGATTCGAACATTTCAGTTCAATCGTGTTCCGTTCGGGCTGAAATGCAGCCCATATTTGGCAATGAAAACTATTCACCGGCTAGCCTCAGACATGGCCACCGAGTTTCCGGAGGCTGCTTCTGTAGCAAAATATAAATTTTATATGGATGATCTTGTGTATTCTGTGGAAGATATTCAGTCAGCTGTTCGTTTAGCTGCAGAACTCATAGCGTTGTTCAAGTCCGGTTGCATGGATTTAATAAAATGGACAAGTAATTCATCGACTCTGTTGGATAATCTCCCAAACTCGCATCGTAGCTCCATCAATTTTGATGAAAGTGATAATACTTGTTCGAAGGCAAAGGTTTTGGGTCTATCTTGGGATCCAGTTGAGGATAGATTCTCTTTGACAACAATAGATATACAAGAAAAATGCACAAAGAGAAATATATTGTCAGTTATAGCTCGCTTGTTTGATGTTTTAGGCTTAGCAGCACCAGTAATATTATATGCTAAGCTGCTCATCAAGGAGTTATGGCTTGCCAAGATTGGATGGGATGATACTCCACCCGAAATCATTATTCGGCGTTTCTCTGTTCTCATGCAGGAATTCTCACTGCTATCTATGCTGAAGATTCCTCGTCATGTGGGTGTGCTTAGCTCCGGAGACGTAGTTGTCGTAGGTTTCTGTGACGCGAGCTTGAATGGCTACGGCTGTGTTATATATTTACACGTGACTGATTCCTCTGGAAACATATCAGTCCGATTACTGTGTGCCAAGTCTAAAGTTTCTCCTACAAAAATAACGACGTTGGCCCGTTTGGAGTTGTGTGCAGCGGTCTTGATGTCCAAATTGATCAAGACTGTACTTGACACTTATCATGCGCGCATTCAGATAGCAGGTGTGTATGCCTTTTCGGACTCCACTATAGCTCTTTCATGGATTTGCTCTTCCCCACATCGTTGGTCCATTTTTGTGGGGAATAGAGTCGCGCAGTGTCAGGAAAATCTAGCTCCTCATAACTTCTATCATGTCACCGGTGCAGAAAATCCAAGCGATTGCCTTTCGCGCGGTCTACTGCCGTCCCAATTGGTCTCCCAAAGTCTTTGGTGGAATGGCCCTCAATGGCTTCAATGTCCTCCCAGTCGATGGCCGATTCGTAAATTTACACCCTCTGATATTGGAGAATTACCGGAGCATAAAACAAATGTAATGACTACCATTGTACAGGTAGAGCAGTCGTCATTATATGAGCTGTCTCAAAATGTGTCTTCTTGGGACAAACTGTTAAGAATTACAGTGTATGTCCTCCGTTTTATTAAGAAAATTAATAAACCATTCAATGTGGTCGAAAATTTGTCGGTTGCCGAGATTGCTATAATTCAAACCATTCAAAAAATACATTTTTCAGACGACATCAAATTAATTAAGAAAGGCAATCAACCTTCAAAGAAATTGCGAAACCTCTCAGTTTTTATCGACACTGAAGGAACTTTACGTATAGGAGGACGTCTTTCACGGTCAGACTTGCCGTTTGAGGTTAAGCACCCTGTGCTTTTCCCTAAACATGAACATGTCGTGGATTTGATCATCAGACATTTTCACGAATTATACTGTCATGCCGGTCCTGGGCTTCTGATGTCCATTGTGCGACAGAAATTCTGGATATTGGATGCCAGAACAGTTATTAGAGCACAAGCGCGTAAGTGTAATGCTTGTTTCCGTGTTAATCCCTCTCATCTGACGCCAAAATGGCAGATTTGCCTCCTTGTCGTATAACGGAAGCCAAGGCATTCGTGCACACGGGCGTTGATTACGCTGGCCCACTACGAATTCTTCTTTCACGTCGACGTGGACAACATGCTCAGAAGGCATACATATGTTTATTTGTGTGTCTTGTTACCAAAGCAGTTCATATTGAACTTGTCACTGAACTTTCAAGCGACTGCTTTTTAGCCGCTTTCAAACGCTTTATTGCACGTCGTGGGCCTGTGTCCTGCATGTATTCAGACAACGGTACCAATTTTGTCGGTGCACGTGCACAGTTAGATGAGATATATAATTTGTTAATCAACTCACAACATAATGCGACTTTAAAGCGAGAACTCGAAAAACATCGCATCGAGTGGAAAATGATCCCACCTCGTGCGCCGCATTTTGGTGCAATATGGGAAACAAATGTAAAAAGTTTAAAGACCCACCTTTATAGGGTAATAGGCAACCAACTGCTGACTTACGAAGAATTACAAACTGTGCTGGTGCAGATAGAGTGCGTAATGAACTCAAGACCTTTAGGTGTAATCAGTTCAGACCCACATCCTGAGATTCTGACACCGGCCGGCACATTTCTTAATGTCCACTCCTCTGTCATATTTACCAGCTTCAGATTTATCTGACTCGCGCATCAATCTCGTAAAGCGTAAACACTTATTGGATAATATAGTGGCCTCCTATTGGAAGAGATGGCGTACTGAGTATTTGCACACCTTGCAAGTCAGACAAAAGTGGCAAAACAATGATTGTCCCATTCAACTGGGCACCATCGTATTGATTGGACAAGATGATGCTCCTCCATTATCGTGGCCTCTGGGAGTTATTACTGAAATCTTCCCTGGGATTGATGGTATTGTTCGGGTGGCAACTGTCAAGACTAGGCATAGCTTTTTTAAACGTCCAGTCGTCAAACTATATCCGTTACCCAATCAATAACCTAACCATATAAGAAAACTCTTCAAATCTTAAACCGTAGATTTACTGACAGACAATTATTATATTGTTAATAAACCAATAATACGATGATTTGAGATCTTTTAGATTGTAAAGTAACTGTTAAAATAAAGTAAGTCCATGTTCTCTTATAGTTCAGTGACTGAAGTAGGATCATATTATCTGTAATATAAATATTGTTTAATATAATATATAGTATAGGAAAGACTTCTTTACTCAACATTGTTTAACTGTGTGACTGTTCTGCTCGTGTTGGAAAGTCTTGCGACCTTCCAAGGCGGGGTGCATGGAGAAGCGCCATGGCTTCTTTAAAATTAATATAGTAATTAACATAATATTCATATTTTTATCAGATTGTGTTTATTTAATTTACATCCATAAATACGTATCCAACAAGAAAACTTTAGTACTGTGCAACGCTCACTTATCATTGGATTCGTTCAAGAGTTGTAACCATCGAGCTCAGAGATGGCGTTAGCAGTCGCGTTTTGATGAAGTTATCTGCGACGTGATTGGTCGCGAATGTCTCGACTTCGCTCTGTGATCTGTGGTGTTGACTGTGAATTTGAGATACGACTCGAGTCTGGTTCTATTTGAACGACGAGAACTTTTTGCTGTAAAAAATGGACAAATCCTATAATCCTATGTACAAGAGACATTATAAACTGTTCTATTGCTCTTATTGATAGCGCGGCCGTGCCTTGAGTTTAATTTAGTGGACATTGCTGGTGGTTGTGAACTTTCTCTGCTACGCGTCATTTGGACTGTTCGCCGGCGATTTCACGCAACTCCTGAGTCCTGCTCATCCTCGTGGTCTTCTCTCGAGGAGTATTGGGAGCGACACTGGTTCTATGACAAGTTGAGTGAGCGCATTTAATACTGCACGATGGAAATACTGATGTTTCTTGTTGGATAAATATAGGTTCACAGGTAGGGGTAGCCATTTTATAGGCATTTTCGAAAATTAGTTTTTAGTACGCAAGTATAAAAAAGGTGTTGGCTATTTACACGCCACACTACTCTGTCATCCATATAATCCGCTTCAGAAGCTTCTTCTTCTGCTCTTTGAAGGGCTAACTGTGCAAGCTCCAACTTAATTTTCAGTAAGTCTTCGCGTGCTTTTGAGATTCTTCTCTGTGACCGGGTCGTCTTGCTTGTAGACGGCGGTCTCCTATGTTCGTTACGGGCGTCACCCCGGGTAGCCATTATTTCTCCTTGTACAAAGGTCTTATCTTGGATCCTTTGTTTTCTATCAGAAGGCTTCAGTGTTCCATCTGAAGATCCTTCTGCTCTCGATGCCTTCCTGCATGTGTTCGGTTCCTGTGGTTCCTCTTCTTGGTATGTGGGCGTGTTGTCACCTATCTGTGACACGGTTGGGCTCCTGTTCGGTACGGACTGTTCAGTCCCATCAGTGGTTGTCGGCGAGCGTGGGGGCAATGGATGGTGTATGCCTGCACCCGGACGCTCCATGGCGACTGTCCACGCCTCAGGTCTCTTGTCTTGCGATCTGGTTATCGGCATTCTTGATTGGTCGGAAATGTCAGCTCGAAACGGTTAAGTCCAACTCTAGACTTCAGTACGATTGGGTTAAGTCTATTTTCGAGCTTCGAAACGGCTATGTCCAAGTCCAGTCTTCGCTTCAAGACGTCAACTCGAAACAGCTAAGTCCAAACTTCAAATGTTTCTTGAAGACTGCTAAGTCGTAACTCCGGGTTAAGTCCAATTTCAGTCGTTGACTCGAAGAGGGTTCGCTTCCTTTTTCAAAATTGAAAAGTAACTCTAAACTCCGGGTTAACTTTTAACTCCGGGTTAACTCTGACCCTCTTAACTCCGGGTTATCCTTCAGACTATAAGTTTCTATTCAGTCTTCATAACTATAAGTCCCAAATCAGCTTCAAACTGCTATGTTGACACGACACAGGTTCACTATATTACTATCGACCCACAAGGGGAAAGCACTTGAGTAAGTTTTCACTGTACTTACTGTTTTCTCAGTGTCAACCTGTCCAGCAGCCTCCAAGGATGACCAGCTGAGCTGATACCAATCGCAGAACCTTCCGTCTAACACTTGACGTTAGTAGTCAGTCCAGACTCCAGTTATGGAAGCTCCAAGCTTCGATCGAGAACTTCTATCTCGTATATGACTATTTGTTTCCAAACAAATTCTAAGTCAATAATAAGTCTTCAGCTATAACGCTTCAAGAAATTTACAGGAACTATTTTTCGTTATATTTTTTATAGAACAAGTCGCCCACACGACTATACAATATGCCTCTGTGTGTAAGCCTCTTCTAGGATAGCGCTTCAGCGATAATCCTTCAGCTGTAATCCTTCAGGAATTCTATGAACGTCGTATGTTCGTTCTATCTCCTAAACAAGCTCTCAACACGCTGTATATGAAATTTCCGATTGTGAAATTTCAGCTATAACTCTTCAGGCTGTACTTATTCGTTCAAGATACAGTTTCTATTTAATTCTCAGTTACTGCTGTTTCTCAGTATGCAGGTTACACAACAGAGACAACAAAAAAATCCGTCTTTTTACGACGGTAATCTAATCGGAACGGTATGCTTCTCTGGAAGCAGCTAAGCACCACAGGAAACGGCTCAGGAACGGCAGTTGCGTCCCAGCAAAATGGTTGTGTTCTAGAGCTAGTCCACGCGTGGGTCCCAATCCACACGTGCACTTTTCACTCCGGTAGTCGCTCTAGAAGCTTCTACTAACCAAGGTCAAACGTACGCGCGCCTTTTGACGACACTAATCTCCCAGTTACTGGGTTTCTACACTATGTTTTTGACTGTTAAAGAAATATGATCTTAACCTCGACACTTGTAAGGTTTACGAGATGGACGTCAGGTTTCTTTATTCACTGGAACTTTTCTCACGAACGTAACGTTACGTACCCCGGTCGGTACTTTGTGTGGGTGTGTAATCTTACCAGATTTATATTGAGGTTACATACGTTCTCAGCAATGGTCGTCAGGCTTCTTTGTTCTCAGGAATTTTCACTGGCTTGGGCCTCGGTTTTCTTTGTTCTCAGGCACAAGCTTCACAGGAACGATACGTTTGACATTCGATAAAGAAATAGGAATGTAACCCCACTTGACAAGGTTACGGGACGTCAGTCTTCTTTGTTCTCAGGAACGGGACAACGGTTTTCTTTGTTCTCAAGAACTAGGCTCTTCCTATTGGCCTGTATTTTCACTGGAACCCAGGACGCCAGGCTTCTTTGTTCACTGGAACTAGGCTCTTCCTATTGGCCTGTATTTTCACTGGAACCCGGGACGCCAGGCTTCTTTGTTCACTGGAACTAGGTTCTTCCTATTGGCCTGTATCTTCACTGGAACGCTGCATAGGTCGTTTGCTCAAAAATTCGGCTTGACAGGACCAGCAAATGTACGCCGAGGGAAATTAAAGACTTGAATTCTCCTCAGGACTTTTCACTGGCCAAAAGCGACGCTTCTTCATGGTCTTCGTTACTCAAATTGACGTGGATTTGACTTATTGAGAAATAATGGCTACAAATTGGATGGTGCCTATGTGCACTATCCTTCTACCAAACTTGACCGTAACGACGACCTCAAATCAGCGAGCGCGCATAAACTTTAGTTAAGAAATTAATCACTACAGCTATTCACTAGAAACCGACAGAAACTCCCCTTCTACTGAACCGATATTGATGAGACTTGTGTCTCTGGATAGGTCTTGTGAAGACCTTCCCTCCGGACCTTGGTCCAGGTCCATAGATGCTACCTTCAGGGAGCTCTTGCGTGGATAACGCCTAATAAGGGGAAGTTCTGTCAATTTGTAGCTTTACACGCTACTTTCTATTACATTGGTGCACTTTAGTGCCAGGGTACCAGCGAGGGACTTGTAGCCCTACTCCTGGACCCTCGATCTGTGACAGTTCCATAGCTTCATCTGTCACTTTCACGGGCACAGCCACGTGAAAGTGCGAAAGCATAGCTTCTGTGCCTGTTTTCGGTATATAAAGTGAGTTTATACTCGAGCTGGTGGGCGGATCCGCATTCACCAACCATCATCAGATAGCCCTCGCGATGAGCCATCCCATGGTGGAAGTCCGGTGGATACAGCTCCAACCCTCGATCCAGTATTCACTCTGATGTGGTCGAAGATGCGAGAAAACCATGGAACCTCTTACTTTATTAAGTCGGTTAGTTCCCTAACCACCAGAGCTAGGCTCCTACCAAGCTGGTTGGGAAGCTGGAGAATTGGGCTATCGAATGGTGGTACTCTGAAGGGTGTACC
Organism: Orthosia cruda; assembly: GCA_964057195.1. Lineage (NCBI taxonomy): Eukaryota > Metazoa > Arthropoda > Insecta > Lepidoptera > Noctuidae > Orthosia > Orthosia cruda. The sequence goes on along the minus strand of OZ059833.1, from coordinate 35,031,019 downwards.
ACCAGCCCTTCTGGTTCTTTTGTTGCCGGGAAGCGGCCGAAACAAGAAATGTCGTGTTGTTCCACGGCTTTAACGCCTCTGTGTGTGTATGTGAACTATATATTAGCTTTGTGTTGTGACTGAGTACAGGTGCCTGCCTGAGGGTCTCCGAAGGTAATGCTTCAGATAGCATATCAATAGTCCTTCAGGCACCAAGTGTGTCTGAAGGTAGTGGGCCCTCTGACAGACGCATAGAAACGTCCATGCTGGCACATACAGACACATTATTTCAAGTAAGTAAGATCTATGTACTAGAATTACATAGACGCCATCTATATATAGGGCCTGGACACAGTTCCAGGTCACCTAGAAGCGCTAAATCGCTTATAACGGTTTTTCTATTTACTTCCTTGAGCAAAAGCTGGCTATGTACTGTTGTTATGTACAGTTTTTCAGTCATAGCACCAAGGTATACTATCTAGAATACCTAGATGGTGTTTCCTAACAAAACAAATGTGTAAGGTAAATAATACGATTGGTAGGTGGGCAGAGCGCACCTATCGATACTTGCGGCCCAGCCATTTTAGGGGGGTCCAAAATAAGTAAACAAACATTTTTTATGATTACAGATTCGTGGTACACAGGAGGAGGGTAGCCCACCTTTGGTGGGTTCACCGGTACCTTAGGACCCCTGTCACCCAATAAGATTGGTGACAGGTGCACAAGCTTAGGGCTCACCCCAAGTACACACCTCCCAGTCACACCCGGCTGGGAGGGTAGGATTGCACACACCCCCGGGCCCATCCACCCGGGGAAGACTCCCCTTATCGGCTTCACCGCAAAAATTTATAATGTCGCTCGCACTATGCGTCGACATTCTCCAAGAAATCCTCTTGAGCGACCCGAAACTCAAGAAAAAGTTTTCCGCAGCATTTAAAGCTGCCACAATCCCCACCCGATTCGGGCCCGATTGTGGCCTCTCTTAAGGCTTACAAGCCATTCCCAGATGAAGACTCAACAAGGTCGCCCTCACCCACTCCCCCAGTCAGGTCTACTCCAAGACCTAAAACCCCAACCCCCGCTCAGGACGCTCCATCGTCCAATAGCCAGGCCAATGAGCCATATTCCCGCCCAGTCTCCCCTATGGAGCTTACCCCTTTCCCCGAGGATCATCATAACGATGAATCACGGGACTCCTCCTCCCCCTCCACCTCCTCAGGTGAGGACGACTTCCAAGTCGTAGGAGGTAAGAGGAAGAAGAAAGCCTCAGCCCAGGCCTCCAAGGCCAAAAAAACCTTTGTCGTGACCCCGTTTGCGTCACCCATCGCCTCCCCTTGCACTTCTCCTGTGCCGACAGGTACCCAACCCGCCCCCACTACCCTTCCCAGCGGACTAATCGCGCCCCTAGCCCCACTGCCGCTACTATGAAGAAAGCAAAGCCCCCACCGCCGATATTCCTCCAGGATAAGGCAAAGTGGACTGACGTGTCCAATCTCTGCTCCCAGAGCAAAATCCAATTCAACAGTGCCCGTGCCTGCCAGCAGGGCTTTAAAATCCTTGTCCCAACCTCCCGCGACTACCGGGAGCTGACCCACCTACTTAAAGTGAGGAAGTATTCCTTCCACACGTACTCTCTCCCCGAGGAGAAGACCACTAGGGTAGTTATCCGTCGGATCCCTAAGGAGATCCCGACCTCCTGGCCCAAAACATCCCAGTCATAGCGGTCCACCGCTTGCACAAAGCAAGAGATGGACAACTGTACGACATGGTAGTGGTGGAGTGTAGCCCTACCGTATCCCATAATCCCATCTTCGGGATTAAAACTGTATGCTCCCTTGCATCTCGATAGAGAAGCCCTACCGTCCCACCATTGTCGGGCAGTGTCACAACTGCCAACTCTATGGCCACTCTCAGGCCAACTGTTTCGCAACCCCCAGGTGTGTTAAATGCTTGGGGGATCATGGCACCAAGGACTGTCCCCGTCCTAAGGACCACTCAGACTGCACCGCGCATCCAAGCTGCGTGCTCTGTGGCCAAATTGGGCACCCCGCCAGTTACCGGGGTTGCCCAAAAGCCCCCAAACTTGCGCCTAAAATAGCCAAGGAATTCAACTCTCGCCTTCAGCGTGTAACCTCCTCTGCGAGCCTACCCTCCTCGCAAATCCCCCAAAAAAAAAAAAGCTGAATGCCACTCTGGCAACAGCGACCTCTCAACCCCAGCCCATTCCAGCACTGATGGAACTTAACGTTCCAGTGCCTAGCCCACTCTCGGCCACAGCAGCCCCGGCGCAAACCAACAAGGTGGCCTCCACCGCCGTCGTTGGCAAGCGCCCTCCCCCTGTAGTTCAACCCGGCCAGGGCTCCTATCGTTGTGTCGCTGAGACCATCTTCAACGCATACGCGATATGGATGACCCCAGAGGTCCGAGCCCTTCACGCTGAGTTAACAAACCCAGCAACCCCCATAGACCCCATCTCTTGCCTCGCAATCTTCTCGAGGTATCCCTCCATTACCAAGGAGCTTGACAGCCTTGTGTTTGTCAACGGAACATGGGTACGCAATTGAGAAGCAATTGCCTGAAGCCCAGATCCCTTAGGTTAGGTTTCTTCAATGCATTACTACTCAGCGTGATGAGATTGCCACGTTCCTTCGCGATCATCTTTTGGATATCTTCCTCGTTCAGGAGACCCTTTTAAAGCCCCACCGCCGCGATCCTAAAATTGCCAACTATCGCATAGTTTGCAACGATAGGACGCGCTGCCACGGTGGTGGCACTCTCATTTACTACAAAAATGAGCTCCATTGTAGCATAGTCACCCCACCCGACCCCACTTCGTACCTAGAGTACTCAGCCTGTCGGCTAGGAATGACTGGTCATCAGTCTATCACCATAATCTCCGCCTACTGCCCTCCACACCAAGCGTTCGGGAGATAACCCAAACGGTCTCAAACAAGACCTTACTACCCTCTTCGGCATGAGTGACTCTGTTATCCTAGCAGGTGATCTCAATGCTAAAGACCCATCCTAGAACAGTACCATTATTTACCCTAGAGGAAAGTTGGTACGGAGCCTATGCTCAACCCTCCATTATGATGTCCTCGCTCCGATGAGCTTCACTCACTTCCCGGATAATGTTAACCATAGACCGGATGTTCTCGATGTAGCTCTGCTTAAGAACGTTAACCTTCAGTTACGCTCTTAAGAAGCGATAGACGAACTAGATTCAGATCACCGTCCCGTGATCTTACATCTAGGTAGTCGCTCAGGCCTCCCAGATCCAGGACAGCCACCCCCTACTAAAAAGATCACCGACTGGAGGAAAGTAAGTGCCAAACTGAAATCCGACAAGTCCCCCAGTTAGACTCAATCCCCAATGTCCTAAACTCAGTCGCTGACACGACAGCGGCGATCGACTCGCTTACAGCTCACGTACAATCTGTCCTGAACGAATGTTAAAGGGAGGTTCCAGTGCTGGACCCCCAGCAAGGAAAACTCCCGGACGATGTACGCAGGCTGATAACCAAGAAGAACGCAGCTATCCGTCATTACAGGAACTTTCCCTGTGTTGCAAACAGAACTCACATGCGTAACTTGCAGCAAGCTGTAAAGGAACGTACTGCTAAGCACCGTTCTGCGTCATGGAATAAGATTCTGAGCGAACTAGAGCCCACCCACCATGCCTTCTGGCAGCGGAGATTACGCTCCACTGAAGACCATGCCAAGCCCCCGATTATTCACCCCGATAAGAGTGTAGCATTCGAAAACTCTGAAAAAGCCGAATGCCTGGCTGACAGCCTCGAATTTCAATGCACACCCAGCTTCCAACCAGTAGACCAAGCTCACCTAGACATGGTAGACGCTGAAGTCGAACGTAGGACCTCTCTTCCACCCGTTGAAGACCCTGATGACCCGCTACCTCCCGTCACCCCATACGAAGTAGAGAAGGTCATCAAAAGGCTTCACTCTAACAAAGCCCCGGGCTTAGATGGCATCACCAATAAGGTGTTGAAACTCCTCCCTCACCATATAATACTGCTAATGACGGCCATATTCAACGCTGCATTAAGCAAAAATATCTTCCCCCAAGCCTGGAAACAGGCCACTGTGATAGGCATCCCTAAACCGGGTAAACGCAAATCGGAGCCTACCAGTTATCGTCCCATCAGCCTACTCAACTCCCTCGGAAAGGTCTATGAGCGGCTTATTTATAAGCGGCTCAAAGACTTTGTCGAGCGAAAGAGCCTTATCCCCCACGAGCAATTAGGCTTTCGTTCCGAACACTCTTACCCCCCACAAGTTCACCGCATCGTTGAACACACTATTGCTGGTTTCCAGCGTGGTCTGATGACGGGTGCCTTGTTCTTCGACATAGCGAAAGCGTTCGACAAAGTCTGGCACAATGGCTTAATTTATAAGCTATACAAACTCAAAATGCCAGATCGTCTCGTGCTCATCTTACGAGACTGGATGTCGGACCGAGCTTTCCGCTATCGTGTCGAGGGAGAACTCTCCTCACCTCACCCCATACGAGCCGAAGTGGCTAAAGGCCCAAGGCTGCGTATTATCCCCCATTGCCTTCACGCTGTACACAAGCGATATGAAAAAACCAAAGAGAGCCAGTTGGCACTATTCGCTGACGACATGGCCCTTTATTACACTGGCCGAAGACCCAATGCCATAGCCCTAAAACTCCAGAGAGCCGCCAACACACTGGCCAAGTGGTTTCGCCTCTGGAGAATAGAAGTCAATCCAGACAAAAGCCAGGCTGTCCTCTTCTCGAGGCCTGACCGAAAATACAATAATAGATATAAAAACCCCCACCCCCCCAAACCCATAACCATGTACGGCAAGCCGATCCCTTGGGAATGGCAAGCCAAATACCTAGGTGTCACCTGTGACAACCACCTCACTTTCGCCAAGCACATAAAGACGGCGCGCTCGCGAGCCACCTTCGCTATGGGCAGACTTTATGGGATGGTGAACGCAAGCAGCGGCTTGTCACTTAGGTGCAAGCTGCGCATTTCCACTGCGGTCATCCGTCCCAACATGACCTATGCATGCGCTGTCTTCGCACACGCTAAGCCCCGTCACATTCACAAGCTTCAGGTTATAAAAACCGATTCCTCCGAAAAATCACTGGAGCCCCCTGGTTCGCTCGGAACCAGGAACTCCATGTCGATCTCAGAATCCCCACAATACAGCAGTTTATGAAACGCATTACCATACGCTTTTTCGACTCTGCTGTCAACCATAGTAGCCCCCTAATTCAAGCGGCCTCCCGCTACGAACTCTCCCAAATATCTAAAGTTCGCCCACCAAGGCTCACTCTCTCAACCCCCGATGACGCCACTACCCTGTTCCAAGAGAGCAACCCAAAGACCAGCACAATTCGCAAACAAAGACCGCCTTCGTTCCGCCCTCGCCGCCGAGGCCCGCCGCGACGTCCCCAACAAGATATACAAGCCAGCCCGCGTAACGCTGGCCATAGTTAAATTATATTTAGTTAATTGGAGTTTCTTGTCCGTTCTTCTCCACGTAGGCTTTTTCCGAACGGATGGTAGAATTACTTTTACTAGATCCAGCCCTAGCTGTCCCCCCAGCGACGCCCTGAGCCGAGGTTCGACCCCACAGGGGGTAGCCCTTAGCGTGGTCGCTTAGTTTTAGTATTTTTGTGCCTGGCTGGAGGCTATATAGCTTAGTCTCCACAGGAAAGCCCGGTTAAGCAATAGCCGGTCACTCTGACCGAGTTGCGAGACGCCGAATAGAAAAAAAAAAAACTGACTGCTCATTTCGAACTAAACGGTCTTGGCGACCGGTCGTTTTTACGGAATTTGAATTTGTTTTGAATTTGTTTTCTTTCCGTAACTACCGCGTTCAGTATGTATGTAATGATTCTAATTTACTTGTTAGACCCCATATTACCTTAATACATACTGATATACACTAAAACATAATGTTTAGTGCCTCAAAGAGGGGAATGAAATTCTATGTTCAAAAAAACTATAAAAGAAAAATTCTCGTCTAAAATTGTTTTGTACGAGCTAGCGCGCTGGGGTAAGCAGACGTATGTTTGTTCATAACATTTTTATATCTACAAACTATTCTAATATTGTTTGTGACGCCTCGTCGCGAACAAAGTTATTCGTTCATTTACCTCTTTTTAATATTACTGATTCAGGAAGGACAATACAAAAATAAATACTTAGAAATAGTGATGCAAAAGAAAAATAAAACGTCGATATTTGCACTGTAATGAATTAAATCTAATTATGGAATGAATAAAAATATGGTTTTTAACGGAATCAAAAAATAATGTCAAAGCTAACAACTTTTTTTGGTTGTTTTGTCCTGGATTTCAAATTCTCTCTTTAACGACCCAGGACTGGACGGATTGTTTTTATTATTTTCTGTGATGTGATATCGATATCATTGTTATTCTATTTGACATGTATAGAAGTTGTACAAATACAAATATCGACATTTTAGGTATCGATAAATTTGGTTCTGTATATTGTTGCAACCTTAGCTGAGAGTGTGGTGTTTATCGATTGAGGCGCTTGGTGACACTGCTCATAAGTGCGTCCCAAACTGCGCACGCGACGTTCACCATGACCAACAATAACACCAGTACATATGACAACGACACCAGTGATTACGAAAGCATTGAATACGATATAAGTGAAGAATACACAGTTGAAACCGATATTTATTTACCAACATATTAGATTGCAATGTACGCATGGATCATTGCGTTCCTTGTGTCTTCAGCAGCAATTATTTACGGAGTGACATCGTGGTGCATCATCAAGAATTTTCGCCATTTCAGAAACTATGTATTTCTCAGCGCAAACATAGCAAGTGGCATTCGTTTTTTAATGCATGTTGTGATCATAATAGTAATGATTTATTACGAGGAAACAATGGAAAACCACCCAGAAATATGGACAGTATTTTTCTCTCTAATGTTGTACTTTTACTTATCGAGCCATTGTTGGTTACTAGTGTTGTGCTACATTTTTTATGTGCATTTTGCGAAAGTTTTTCATATTAACATTCGTAGGAAGTACCTTAAAAGTAGCATATTCGCCTGGGGCTTACCGTCTGTGATATTAGTTATTAACCTCGTTGCTAAGCTGTTTTTGAATAAGTATTATACGATAAAACCAATAACATATCCTATTGTTATATCTATAACGTTAATACCTGTAGTAATAGGTTTGTTTCTTTACATATCAGTTTTATATTCACTATGCCGCAGTAGTGAAGCTGACTCTGGAACATCTATTACCAAACGGCATCGATTTTACATAGCAACGCTGATATTTGTTTTGGGCAAATTTTTATGTTTAATCAATTTACTCGAGATATTTAATCAAGGGACAATTATCGTTCATCTCAGAGAGATGGCAGGAGAAATGTTACACGCCTCAGTTTTGGCTGTATATTTTATAATACTTAAGTGTAATCGGGAGATGTGGCAAGAATTTAGAATTAAAAGATGCACGCAAAAAAAAATGTCGTTAGAAGTGTAAATATTTAGGAAATATTTAATCTTTGTGTATTGATTGTATTTTATCATGTACAAATTAATTTTATTGTATCCTGTTCAAAAAACCTGAAAAGTGCGCGTACGGACCCCTGAAATAAGTCAAATGAAAGTGTATCGTACCTATAATGCAAAATTAATATTTAGCGAATTTATAAGTAAGTGCATAAATAATTATGTACATAAATAGTAGTTTTTTGTATCTTCTTTAACCGAAACAAAATTAAATAATTTATTATTTAAAAACTTATTTCCTTTTTTAAACTAGCTGGTACCTGACACGTCTTCTGTTGTACTATACCTATTATCTGCGCGCAAATACACATACAATTGCAATAAGTTGTCATAGTTAAATCAGTTAAGCTAACGCTACCTAACTTCGGGGAAAACAGGAGTTATGTTTCGTGTGTTTGTGTTATATATGAATAGTATGGAAGCGCGTAATACAAAAAAACAAATGTTTATAAATAAACATTTTTGTTTATAAATATTTATTTATTATATACTTTATTGTACACCACAATAACATACAGGACAAACATTCACAAAAACAAGTGTACAATGGGCGGTCTTGGGTCTCTTTTTTGTGCTGAATAAATATAAATACTTAAAAATACCCTGTTTTACCAAGTTTCCAAGAATTACGGATGAGACTGACTCCTCAGATAGCAGCTGGTGTTTGGTTAAGAAAGATCTGATTAAAAATTATTTTATTTCATTTATGATCAAGATTCAACAAATCGTAGGAATTCCGTACTGAATTTGGGAAAACTTTCCAAATGTGAATGTATTAAGAAGGTGCGAAACCAAGTTAGTTTTTAATATAGAATTCTACCTATAAAAATAATATAAGACCGCCTTTATACCCATGGTATTAAGTTGCTGTAAAATATATGTGTAATTTATTTTTTTGGTGTAAAATAAAGTATATTCTATTCTAAGACTATTATGTGTCTTTGTCATTCTATTTTCTGTTAAGCTTGGAGACGTTTTTTGTGTTGTATGATTCTTATTGATTGTGTGACTATAATAAAGTAAAAAAATATTAAAAAAATACAAATTTATATATATTATATAATTATTATTTCTTCTGCTGAAATGATTCTACACTTTAAATTATTCTCTTCAACAGAATAAATATAGATTATGACGTTATTTATCAAGGAAAACGCAATAGAATCATGAGTACATCATGGTTTAAACCAAAACAGGAAAAAAATATATTTTAATTACGTGCCAAAGATGAACGGTCAGAAATATCAGATATTTGTTTAATTGTCTCTTCAAAGTACTGTGCTACGCAATTCAGAGTGAACTTAGGACGACACTGCTCATCAGGTCGAAACACATATAGTTTAGAATTATCTATACGACAAAGAAGAAGCGTTAAGAAACTGTGTACTAGAAGCTTAGCATGGCTGATAACGACCCCAGTGCATACAAGAACAAGATAAGGGACAATAGTTCACAAAACACCAGTGCATATACCACCAGCGGACACAACACCAGTGCTTTTGCCATCAGGGCAAACAATACCAATGCATATGATGTCCATGGACATAATACCAGTGCATATAACACCAGTTGGTGGATCCAAACAAAAATATGACCTTGAAATTTTAATTTGAAATAATTTACTATGTAAAACAAAACCAACGCAATTGCAAACTTCCAAAAACTCCCAGATAGAAAACAAAATCTTACTATTAATATTTATATAGGTGATGACTAGAGGCATATCCTCCAGTAAACACTTAATTGCAGAAATTGTAAAATTATAATAAACATTCGCTTTAAAAGTCATTATAGAATTACCGACATTCAAACAGAAAGTTATTTTTCGCTTTCTAGTGTTTTGTTTTGAAGTCGGTTTAATTTATTCGTTAAAAAGTTTTTTTAGCATAATATGGATGTTTCCTGGGTAGAAAAATGATAATTCCTGTAAGTCCGTCAGTGAGATTGATAAATAATTTTATCAATCTCACTGACGGACTTATTTATTTTTTGCTTTCCCAAATCAATAAAAATTACAAAGTTAAAGCGCATCAAAGTTCAGGAGTGGGACGTCTGTGACGTCATTAAGACAGTATAAAGTGTACTAGCGGCGTGACATTCCACGATGTTTTAACGCATTATATCGTCGTCACTTTATGTTTACGTATCAAAAGAAAAAAAACCGTGTCCAATATTATTCATTAATCAACCTGACGGACCAAAAAACAAATTTTCAGTAAACTGCCCTATTATTGTACAAACTTTTTTAATTAAAATCTTAGGTAAGTGTCTTAATTTGTTTGTTTTCATCGAAAAATACCACCTTTGGTCACACTATCATGCCTGACTGCTATTCATAAACTAATAAGTTTAATGCTTGGTTTGAGAAATGTTGCACTGTCTTTGTATTGGCAATATCTCAGTAGCGGCCCATCTGATTTCTTTGGCACTGAGTTTATCATATCAATGGAAGTTTTTCTAAACTTTATGGGCGGTAACGCAATACATCCAATCCGTGTACGGACACGGATCACGGACACGGACGTGTAGTGTAGTAACCACCCTAAGAGGCTCTAGACAAGTGATATTCTGCCAGCGAATATTATTATTATTGTTTATTAAATTATTAGCAAAAATCTAAATGTTTTGACAATCTTTAATGATTACAGAATGTCACTTTTTCTAGGCCACAAGGAAATGTCTTGCTGTGAAAATGATCTCTTTTTTTTTGCTATTCACATATTTCAACATTTACAAGAAGGTAGATTATTAGCCAGCTTCAGGAAGGAAATTTATCGCAAAATTTGTGACTAATAACAAGTTGAATCAATTATCAGCAGCCAATCGCATCACTTCGCTTTGCAAAAGCGCTTCTCGCTATGATTAACTCTAATGCAGTTAATCTCAGCGATTTTCCTGAACCAACCATTCAGATAAGCTTTAAAAACACACAAAACAATGAATTTTAGAACTTCGCAGCCAGTTAAACAAACCACGACTAACTAAAATGTGGTTTTAACAAACAGTTAGTTAAAACCACTTTTAATTCTTACAGAAAAGCAAAGACAAGTACTAACTTCCGCAGTGCGGTATCCAAAGAAGAATTAATGCGACTTATCCTACTGTTACGACAAATAAAATGTTCAACAAAATGGCCTTTATTGAACATTATTTGTTTTTATATTGCGGAGTATCATTATTTTCATTTGTGATGGTAAGTCGTTAGTGGTCAGATTACTTAACCTTTTAAGGGTTAAATGATGTCAGCGATAAGAGACGGCTTAAGTTATTAGCTTAAGGGTTTTGTGTATTGCTATTGCTGTGTAGTATATAATCTTTTAAGAGAATTATCATCAATACATATTATAAATCTGTATAAAAGTCGTTTTTGTACATCGAAAATATATCCAAAAAAAATTGCCAGTGTGTTAAAGGATAACCAACAGAATACATTTTCAGCATTTTTGTTGTTTGTCGTTTTGGAAGGAAGGCCTCCCACTAGGTGTACCGATGACTTGGTGAAGGTTGCGGGGATCTGCTGGATATGAGATGCACGGGACCGGTCAATGAGGCGACGCTTGAGGGAGGCTTATGTCCAGCAGTCCACTGCTACTGCACTGCACTGCTAGGTCCACCTCTTTCGGATGATATGATGATGATGATGTCAGTTTGTCTATTTATCTGTTTATCTGTTTGTCTGTTTAGTTGTGCACGCATCATGTAAAATGTACGACACCATTGTAGATAAATTTTATACATAAAAATCGTGCGTAACTTGAAGTATTACTTAGTTTTTATTTCATCGCAATCGGTTCTCTGTATCAAAAGATAGATGAATTTCACGCAATTCAGATACTCGGACAGTTGAACTCCATATTCGGTAGATGGCGTTCTGCATTTAACGTCATTTTCTGAATGGCGGTATTAAGATTCTCCGCGAAAGAATGAACCTAGAAAAAAAAAATATATGGGAAGGTAAGCAGGGTAGGTAGGAAGGTGAGTAGGGTAGGTAGGAAGATAAGTAGGGTAGGTAGGAAGGTAAGTAGGGCAGGTAGGACGGTAAGTAGGGTAGGGTAAGCAGTTGGCGGAAGCGAAGACGCTGGCAAAGCTATTTAAGAAATATAATTTGACCATTTACCAACTACCAGAAGATTATAAGTAGAGCTTTCTCATTTGTAGATCATCTTTGACAGTCGTGACAAGTAGTCTGATGCTAGACAATCAGTCGTACAGACCAAGGGGTACACAGTAACTGAGTTGTGAGAAACAAGTAGCCTCTCGTTTCATTACGGCATAAAGCTGCATCCGTCAAGGCATAGTTGCAAAAAGGCTTGGCAGACAATGAAGTGGAGCATTATCACTTTATCAGGTATTATCAGCTGCAGACTACGTATTTCCTCTGCCTTAATTTTTACCATAACGCATATCGTTGCGATAACATCATTATCATTGCGCATAACTTTTGAACGGCTGAACCGATTTTATTCAAACATAGCTAAGAACATTCTCGATACAATCACCTTTCAAACAAAAGAAACTAAATCAAAATCGGTTCATCCGTTGAGGCGCTATGATGCCACAGACAGACACACAGATACACAGATACACAGCAACACACCTGAGGTTTAAGAAATCTTTATTCACATAAGAATACAATAATTCACTTACATGTGAATATTAAAAAATAACAGTAGGTAGATTTATTATTGTTGGGAGTTAATACAGAGGTAGGTCAAAATAGATAATTATTAAAATTTTGAGGGTATGCCAAAAGCAGCAATATTTTGGTTCGACACTGGTTCATACATTGAAGTAAACAAGTCACCGTCATTTACGATCACAACACGGACAAGCGCAACTAGATGTGGCTCGAAACTATTTCAAGGAAAGTGCGTTCTTTAATATTATTTGTTTGATTAGCTTTTTAAAAGTAATCGTGGATTTGGATTCCTTGAGGTCTCTTGGCAATCTATTAAATAATTTGGATCCTTCATATAAAATAGTTTTTCTGCCGTAGTTTGTACGGGTTGAGTGTAGTTGTAAAAAGTCTTGTTCTCGTCTTAATGTCATTTTGTGTTTTTTTTTAGTTTTAGTGAAGGTAATGTTTGTGTGTATATTTTTATTAAGTATTTTTCTAATCAGTATGCATGTATTGTAAATGTATGATTGTGTAATGTTCATAAGTTTGGTTTGTTTATAAAGAGTGTCTGTTGGAGTTAAGTAGTCATAGTTAAACAACGTTTTTAGTAGTTTATTTTGAGTAATTTGGAGAAGGTTTGTATGTGACCTAGCAGCGGCACCCCATATTTCAACTAGGTAGTCAATGTGTGGTTTAACGAGTGAGAAGTAGATTGAATAGCGAACTTTTCTGGGTAAGCAGCGAACGATGCCTCGTAGGGTACCAGTCAGCGATTGTAATTTTGATTTAATCTTTTGAATGTGTGGAAGCCACGTTAATTTACTATCTAGGGTCAGGCCTAAATATTTTTCTTTGTCTACTTTATTTATGATTTGATTATTTATTTTTAATGGTGCATAATTGCCAATTTTTTTATTTTTTGCTTTGAAGATCATAAAATTAGTTTTAGCCGCATTAATGGTAAGGAGATTTTGCTGGAACCATAAGTTTAGTACATCCAAATCGTTCTGTGCTTGTTTAACAATGATATCTATAGAGTGACCGAAGTAAAACAGGCATGTGTCATCAGCATACAGTGTTAAGTCCCCCTTTAGACCAATTCTGTGAATGCTGTTTATGTACAGGAGGAATAATAGGGGAGCCAAAATTGAGCCTTGGGGCACACCGTAAGTTATAATTTTGGGATTACTCTGGGTGTTACCAATCTTAACAACTTGGTATCGATTTGACAAGTAAGATTTAAAAATTTTAAGGGCAGAGCCATTTATGCCTGTTTCCATGAGTTTGTTTAGCAATAATTCATGACTGACTGTCAAAAGCCTTTTTTAGGTCAATAAAGACACCCAGAGCGATTTTCTTGCTATCAATGTTAAGTTTTATAATAGTCACAAGGTCTATTGTAGCAGATAGTATATTTGATTTCGGTCTTAAACCATATTGTTTTTCGTATATAAAGTTAAGAGAAATAAGGTATTTTTCAAGGCGATTAAACAGGACCCTTTCAAATATTTTTGATAGCACGGGCAGAACTGAGATGGGACGGTAATTACCCGGCTCCGATTTAACTCCGGTCTTATAAATTGGTGTAACTTTTGCAACCTTAATACTATCCGGAAAAATACCCAATCCGATACATTTGTTTATACAATTAGTGAGTTCGTCAAGAATTAAGTTTGCAACGCATTTCAGTGATTTTGTGGTGATTCCTTCTAGGCCTGAACTGGTGTTATTATTTAAGTTATTGATAATTTTTAGGATTTCATCTGTTGTGGTTGGTTCTAGATTACGTAGGGAGGATGAGCTGGATCCAGATAAACTTGTTGATTGACCAGACGGGTGATGTTTTTTCGGAATTTGATTTGCCAGTATCGAACCTACATTTGCAAAGAAATCGTTGAAACATTCACAAATGTCCTTTAAATCACTAACAGTGCCGTTTTGTGTTTGAAGTTTCCGAGGGGCAGATTTTTCAGTTAATTTGTTGCAGGATAAGCTGTTAATCAGTCCCCACATTTTTAATGGCTGTTTCTTGCAGTTTTCAAAGGCTTTCATGTAGTACTTTGATTTCGTTCGTTGGATACATTCTGATACTTCATTTCTTTTCTTTACAAATATTTCTTCTTTTTGCTTGTCTTTAGGGTTTTTCTTGTGTTGATTCCATAAATTGTTTCTATTGTTTATTTTAGTTATGATTGATTTATTAATCCAGTCTTGTCTTGGTGAGTTTAGCATTTTGGTTTTGGTTATTTTGCTTAGTTCTATACTCTTCACCAGTTTTTCTTCCAGGATATCGTATGAATTGTCTAGGTTTATGGTGGGGTATTCCAGGACATTCCTTTGAAGTGCTTCATAGTCAATAACATAGTAGCTTATCTTCTTCAATGGTTCTGGCTTATATCGTTTTAGTTCGAGATAAATTTGTTTATGGTCTGACATGGGTGTATCGATAATGGCTAGATGAAAATTGTTCTGTTTAAGATTTGAGGAAATATGGTCGATTATAATCTTTGCTGTTGTTGAGTCTCTTGTGCAGTAGTCTTCATCAATTTTGTTCAACAATTCGTAGCCATTCTCTTTGTTCACTTCTTTGTAAATATTAGTTGCACGCTCTGTATTTAATAAGTTGAAATTGAAGTCGCCAAAGACCACAGCACGCTTATTTTTATTTAGTTGTAGAGAGTAGGTATCTAGGAAGGTTTTGACGTTTGATTGTTCTGGTTTCCTATATATAACTCCGATGTCTAGAGTATAGTTTTCGATATGAATCCACAAAAAGTGGTTGCCATTTTCACATATTTCCTCCGTTAGACTGTGTTTCAGATTATTGTTCATAAATATCGAAACACCACCACCTCTCGTATCAGTTCTAAAGTTAAAATAATGTGTGTATCCTGGAATCTGAAATCTTTTACCTTCATCGTCTGATTTGATCCACGTTTCTGTTAGAACCACAGCATGTAAGCCAGATGGAAAAGCTTTTATCACACATTTTAGTTCGTCAAATTTACCAGGTTTCACGATACTTCGCATGTTAGCGTATAGAAATTTAAAAGATTTGCTTGATGTTAGAATGCTGATATAGTTATCAACAACTTGGTAGGTTATTTTTTCATTATGAGAATTCGTAAGATTGTTTGTTGAGGTTTCAGCGGCTATTCGTTTTTTGACGGTAACTCCACGATTTTCGGTAAGCCGTTAATATATTTTATGGTGAGAGTTTTGTCTTAAATAAGCTGTCGGCGATTTAATTCCTCTTTGAGATTTTGTAGGTATTTACGCTGTGCAGGTGCCTGATCAGTATATATTTTGATTGTGTCTCGTTTAGAATTGTTTTGGTTACGTAGAATAGATTTCGCGATTTCTTGTGTTTTGAGGTATACTTTTATTGGGCGTGTTTTATTTGCATCATACTTTCCCAAACGCATAATTCTGTTTGGCTCGGGATAGTCTATTAAGGTTATCGACTTTAGCAAGTTCACGACCTCGTTTTTATCTGTGGTTATGCGTTGGTCTCTGTTCGAAGATGATGGTTCTGGTATACCACTTATAATAATATTTTTGCCTCTAAATTCACGCTCGTTGATTTCTGCTATGATAGTTTCTTGGGTTTCATTTGGGAAAGAGACTTGAGAGGATGTACTATCCGAGTTTAGCAATTGAACTACTTGGTCGATCTCTAGAACTTTTTTCTCGATTATGCAATTGTCATTCCGGAGCGATATTATATCCGATTTGATATTGCTTTGCTCGGCAATGAGATTGTCCGTAGTGGATTTAATACCGTCAATTCGTTCCTTAATTATTGATATATCTGCAGTGATTGTTTTTGTAAACTCGCTTTGTGATGTGGTAAGTGATTTGATCATTGATTTTATTTCAGCCATTTCACTACGAATTTCACTTAATTCAGTTCGAAAGTGTTCAGAATCATCCATCTGCCTCTGTTTGAATTTGCGATGGTTTATTTTGGAAGTATCCGAGCATTTGGGCTGATAATCGACATCCTGGGCACTTCCAGTTTTTGCGCGCACTCCACTCATGATATCTTTGTAATATTTACTCACTCAGTAGATGGTTCGACTGTTGCGAGCCTCAAACTTATAACACCCCTCTTTTTCCGTCGGGGGTTAAAAACTAGAAATAAAAATTAAACCTAAAAGATATAAATAAAAAAAGTTAATAAAAAAAAACAAAAAGTCATATATTTATATGATTTTTTGATTTTGGTTGGGTATATCTGGTTTTGGTCAGCCAGCTCGCGAATTTGTATCCTCCGACTATACAACATGATTTTCTTCTTGTTTACGACTTTTTAGATCGCTTTTTAGTTAATGTCCTAACTAAAGTTACTATCCGTATTAAATAACTGTAAGTACCTAGAACATGTCGATAGATGATGAAAAATCGGAAAAATAATTCTGCCCACAATCGTCCTTCAAAACACTGTGATATGAAGCGTGCAACCTGTTTCGATTTGGCTATTCCATCTTCGTTAGTACCACATCACACGTGACAGGAAACTCTAACAAAAAGAAAGTGCAACTAGTCATGTTGACTGTGAATGACCAATTTTTATTTAGGACCAGCTTTTAAATTGGCCACCGGGCTTCTAGAAAGAAGGATATTAATACTGCTAGTACATTTTTGAAACCAAGTTTCTTGAAAGGAGGAGTTGCCTGATACAAATGCGATATGGCCTATTTCGAGATGTTCTGTTTCACGGGCACAGTTTCGATAGTATCGTCAAACGCGGGCTGACATACATGTTAACAGTACAACTATTTTCTTAATATCCCTCGGCAAACTTCGTGTTTCGTCAGTAGTCGGATTTTTATCAGTTGCCCTTTGCACTTAACCGGACGCTCTCAATCCACTTTAGAAGTATATAGAATTGTTAATTTTATTTTAACTTAATGTAATTTGTTTATAAAATGGAAGGAAAGCTGCTTAAGCTAAATTGGAAAATAGTTTTACAGCTCTATATAGTTCACACGGAAATCCAAACAAAACAACAATAAAGTACTTAGTTCTGAATTCAAATTATTATACACGATAAATCTAATAATTAAATTGATGGACATGAAAATTTGCATTCTTTTGTATTCGTAAATGCGATGATTGGCGAGGGTCATTTACAAAAATATTTGTACGTGTTAGTTAAATTATGTGACTTGAAGAGGTCTTTTTATCAAGATTTTACGTGAATTGAAGAAAAGGCGTGAGGACCTTCATTCCTGACGTTCGTTTCAACAGAAATACTAAGAAAAACAGAGCAGAAATATTAAGTTTCAAGTAATATTGATGATAAACAAATTATTTTTCTTACAAACTTTAACACCATTTTTTATCCCTTTAAGGGATGAAATTTAAAATAAACCTTCAACACGACGTGTTTCCTCAATTGTATTAAAGAACAGAAATACTAAGTTTCAAGTAATTTCGATGTATTTTTTTTCTTAAAACTTTAAAACCCCTTTAAGGGATGAAATTCAAAAAATCCTTAAAGTCGTATTTTGTTATTTATATTTTGAGGCTAAATACAATATTTCATACATTTCAAATTAAAAATGACAGAGTTTCATACAACCTTTCATCCCTTACTTAACTCCCTTAGGGGTTGAATTTCGAAAAATACTTCCTTATTCCTTGTCCACATTATAAAGGAAACCTCTGTGCAAAATTTCAGCTTTCTAGGTCCAAGGATTTGCTGGGCGTTGATGAGCAGTCAGTCAGTCAGTCAGTCAGGACTTGTCTTTTTATTTTTATATATAGATAGATGTCAATTTAATATATTTGTCGGGTTTGGTCAATAGTACGGACGTCATAACAAATCACAAGCACGACACCTTTCGGCAAATCAAGAACAACTACGCTTTTGCGCGCTTTCTCTAACCACTTGTGTGGTAGGGACAACAGAATATAGCAGGTGAGTACTGACAGTCGTACAGCTAAGACGACGTAGAATCAGTGCCGATCCGTTATATTAGTAAGCAAGATTGTAACTGTGACTATTTAAAATAATCCCAGTGTATCGAAAAATTTCTGTGATATCATTTGCACGATTGTACCCACCGACCTACCCACACACGATGTTTTAACCTAAGGGAATACATCCTGACTTCCCGATGGTTTGCATCTATCGGCCAGCCTTGATGCGACATATTTAATTTAAGCTTAGTATTTACTTTTAATGTTATATTTTATGATGTTAAAATTTCGAACACAATGTATATTGTAACTGAATCAATTGAATTTAATTGAATATAAAATATGTTTTTAAATATTTTATCAGTGACGAAGCGCGGCGTTCGGTGTTCCAGTGCGAGGATAAACAAATCATCATCATCCTGCCCTTGTCCCATGTTATGCATATATATGCATACCGTCCCGTCCCCCGTCACGCTATCACTGACTCCCTTTTCTTTCATATCACTCCTCACACAGTCCATTCATCTTTTCTTTGGCCATCCCCTATTTAAAATTTATATTCATAACTCTTTTAGTAACATGCTTTTCATCCCTCCTCATCACATGACCATACAAGGATAAATGAATAAATAAATAAATTTATTTATTTACTCATAATAATAATTTAACAGGTAAGACTTAAGCTAATAATCGTAGAACTCTGTCAGCGTCTACATATCCTACCACCCATCAGATTTAAGATCGGGAATGAACTGTTATCTGATATACTCATTGCATCGTAAAGCTCATCCATCATTCTATATCAAAGTCTAGAGCAAACATATTGTAACATAAATAGAATTAATAGATTTTATTATTTCTCAATAAAAACCAGTTGATGAAGTTGTGATCCACAGGACTTAGATCAACTTCTGCACAAAGTCGCCCCTACGATACCCACGGCAAGAGAAACGAAATAACTCCTAATTAAATAAAATTAAACAACTTTAGCTCCTACATCTAACGAAGTCATAAAGCGAACAAAATAAAGGTATTCTTTTTCCTCACAAAACTGCATAATGCAGTTTTTAACTTCAGCGAGTTTAATTGCATGTGGAACTTGCGAGATTTTAATATCAACGTGAATGAAAAATTATACTCACTGCGTTTTAATGGATATGAGTTCTGCATTCGTTGTGGAAACTTGTGAAGGATTACATTTCACATTATGAAATGAATCATGCATGCTCCCTTGTGGCCTGCCTTACTTACAGCTCCTTTTGTAGACACAGGTTGATAGTAATTACCAACCTATTTTTAACAGACTCCCCAAAAACGAGGCGGTTCTTAATTCGGATGTTTTAATACACAGGGAGTTCCAAAAGTTCACGAAATATTCTCCTTAAAATACATCTTCTTTTACAAGCTATTAATTACTTTCACCGGTCCGGACCGGCCTTTGTCCAGTGTCTGTAATCACATCTTGCAAGTTAAATTTCACCCAATGCCCAGTGACCGTATGAGGTGAAATTTTGCACAAATATTTGTTTCTTATGACAATAGCCGGTTTAAAAAAAAATTGATGTCACACTTCCAGCCGCTATGATTGCTCCTTCTCTGTTACTGCAAGTCTCTCCCACACTCCCTACACGATAGCCCTTCTCTCGATGTCTTCCCTTTTCTTTCAACGCAATAAATAATATTAGTAGATACCTATATATATTTGTATTGCTGAGCATTTATGTATGTATTATTATATATTAAATAAGTATCTTACTGGAAAATTGTACACTGGATAACAGCCCTCAATTATTATGATCTTCATTACTCAAGGTTCGCTGGAAGAAAACTCCATTTTGGAGTTAAGCTCGCCCTTGTAAATGAATATTGATTTCACTTTGTGTAAATGCATTGTTTTGGTGTACGAAAAAGAAGAATAGCATTATTAGAAACTTCTTAAAATATAAAAATGTTTTGTTTTAATCAAACTGTACTATCAACTAACATATTATGCTTTATTTCATTACAACCATTTTCAATACGGTATGCAGTTGCCCTGATGGATAATGCTGACATTCAAAGCTTTATTTTATTTAGTCATCTCTGTTTGAGATTGCTTGTCGTCCCTCCTGCAAATATGTAAATATTTTTTTTTTATTAAATTATTCAAGGTAATATACGAGACAAGAAATTAACTATTTTCATAAAATAAACAAGACAATATGTAACAATAATCAGTATGATATGATAGTCTCTTGGACGAGGCGTGTTTCGGGCAGAGAAAGAGCCCAGCATTCTCTTTTATGATAAAATGTAAATTTGTGTAAGTGTTTGCTATGACATTACGCGTCATCATCATCATCAGCCTTTTGATGTTTCCCGGCCTCCTCTCTGTAGGAAGCAAAGGACCATAATCCAACACCCGGGCCCAGAGCGGGTTGGTAGATGTCACATGTCTTCCATTTTTTTGTGTTGGTTTGGTTTTTGGTTGTGGTGTTTGGTTCATTATGCGTAGGTGTCCATATTTTCACAATTATCAATATTCTTGTGTTGAGAAATGTAAACAAAGATAGAAAGGAAAGTGGATAAACATTAAGCTTATTCTTTTTTATAATTATTTATAGGCTCGCGTTTGACCACTATTTCATCTGATGGTAAGCGACCATGTTGACGGTGTAGCATACTTACCTAGAAGTATCCTATCCAATTTGTCTCCCTTCCTAATTTAGAATTGGTGCCATCCCGATGGTGCAATGCTAGCGCTTCACTGCGGTGTGAGTGCGAACTACGACTCTTGAAAAATGTAGGATTAGTAGATACCTGCTCCCGCGCTCTGTCCGTTACATGAAAGGTAAAAAATACCTAAAACTTTCGCAAGAAACTGATTGACTGATTGTTTCTCCTAACCCGCCTTGTGAAGTCAAATCAGCAAAACTGTTAGTGCATGTTGAATATCTGTCACGTTGGCCAGCCCAGGAGTCCCGAGTGTAGCTGATACCTTCAATCCCTGCCTATCTAGGTGAGAGTTTATGCTTTTTCTTAACATTCGAAACCACAGGGTTGCGAAATACTACAATCAGGTAAACACAATCGTTTCTGCATACGAAATCCCAACAGAAAAGAAAGAAAGTAAGGAAAAAAAAGGAAAGAAAGGAAAAAAAAGAAAGAAAAAAAGAAAGGAAAGAAAGGAAAGAAAGGAAAGAAACGAAAAAAACGAAAGAAACGAAAGAAACGAAAGAAACGAAAGAAACGAAAGAAACGAAAGAAACGAAAGAAACGAAAGAAACGAAAGAAACGAAAGAAAACGAAAGAAACGAAAGAAAGGAAAGAAAGGAAAGAAACGAAAGAAACGAAAGAAAGGAAAGAAAGGAAAGAAAGAAAGAAAGGAAAGAAAGGAAAGAAAGGAAAGAAAGGAAAGAAAGGAAAGAAAGGAAAGAAAGGAAAGAAAGGAAAGAAAGGAAAGAAAGGAAAAGAAAGGAAAGAAAGGAAAGAAAGGAAAGAAAGGAAAGAAAGGAAAGAAAGGAAAGAAAGGAAAGAAAGGAAAGAAAGGAAAGAAAGGAAAGAAAGGAAAGAAAGAAAAGAAAAGGAAAGAGAGGAAAGAAATGAAAGAAAGGAACGAAAGGAAAGAAGAAAAGAAAGGAAAGAGAGGAAAGAAATGAAAGAAAGGAACGAAAGGAAAGAAAGGAAAGAAAGGAAAGAAAGGAAAGAAAGGAAAGAAAGGAAAGAAAGGAAAGAAAGGAAAGAAAGGAAAGAAAGGAAAGAAAGGAAAGAAAGGAAAGAAAGGAAAGAAAGGAAAGAAAGGAAAGAAAGGAAAGAAAGGAAAGAAAGGAAAGAAAGGAAAGAAAGGAAAGAAAGGAAAGAAAGGAAAGAAAGGAAAGAAAGGAAAGAAAGGAAAAGAAAGGAAAGAAAGGAAAGAAAGGAAAGAAAGGAAAGAAAGGAAAGAAAGGAAAGAAAGGAAAGAAAGGAAAGAAAGGAAAGAAAGGAAAGAAAGGAAAGAAAGGAAAGAAAGAAAGAAAAGAAAGAAAGGAAAGAAAGGAAAGAAAAGAAAGAAAGGAAAGATAGGAAAGACAGGAAAGGGGTGAGAAAGGAATGAAAAAAAAGCAATGTTTTTATAACGTGACAAAAAAATTGGCAGAATTCTTATTGTGTCCATTAATTATTTGCCGATTATATTATTGGCTCAAGCATTAATACTATCGATGACGGGATGATCTTCTAGGTAAAGCAACGTTTGCTGAGGTCGGTCGGTGGATGGGTGACCATCCATTACAAGCATTTTGTTTTGGCGCTCTTGTAAACTATGAAAAAGGTGTACCTTTGCGTGTAGAAATAAGTGCCAATATTTAAAGCGATTCTCTCCCAAAGAAATCGCCTCTCAATGGTCGAGTGGCAAACGCGGCTTTTTAGATACATACGTATATAAAATATCCGAAGTAAGCGAATTTCGAGTAAAAACAGCTGCCCTCTCAATAATTCCTGATTGAGTCACTCAAATTAAGAGAGCCTTAACGTAAACTTTTTCCGACGAATATTCTTTAGGAAAAGTTGGATACAGTGTCCCTAAGCCTATTCCGTTTGAAATTCCATTCAGAGTTAAAAAAGGCGAGGGGTTTTAGATTTAATCTTGATTGCTGTATTTTTTTTTCTTTTCATTGGTGTAGACTAACAAGTTGTATAAATATTATATGAAGACTATAATAAGCTTAAGGAATATAAGATTCGATACCTATTGAACTGTTTGTTGTTATTTTGTTTTGTTTGATTTTGCGTCGCTGCAAGCGGTGCACTACCGCATCCCACGGCTCCGTGACCACCATGGAGACGACGTCACGAGTAAGCATGTCAACTCGCCGTGCTTATACAGCAGCCGCTGCACAACCTCCCATCCGAAACGAGCAGCTACTTCAAGATGTTTTCGCCAAAAGCGTATGAACAACCGAGAGGGCATCAAAAAGTCGCAGTGCACCAGCTCACAGTATGATGACCCCAGCCACTAAAATAGGAGGGCTTCGTGATGGTGGTGTCGCTCTGGTGGGACCGAATATGTTGCTGCGTCCTGCAACACCAACGATGCATCTCTACGTTTCGCGTTTTCATCACTCTACTAATATCGATGACGACATACAGTACATCAGCGTCAAGACTGATTTGACCTTAAAGGTGGTTTTTCACTGCCGAGGCAGACCGTCTTTGAAAAGGTCTAGATGCGCTGGATTGAAATATTTATTAGTAAGTTTTTTTTTTTTTTAAGTAGAGTATTTATTTACTTTGCAAAACGGATATGCAAATGTCGCACTAGCCATCGAGGATCCTCACGGTTTTGCTCCGTTAAGCGCTGACTGACGACGTCTCGCAATGACAGGCGCCAGCTTGCTCTGGTAGCAATGGCCATCGCAAGACGGCGCGGTATAGCGATGGACATCTTTCGGTGTAAAATGGTAAGCTTGATTACAATTATCGCTCATTCCATCCACGCCTCGCCTCGCCGCCGCGCCAGTTTAAAACCACCTTCAGCGTCAAAAAAATGGAGACGAGACATAATGTAAACTTCAAGTTCTTTGTGGTGGGGGTTTGCAACTCAGAACTGAAAACCTTCATGGAAGAAGACTTCTGGCCGAAAGGTGTAGCGTATCGACATTTCCGTGGAAGGTTACACGACTCCATGTAGTGAGACTTGACGACAACACAGTAATCACTTCGTGTGCACTAGATGATAGTTGTAATTATTTTGATATAAAAATATGTATATATGTACCTAAAGTAAAGGTGTTGTAATATTTTTCCATGCCTCCCCCCAAGATTCCTTGAGGCGGACCCTGGGCAGAGCAGAGGATAGATTTTAAAATAAAAGATATCGCCACACACAATGGCTTCATTAGCTAACTGGTCCGCTTTTCGTTTCCAATGATTCCACCATGGCTAGGAATCCAAGCAAAGGACAGTGAATATTCCTTACTTTCACACTTTAGTAGTAAATCTCTTGACATCAGAGTTACAGGGGAAATATTGTTTGATTTGAAGGGCAATTTCGCTAAAACCTTTAATGCACTCGCGAAATCTGCGGCAATAACTGTTTTGGAGAGTTTCATTAGAAGGACGTAATTCATGGCCTTAAAAATACCAAAGTATTCGGCAGTGAAA
Organism: Orthosia cruda; assembly: GCA_964057195.1. Lineage (NCBI taxonomy): Eukaryota > Metazoa > Arthropoda > Insecta > Lepidoptera > Noctuidae > Orthosia > Orthosia cruda. The sequence continues at coordinate 35,006,813 of OZ059833.1, read as the reverse complement.
ACTGAAGTTTAAATTTTTGATCCATTTTGTATTGAGAATGGAACACCAACATTTTGACTATGGACCATGTTGTCTGGAATAAATTCAGTATATATAATTATTGTAAAGACGGAGGAGCTCGTGGCTAAATTATAATAGGCGCAGGGTCGATCTTCAAGGTTAAGAGACGTTAGCCGAGGTCGGTCCTTGGATGAGTGACCCTCTTACTCAGCCTTGCCAAAGGGGTATGGTAGTATTTACTTATTGGGTTTTATATTTATATAACACATAAATTAGTTAAAGACATGTTTATAAAAAAGATTAAAAATAAAAATTATAACAAGTAAAAATTAAAAATTTCAAAAGCTCCCGACACATTTTTATGCTACATAATTTATCTAATACATAGTAGATACGCTTCGATCGGCAATCTTTGAACACATAATTATGACACGATATCTTGCTAAAACACCCCGATTTCAACAGTAAAACGACCATAATTTTTGAACGGCGGAACCGATTTTATTCAAACATAGCTGAGAACACTCTCGACAAAATCACCTTTCAAACAAAAAAAAAACTAAATCATAATCGGTTCGTCCGTATAGGGGCTATGATGCTATAGACAGAAACACAGCAACACAAGTCAAACTTATAAAACCCCTCTTTTTCCGTCTGGTGTCCGATCTGCATGAAATTTGGCAAAGAGATGGATTATAATCTGGAATAGCACACAGGATTACTTTTTATCCCCGGAATATGTGCATCATCATCATCATTCATCATTTCAGCTAAAAGACGTCCACTGCTGGACATAGGCCTCCCCCAGGCGTCTCCACATTGACTGATACCGTGCGTCTCGCATCCAGCGCCTTCCCGCAACCTTAACCAGGTCATCAGTCCATCTAGTGGGGGGACTTCCAACGTATCTTCCAGATCGTGGTCGCCATTCCAGAACGGATCCGTTCCAGACGGTCGGCTCCATCGGGCATCCGTTCTGCGAGCTATGTGCCCTGACCACTGCCACTAAATAATATGTTTCCTTTGGATAATTTTCTACATTCACTCGGGCGAAGTCGCTGGCAGTAGCTAGTTCCATCTATTTTGCAAATTACGAAATTCTTGTCAAGACTTTTGCTGTAAGTTTAATAACCTGTCACTTCTTATTAACATTTTCTTTGCTTTAAAGTAAACTATCTTCAAGATTGATTAACTTTTTCTGCCAAGTAAACTTGTTGTCGTTCTTTGACTTTAAATCTGAAAAATGTACTGCAAGTAGTAGTTTTCATACATGGTTTCTTTAAAACCCATGTATTATTTGGTATTTTATTGTTAAGACCGTGGCCATAGGAACGCGGAGCGTTGAGTGACAGATCTAAAACTGCATCTAGGCTAACATTTCAACTTTGAATAAAGACAAATTATCTTCCCTGAAGCGATGGCAATGCTTGAAACCCGTTTTTTGCGCAAGACTTTTTGAACCAAAATAGTTTATAGGTAAAACAAGACAAGACTAGGTATAAAACAATTTTTTTTATTGGATGCTCCTGTTAGGTAGATAGTGCCCATATTAGGAGCAAGACGTATTATACAAATAGCAAAACATATTATAAAAAATGTATGCTAAAACTACATAAATTAACATAAACTTAAATTAAATCAAATGTGTGTGAGTGAATGTAAGTATGTGTGTGAGTATATCAGAGTGAGAGTTTAGCCTGTAGTGTGACTGAAAGTATACGAGTGTGAAGGTGTGTATGTGTCAAGGTTTCAGAAGTGTTTCGGTATCATTGTAGGTAAGCGTTTGTATCCATTCCATTATTATTTGTTTTCTGTCATAGTAGTTTTTAGGGTAAATGTAGAAGTAATTATTGATTTTATTATATAGCGCAGCAGATATTTTGCCAAATTGCATACTGGTAAGCAAAGTCCTTGTCCTAGGGATATTTAATATCAAGTGTTTCCTTCTTGAACTCGAACATGCCATATATTTTTAGGTTTCCGTACCTCAAAAGGTAGAAAAGGAACCCTTATAAGATCATTCTCTTGCCCGTCTGTCTGTTCTGCCCATGTGTTAGGACCAATTTTCTCAGGAACGGGTGGACCAAGTAAGTTGCCTTTTAGGTGTATAAAAATCAAGGTCCTGAGTCATCACGATAAAAAGATTTGGGCAAATTTAGATTTCAGCGAAAACTTGTAAGTACCAAAATTTACATTAATTTTAACTTTTTTATTTTTTCCGCCTGCTATCGCGACGCTTTCGTTGATAACATGTCACTTGTCTAGAATCAAAGCTCAATGAAAATACAACAGTTCATATAGGCATAAAATAACTGACAATCACTCGCCAAGTATTTAAAAAAACCGGCCGGGGACGGTCGGACTTCGCACATTTAGGATTCCGTACCAAAACCGCAAAATAAAGTTGGATGTAATAGGAAAAAAACCGGTCAAGGGCGAGTCAAACTCGTATGCTGAGGGTTCCGTACCAACCCATCATAATTGGCGTCAACTCTGTACGTAGGGGACACGCTTTAATTTTTTTTTAAAATTGGATTTTTTCCTTTATTTTTGCTGTAAGACCTTACTTTTTGCCAAATTTCGAGATTCTATGTTAACGGGTATAGGTTTTCGACCCAAAACCTATAGGGTACTTCCGGTTGACCTAGAATTGGAATTTGGCCAATGGGTATAATCTTTGGATCACAATTTAGTAAAAAAACTGAGTTTGGTGGATTCTCGTTCCTTTGTTTTCAAAAAAAATGCAGTATTTATCTACTAAACGATCTCTACACAATGATACCCCACTCAATGGGGTAAATCAATATTTTTTTTCACGGCCCCCTTAAAACACATAAAATAACTACTGTATTCTCAACTTTCTCTGTCACTCTAGGGTTTGCTGTAAGAGAACTCAGCATTGAGTGAAGCTTGCCTTTGTACATGTACTTTATCACAATGTATGTAATGTTGTTTTTTGGTGTACAATAAAGAATTAAAAATATTTTGGACAATTTGTATAGCTTTAGGTCAACAAGATGCTTATACTGTAAAAAATTTAAGACAGCTCCAACCGTTTGGCTGTTAAATCTGTGTGACAGACGACAGACAGACAAGTGAGTGGCAGCACTAAACCTCCGTTTGGACTATTCGGGTACGGAACCCTAAAAATAAACTCTACTATACACGCGCTACCTATCCGTGGATTCAAACTAACATGAAAAATAAACACCATTCTTAGGTATAGACCACACTAGTTGGCTAAATTCCAGCTGCGAACACTTTTTATGGACTCTAAAAAGCAAAAACTACTCTCGAATTAATAATAAGTAGTACCTGAAACGAGTGGTTAGTAAAATATAAATGGATGTTTAAGAAGTTGCTGTAGTAACGTATAGTGAAAGGGAGCATTTGTAAACAAGCAATCGTAGGCGAGCAACAAATGCTTCCCAGCAAGCCCAGCATTCACGTTCGAGCAAAACTATGAACGTTCGAGTCAAACATTTCCTTCCGAGCTTGGAGCATTCGAATACGATCTCGTTAAATGTCATTCTTTCGATAAAACGATTGACCAAAAAGGTCACAAACACTAGGTCAAGGTTGTTCTTTGCTTTACAAGTGACCAGTAATATTCCTACATAATACTCATTGATTTCATTATCTGAGTACTCACTATCGATCGTTTTATTTGCGTGAACATTCGAATGCGAGCCATTTATGCGAAAATCGTTGCAACGTCCACACCGGCCGAAGTTCGCGCTTGCGTGTATTCAGATATTATTCAGAGCTCATACCTTAGGAATGTTAAAATATTACCAAAATTAAATTGTATTATTTAATAAAGTTTATACTTGTATACTTTATTAAAATTCTCAATTTAATATCACTATTAAATCATAATATTTATTTTGCTTCGAGTATGTGATATCTGAAGATATCACCAAAAAAACTCGAGAGCATGTTATTGCCTTCTAAGGCCCAGTTTTTTGATCCGTTGTTAATGATTTCAAAGAACAATGGCGAAATCTATGCTGACTCAAATTTGAGCGTCTGAAAGTGAGTTACATACAAAAGAAATTCTATTAATTCTCTACGCTGTTTAAAGTATAATTGGGCTGGCTTAAAACGGATAAAAAAATCATGATAAATAAAAAGTTATTTGATATTTTTGTTAATTTCTTTAGGTTAGGTTGCCATTATATATTTTATCTGCTAAATGACAAGTAATAACTATATTAAGAAATAATATCATTATTGTATTTAATGCAGAGAAGAGTTAAAAAACAGTTTATGTCTAAGTGCAGATGTTCCTTGCAGGTAGGTAAGAATACTGTAGTGTAGTAGAAATAAATGTATTGGTTTCAATTAATGATTGGCAAAAAAACTAGTAACCAAGTCAAAAAAAATATAGCGTGGTTGTTGACGATGATCTTTTGATACACGTCTAAGTCACTTAGTTCAAATAAATATACTATTTCTAAAGAGTATATTATACATTTCATGCTAAAATAACTAGGTAAGGGCAATAATAATGCGATATTGCTCTTTTACTTCGACGAAATTGAATAATATTAGCTATTCAATACATTATTAAAAACTACCCAGACATAACTTAAAAAAGTTCATGACTGAATATCTATTATTCTCGGCATTCTCGAAGAAAATTGTTGCACAAACTAATTCAGAACATAACCCTGAGTTAAACCAGATATGTTTCATTTAATGACGTAGGAATTTAATCTCAACTAAAACCATGTATGGGCACCTGCCATTGTTCTTTCAGTAAAACCCATTCATTCATCAATTATTAGTCTAACAAATAGTCAATTAAATAATTCTGCAACTTATTTAACCATTTGTGAAGTTAACAATTTATGAAAAACGCATTTTAACTAAATTTTAAACTATTGGTTAGCATATTTAACCATTGATTAAGTTAACTACGCACCAAAAAACTGAGCCTATGGTGTCAATTGCCAGCGTTACCACTCACGTCTGCCATGTAAATACTTTTTTTTAATCGCCATTCATTCATCCTCGCAACACGACCAAAACAGCAGATTGAATTGAAACTTAATTCAATTACTATATAAAATTCAACAATATGTAAACTATGACAATATTGTTCAATATTAACACAAAAACTAAAACACTCATCGCTGAAAACTGGAATCCGGAATAAAATATTCGCCATTTTTCGTAAATTTTGTACTCACAAGAATTTCGCTACAAAAATTACACTGTATTTTTATCCACAGCCATTATTATTGTGCTGTGTTTCACCCCAAGCTGTGTTTAATTCGAAAGCTTACAAATTAAAGGCAGAGGCTTAAATTTTAATTAATTTCAACCCTCATAAAACATTATAATAAACACGTTTCATGGTATAAATTTATATATCGCTCGTTTTCTGCTTGTTGTCATTATTACAACGATATTTTGTTTAGAAGTAATTTTGTGTTATACTTTTATTAAATAATCATTTTCCTTTGGGTATCGTAAGGAGTGGGTACTTCTTCTTCTTTTCGAGTTGATAAAAAGCCCTTTAATATTTTGGACCAGACCAGGTCTGGCCGTGTTTGCCCTTTCGCTTTACCCAGAGCGGAAAAGTCATTGGATGATTTGGCAAATCAAAAAAAAAAGTACCAACCTGGTCAGACCCGGGTCCATTTTTTGTGTTCGGGCGTGTTAACATACTACAGAATCGGTGCAACATTAATTCATCTCACGCCGTTACGTCATATTTCTCCTCTTTGTTATTTATATCAGACCCCACAAAATCCATCCAATTTTTCATTGGTCTGCTTATATCAAAACTTACTATATAACTATCTCTCCTTCTATTAGATGAAGCACTTATAAGTGACATTTATTTCTCCTCATCACAAACGATTGGTTTTATTTATTTTTCTATAAAATACGAGGACTTATTTATTACTTTTTCATACTTGTCAACATTTTGAACACCCACTACATGCAATCTCCTTTAGAATCAGAATCAGAACTTTATTTGTAAAACATAGGTTACACAGCCGTGTGTGGGATGTTACAACATGAAAGAGACTCTCTATGTTTTGCCATGAGGCGTACAAATATGATTTTAAATATCCAGTATAATTGATTACTGATACAATAAATTAATAATAGAAGAGCCAGAATACACACAAACACATTTCTGTCAATCTTCTTCACTATCGTTCATTAAACAAAAATCATTAAAAAAAAAAAAAAAACTCATTAACATTAGTCATAGGCCCATTATCATTGAAGAGTTAATTATTTTCTCCTTCAATATTAAAGAGTAATTACTCCACGCCTTTATTATGGCGATGGTTCATTTTCATATCAATCTTAACTTGCACACGTTCGAATTTAATATAGAGCTATCAGGCTTTTAATCAAACTCCCTTGATATTTCTTTTCTTAGAAACACGAATGATAAATGCTTTTTGCTCGTTCAGAGGTCATCCTGGGACTTTAAATTGGAAGTGAAAGAGAGGTCATTCACATTTGGTGTTTTGTTTAATCGAAAAGTTGGTCTTCTGGGAAGTATGACGTATCGTCAAAGGTTTGGGCTCAGGCGTTTTGTTAATCATATTATGAGAATTTTGAATGAGTTTAAAGAGTTGCTCGTGTATCATATAAATGAACAACATATATGATGCTCGCGACTGAATTTTGGTCACGGTGGCTATTCTCAACGAAGATTAGTCAAGTACGCAGGAGATATTGTAGTGCACAAGTGTGAGCACAAACACAGGTGCACTCTGTTTTTTAAAAGTCTCTTAGTCGATGAAATGACAATTTAGCACGACTGGGGAGAGACAAGGTGCAGGGCCAAAGACTTAACGTGCTTTTCAAGGCACGGGGCAACTTTCAAACGCCGAACTAGACTGAGAAATTCCTAATGGAAAGCCCTAGCCCCTAATTACTCTCCTTTTTCCCTCCTAATTACTTCCTGTCTTTCTATATGTTTGTTTCGGCTAATCTCTAAAACGGCCAATTACCAATTTTGGCGGAACATTTTTACAGCCAGATGGTTAATGTTATTACAAGTAATTCAGGCTAATTTTATTTTAGGAAGGTCGACAATTTGGGACCAGGTCACAAAAAAAAACAATTTAAAGCTAGTGAGTTAATATCATTATCATCATGATATCCACTGCTGAACATAATCCTCCCCCAAGCATCGCCACATTGACCGATCCCGTGCGTCTCGCATCCAGCAGACGACCGCCACCTTCAACAGGTCTGTCCACTTAGTGGGAGGCCTTCCAACGCAACGTTATCGCAGTTAATAATATAAGCAGCTTAAATCGGTTTCAAATGTTTCAATGATAAAAAGGGCCACTGAACTAAAATTAATGTGCGATGCGATCGACTAAATCAAATTATTCTTAATACTTTATACTCTTTTATAATAAGCCAAACGTTATCTATAATAATTTCCCTTTAAAAAATGGATTCTTTAAACTTAAATCAGATTTCATTCGTATTTGTGACGTCTAAATAATAGTTTCAAATATTTTTATTGTTATTGTATAGTCAATTTTTAGGACTGGCAAAACGAAAAAATTAAATGTATCATTATTCAGGTACTATATTCAATACACAACTTAAACTAGAAAACGGAAATGAAATAGCGGTATGTTTTAGTTTCCCCTTACTTATAGGCTAAACACTAATTGCGTTGAAAATATGAAGGTTGTGAGACTACCAAAAGTACATTAGAATTTTTTGAGGAACGGCGAGTAAGTGAGTGACAAAATAATGGAACTTTGACTTGCTATAGTTCTTAAACTGCAAATTAAAATCGATTGTAATTTAGGAATAAGCCTAGTTATATTATGTTCTCATAGTCACTAAAAACTCAGGCTTCTAGATTTTATCCACAACAAAGTTACAACCTCGTGCATAAGAGGCGAGGCATTAGCAACTACAACTAGGCCTTCATGAAGCAGTTTTGCCAAATCGATCAATTATAACTCAGAACTCTTGCATATCTCCTCAGATCAAATCCAATATCCAATATCCCCAAATCTATCTTCTTTGACGTATATTATTCAGTCCTGTTCATTTTATTTCTGGTTTCGTATCCAGAATGAAGCGGTGTGCATTTATCTCAATCCATTGAGTTGAGAACATCCCTGGAACCTGATCGATCGGTAACTATGAGGGGCTCGATTTATAATAAAAATGTACAGGCTTTTGACGAATATTTGGGACGTACGGGCGAATAGTTTGACGTACATATTCACTTATAGTTAGACAATACGAAGACTTACAAATTAGGAAAGTATAAATTCATTATTTCGTCAGAATTAAAAGTTCGAAGATGATGTAATAAGACAACGTACTGGTTTAAAAGAGATGTAGTGTCAAAAATTGAAAAATAAAATTCATGCTGGGAGGACGAATGATGCCTTTCATTCATCCCCCCAGCATGAATTTCTTTTTTAAATTTTTTTAACTAATAAAGCTAAGACAAGACGGACTTGAGTAAAAGCACCAAGAGGGGATGCCCTGGAAGGAAATACACGGATCTTATTGTTTATGTGCTTCAGAAAAGCTAGGTCTGCAGTAGGTACTCTTAATTGGCCTGCGTGTACGCCTAGATCTATTAACATAAATGAAGCAAAAGGAGATTTATTAAATTATTTTCATTAAGCTCGCGTTTGACCACTATCTCACCTGATGGTAAGCCATGATATGGTCAAGGGTAAAGCACGTTTGCCTAGAAAAAACCCATTCACTCATGACTTAAAGGGCCCTAGATTGTAGCTATCGGGAAACACAGACTCCGGCAGGGAATTCCATTCCTTAGCTGTACGCATAATAAAAGTGTCCCCAAAACGTTTTGTGCGTATGGTTAGGATGTCCACCATGTAACGATGAGAGGAATGAATCCGTATGTGAGGATCGTAGCAGGTGGCGTTCTGTAGTTTATGCCTACCCCTATGGGAAAAATGCGTGAGTTTATGTATAACAGTAAAACTGTTTATCAACTAAATAACACTAATCTTCATACATATTCATCATAAAAGATGGAACTGTTTAAAAGGACGTGAAGGTAGTTGCGGTAAACAACATCAATGAACCCATAAGCACCTAGGTATATAACAGAATTTAATAAGCTAAAACAGCCTTTCCCAAAGTGGGCGATAACGCCCCCTTGTCGGCCTTAAGCGAGACGGTAAGAGACCAAGAAAAAAAATGGGGGCGTTGTGTAGAAGCTTGGGGGTGATTTGTAATTTCATTTAGCTAGGAGGCCTCTTAGACACCGACTGCATGAGCTCTCGACTCTCAACTAAAACTTGTGAACGTCAACTAATATTAGTTAAGAGATTGCTCAAACTCGGTTCGATTTTTCTCTCCGTGTAGTTCATATAATTATCTGTCCTGTTTTATTGAATATATAAAATAAAAATCATGTCAATCGGTCGCTCCGTTTCGAAATGAAAGTAGACACAAACAAATAAAAAGGCAACAGAAATATTTACGCATTTTAATAGTTTTAACTCCCAGATAGGTAATTTTCGTATATAATACACCGCGGGCAATCATGTTTTAACAAGTTTTTGTTAAATAACACAATAATTGTATTAAGTAGGTGAAAAAATGGGTGCGCTAAAAATAATTTATTCTCAAAGTGGGCAGTAGACAAAATAAGTTTGGGAACCCCTGAACTAAAACAATATTTTAATTTTTGAAGGTCATGCCCGCCTTGGAAAGCTTTGGCAGCTTTACTGAAGAGCTGCTTCCAGGCAACTCTTTCTTGCGAGTTCACCGTGCAACTACGACGTGAGACCAAGACGCGCGACCGACGCACCGTGACTAGATCGCGCGTCACGGTTTCGGGCCCGGTTCGGTCTTGCGGTGAACTCGCACATATTATGTCGCCCAAAATCTCTCCTCGATTTTAGTCGTTAAAACCTCACCATATTAGTTTTTTAAATGTCATGGTCACTAACACTCACATTAACATTATAATAAACTCGCTACAAACGGAAAACATGGTAAATATCCCGATTATAATGTTAATGTTAGTATCAGTTATATTGTTGATATATATTTTACAACATTGCAATGACAAGCCGAATTATCTCATTACTATTGAAGAAAGTAGAATACCACGACTTTATATTATTAGTATAAAATAAACAACGACTGGCTATTAACGAATTATATTCAACTAGAGGTCAAAAAAGAACTTTACCAATATAGGGATCAATTAATAAATGGTTTTTCAATTGTTAAATGACAAAATGTTCGGGCATTTTGAGCGTGATGCGACACCACTCGTGACTCGTCCGTGAGTGAGACCGGCTAATGGTCTTCGGTCACACGTCGCGGTTTTGTGCGTGAACTCACTCCCATACAAAGCCTAAGGACAAGTAGTCTCGTGCGTCTCTTGCCTCGGTCACGTGTCGCGGTCTCGCGGTTGCACCTTGGCTCTTCTGAGGTCATCGGACATAGTGAACGATAGAAAAATAATCTAGAACATATGAAAGGTTGGATGAAATCAACACCTGTATGTCCACATATACATATTTGAAGGAAATATGACGGAGAAACGAGCCGGGCGTCGATGCCCCGGTATTTTCCTGACTTTAATGCTACATAAAAGATTGATTGCGTCTTTGAATAATTTCACGGGCTGTTAACGGTGTACATTTTATATTTAGAAGGGATCTCAGTTTAATTTCGTTAAATAAAATATTTTATTTTGCGAAATCTGTGATAATGTGCATCATTTTATGCTATTACTTTCCCAGTAGGTTTTATTTGTTTGTGTTTATTTAAATACTCAAAATCTTTAGATTGTTGTCTTATATATCTCAAGCAATAATGTTAATAGCATTAGCATTAAATATCCTTTTCGAATTCATCTACTCTTTATGGCCCTGAAAAGATAATAACAGTAATTATACCTTTTCTTTAAGAATAAACAGATTTTTTTACTCCGGACGAAAAAATAATGATAACAAGTAAATTAATTTTTACTTGCTATCATTCTTAGGTGTCATTATAAAATAGTATACAGTTATGTCATCAAGGAGAGACTGCAAAGCAATCTGAAAATAAAATGACTACAGTTTACATTTATATTAGAAAAAAAAAAATATTCTAAGAAACAAATATGACTATGTACTCTATGACCATATGTTCGTAAATAAAGCAAAAGAGAGTTTAGGCCATTTGTTCACGACGCGACAAAATGTGATCACAATTCAGTGCTCCAAATGGACCGTTTGTTCATTACACGACACGATTTATAAACGGTTTTTCGGCTATGTCATCGATGCCACTATGGTCGTAGTCACAGAACAGAAAAATCGCCTTCCACAGGTCGTCGCGACTTTTTTGCGGTGACGATTTTGCTGCTGTATAAAACAACTATGAGCTTGTTGACGACACGACACTCCGCACCGCACGGCTCACGCGTGTTTCGTCACTCACGCGCTTACAATACAATACAAGTGCACTGCAGTGTCGTTGCAGAATCGTGTCTAGTGAACAAACGAACGGCTGACAGACCGTTTGAAGTGTGTCGTGTGTTAAAAATCGTGACCGCAAATCGTGTCGTGCGGTGCCTCGCGAACAAACGACCTAAATAAGGATCGTCGCCGCTGGCCTTAATTCTTAGTTTCTACTTACTTACGTGGAAAAGGCATGAGTTTTTGTATACATGTATGCGTGCGTGAAGTTTTCACAAGTATGGAATCTTAGTATGGAATCAAGTTTCAAACTATGAACTATCGGGTATTCCAAGTACTATCTTTCACTGTCAGCTTATAGCTGGTTAAAGTTGTTAAAAATACATTGTATGCTCGTCAGTTGGAAGCAGATATTCACTTATCTTATATTCTTCACTTCATGCAACTTTTACGGTTTACGTTGCACGATAAGAATGTCGTATATTTTATGTTGCAGTTTAGTTCCCAGTATATCTAGCTATAATACAAAATCTTCTACTGCAGTCTTTTAAGAACCTACCATTCAACATATGTACATACTCTTATGCTTACACGCAGGTTCGCTGGTTTAATCTTGTTGGTTGCATTATATGCAACTGCTTGATTTTTAATTACGCTCCCCAGGACATGCAGTGTTATTGGGTTTTTTGCTAAATGAATAGAGATATTGAAAAAAATATCGATCTAGTCCGTCAGTTAGATAACCTAAAAATATTGGACACGTATTTTTTTCTTTTGTCACGTAAACAATAAATTACGACGATACAGTGCGTTGAAATATTTTGTGACGTCACGGTGTGCTACACTTTATTCTGACAAAGTGACCTTACTAGCCCACTCCTGAACTTTGCTGCGCTTTATCTTTGTCAATTTTCAAATAAAAATTGTAATAAATACGTGTCCCATATTATTTGATAAACTCACTGACGGACTACATAAAATTATCATTTTCTACCCAGGAAATATCCCTATATCTCAGTAGCTGCCTGTTGACTGGATTCTGTCATCATCATCATCAACCTCCAACACACCACAGCAATCTACCGCTGGACATAGGCCTCTCCCATTGTCTACGGCATTTATTTAGATGTTTGGCAACTGTCATCTAATTGCTACCAGCTACTCTACTAAAATCGCCGCTCCACCCAACCTGAAAGGAAATAGGCTTGCCAGTGTGAACTAAAACATAACTCGCTAAATGTGTAATACTAAGACTTCTGCCTCCCTCTTTGAGGAAGACAAGACTGATATTATGAGTCACTCTAAAACGACTTCTGAGATGTGGTGACGGAGAAGAATGCTGCGTATACCATGGACAGCAAAGTGCACTAACACCTGTTATGAAAGAATGGACTTCCATTCTCGAACAGCTGAACATAAAAAAACTCTCCACGATTTATTTCCAAGTTCCGAGTCCTGAGTAACTTTGGTCATGCAAAAGTCGACGGGAAAAGACCGTGCGGCCGTTTACCAACACGCTGCTCAGTTCAGATCAAGGCGATAAGGAATCACGGTGACGACTGCCCTGAGAAGAGTGGAAGTCAGTGGGGCCTGGAACCAGCTAGTCAGTGAATCCTTCAAAGCTTTTCAGGATGATAACGACGTTCAGCAATGATGAATACAAATAAGAACAAGACTAAAACGACACTGTTTCAAAACCCCATAAACGAAAAACAAACTTGCGCAACGGTAAAACTGAAAACTTATATAAGGTTTTTTATAAACAAGAAGATGAAAATATGTCGGCTGCCCATCAAAATTCAGTTTGCAACTTTATCATTGTGGAGGGAAGAAGTTTCAATATAAAACAAGCAAGACGGGCGCTCTGCTTCAAAATTTACTGATAACTACTTAAAACATATTCTTGGAGAGTATTCTGGAAAGTGTTCTATGTTCTTGAATAAAAACAACATTTTCACAATGTCTTAAACTTATTTTGCCGGAGGTTGAGATATTTTCATATAGATTTATAATATAGCTCTTGTTGATAGTGAAGAAGAATATGCAATTTTTATGCTAGGCAATGATATTTAAGAATAAGACTCTTTATTAGTAGTTACACGGTGTCAGAGATGTTACAATATTAGTTTAGATTCTCGATATTTTGCCGTGAAGCGTACAGATATTATCAAATTGAAATGTATTCATTTAAAAACAACACTGTAATGTGTTGTTTAGCGTTACATTAAATGCAAATATAAATTATCATTTAAATAAAACAAAATTAAAATTAGAAGTCAGATAATAAATAATCAATTAATTTAAACAAAAATGATAAAAATGAAGATTGGATGTCACATAATAAAGTAAAAACAATTAAACAGAGGTTAATATAAAATATCACTAGAATAAGATGTCAAATAAGTTATCAATAAAATTATCAAATAGTTATAACAAAAATTATTATTATAAAAAAACTGTCAAATAATAAAGTAATAACAATTAAACAAAAAAAAAACTGTATAAATTTGATATAAATGTCAAAGATTATATCATGTTTTGTCATAAAATAATGAAGTATTCTATTATAAATGGATGTCAAAACAATATTGAAATTAAATAAAACAATTTAACAGACGTGACAATAATTAGAAATTATAGTCATATTAAAATAAAGTGTCTAAATTATATTAGTAACATCGATGTTAAGTTTTCGCAATCACCTAAGAAGCTTATAAATCATATAATATTCTAGAAAGTTAACAAAGGGATGGCAGTACTTCCTTTTATCAAGCTATTCGTTATTTCATAATCAGTGTCGAATTGTGTCTTTTCATCGTTGTCCAAGAAGTTTGTCATTGTGTCCAAAAGTATGTATAATTTCGGCAAAACTCTGTTCAAGTCCACAAACTTTTCTTTTTACATTTCAGAACAGATCATTTCTGTAGCCTCCAGTCTTTCAGCCAGTTACATTTGGGTCCATGTTCACATTGGACCTTCCACCCCGGTTCCAATTTTAAATACTGAATTGTTCTCATTTGAATAATTTTTCTTTTCATTTGAATAATGGCGAACGGAACGAATTTTTTATTGAAAGATAGATTTGAATGAGGAAGAAAAAGACGTTTTCAATTCTTATTTTTAAAGGAAGTAATTTGAGAATAGAAGGCGTCATTTGTAATTAAAATATTTAGATTTGTGAAAGCATTTGGGTCACAGAATAACATGCTGAAGTGGCAATGGGCTGGCAACATTAGCCGTAGAACCGATGAGATTGACCTCTTGAGTCATCATCATCATTTCAGCCAAAAGACGTCCACTGCTGGACATAGGCCTCCCCCAAGCGTCGCCACACTGATCGGCCCTCTACGTCTCACATCCATTGGACGCCCGCATCCTTGACCTTCTTGAGTAGAGACCGCAAATTGGTAAACGCTAGGTGGGAAACGCTCAGGCTCGGTGGCTGGCAGCAGCTGGATGAGTTGTCGAGAATCGAGATAAATGGCGTGCAATTGGAGAGGCAGTCCAGCAGTGGATTCTTTTAGGCAAACGATGACAATGAGGTCAATAGATTTGATCTTAACATTGGAAACAGATGGCGTTCCCCAAAGGACTTAATTAGTGCCTTTGCTAGTTGATAGAAGTATTTTAAAACTAGACAACTTTTACACAAGGCAATTGATATTTATATTATGATATTTACACAAGTAAATCATGAGTTGCTCCAAGTAAAGTACTGGTACTTCAGTAGCTGCATTCAAATAGACTGGAAGCTGACCTCATCATGGTTGTGAAAAAACAAGAAAGATTGATTTGCACACGCCAATATGTGTCAAATTATCTTAACAGATTTATAGTCCGGATTCATGTTCCTTTTAAATGTTGTCATTAAATAAATAAAAAATGATTTCTTCTGGACCAAACGATTTATTTAAATAAAAAAGTTAAAGAAAAAAAAATCACTTGTTAACAATTAAAATGAAAACACACTTTGTAGATTTTATTTATAAAAAAGAACTTGGTTTTATATATGTACCATAGGTTTGCAAAAAATGTTAAGGGTTACAACAAGTACGAGCTAACTTAAAATATCTTCAGATTTAACTTAAAACGAAAGAAGACTAACCCTGAACTTGTTTTCGATTATAAACGTGCCTGATATAAACTCAAAGAGCTTCATAAATTAATACATTATATTTTGAATTTGTAAACTTGTTAAAATTCGAAGTGAGCCAATATGGAGAATTGAGATAAAAGTTAAATGACGTAATCGTTCAGCGCAATTTGTCTTTGCACTTTGTTTTTGTCTTTTACTCCATTTTTGTTGCTGTTGTGTTGTGCCTGTGTCGAATAAATATATTTCTATTCTAATGAGTTTATCATTGTTATAGCGGTTTGAAAAACTTCTTCATCCTTGTGTCTATTATGAAAAGTGGACTGTATTTAAAGGGTTCTGGCAATAGTGCGTTGAAAATAAGCGGGAAAATATTCACGGATCAATTCGGGCGATCTAGTATGGAAATGAGGGAAGTAGTACGCCTTACCTTGTAGTGGTTGATGCCAGCCCACGTGTGGCAGCGAGCTGGTGTTCTGCAACTCCAAAATGGCGACCTCTAGGATCCACACACCTCACACACTTGTTTTATATCCGCGAGGCGGGTTAATAGACACGGTTCACAAGGTTCTCAGCAATCTAACTAATTAGATGCATCAGTCTCCAGCCATGTGGCTTGGAAAGCTGGCGGTTGAGACACGAGGCCCGTTCACGTTGAAGTTTCGGTTCGTTCTGGCGACCTGTCATCAAGGCGTACATAAAGGGAAAAGGAATGAGGAAGGAACGAGATAATTAGGATATCGAGCGCGCCCGAAATCTCAAATGCGTTTGTCTATGTATTTCGGTCATTGATTTATGACATATACAAGAGATGGCGCTACCAATCATTTTATATATTTTACTACCTTCCCGCTTCGGGTTTTCATGGGTTATGTTAACAATTTCCATCCGGAACATTTATTAAACCTTTAAAAGGGTAAAAATAAATTGTCTAATAGATGCAATGGTTCCCCATATGTGTTTTGTGTTCCACATATAAATAAAATTAAATTCGCAGTTTTTGTAAAATCATATTGTTATTCCATTTATTCATTTTATATACATATTTTTACATTCTTAAATATTATTCTATAAAATATAAAATAAAAAAACATCAAAAATACAAAAATAGTATCCCACCGGTATCGGGAACAGGGTCCTAGCTACCGGTGGTCAGGGCTCCTGAGAGAGGAACCTCCTAACGATACGCGCCGTGTCCAGGAGTACCGCTTTCTAGATCAAGCCCTTGATCCAGCTGCCCAACGAGAGCCTCCTATGGTGTTGGTCGAGGCTCTTGGCTATTATTTCATTGGCCGTAACGACTATCGGCACAATGATCGCCGTATTCACGTCCCTCATGTCGACAACCTCGCGAGCCAGATCAAGATACTTGCATATTGTTATTATTATACTTGTTGTGCCGACTGCGTTGCCTACATCATTTTGCTTAACAACATGACGTATTGAAAAGTAGACGATTTATATTTTGTCAGCCACGTTTTAAATTTTCATTGAAAATCAGTTTTGCTATTTAGGAGTGAAAACTCATAATATACTTAAACATCCTTATTCCGTAAGATACATAAAATAATTCTCGGTAGGTATTATACAAGTAAACTTTTAACGCCATCTATATTTAAAAAATAAATTAATATTCCACCGTCTATTGAAACACTGAATAAGTGATCCTTGTAACTAATTCAAAGACCAATTTCTCTTCAAATATTTGCTTAACACAAAAAAATACTCTAAAACTCCAGACTTTTATAATGGGACCTAATTCTCTCCCAAGATTAATATTTCTTCCCAGAATAGGGCTGCAAAACCAGCCGAGAAGTTGCCGAAACTGTGCCGAGACAGTTCGTTCATGTTTTTTAGTAAAAAATAAATCTGGAACGTCGCCAGACGGCGCAGCCGTTACCGCGAGGTTGCTCGAACCGGGCAGTGGTGAATGGCCTGCGTAGAATGGACGCTCGAATTCACTAACTGTTTGTTGATTAAAAGTTATGTCTTGTTTAGTGAGAGATATGGGAGTTTCTTGTGATTCGAGGCACTGAGTAATGTTTACATAATTTTATGTTTCAATTTTGTAAAGAGTTTACAAACATAAACTATTTTGGAAGTTACCCAACTGCCGAAGGAGGGTAATGTGTTTATCAGTCTTTGTATGTATGTTTGTTCCTACAGTACCTACCTACGTTCCTATCTTCGTACCTACGTTCTAGAGACAAATCGCGTTGGACGATTTTGATGATTCTTACGTCAATCGATTTGTCTTAACCTTGCAAGTGTCACTACATGGAACTTAACAGGCATGATGATTTGTTATCTTGCTGCTAAAATGATTATGATGATGAGTCTAAAAGAAGGTTATTCAAACTAGCTGGGAAAAAATCACAACATACTAAGACTGAGGCCTCATTGTCGTCGTAGCGCAACGTCTCAGTGTGGATTTCAGATTCGACAATGGATCGGAATAAACACTGTCCGTTGTACAACCGGAGCTCCGATAGCGCAGCGCATTACCTTCCCCCCGCTTCGTCTCTCGTCCGTCGATTCGTTCAAAAGTCACGTGCGACGACGCAACGCATACTGTCACATGTCACTAAAAATATATGTAATAAAAAAATATATATAAAAAATATCAAAAAACCCGACTTCAACACTCTTTAGTTAACATAATTAATCGAATTAGGTACATTTAAACACATACGTGTTACATATTTTTGAAACTGCCTCTTAAAACTCTTTATTTTGATACCCCACACGATAGAATTGGAAGAAAAAAAAAAATTGCCCCACAATATTTATATTTTCGAATTTTATTGTATCCAAAGCCGGGTCCACACCGGACGATCCATCGCGCTCCAATCGCGCGCGGCAGGAGCGCGATCCAAATGTGCGGGCGGTGTGGACGTGCCGCGCGCGATCCATGCGCAAGTATTGGAGCGCGCGATCCGTGCGTTGTCGGTTTTTTTGCCAGCCTCAAAGGTGCCTCAGTTGCGTGCCGCGCGCGGTGTGGACAGTTGTGTGTGGTTCGCGCGATCCTTCACGCCATGGACACTGGAATCTGAATCATGGATCGCCTATGGATCGCTAGGAGCGTAGGTTCAGGATCGCAGTTCAATTAAACTGGATCGGCCTAGTACGATCCACGAACCACACTCCGTGATCCTGGATCGCGGATCGCGCGATCGCTGATGCAGGTTGGATCGTCCGGTGTGGACCCGGCTAATGACACTCGCAAGATTAAGACGAATCGATTGACGTACGAACCATCAAAATCGGCCAACGCATTTGGACTCTGGAACGCCACATAGGAACAAACGTGTACATACATACATATACTGATAAACAAATTACCCTCCTTAGGCAGTCGGGTAAAATACGCAGCGTTGACGCTGCAACGCCGCAACGCTTCGCACTAATAAGCCCACTAGGTTGTGAAACGAAATAAAAGCTTACATACTTACTACAAAACCTTAATTCTAGCTGTCAGTACTGCCACCCTCATGACGACAACAAAAACCTTGGCAGTACGGGTCTATTATCAAGGAAAGGGGCTCAGAAAACAATATTAGCGGAACGCGCGGAGCTTGCTTTTGTCCTCATTTGTGACTAGTGGTGGGACACGCTTCGGATATTTTGCTTGTGGCGGATATTTAAAGTTTATATGTACCTACTTAAAAACAAGCTTCTTTATTAAAAAAAAGATTTTATTTAATCCATCTTTTTCATACAAAATTGTCACGAGAAACAAAATATGTTTGCAATATTTCAGGTCAATTAGACATTAGGAAGTCGTTCAAATTTAACTTGCAAGATTTCATTACAGACACGAGGACAGGCGAAAATAAATAAAAGCTTGTAGTAAAGACTTTTACAAACAACTAACTACTGCCCACGGCTTTGGCCGCATTATTATTATCCGGAAATCTATCTTCTGCGGCTTCGTCCCAAGGAGACATACTCCCGGGATGAAAAGTTCTGACAGCGCTTTCACCCACATGAACATTATTCCAAGAAAACAAACTCCCGGTGCTTATAAACAACTAGCTTTTGCCAGCGCACTTGCTCTTGTGAAAGTTATCCGTAAGGGACCTAACTTCCGCGATGAAAAGTATCTTATGTCTTAATCCAGGATATGGTCTCTAACCTACAGCCAAGGTTTACCCAAATTCGTTGAGTCGTTAAGGTATAAAAAATTAACAAACAGGCAGACAGAGTTACTTTCGCATTCATAATATCACCGCTAGATGGCGCGCTCTAGTAAACATTACGTATTATTGTGCTCCGTTTAAAATTAGTTAAATAATAGTTTTTTCGTATATTTAATTAATGAACTATATGTAAAAGTGAAACTGAACTGACAAATAAACTGTGACAGTGTTATTACGTATATTTGTTGAGTAAATAACAAATCATCTATAATCTAAGAACTATAAAAACAGTGACTTTATTCACGTAATTAAGAAAGTCAAGTGAACTTAGTGCTGTTGTTATGAATTTATCTAAACTGTAAAGAAACAAAGATACTCATAAAACATTTTATAATGCAGTGCTAAATAAAAATTCAAGAAAAAGCATTCAGAATACCGTTTTTTATTCAAAAGTTCTGAATATTTTGATAACAGCACCACCTAGTGGTGAGTAGCAGAATTAAGATTGAAATAAACAATTGTGTTACAAGACTCATCATAGTGTTGCAAGAATTTAACATTATATTTTGAATATAAATATAGGGAAATATATTATGGTCAGTGACATCTAGTAACCAATAGTTATACGGTGTTACCAAACTCAATTTAGTGTGGTCAGTTAAAAGAGATGCAAAAGTTTGGTAGTTTATTTTGTTTTATCTGGAAGAAATAAAATAAATATTTTTTACTAACATTAGAATAATTATCTGCCAATATGAATTTCTTGGATAATATAACATTCCGTCGCAACCGCAGCAGAAGATCGGAAGCCAACCATGATGACAGCAATAACACGTCACAAACTTTGAATTGCACTGTAAATGGTATGCCAGAAATGTCGGAAGATGAAGAGTCCATTCAAATAAAAAAGTTGCAGGAAAAGATTGATGAATTGACGTCTCAACTAAATAGCGCACATAAGGAAATTGAGATATTATCTTTGGAAAATAGCAGTTTGAAACAAAGTAATGGAGATTTAACCAGGCAAAATTATTTATATAAACAAATTGCTAGTTCTCCAGTCAAACACAAGTCAACAACACCCAAGAAAACTCAGTCAAGACAAACTAAACAAACACAAACAGATGTAAGTAATGAGAATACTACTTGTTTGAATCAAGACAGCAAAAGTGGAACCAAAGATGTCACACGTACTTCTTTTCTTAAGAATAGAGTATCCAGTAATGTTATTAAACCTAATCTACAACAGACGCCTTTAAAACATAAAATATGCATCCTCAGTAGTGAAAATAGCAGTAGAATATGTAAAATAATGGATAACACTAGTTTACCAAAAAGTTATGAAATCTGTCACTATCGTAAGCCAAATTGTAATTTAGAACTAATACTAGACAATATAGATAGTAAAGTTCAGAAGTTTACTAAAACGGATTTCTGTATTATCTATGTAGGTGAAGAAGATTTCAAAAGAACTCAAAATTACATAGAACTTGTTGCACTTATTCGTAAAAAATTATTGCCTCTGAATCACACTAATTTTATAATATGCCTACCAGTTTTTAAATATATGAAAAATGAAAATATTATGTTCAATAGCCGAGTTGAGACTTTTAATAATCTACTCTATATGGATGTAGAAACATGTAATTATGCATACGTTTTAGATTCTAACCTTAATTTACCATACACTTATGATACATACAGCCAACATTACGGGACACTAAATAACAGAGGTTTACAAATTATTATATTGGATTTAATAGAAATGATCTCATACTGTAGAACAATAACACACACTGCCACTAATAGCTAAGAAGTTGATTGTTCCCAAAAAACACAAAAAGAAATAATAGTTGCAGACTCACAAAATAATTCTCAGTTTTTTCTGTAAATACATAAATATACTTCACCAAAATATAGCGGGGTTAATAAGCAAATCAGATACACTAACAATCAAAATAGAAGAGCTTTACAATGCAGGAACTAATATCGATGTAATTTGTATAACAGAACATTTTATTGAGACTGGTTATGAAGATTTATTGCGTATACCAATTTTTTTACCAGCAGCTTTCTTTTCTAGAAAGGTTAAGCGCGGGGGTACATGCATTCTTGTTAGAGCCGGACTTCAATTTAGAGAAATATCTGACGTAGCAAAACAGTCAGTGTCGGGTGTCTTTGAATCCTGTGCGATAGAACTTATACATCATAACATTATTATAATTTGTATTTATCGCATACCTAAACACAATTACAATATATTCTATGAAAAATTAGAGAATATACTCAGAACAAAATGTTCACTTTCCAATAAAAAAATAATCTTAACTGGCGACTTTAACATTGACATCCTAAAAAGGAATAAAACTACACTAGAATTTGAATATTTTCTTGCACAATTTAATCTTAACTTAGCCCTTCACAAGCCTACTAGATTAAGCAGCAACTCCTGCATAGATAACTTTGCACACTCCTACAGAAAAGATTGTAAAGCACAAATAATAGACCTAATTCTATCAGATCATACATCTCAAATACTAAGTGTACCTATAAAAAAATCATGTAAACTTAAATATTGGAAAACTCAAAAGCAAGACATATATCCAGAAAATTTAAAGAAGTTTAAAAACTATCTGAGCAATTTAACTTTCACTCAAGTTTATAAAACGAATGATGTGAATGACTCATATGACTTTTTTGCGGATAATTTTTCGATGTTATATAAATTATGTTTTCCAACAAAACATATAACGATAAAAACAAATACTAAAACTAAATGGATTTCTCGAGGTATAAAAATCTGTAGTCAAAAGCAGAGAAAACTACTCTGGTCGTATCGATTAAAACCTGACTGTAAAATAAACTTGATTTTAAGAATTATACTAATATTTACAAAAAAGTTATACGACTAACACAGAAAACTCAAATAACCACTTCATAAATAATTCTCAAAATAAATCAAAAGCTGCATGGCAGGTAATTAACAAATCTAAATTTCGCCTACCACAATATCTAATACCGTCCATAAAGAGAGGTCATTCCACTTTCACGCATCCCACAGATATCGCAAACGAATTTAATAACTTTTTTGTAGAAGTAATTGAAAAAAATAAAAATAGTAATGTAACTTCGATTAGTAAAAATACTTTTAACAACTTATCTTCACAATCATTATATATGCAACCAGTTTTACCTATTGACCTAATAAAAATAATTAATAACCTTAAAAATACAATTACTGTTGGCTATGATGGAGTATGCACTCAAGTAGTGAAATATGTCAAAGAAGTTATAGCAGCACCATTAACGCACATTATTAACTTATGCATAACAAATGGTGTTTTTCCTAATAGTCTTAAAAAAATAATTATTAAGCCCTTATTCAAAAGAGATGATAAATCAGATGTGAAAAATTATAGACCCATTGCCAAAGTTCCTATATTTTTAAAAGTTATCGAAAAAGTAATTTTCAATTCCATTTATAATTATTTTGAAAAAAACAAGTTATTTTGCAAAGATCAAAAAGGATTTCGAAAAAATACTAATATCAATATGGCAATGATTGACCTCCTTTCTTATATTATGACGTCTGTTGATGAAAGAGCTCCGGTATGTGCTATTATACCCATATGACGAAAGCGTTTGACTACGTCAATCATAAGATTTTGCTAAATAAACTGTATGGCTATGGAATCCGAGGTAATATTTTAAAACTTCTGGAGTCATATCTGGATAACAGATCCCAGTGTACAGAAATATCTCAACTATGCCAAAAAAGCAATTAAGTAATCAATTACACATCTCAACCAAGAGCTATAAAATTCGGGGTGCCTCAAGGTAGCGTGCTAGGGCCGTTACTTTTTTTAATTTATATAAATGATCTCCCAATACTCAATTCTCAAAATATGGTACTTTTTGCCGATGACAGTACAGCTGTTGTAAAGTGTACTAATCCTGTGTCTTACGAGAATGATATAAATTATTGTCTAAATAAAATAATTAACTGGCTTAATAGCAATAACCTAGTGATTAATTTAAACAAAACAAAAATAATGCACTTTCTTCAAAGGTGTGAAAAACCTCCAATTCATGTTACTTATGACAAGTGCCAAATAGAAAATACAAACAAGGCCAATTTTTTAGGTAGATAGATAGTAAACTAACATGGAAACCCCATATCGAAGAAATTTGTCTGAAATTAAATAAATCTGCTTATGCACTTTTTCAGCTGTCAAAAAAAGTTAATACACAAACACTTTTAATAGCGTATCACGGATTGGTTGCATCAGTTCTGAGGTTTGGTATAATTTTTTGGGGGCAATCAACTGAAAGAGAAACTGTGTTTAAAGCACAAAAACGATGTATTCGGTCCATGTGTGGCTTAAAAACTACCGATACTTGTAAGCCTCATTTTAAATCGTTAAAATTACTGACTATGCCAGCTATGTATATTTACGAGACTGCTTTGTTTGTTAAAATCAATTTACATCTGTTTCAAAAACTATCTGAAGTAAAAAAGACTCCAATGCGTTCTCAATATATGAATAAACTGTGCGATAGAAAATGTAGAACCGCTTTAATGAAAAAAAGTTTTTTTGGAATGGCACCGAAAATTTATAATAATATACCCGATAGCATAAAAAAATTGCCTAATAAAGTTTAAGAAAAGTCTCCACTCACTATTAATTGAAAAATGTTAAATGTTGTTGTTAAGAAGATTTTATAAATGATAATTTTTAATATTTCGTGTGCCATTTGCTATGATTCTTAAATATTTTTTAAGAAATCTGTTTCGCTTTTTTCGTTAGATTTTATTGTAGATTTTATTAAGATATTGAAATATATTTAAAATAGTCTTTTTTTTTACTTTTCTTGTATTTAATTTTTGTTTTATATTTTCTTTTATTTTCAACAATATTTGTACGCCTACACGGCAAAACATAGCGGACATTATAATTAACCTAAGATCTTTATGTAAATACCTATGTTTCACAAATAAATATTCTGATTCTGAAATACTAAGTACCTAAGGATATCAAACATTAAATATAAATTGAAACTCAATTAATATAAACCAGAACAGTGAAGTAACCAAGCTTTAAAGTTCCTAAATACCGAAGGGTTTAAAGTTATCATAATAATTACAATTTTTTTTTTTCGTTGTGGCAATCCCACCGCACTATTCCCAAACCACTGCTACTACTGAAAGCCAGAATCAACAGTGGCGACCACCAGAAAAGCGCCGAGGCAATGAAGCTCGACGAAGTCCCGGAGAATGAATTTAACTGTATTGGATCCCGCAACGAAATTAATCAGAAAAGAATAATGGAGGAGTAAGAAAAATACAAATTTCCACTTCCCTCCATATCATTCAGGAGACAGAACAAACAAGACCAATAGGCACAAAGGGTCGTTTACAACTGGGATAAGCCCAGTTGCCTAGCACCACGCATAAAAATTAGCATTAATATTAATAAGTCCTAACATTGTGAGCTGTTATATTTGATACCAATAATAGGTATGGCAAAAACGCTTGATCGCACGGAAATTTGTTCTTTTTTCCACAAGGTCCATAGTAAACAGCTCCTGATACAGCCTGTACATGTTTCAACATAGTATTGCGTTCATTGTGCCAAAGAATACACTCCCATAAGATATGATGTGCAGATTGTACATATTCGCAGTCAGATGTAGAACACTGACATAATGGCGAGGCAACAAGCTTGAAGGAAAATAATTTACTTTTAAAGTTACTATGCCCTGTGATAAATTGGGCAACACAGTGATCCACCTCCAGCCACGTCCTGGCCAGCCGCACGCGAACGGATGGAAAGAATTGGTGGAGGTGTCAGCCCTTGATGGAATTATCCCACCTACATTGCCATTCGTATAAAAGTTCCTCCCAGACGTCAATATGTGGTTTAAATAATCTAGAGATTTTGTCACGGTCACAATGACTAAATTTAAGAACTATCATTAACAATTGGTGGTCAGAATCAAGCATCTGACAAGCTTTGGAACTTATTAAATATATTTATTGGAATCAACAACCCTTTAGAACTTTAGACTTTATTTTTCTTAATGTCTGGCGGTAAGTAATTGACAAAGTGAAACAATTCAATCTTTCGTTTAAATAAAACGCTAAGTACAAGATAAAACTGCCTCAGTGATCTAACGGCCTGGATTCTGTTGATGGGAATAAGCTCATGCAATGGGACTAAAACATATCTGGTGTTATGTGTGTGTTCTGTTCTTTCTAGTAGAACAACTCTGCCTAACTTATCGGACAATATAGGCGTGATGTTCTATTCCTCTTCTTTTTTTTTGTTTCTCCCTTGACAGAGCCAGAATCAGAGACAAAATCCATTGTGACTACGGCCCACAATGGCTTTTGTCCAATCGCTGATGTTGTTGTAACCCGCTTCATGATCTTTCCATGCTCTATGTTTAGATAACAGTCTGTAGCATTATTCATTTGATAAAAAAATCAGTCATGTGCGAGTCAGACTCTCGCACCGAGGGTTCCGTACAAATAGCTACATTCAGAATAATTGAGAAATATTACACAATGAACGCACCGAAAATTACGCTAACGAAAAGATAAACTGGATTAAGGGACAAAATAAACTTTGCCATAAGAAAACTGTTGTTCCTTTACATCGACATAGGTTGCGGTCAGTTTACCAATCGCAAATAAGTTTTTTTTTTTGCTTTAGGTACAAATTTATGATTTTTGGATTAATTCCTTTACTTTTGCTACAATACATTATTTCTTGCAAAATAACATGATTCTTAGGAAAAAGGAAAGTACCCTGTAGGTTTTGATTCCCTTGCTAGTCTCAAATATGCGGCATAAACGCACGAATCTTTTAATTTCGTTGATTTAGAAGTTTGCAGCTTTAAGGCATTGCAGACTGCAGCTGATATTAATATTAACTTGATAAATGCGATAATGCGTTCCAGAAAAAAAGGTTTTGGCACACGGACAGTCAGACAAACAACGAAGAGAGGGATTATATAATAAGGGGTTTTTTTTCAATTTGGGCAACGGAATCTTAAAAATACGAACATATTCACAGAGTCGTTAAAAAGTAATGAGACAATTTACAGTGGATCCACAAAACCAACCACGTTGCGTCATATCCGCAAACAGCATAAGTGTCTCATCTCTAGAAGCTTAGTAAAAACTTCTCGAATGTTAATCCGGTAACTTACCAATGATAAATGCGACGCATTGCTGTTCACAACTTATTCTGTAATACGTACGAATGCGGATATTATCCGCAATTTTCCTACCCCACATTATGATTTTTAGTATGGTAATGTTTTGACAATTCGTAATATTATAAAAGTCTGTTGTTGAAGCATACTCCTAACCGTGATACATAATTCCAATACTGTCATAAAAAGTATTTAGACATATTCTTTGTAGGTTCTAGTTAATTTGAGATTAAGCTGTTTTTTTTTTGGAAAGTAGAAGCTTGCGGTAGGAGCTGCCTAGTAGACTAACGGTAAAAAACTCGTTCGGTTCCATCCGATAGATTATATTATTCTCTTCAAGTTGATGGAAAAATCTAAGAGAGGAGTGGGAGACTTTGTTCCTGATGGGAGGTCCTCCGAACGCTCACAACCGTCCCTTTTTCTTCGCCGTAGTAGGGTAAAAATACCCGACTACTGCGAAGAAAAAGGGAGAGTTATGTTTTTTATCCAACAACGGCGAAGCAAGAGGGAGGTTTATGTTTTTGACCGGTATGTATGTTCATCTGTTCCCCCATAACTACTAAGCTACTTATCATAATTTGACACATGAGATTCGTTGGAAGCGTCTTATTTATCCGCTGGTTTTAGGCTATGTGACGTCACATTATATTGAATATGGCGCCCTCTTGTGGGCACGGTGACAAGACAAATGCAAGCTCTCAACAAAATATGTATTTCTAGTCATCATCAGCCTATTAATGTTCCCACTGCTGGGCAAAATGCCTCCTTCCTGTGAGAGGAAATGGACCTCAATCCATCACGCAGGCCCAGTTAGTGGACCCGTTAGTGGATGTCACATGTCTTCAAATTTTTGGTTCTAGTAAAGTCTTGTTTGGTTCTATAATTATAATTTTAGTATAGTCTATTACAACAGTAATTATATTATATACAGTGGCCACAGAAAACCAACTCCAAATAATAGATACCAAGACCACATAGGTCTACAAGAGCCAGCAAGAACCATCAGAGATAACGATAGTACTAAATCTTGCTACGGTTTTTGTTCAATTTGAATACTGCAGCGGAGAACAAGCTAATATAGTACTAGAGGAGCAGTATTATGTTCTTATGCCAGTGTGGGGTTAATAGGAAGAGGTTTTATAGTAGATTTGATTCTGGCCTTCTTTGGCAGTAGTTTCAACTCTCAAGGAGTTTAACACTTTTGGTATGGAGGTCGCAAATGCGACTGGTAAACGTCTTGCGTTGGATTCCACTTTCAGTAATTTTCTGTCAAAAATTTACAAAATCCAAAATATATTGAAGATCCTTTTTTATTTTTACAAGTATTTAAATAAAAGTATTTAACTTGCAATGTATGAATGTAAGTGTGTTCGGGTCAAATCTTGCTACTGAATTTTAAAGCAGTTATTCTCCACAGATTTGGATGAAATTTTGAATACACGTTTAATTTGGATGACAATGCATGGTTAGCTAAGTAACGTCATTTTAAATTCATTATGGCGGACGGCCCAAGATGGCGGACTAATTATTTTTTGTGCACTGATGGGTATCAAATGAAGACTATGCTCAGAAGAATACGAAAAAAGATTTTTTAGTGAATAATTTTTTTGCATGAAAACTGAAACCTCCTCAATATTAACACAACGACGACGCATAAATAACTTTTGTAAACTATGCAAAATGATGAATAACTAGCTTCTGCCCAAGGCTTAAACCACGTAAAAAGCGTCTTATCACCCAAAGGGAACACACTACCGGAAAAATAACTACCCTATGTAAAGGACATCAAACTATCTCCATAAAAAATCATCTAAATGGTTCACCTGTTTAGTATGTAAAAAATAAACAAACAGAGTTACTTACGCATTTATAATATTAGTTCTTTGGTGCGTAAAGTAAATTTCAAATACATGACGTTGCAAATCTTGAATCACAAGAAATATAACTTTTTTGACGACATCAAAAGCTTTTCATCGCGAACTCTGACGGGAGCTTAGAATGGGAGCCTTTTTTCAAAACGTTAAAACGAAACTCGTTACCTATTTCCAAGTAATTTAAAAGAGATACGTGTTATTCGAATCCCTTTTGCTCCGTTTCTAGTACACAATATGAAAAGGTAAACAACCTTTCACGTACTCGTATGATTACTCACAGTAATTGAAAAACAACTCCGATAATTACAAGAAGCGATTCTTAGAAAACGTTGTGGAACAATGTGGAAAATAAACAAAACACTGTCGCTTGCAACTTTATCTCCCGCGTTGGAGTTCCCGTACGTCAGATAAAGTTACGTAAGTACATCACATTAAGGCGAGGTTCCATCGAGAAGAATAAGCTACTTTTTACTTCGAAACTAGTAAACTATTAACCTTATGTATCTTAATGCAGTGTTTCTTCTTGGACACACAATTATTAGGCTGCCACAAACACAACTAGGAGAAATGGGATTTTATTGATCCGTTTGATACTAAATGCCAAAACATGACACACCTGTTGGAGTCCTGCTGGTACCCATTTAACTGTACCATTGAAGCTTAAGGGCCTTCCACCGCTTTAGTGCCGTAAAATGGTTACATTCTAAAGCATACTCTTTAGAGTAACAACTAAGTTAAAAGGTTTGGGAAAAGAAATATTATTATTTCATGTAAAATTATTTGTGAAACATAGTTTTTTCACGTAACTAATATAGTACTGCTTTAAAAAAAAAATAACAACACTATATTTTTTTCGCTACTTCTGGATACTCCTCCAAAACGACTTAGATGTTAAAAAATATTTTTACACACAAAAATTTGATAACTAGAGTTTCTTCATAACTGAAATAGCGTATGTAAATAAAAAAATATTTGCCAAACAAAACTGTTCAAAAGAAGGTTCAAATATTGATATTCTGGCTCCGATCGGGCGTACGGCTAGTGCCTTAACATTGGGGAATTTAAGCGCCTTATCGCCAGGGGCGTTAAATAAGGAGCTTAAATTCCCCGCCGCTATAAACGTGGGCTCAAACTATATATGTGCTAACCATCGCCATCAACTCCTTAAGAATAGTATTAGGCTGCAGATTTTAGGAGAAATGGGCAGAAAATAGATGGAACATTGTCTCCTATGCAATACCACATCTACTGCCTTCATCAGTTAATCATCCCCGCTTTATCAAACTAGCCTTTCATTTGCCCAATTGGATTCGCAGACTGTTTAGAGACTTCCAAGTCCAGGAAGAGCACGGTAAGAAGATGCTCACAAGCTGCAGCTTAGCTGGCTTGTCCAGGGCTCCGTGAACCTAGCACCCGACTTTGAAAAAACAAAACTTTTTTTGGTTTAATTGAAAGATATCAGTAAGTAGTGGATAGTAGTGAAAATTATTTCGTTAGTAGTGGCGCCAAAAAAAAAAAATGGACTGCAAAAAAAATGTTCGCCCCCGACATTGCAAAACCTAACTTTTTTCGATTGTATCTGGTAGGTAAGCGTTAGTAGTGGATTGTAGTGTACTTTTTTTCGTTTGTAGTAAAATAAAAAAAATAAAAAAAAATATAAAATATTTTCGACTTTTTTCTATATCGATAAATTCAATTTGAACGCTTATATGGTTACTACAAACGCTGAAAATGACTGAAAAACGTTGGAAGAGGTGTAAAGAGGATTGTAGTATTATTATTTTTGTTTGTAGTAAGCTGAAAAAATTATAAAAAAATATTTTGGTATCGAAATATTTTTCATACAGACGAATTCAGTTTGAAAGCCTATACGGTTACTACAAACGCTGAAAATGACTGACAAACGTTGGAAGAGATGTAAAGAGGATTGTAGTATTATTATTTTTGTTTGTAGTAAGCTGAAAAAATTATAAAAAAAAATATTTTAGGTATCGAAATATTTTTCAAACAGATGAATTCAGTTTGAAAGCCTATACGGTTACTACAAACGCTGAAAATGACTGACAAACGTTGGGAGAGGTGTAAAGAGGATTGTAGTATTATTATTTTTGTTTGTAGTAAGCTGAAAAAATTATAAAAAAATATTTTAGGTATCGAAATATTTTTCAAACAGATGAATTCAGTTCGAAAACCTATACGGTTACTACAAACGCTGAAAATGACTGACAAATGTTGGGAGAGGTGTAAAGAGGATTGTAGTATTATTATTTTTGTTTGTAGTAAGCTGAAAAAATTATAAAAAAATATTTTAGGTATCGAAATATTTTTCATACAGATGAATTCAGTTTGAAAGCCTATACGGTTACTACAAACGCTGAAAATGACTGAAAAACGTTGGAAGAAATGTAAAGAGAATTGTAGTATTATTATTTTTGTTTGTAGTAAGCTGAAAAAATTATAAAAAAATATTTTATGTATCGAAATATTTTTCAAACAGATGAATTCAGTTTGAAAGCCTATACGGTTACTACAAACGCTGAAAATGACTGACAAACGTTGGGAGAGGTGTAAAGAGGATTGTAGTATTATTATTTTTGTTTGTAGTAAGCTGAAAAAATTATAAAAAAATATTTTAGGTATCGAAATATTTTTCAAACAGATGAATTCAGTTCGAAAACCTATACGGTTACTACAAACGCTGAAAATGACTGACAAACGTTGGGAGAGGTGTAAAGAGGATTGTAGTATTATTATTTTTGTTTGTAGGAAGCTGAAAAAATTATAAAAAAATATTTTAAGTATCGAAATATTTTTCATACAGATGAATTCAGTTTGAAAGCCTATACGGTTACTACAAACGCTGAAAATGACTGAAAAACGTTGGAAGAAATGTAAAGAGGATTGTAGTATTATTAATTTTGTTTGTAGTAAGCTAAAAAAATTATAAAAAAATATTTTAGGTATCGAAATATTTTTCATACAGATGAATTCAGTTTGAAAGCCTATACGGTTACTACAAACGCTGAAAATGACTGACAAACGTTGGAAGAAGTGTAAAGAGGATTGTAGTATTATTATTTTTGTTTGTAGTAAGCTGAAAAAATTATAAAAAAATATTTTGAATATCGAAATATTTTTCATACAGATGAATTCAGTTTGAAAGCCTATACGGTTACTACAAACGCTGAAAATTACAGACAAACGTTAGCAGAGGTGTAAAGAGGATTGTAGTATTATTATTTTTGTTTGTAGTAAGCTGAAAAAATTATAAAAAAATATTTTATGTATCGAAATATTTTTCATACAGATGAATTCAGTTTGAAAGCCTATACGGTTACTACAAACGCTGAAAATGACTGACAAACGTTGGAAGAGATGTAAAGAGGATTGTAGTATTATTATTTTTGTTTGTAGTAAGCTGAAAAAATTATAAAAAAATATTTTAGGTATCGAAATATTTTTCATACAGATAAATTCAGTTTGAAAGCCTATACGGTTACTACAAACGCTGAAAATGACTGAAAAACGTTGGAAGAAATGTAAAGAGGATTGTAGTATTATTATTTTTGTTTGTAGTAAGCTAAAAAAATTATAAAAAAATATTTTAGGTATCGAAATATTTTTCATACAGATGAATTCAGTTTGAAAGCCTATACGGTTACTACAAACGCTGAAAATGACTGACAAACGTTGGAAGAAGTGTAAAGAGGATTGTAGTATTATTATTTTTGTTTGTAGTAAGCTGAAAAAATTATAAAAAAATATTTTGGGTATCGAAATATTTTTCATACAGATGAATTCAGTTTGAAAGCCTATACGGTTACTACAAACGCTGAAAATTACTGACAAACGTTGGCAGAGGTGTAAAGAGGATTGTAGTATTATTATTTTTGTTTGTAGTAAGCTGAAAAAATTATAAAAAAATATTTTATGTATCGAAATATTTTTCATACAGATGAATTCAGTTTGAAAGCCTATACGGTTACTACAAACGCTGAAAATGACTGACAAACGTTGGAAGAGATGTAAAGAGGATTGTAGTATTATTATTTTTGTTTGTAGTAAGCTGAAAAAATTATAAAAAAATATTTTAGGTATCGAAATATTTTTCATACAGATAAATTCAGTTTGAAAGCCTATACGGTTACTACAAACGCTAAAACTGACTGAAAAACGTTGGAAGAGGTGTAAAGAGGATTGTAGTATTATTATTTTTGTTTGTAGTAAGCTGAAAAAAATATAAAAAAATATTTTGGGTATCGAAATATCTTTCATACAGATGAATTCAGTTTGAAAGCCTGTACGGTTACTACAAACGCTGAAAATGACTGACAAACGTTGGGAGAAGTGTAAAGAGGGTTGTAGTATTATTATTTTTGTTTGTAGTAAGCTGAAAATTATAAAAAAATATTTTGGGTATCGAAATATTTTTCATACAGATGAATTCAGTTTGAAAGCCTATACGGTTACTACAAACGCTGAAAATGACTGACAAACGTTGGGAGAGGTGTAAAGAGGATTGTAGTATTATTATTTTTGTTTGTAGTAAGCTGAAAAATTATAAAAAAATATTTTAGGTATCGAAATATTTTTTATACAGATGAATTCAGTTTGAAAGCCTTTACGGTTACTACAAACGCTGAAAATGACTGACAAACGTTGGAAGACGTGTAAAGAGGATTGTAGTATTATTATTTTTGTTTGTAGTAAGCTGAAAAAATTATAAAAAAATATTTTGGGTATCGAAATATTTTTCATACAGATGAATTCAGTTTGAAAGCCTATACGGTTACTACAAACGCTAAAAATGACTGACAAACGTTGGAAGAGGTGTAAAGAGGATTGTAGTATTATTATTTTTGTTTGTAGTAAGCTGATAAAATTATAAAATAATTTTTGGG
Organism: Orthosia cruda; assembly: GCA_964057195.1. NCBI lineage: Eukaryota > Metazoa > Arthropoda > Insecta > Lepidoptera > Noctuidae > Orthosia > Orthosia cruda. Next base: position 34,973,168 of record OZ059833.1, on the reverse strand, counting down.
TATCGAAATATTTTTCATACAGATGAATTCAGTTTGAAAGCCTATACGATTACTACAAACGCTGAAAATTACTGACAAACGTTAGAAGAGGTGTAAAGAGGATTGTAGTATTATTATTTTTGTTTGTAGTAAGCTGAATAATTATAAAAAAATATTTCAGGTATCGAAATATTTTTCAAACAGATGAATTCAGTTTGAAAGCCTATACGGTTACTACAAACGCTAAAAATGACTGAAAAACGTTGGAAGAGGTGTAAAGAGGATTGTAGTATTATTATTTTTGTTTGTAGTAAGCTGAAAAAATTATAAAAAAATATTTTGGGTATCGAAATATCTTTCATACAGATGAATTCAGTTTGAAAGCCTGTACGGTTACTACAAACGCTGAAAATGACTGACAAACGTTGGAAGAAGTGTAAAGAGGGTTGTAGTATTATTATTTTTGTTTGTAGTAAGCTGAAAAAATTATAAAAAAATATTTTGGGTATCGAAATATTTTTCATACAGATGAATTCAGTTTGAAAGCCTATACGGTTACTACAAACGCTAAAAATGACTGACAAACGTTGGAAGAGGTGTAAAGAGGATTGTAGTATTATTATTTTTGTTTGTAGTAAGCTGATAAAATTATAAAAAAATATTTTGGGTATCGAAATATTTTTCATACAGATGAATTCAGTTTGAAAGCCTATACGATTACTACAAACGCTGAAAATTACTGACAAACGTTAGAAGAGGTGTAAAGAGGATTGTAGTATTATTATTTTTGTTTGCAGTAAGCTGAATAATTATAAAAAAATATTTCAGGTATCGAAATATTTTTCAAACAGATGAATTCAGTTTGAAAGCCTATACGGTTACTACAAACGCTAAAAATGACTGAAAAACGTTGGAAGAGGTGTAAAGAGGATTGTAGTATTATTATTTTTGTTTGTAGTAAGCTGAAAAAATTATAAAAAAATATTTTGGGTATCGAAATATCTTTCATACAGATGAATTCAGTTTGAAAGCCTGTACGGTTACTACAAACGCTGAAAATGACTGACAAACGTTGGAAGAGATGTAAAGAGGATTGTAGTATTATTATTTTTGTTTGTAGTAAGCTGAAAAAATTATAAAAAAATATTTTAGGTATCGAAATATTTTTCATACAGATAAATTCAGTTTGAAAGCCTATACGGTTACTACAAACGCTGAAAATGACTGTTAAACGTTAGAAGAAATGTAAAGAGGATTGTAGTATTATTATTTTTGTTTGTAGTAAGCTAAAAAAATTATAAAAAAATATTTTAGGTATCGAAATATTTTTCATACAGATGAATTCAGTTTGAAAGCCTATACGGTTACTACAAACGCTGAAAATTACAGACAAACGTTGGCAGAGGTGTAAAGAGGATTGTAGTATTATTATTTTTGTTTGTAGTAAGCTGAAAAAATTATAAAAAAATATTTTATGTATCGAAATATTTTTCATACAGATGAATTCAGTTTGAAAGCCTATACGGTTACTACAAACGCTGAAAATGACTGACAAACGTTGGAAGAGATGTAAAGAGGATTGTAGTATTATTATTTTTGTTTGTAGTAAGCTGAAAAAATTATAAAAAAATATTTTATGTATCGAAATATTTTTCATACAGATGAATTCAGTTTGAAAGCCTATACGGTTACTACAAACGCTGAAAATGACTGACAAACGTTGGAAGAAGTGTAAAGAGGATTGTAGTATTATTATTTTTGTTTGTAGTAAGCTGAAAAAATTATAAAAAAATATTTTGGGTATCGAAATATTTTTCATACAGATGAATTCAGTTTGAAAGCCTATACGGTTACTACAAACGCTGAAAATTACAGACAAACGTTGGCAGAGGTGTAAAGAGGATTGTAGTATTATTATTTTTGTTTGTAGTAAGCTGAAAAAATTATAAAAAAATATTTTATGTATCGAAATATTTTTCATACAGATGAATTCAGTTTGAAAGCCTATACGGTTACTACAAACGCTGAAAATGACTGACAAACGTTGGAAGAAGTGTAAAGAGGATTGTAGTATTATTATTTTTGTTTGTAGTAAGCTGAAAAAATTATAAAAAAATATTTTGGGTATCGAAATATTTTTCATACAGATGAATTCAGTTTGAAAGCCTATACGGTTACTACAAACGCTGAAAATTACAGACAAACGTTGGCAGAGGTGTAAAGAGGATTGTAGTATTATTATTTTTGTTTGTAGTAAGCTGAAAAAATTATAAAAAAATATTTTAGGTATCGAAATATTTTTCATACAGATGAATTCAGTTTGAAAGCCTATACGGTTACTACAAACGCTGAAAATGACTGACAAACGTTGGAAGAAGTGTAAAGAGGATTGTAGTATTATTATTTTTGTTTGTAGTAAGCTGAAAAAATTATAAAAAAATATTTTGGGTATCGAAATATTTTTCATACAGATGAATTCAGTTTGAAAGCCTATACGGTTACTACAAACGCTGAAAATGACTGACTAACTTTGGAAGAGGTGTAAAGAGTATTTTAGTGTGATTATTTTTGTTTGTAGTAAGCTGAAAAAAATATAAAAAAATATTTTAGGTATCGAAATACTTTTCATAAGATGAATTCAGTTTAAAAGCCTATACGGTTACTTTAAACGCTTAAAATTACTGTAAAACCTTGGTAGAGGTACGAAAAGGTTTATAGTTTAATTATTTTCGTTTGTAGTATGCTGAAAAAATTATAATAAATATTTTAAGGTACCGAATTTTTGTCGTACAGATGAATTCCGTTTGAAAGCCTATTCGGTTACTACAAACGCTGAAAATGAAAATTATATTATGTCACGATAATAGAGGTTAGAAATGGGTTATAGTATAGATTTTTTGTTAGCAACAAAATAAAAAATAAATGGTAAATGTATTTTAGTCTTGAATTTTTTTCTAAATTCGGGCGTAGAATAGTACGTGGGTTCGACGTTGCTTTAGCAGTTCCCGTTTGATTATCGCCATTTGTACGGCGAAGCGCACATCATAACTATAAATTTATAGCCAAATCAGCATTATACGCGTTTACGTCAAGCGACCCAAATACCAATTAACCTCAGTACGTGATCGATTATCATTAAGTGCCGTCGCGCGTGCTACCTCGCTCTATTAAACATTTGTAACATTTTTCTTAACAATATACAGTTTTAAGTGAATATTTCTATCTCTCATTTAACATCCCAACAGACAACCTTTACATGGTCCTTCGAGCCATCGGGCGGGACCTCGCGAGTTTTTGATAGTCCTCCGTCCGGAAGGAGTCGACTAGTGTTAAAGCAGACCAAAAATTAGTGAGGACCCTCGTTCGTTGAACTATCATCATTGTGGCAGCAGTCCGCATAACAACAAACAAACATTAGCAAGACGTCAGCAGCAGGGCGTCGCCAGCAGCAAGGGAACAGGATCAACAGCAGATCTGTTTCCGCCAACATCAACATCGAACTAACATCCGTAAGAGACGGAGAACACAAGTAAGATCTTTCCTTTTTAATTAACAACATAAGCATTATATCCACCAATAACATGGAACGACTTTACGAATCGCAACAGGAGATTAGTGAAGCGCTCAATAAATTGAAAATTAACATAAAAAAGGACGGAGCCGAAAGAAAGACGGATGACTATTTCAGACGTCGTTCGGAACTACTTTAGAGTTACTGGGAGGATTACCAGAACAATCACATACGTATCTGTGCGAGTGGGGTCAGTGAGCATAGATATTTTCTAAACTCGGAACACGAGCAAACAAGTCAGCTATACACTAGCATTAAAACATTAATTGCCGAGCAATGTGTGGGATTAGCTGCAACAATCCCGCCATCACCACACAAACGGTCTCAATCCAAACAGGAAGATCGTCAACAAGAGCAAGCGGAACTCTCGGCACCAGCCAAGTGATGATGTCAAAGGGTTCGACAAGTAAACTTGATGACATGGTTCGCAAGCAAACAGCAAATATCAAAGCCTTTAATAGGGCCATCACCAACATTGATCTGGAAGATCTCAATGAAAAGTGGGAATTAGAGGACGCCCTTAGAACTTTACAATCAAAATGGAAGCAGGTTGATGAGCTACACTGGGAAATTGACGGTGAACTGTGTGGCGCAGATGAAGAGTATGACATCATCTACAGCAACAATGAGAAAACGTTCATCAGTCTCAAAAGAGCAATCAACAAGAAACTCTGGTCCGTGTCTTACAGAGAACATAGCACTCCACAAATGGATATCCCTATATTCACAGGAAAATATCACCAATGGTACTCCTTTAAAGATTTGTTTAATGAGACCATACACAGCAATCGGTCAATGTCAGCCGCCCAGAAGATGCAATTTTTGAAAGGAAAGTTGCGAGGTGAGGCAGAAAAGATTGTGCAACATCTTCCAATAAGCAGTGAAAACTACAACACAAGCTTTTAAACCATCGCTACAACAATAAAAAGCTTATTTTTAACTCTATTGTCAACACTTTACTCGGTTTACCCAACATGCAACAGCAATCGTGGACACAAATCAAAAAATTGCATGACGTCACACTAGAAAGCATACATGGTATAAAAAACCTGGGTGTCGACATCAACACATGGGATCCACTACTTGTGAACTTATTGTCACAAAAATTGGATCAGGAAACATTTGGGGATTACATAGATTCCTTGAAAAACGCACGTGAGCTACCAGTACTACAAGAGTTTCTCGACTTCCTAGAGAGCAAGTTTACAAGTCTAGAATCTTCGCGTAGAAAACATGAAAGTTTTACACAAAAGACAAATCAAGATACAAGAACTTCGGTTAACAAAAATCATCAAATAGGCTTCAACAATCAGCATAGCAACAGCAGTAAATCATTCTCCAAAGCGTTACACGTGTCGATGCCGTATAAATGTCCACTTTGCGATCATCAGCACGGCCTATATAATTGTAAAAGGTTTTTAGAATCGACCGGCGAAAACAAGCTAAAAACAGTTTCGCAATTGAAAGCATGCATAAATTGCTTATTCGATCATAATGGTAAACAATGCACTTCGGCCAAACGGTGTCGCAATTGCAATGGAACGCACAATTCAATTATGCATGATGCTTGCACAAAATCAAGATCGCCAAATGCTAATAGTGCGGCCATTATCAATCAACAGCAAATTAATGAAAACCCAATAGTGTCTGTTTCATCTCATGTCACTGGGGATACATTAACAACTAATGAAGTGATGTTAGCCACTACCTTAATCAAGGTACAAGCCATTGATGGGTCCCATCAAGTCTTAAGAGCCTTGATAGATCCGGGTTCACAAGTGTCCCTAATCAGGGAAGAGGCAGTGAAAAGGTTAGGATTACAAAAATTGCGATGCAAAGGAATCGTAATGGGCATAGGAGAACAGCATAACAAATGTAAAGGTAAACTAACTATTCACTGCTCATCAATCCATAACAACTTTTCATTTAGTACAACAGCCAAACTTAGCAGAACAATATAAACTGTTTATATATGAATACCAAGCTTTAGGTCACATGTTTCCAAGAAAAAACAACAACAATACAACAATATCGTGCTACCTGCCACACCACGCTGTATAACGAGCATACGAGCTACATGCCAAAAAAACCCGATGACAGAAAGTTGTTTTTTTTTTCACGGATCCCTTCTGAAAAATCCCAAACAAGAAAGTATTTATCCTTGTAAATTTTCCAAAGATGTGACGACGAAAAGAACATTTTATTTTCTCCTCCGAGGCGTTTAATCAACAAATCGAACAATTATTAAGAATCAAAAGTATTATGAAGAAACCTTTTAAATAGAAATACTTTGAGCATCTCATTACGGATCATTTTCCTTAAAAGTCCTGTGAAAAATGGTGCTATTATATTCAAGGTAAACTCTAGACTAGGGGTCACCAAATAGCGGACCGCGACACACAAAATACGAGTAGATCGGCGGTCCGGATATTTTTTGTGAACCTTATGTTCAAATTTCGAACGGGTAGTTAAAAGCATAAAAAAAAAATCACATATATATTTGAAAAAAGCCTTTGGAATATAAAATTCAGGTATCCTTTATTTTTATTTGTTTATTGATATTGTATCTATAATTACCTCATTAAGTTTTTTGTTTAAATTTTTACAAAATTGGGGGTGAGGTTAAACCGGTAAACGGATTGCGACGGTCATATTAGTAAAAAAACGGACCCCAAATAAAAATAATTGGTGATCCCTGCTCTAGACTTTTGTAAGCAAATGCTTTTGATCATGTGATTGAATGGCGATGTAGCACTTAGTTAAAATGTTCATCTGAATATTATATTCTATCTTTCGGAGATAATCTTCAAAGTGAATGGCTTTAAGCTTTCTTAATTTTGACAGCTTGTCTTTAGTTGGAGTTGAGATTTGAAAACTATGTATTAATTCTAAATCTACTAACATTATAGATGTAAAAGTCTGTAAGTTTCAAATCAAATCATTTATTTGTGTAATATGGGTAGTTTTCAGGGTGACATTTGTATATCAGTTTTTTAGACTATATCCTACCATGGCAGGTGTGCAAAATATTACAATAATATAAATAAAATATTACAATATTAATTAACAATTGAACGGCGCACTGCAATACCTGCACTCCTCTCCCACCGCGGCCTCCAACCCTCAGCCGCAATATCGTATAGAACTGGGACGCTCCATAAGATATTGCGCCCCGCCTTAGTTGCGATGTCGCCTGTTACCAAGTGGCACCGCAACCTACTAGTTGGCCGCTACGTCGTCGGCTTAGTCGGCAAAAGCCCTGACGAACGGCGCCTCCTTGGGGTCCTCTTCGCTTCACCGTGTGTGACCAAGCCACGATTACTAGGCCCCCCGCCTCGACAATGCGGGACCCACCGGGGGGGTATGTCGACCCCTGGGAAACTGATTTTGACCCTAAGTTGTCGATATCGACCACTTGGGGATTCCCTGGTCTAGAGGCTTTGGTGACTCATTTCAGAAAAAAAAAAAAAAATATAGACAATCTTTCTGCTACCAAAATCACTAATTACTACCACCCAGAACCCAACACCAAACTTGTAGTATTACAAATTAATTTTAAAGTGCCACTACAATAATATTTTTCGAACAAAATGTTGCAATAACATCAATTAAAAAGTTGTAAAACGCTTCAGGAAAAGTTTAACCTTTCAATAGTATATTTTACAATCAAGTCTTTTTTTGTATTTTCTTTCTTTATTAAAGATTATTTTAGATATAAGTTTTTAAACTGTCATGGTCACTAACACTAATATTAACATTATAAGCGGGATATTTACCATGTTTACTGTTTGTAGCGAGTTTCCGATATTTCGGTGCTGTTGCAAGCACCATGATCACGGATAAACTGATGTCATTGCGGGTGGGTGTTTATGAGGAGACAAAACGGTCTACCCTCTTTCTTGTTCGTTTTTTGCACTCGGTACCGCTACCATTGTCACTCACAACTCGATTCTGTATAGGAAGTTGACTCACACGGATCGATATCTACACGCTGATTCTCACCACCATCCCCGACAACTGAACTCTGTAGTGACTTCACTTACCAACCGCGCATATGATCTATGCGACGAGGAACATTTACGTGCTGAGCTAACACATGTGCAGAGGGTCCTACAGAGAAACGAATATACAGGGAAGACTGCACAACCTAACCAAAAAACTGGTTGTAAACAACGGAAGTGCGAGGTTGAGAGGCAGCCAGCATTTTTGCCGTAAGTGAGGGGAGTGACAGATAAGGTTGCTAACATTCTTCGGAAATATGCCGTAAAGACTGTCTTCACTCCTTTCAGAAAAGTGTCACAGATGCTGCGCTCGCTGAAGGACAACTTTCCGCTGGAAAAGCCCGGTGTTTATAAAGTAGATTGTAGTTGTGGCAAGTCATACATCGGTCAGACGAAGCGTACGGTTGCTTGTCGAATTTCAGAGCATATCAGGGCAGTAAAGAACAATAACACACAAAAATCAGCCATAGCTCAACATCTCTTGGAATCAGGATTAAACCACTGGATTGAGTTACATAACCCTCAGGTCATTTCGACAGAACGCCACTATATCCCTAGACTGGTGAGGGAAGCTATCGAAATTACCAAATAGGGTTTCAACTGTCGAGAGCTTGGAATCCAGTGGTCCAGCTGTGTAAACCCCGAAAAAGTGCCGTAAAAAGTTCGCAAGCGGACACAGTGAGTTTCGTGTGTCGGGAACAGAATCGCGTTGTGAGTGACAATGGTAGCGGTACCGAGTGCAAAAAACGAACAAGATAGAGGGTAGACCGTATTGTCTCCTCATAAACACCCACCCGCAATGACTTCAGTTTATCCGTGATCATGGTGCTTGCAACAGCACCGAAATATCGGAAACTCGCTACAAACAGTAAACATGGTAAATATCCCGCTTATAATGTTAATATTATTATTTTAGATGGCCAGCATTGATATCTGGTTTTGGCAACGATTTTTTAAATAATCTTCTATGAGTAATTTATACAAACTAAGCTAGCTTGCTTTGAAATGGAACGGTTTATTAATCGCAAGGATGTCTTCTCAGCTTTTTGTTTCCAGCAGTGAACGTCTTTCGGCTTAAATGATGATAATGATGTTTTGTCTGTCTCAAGCAGAAGAAAATGATTGTATTAGAATCCTGTGGTGACAAAGTGATATTAAACACCTACATTACTTTAAAAAACCAGAACGATACGAACCTGATTGCATCTTGGGTTAATTGATCATTAATTTGATGAAATTCTTGAAGAAACCATTGACAGACAAGTGAATCACTCACAGACAAAACTAATCAAGTTTTGGTTGGTTCTGATATAACGAAGTTAAGCACTAAGGAAGGGTTGTTAAAAATACTTACTAAAAGGAGTTGACTAGAGGATAAAGGTTCGTTATATTTGCCGATAGGATAGCACATCGAACACAAGGCATAAAAGCTTGTAAAATATCACATGTCATTACAGAATTCAACAAGCTTTATATAATCACCTGCATTTGTTGCTATCTACATTCAATATGAGAGTCTACATGCAAGACAAAATATTAAAAAATCCTCGCTCTCTTCTAATTACAAAACAATTCCTTTATCACAACAAAAAGCACGATAAACCAATTTAAAAAGTAACAACAACTCTTCAAGAAACAAAGGAACCACAATGTATTTTTATTTTAATTTACCTTCCTCATACATTATTACTGCAGAGCACTGCAACGCCTCGGTGGACAATGCTAGAGATAGCAGTGTCAAAACGTTTCATACAAACCAAGAATATCATTGAGTATCACCGTTTATTCATAGAAATTGATGGCCCATGAAAATACTGAACATATTCTGACTATGGGTTTAACAGACCCAACCACATCCCAAGAAAAAAAGTTTTCAATCTATTGGAAATACCTCACTCAAAAACCAATCTCGGTCAGTATGCCGCTGTAAACAGAATCTGTAGGCATTTTAATACTTTGTCAAAAACTTGTGACATTGACATTTGTGAGCCATTGCCTAAATTTAAAAAGTCATTAGTTGAGGTTCTGTGAGTTTTTATTTTAAGTTATTCTATAGTTTTATGTCTTAGATTTTAATTTAATTTTATATGTTTTTATAGTTTATTATAAATGTGCTTTGCCCTCTATAACAAAATTGTCTTCAGTTCAGTTTAAGATTATGTCATTTTGTTTTTATTTTAAAATTGTTTAACTTAATAGTGTTTGGAAAAAGTATAAATATACATTTTGCTACTTTTGAAGATTTTTTGCCGTCTGGGTTGCCATAATGTTGGTAAAACCCAAGCTTAATTAAATATAAGGAGAGTTTTTTTTTATAAGAGTGTCATGTTTTGATTTGTTATTTCTTTTTATATGTTTTACAATTTACTATTACCTTATAATAAGAGTTTATATTTTAGTTTCTATTTAGTCGATAATCTAAATTGCATGCTGTGGCCTCCTATAACTGAGGGTACAAATATTTTATAAGTACTAGCTTCTGCCCGTGGCTTGGCTCGGGTGCCATTTAAAAAAAAAAACCTGTGTCCTTCTCCACGTTTTAGGTTATATCTATATCATTTTTCATTAAGATTGATTTAGCAGGGTACGTTTCTGAATTAAATATAATAATTATGGAGTTCACTTCAAACATTACTTTAATTCCAAAGTTTGACAGGTTTCAGGCTTGAAATTGATAAAGATTCAACATCGAATTCTTATATCAGAAATCGGAGGATGAGGAAAAAGAGAGACAAAGTTACTTTCTCATTTATAATATTAGTATGGATCGTTACCGGCACGTCTTTCCGTGTTCTGTTTTTTACACTACTAAAAGCAACAATAGTGTAATTACTACTGGCTTCGCTTGAGCATCAGATAATAAAACCAGCCCTTTGGTGTTGTCGGGTTGAACAAAAGCTCTAAAATTTTATTAATTCGCCTCCGTCAGGGGTGAAATTAATCAAACAGCTGTACCGTGGAGTAATTTGGGGTTGAATCGGACTACGCTCGGAGACTTTACCGGAGAACGAAGGCCTTGACAATGGTAGCGAAAAATCAATTTTGGAATGTAGGTCTTTTGTTTGAAATATGGGTAGTGTGGGTAGGTGATTGGAGGAGCTCGTAGCTAAATAATAAGGTGCATGATGGTGTGGCGCAATTTAAATTACATCGATAAGCGACATCGCCCATGTTTTTCTAAGAAAATTTCAAGTGCAAAACGGTTGAATTTCATCGCATTGCTTCCATGTGAACGCGATTTACTTGCGATTTCACTTAGTGATAACCGACTACCAAATCAAAACGCTAAAATTCCGATCTTTTCGGCAGCCAGTTTCTTTTTTACAAATTCTTTTTCGGTTTTGACACCGACTTCCGAAAAAAATGAAATTTTTCACTTTGTAACGTTTTCATTTGGAACTTGGTTTAATATTTTTGTTGAAATGTTTTTATTTTTCTCTTTAGTTTTGGTACCCTATATTACCATGAAAATCATTTATAGCCAGAGGGCTTCTCATATCAATTCGAACAAGCCTAAACATGACTGGGATACATTGTTTTATTACGGAGTTCCGGTGCTTACCTTCCGGCTTCATCATCAGATCATTTTAATGGTAGCATTTTCATTATAAATATTTAATTAAATGTGCTTTATCACAGTCATTTAACTATTCGACATATCTTATACACATACTTATCATTGAGAAGTTCCAGTAGCCAGCGCTGGTCTTCTTCATCCGTTTCACTTTAACAAATAATACTTTCTGAATGCATGTGTATGTGTACAAAATTTGAAGAGTACCCTCGATTTCCTCAAGATCTCGTCATCTGATCCTGACCTGATCATGAGACCACCTGGAAAGTTTATCGTTTTTAACAAAAGAAGATTTTTTCAAATTGGTCTAGGCGTTTTGAGTAATCGGGGAACATATATAAAAAAACCTCCTCCTATTTTCGAAGTCGGTTAAAAATCGCTTATGGGTATTATATAAATCGAAACGCGTCGAGCCATCAGAAATATCGCTTATAACTGCACGGGTCGATCTTCAAAATTAAGCAACGTTTGCTGAGGTTGGTCTGTGGATGGGTGAACATACATGGACTCGCGGGTCCAGCTGACCAAAGACTCCTACGGAATAGTTTGTACATAACAATTTCAGATGAGAATATTTTCTTGTTTCATACTTTTTAGAGCGTGGTTTTTCAGTAGTCGAGTTTTAGTATTTTGCTTTAATATGTAACATCGTCATTGATCCTCTAAAATCGCTGTTTTTGCATTATTATTCAACAATAATTCTCAAATTAATATTATCTCGTTTCTCTGTTCAACGTATGTGGCCCACATGATTGCTAGTTATTTCCGAGCATTTTCTTCTTTAGTAATCCGTAGTTACTCGTATTTCGCTTGTGGCTGAAAATAAAAAGTTTCTCAATTATGTTAAACTACTAGCTCCACCGATTGGTACCGTGTACCCTTTCTCTTTATTTTTAAGGCATAGCAACATACCATAATATAACGACTGTATTCACAGAATAGTTAGGAAGAGGTAAATTAGGTTAGTACACCCACATTTTTTAGAGTCCTTAGGAAAGGCTAGACTTAAGTGTTTTGATTTCCCAAAATAATGATGACATTAACATTGAAAATCGTCGAATGTAAATTTTATATATAATATATTAACATAATACAATTGAATATTCAAAAAAAATAATAAAAAAACAAACCTATATAGGTACAAATACAAAGGGGAGAGGAAAAAGGGCTCATTTTGCATCAAAAATTTGAAAGAAATATTTAATTCAATTTAAAAGTCAATTCTTTTATATATGAAATATGTATATATATAATCTGAATCTCGGAAACGGCTGCAACGATTTACATGAAATTTAGTATGCAGATTGTTTCGGGGGTGATAAATCGATCTAGCTAGGTTTCATTTTTAGAAAACGTAGTTTTCTCTATTTTTTACCAAGCTGAGCTCGGTTGCCCAGGTACTTATTCATTAGTTCAGCACCTACATATTAACATACACACCTATATATTCAGTACGTATTTTATTTACCCACGTCCGTGTGTCACTAGCGGGGTGCCAATTGAAAATCAGCGCTGGGTGTCTGACACCTAGCAAATGCTGGGTTGGTAACCCTTTCGGTGTGGGCACGCCCAGCGCAGCTCTTCTTGAACCTTGTTTGTACTTTTTTACTGTTTTTCCCAGTTACTTTGTAATTGTTACTGTTGTGTTGTGTCTGTGTCGAATAAATGTTTCTATTCTATTCTATTTCGCCAGTTATGTTGTATATAGATATATCATTCAAGATAGAAAAACCGTATAAAATTTTGCCTAACCCGAGCATCGAATCCAGGACCTCATGTTTAGCAGTACTGCTTGTGACCAAACATATGAGGCAGATTCTAGAGATATTTCTACTTAAAAAAAACATACAATTTGAGCTCTATATAATAATAGTTAAGTTTAATATAATGATAATAATATCGTTTATAGCTTATGGCACATTTAACAATAAAATATCTTAAAATATAAAAGAACACAGTTTCTTATTTGCCTAAACTAGGTTGAACCTGTGTTTCAGGATATAAACTGCTGCAGATTTTCAGGTTTCACTCTCTTAGGGCCGATTTCAACAATGAAAATAATCGCGATTAGTTCAACTAAACTCAGTTTATGCAAATACAGCGTAATTGGTTGAGACCGCTGAGAAACTACCAATCAGAACGCTGTGTATTATGCATAAGCTGAGTTTAGATGAATTAATCGCAATTCCTTTCATTGGTAAAATCGGCCCTTAGAGGCCCTCAGAGACAGCTTTACTGAAATAGAATGTAGATCAAGATGAAAATCTGATATCGATTGTTGTAAGACGAATATTCAAGACGTCTTGTGATTTCAGTAACAGACTCGAAGATATTCTCTGTATTTCTCTAGCGGTATTGTAGGATTAGGAAAATTAATTCTGATATTGTTTGTAGATTGATTTTTAAGTGATTTGAGGTCATATTGCACTAGAAAGCAAAATATGATATACAAAAGCCGAACAAGGTACGTTTTAGACTACGTACTAAGGCCTCGGTCTCGAATTTTGCGGGCGGCGGAGCGGCAGCGGCGGCGGCGCGGGAGAGCTCCCGCCGCGCCGCTCCCGCACCGCTGTTTTCGAGACCCGGTCCATTTGACGATACGCATAAGATCCTGCCGCTCCCGCTCCGCTGCCACCGCCGCCCCGCTGCCCGCGGAATTCGAGACCGAGGCCTTAAAGGTTCCGTAGTTGGGATGAATACATAAGAAACCCTTGAAATTGAAATGGTGACTAACAGTGATCATGAATCGGTATAATATAATAAGACTGAATCTGTTTTGATACTAGTAAATCTAAAACACAAACTAAATGGGATTGTTAAGGACTGTAGCGTTTTTGACGGATTAGTGTATATGAGAACTTGTAAATGAATTCTGTTGGGCAGCAAGAACCTTGTATTGGCTTCCAACGTGAGACCAATGTGGCGCCCAACAAAATTAATCTCCAAGTACCCACATTCAAGTACTAACACATTTAGAACCCTTCTTTGAAATCCAATGAAATGCATTTGCAGTACTAAATTAGTAATAAAAAAGTATAAACATAACCGTCCCATACAAATATGTTTCTTTCTTACTTAATAGTGCAGAACTATAAAGGTGTGCAATAAAAGAGCCTCCACTAGGTGGATATACTTAAGTAAGTCTAGCACTCCATGAGGAATAAGTCTACGTAACATGCTGTCTAGCTTATCTTTATAATATGGTATGACCTATTTTGATGACGGTTCCGGCGGTTGAAACGTAAACACGCAAACCAACGCTCTCCAAAAATAAATTCGCGACACCGGTGCAATTAGTGATAAACCTAAGTCATTGGGTCACCAACTTACAAAACAAACATCTTTAAACATTTTTGTGAAGTGATCACAGTGCGGGATTGTTATTCGTGAGAATTTTAAGTTTAAAATATCCATAAATCGTAACGGGTCATACCCTCAAATTGTGAGAAATACCAACAACTCACAAAGCGACGGCATTCACTGTCAGACGTCAGTGTCAAAAGTGTGACCAACAATAAAACTCCGAATACCGCCTTACTTCAGTGTTGCCAGAGAGGAAATATAACAACAAAAAATGGAAAAAGTATGGAAATTTTACTGGCTAAACTGAACGAGAAACTCGACCAGCAAACAGTAACTATAACAACGCTAGTAACAACAAAGGTTATGGAGGCATTGGACGAAAAGCTAAAAATATTAACGGATGAAAATACCAAACTACAAACCAAAGTAACTGTCTTGGAGCAAAAACTTAGTGCGGTGGAAAAAGACAAACGAAAACAGAACTTAGTTTTCTTTGGTTTGGAAGAGAGGGGAAAAACAGAAGCCGAGCTTGTGGACTACGTAAAAGGAATTATAAAAGAAACTGGAACATATTTGGAAAGTCACGAAATCAGCAACATTTACAGAATTGGGCAGCGCACTAACAAAAATCGCCCTGTCGTTGTTTCCATTACATCCACGTGGAAAAAACACACAATAATGAAAAACAAAGCTAATTTTCCGCCTGGAATCTACGTCAAGGAAGACTATCCGAAAGATGTTATTGAGAAAAGGAGGCACCTACAGTCACAACTGGAAGAAGAAAGGAAAAAGGGGAACTTTGCATATTTAAAATACGACAAATTAATAGTAAGGAAACAAAATGAAAATACTCGTGAAAAGAGAAAGAGGGAGGACACAAGCCCACAAAACTCCTCAACACAGAAGAGAGTTACTATTACCACCAAGGAAAATACTTCTAGTCAATTAAGCCACCCGAGGAATTCTGAAACCAAACATTCTCAATTACGTGACACGTGACAGATCACACTCTCTTTCAGAACTGCCAAAAAACTAATATCTTTTATTACAACCCGGAACCGAAATAAAACTATTGATATATCAACATTATCACTTAAATCAACTTTTGTAAGAGGCACCCCAAGCCGGCTGGTCACCGTGGGGGAAGAAGACCACAACCCTCCATCAAATAAAAATAAAGAAAACAACATGAATGATAAAAGCAAAAGAGAACATAGCCTAAAGATATGCACATGCAATGTGAGATCTCTGTCGACTACCACAAGGATTATATTAATGAACAATGCCATAGAAAAACTGAAATGGGACATTATGGGACTTGCCGAAGTGAGAAAAATGGGCTGCGCTATAGAGGAACATAGAGACTACATCCTTTGTTATAAAGGCGAGACCGCAGGTCTTCATGGTGTAGGTTTCTTAGTAAAGAAAACATTCAAAGCTCATATATCAAGCTTTGTAGGCATATCTGAAAGAGTTGAGTTACTAAAAATGAACTTTAAAGACGGACCGCTATCCTTAATACAGGTCTATGCTCCCACTGAGAGCTCTGGTGATGAAGAAATTGAGATTTTTTACAGAGATCTCAGAAAAGCAAATGAGATGGCAGATAAAAACTTGTTAATCATGGGCGATATTACGCAAAAATTGGACAACCAAAACGAAATGAACACACAATAATGGGCCTTTACGGATATGGACAACGGAATAAAAGAGGAGAACGTCTTATAGAATACGCGTGTGAAAATAAACTCTCAATAATGAATACTTATTTCAAGAAGAAGGATTCACGCAAATGGACATGGAGATCTCCGGATCAAAAGACAACAAATGAAATAGATTTCATACTCAGTCCAAACCCAAAATCTGTGATAAACATAGAAATACTAAACAGGATAAACTACCCATCAGACCATAGAGTGATAAGATGCTCCCTGAAAATCCAGCAACATAAAATGAGTCGAAGATCCTTTAAATCCCTACCTAATGCGCTAAAGTCTATGCAAGAGAAAAATAAATTCCTACTGGATCTGAAAAACAACAAAGAGATACTATATAAATCCACGGAAGGCATCGAAAACATACAAACTCTCAGTAACAAATTGGAAGAAACACTGACTAAAAGTATGGAAATAGACGAAACAATGAAAAACAGAAACAATAAAAACAAAATATTTATTTATTAATTTATTTACTCATTAATTATTATAACACCTTTACAGAGACTTCCAAGGCGATGTTATAACACACATATAAAACATTAAAATACAATATATCAATCATTACAATAAGACATTCCAATACTTTAATCATTATTTAAATGGTCAGACCTTTTATAATAATAAGTGAACAAACACTAAACCTAATCCAAAGACGAACAGAGCTATTAGCCATTAAAAATAAATCAAAGGAATTGAAAAGCGAACTAAAGCAACTGTATAAAAAAACAAACAGAGCAATTAGAATGGATTACGAAACCTACAGAAGATCAGTAGTTGAAAGAAATATGTCCAAGTATCGTAGCTCAAAAAGAGCATTTAAAGAACTATCAACCCACACGAACTGGATACAAGGGCTGAATGACAAAAGAGGCGAAACTAGAGATAGAGATAACATAATAAAACACGCAACAACTTTTTATTCAGATTTATATAAAAGACCACATGACACCGTACAGGAACAAAACAACACTGAAACTGAGGAAACAGATCAACAACCAGCCCCAAATCCATTAACGGTAGACGAAATAATGAACCATATTAAAAAGTTAAAATCTGATAAGAGCCCAGGTCCAGATCAAATTACAAACGATGCATTAAGATTAGGAGCTCCCTCATTAGTAGAGTACCTAGTCAAACTGTTCAATCAGGTATTGAAAACAGAACAAGTACCAACACAATGGTGCCAATCCAACATCATTTTGCTTTATAAAAAAGAAAACCCTCTGGACATCAGCAATTACAGGCCAATAAGCTTACTGTCATCAATTTACAAACTTTTGTCGTCGATAATACTGAGTAGATTGGCACCAGAAATAGACAAAAACCAGCCTATCGAACAAGCAGGCTTCAGGCCACATTACTCAACAATAGACCACATACATGTCATTGAACAAGTCATGCAAAAGTTCAGAGAATTCCGCAAACCTCTCTACATAGCATTCGTGGATTACTCCAAAGCGTTTGACAGCCTAACAACCTCAGCCATATGGAATGCTCTAAGAAACAACAAGATTAGCAAAAAGTATATTAACATCATAAAGAACATCTACACGAAGAGCGTGAGTAGGGTGAAATTAGAGAGGCAGGGGGAACACTTTGAAATTGGGAGAGGAGTGAGACAAGGGGACCCCCTTTCTCCAAAGCTGTTTATCGCCGTGCTGAATGAAATTTTTAAAAACGTGCAATGGGAAAACAAAGGCACATGGATATCAAATAGAAAATTGACTCATTTAAGATTTGCCGACGATATCGCACTATTCAGTGAAACAGCCCAAGACCTGGAAACAATGCTACGAAATCTAAACGTAGAAAGTGAAAGAGTTGGTCTATACATGAACGAAACTAAAACAAAAATTATGACAAACAGTCACAAAAAAGACATAACAATAGAAGGGAAGAAGATAGAGTATGTGGACAACGACGTGTATCTGGGCAAAATGGTCTCTTTCGACAGTAGTAACAACGAAAATGAAGTGGACAGAAGAATTAAAATTACTTGGCAAAAATACTGGTCGAATAAAGAAATCCTAAAGGGAAACTATGATCCAAAAACTAAAAAGATAATAATGGATTCCTGCATTCTCCCTTGTTTAACATACGGCAGCCAAACATGGGTATATACAGAAAGGGTTAAAAACAAAATCTTGTCCTGCCAACACGCAATGGAAAGAAGCCTCCTAAAACTGAGAAGGATACACAAAACAAGAAACACTGACATCCGGAAAAAAAACAAAATTAACCGATGCACTACAGTTTTGCCTGAGGCAGAAATGGCGATGGGCCGGACATGTAGCAAGATACAAGGACAAGAGGTGGACTCTTCTAACAACTAAATGGATAGGTCCGCTAGGCAAAAGGAGCGTGGGAAGACAAAGGAAAAGATGGACCGACGATATCATAGAGATTGCGGGAAAAAACTGGATCACTATTGCCAAAGACAAATGCAAATGGAAACAGATGGAAGAGGCTTTTACCCACAAGGGATCACACATAATATAATAATAACTTAATTTGTAATGTCAATTTATATATGTAGTTGTGTGAGAAATAAAGCTGTAATAATAATGACCTATTTTAAGTTCATACTAAACTTGGGATGTGAATAAGAATTACATAATTTTTGATACTAACCAATTTATCAATAAAAAGTATATAATCAAAGTCAATAGACTTTACATCTTAATATGCGGTTACCTTGTAATTACAGAACTTATAATATAAAGAGGATTTTTTTGTTTTTAAGGAACATCTGTTGCTCTGATTCGATTACGAATGTGATTTAACTGATAGTAAGCTACACTCATACAACTATAGATAGTAAAAACACATATGTGCGCGCGGCGCCATGTGTGCGTGCGCTTGTAATCACACGTGTTACTCGGACGACGTCTGCTGCGCCAAAAATTAAAGCTGTATAATTACAGCGCACGTACACATGGCAATGCGCGCACTGATGAGTTGAATTATCTATACTATCGTTCAATGCCATAGGCTATGTATAGTTTCCCAAATGCCAATTTCACCTTTTGCTTAAAATAAAAATAAAATACAATAAAACGACTTTACTCAAGTAAGCTACTATCATAGAAATCGTACCACTAGTCTTATAACTAATATCATTCAAATTAAAGACCATACTCCCATTCTCATGCCAGCAAGCCTCGTTTAAACCGAGATGGCAGTGTGCTCATTAGCGAGGTGCATATCCATGATATTATGAAATTCCGCCCGGAATTCTCGTTTGCACGGTACGAACACCTTCTGTCGACCGCAACGCTTTGCTAAACCCTGCTTTTCAGAGGTTGTTAAAGAGACGACATGTCATAAGCATGACAAGCATGTCATAGTCTTATGACATGCTTGATGAATATAGAGCAATTATTGAAGATGCTATTTTAGTAATGCTATCTTATAAATAAATTAATACTATTGTAAAGATTGTTGAAACTAAGTTCCTTATCACGCTTTTAGAGGATGGAAACTAAACGAGAAAATGTATCCGCCCGACACTTTTGCTATTGCACGTTATTTCATGTCAATTTGATATTTGAAATGCAGTTTTTTATAGATGGCCAGTATGTTTTGAATAGATTTCAAACAATTGTTTCAATGTTTTGTTTTTAACCATATTTTATTTTATTGTACCTGGTATTATATAGCTAAAGGAACTACGCTCCAACTAGGAGTCCCACGACATCCGTCGTTTTTTGTTTGTTAATATACACATTTATTTTATCTGAGAAACTACTCCGATTAAGCTATTACTGAATATCATAAACAAATTTTTATATCCTGGAATCCAATATAGTCTGGAAATCAATATAGCTTGGCAACCAATAAAGCTTGAAAACTAATATAGCCTGGATACAAATATTCATCTTCTGAATAAACGTATGAGATAATATTCCAGAATTACATGGTGATCAAGAAACTGCTTCAGTCTATCCTATTATTGACATCCTTTCGTCGCTTAAGAAAATCAATGACCTAATTCTTCCAAGTAACACCCGTTCCTTCAATCAATTCTTCAGCAGACTGTCGCAAAATCCACCGCAGTGTAATGTAGGAAAAAACTATAAGATAAGCCCCTTATCGGAACAACGACGATATTAGGCAGGTCACAAAATCAAATCGCCTGCATAAGCGGGAAAATTATCCCTTCTGCATAACGACCTGGTATTGAGCTGGCCAAATGCCAGACACTATCAGCCAAGGCTTTGCAAGCAACGATTAGAATAATGTACTGGTGCGAAGTAAAATATTCTGGTGTTATCTTAGAATGAGTTTGTAGAAATTCGATTGGATTAATGTGTGTAGGGATTGTTGTAGTGGATTTTTGTTTAGAATTCTTATATATTATATTGGGTAATTCGACAGTCACTTTACGCTAGAATAAAATATAGGATGAGTTTTCCAAGTGGGTGCAAGTCGCTATTCCTCATAGGAATTTTCATCACTATAAGGAATAGCGAAAAACACTCAAAGGAGTTAGGAGGATAATTATGAGGCCGATTTTGATGATAACTAAAACTTCGTCATTGGATTTTGTAATAATCAATATTTCTAGCCAGGATTCGAAACCGCTGATTTTGAAAAAAAACACGCTGTGATGATTATTTTAAGAGATTGTTTCACCATCCGGTAATGTCACTAATAAGGATTACATTCTGGGAAATAATATTAAACGGAAAACCAAAGGCAGGGCCAATTTTTTTTTAATGATCTATCTTTAAAGGTAGTACTAAAATTAAAATTACTAAACGAAACTTGCTTTGAAAGACCTCCCACCAGTGGACCGATGACCTGGTGAAGGTTGCAGGGATCCGCTGGATGTGGGACGCACGGTACCGGTCAATGTGGCGACGTTTGGGGGAAAGCCGAAAGACGTCAATGGACGACAGTGGACGTCTTTTGGCTGATATGATGATGATACGAAACTTGTTCCTTGCTTACGTTTTGATACAAATCTTAACCGAAAAGAAACTTCATGTATGTATTTAAATCGTTTACCATTATAACCATGACGATGTCTGATACTTATTTTTAAACACCTATAAAACTTAGGCACATCGTTTTAAGCTATACATAGCCGGTTTATAGTAAAAATACTTATAAGTAGGTATTAAGCTCTAGATATTATATTTTATGAGTATTTCATAAAGCTTTCTGATATTTTAATACGAGTTATGTTTCAGAGTTGAAAGAAAGAAAGAAAATACATGTATTTGTCACAAGCCACTAGAGCACACAATATAAAACAAGATAAACATAAAGAAAACTTAAAACTAAACAACAATAAAAACCATATATTTAGAACTTTTTTTGCTAAGCAAAATAAAAAAAAAAAAAAAAAAACAGAAATTTCTATTGAAATAAGCAGTACCTTTGTGTTCTTCTATCTGTATTCTTTATTTTCTCTGTAAAGTGTTTTGTGTGTACATAAATAAATAAATAAAAACAGAAAAAAAAAACAATATAAATATGACATTGTGTGTCCCACGGCTGCGCCAAATAGGACCAGTTCAGCAAAATGTCGCGTAACTAGTGCCCGACGCTGGTTTTCAACTGGAACTATGACTATGACATGACGGACGTAAAGCAGTTCTATAGTGACATAATGTTTATGTAAAACAAGTACTTACTTATATAAAAGATAAAAAAGATGTGTAAATTACAATATAAAAATAACAGATACACCACATATAAATAAATAAGGCGAGTGTGACAGGAAATGAGGTGAGGGTAGGTAGGCTAATGCGTCATACTATTGAGGCATTCAGTGCGGCCATGTCCAGTTTACGTTGCGCTTCCACCAGATACTGCAGTAAACGTCTTCTAAATGTGGCTATTTTGTTGGTTGTTCTGATCGGTGGTGGCATGTTATTCCAAACTTTGGAAGCCACATAACGAAAGCTGCCTCTCAACGCCGTCGGGTTGGTCAGTCCTAATATTATATCATTTTCTATGGGCGATCCGTTTTACTTATCGGTCGTAAAATGTATTAGTTATGAACTTGTCCATTGGTCTTTACTGGGCCTAGTCATTTTAATTTGGTATTATGGTTGCTACATAAATATGTAATTATGTACCTATATATCCTGTATATACCAGCCTGTTAATATCCCACTGCAGGGCAGATGTCATACCTCATACAGATAGGGCATAGATATAGTAAATTTCTTTTTCGCTCATTCATGCTCAATATTATCACAAATCCAATATACATAACTAAATAAACGTTCTTTCTTCTACAGCAATAAAACGCACTGAACAAAGGAGAAGAAGATGAAGAAACTGTAAGTGTAGCGGAGATATGGTCCCTTGAAGGCCATGACGATAGCCTTAAGGAAGTTGTAGATTACCAGTTCTACATAGCGTATGACTTCTATGCTAAAAACAACTCATATTTCCATTGGTCGCCTTACTACAGTTATTACCAGGGTGAGTTAATTTTCCGTTCATTATCAGCCTTTTAACGTTCCCACTGCTGGGACACATGACTCCTCTCTGTGAGAGAGGCAATAGGTCTTAATCCAAAACGCGGGCCTAGTGCGGCTTGGTGGATGTCACAGGTTTTCGATTTTTGGTTCTAGGACTTGCGGGCTTCCTCACGATGTTTTTCTTCACCGTTTCTAGAGCAGTGGTGATGAAATAATTTACACAAAGTAAAATGCCTGGGTTCGAAAACACATTACCACCTAAGTCGGGACCGTTACCACTGGGTCACCACAGCTGTAGTCAAGTATCCGTTAGATTATTTTATTTATATATTTTTTCATCAATTGAAATATCCCATGTCGTGTCCAGGCTATCTCTATCCATTCAAGGTTGCCTGGAAGAGATCGCAGAGCGCGATAAGGCCGCCTATTGTATGTTTGTTTTAATTTTAATGTTTCTTTTGTATTGTCTTATCTTGTTGTACAATAAAGTATATATAAATAAATATATCCGTAGTGAGCAAATAAATACCCTTAGTTAAAAAAATAATTGCCTTGAAAGTTGAAAGGTGATCTTAAACTAATATCTTTGCCATATTTTTATTGCCATTCTGGTAAAATCCTGATTCCAGGTTGCTACTGAGAAATTTCGTTTAGAAATATAAAATAAAAACTTTTTAACAAAAGAAGTCGGTGTTTTAGTACCATTTTTTTTTCTTTTATACACCGACTTCCGAAAATAAAGTTATTTTGCGCTTTGTAGTATTTCGAGTCGGTTTTTTTATGTTTTTTTATTTGTTTCTTTTTAGTTTTGGTACCATTTTTACCGTGAAAATATGCATTATTAATGATAACTTAAAAACTACTTGTCAAATCTCGATCAAAATAACATTTTACCACATGAGAAGAACCAGCATTCAAATATAAAAATAATAATCAAAATCGGTTCATAATTGACGGCGTTATCACGTGAGAAACATTCAAAAATAACATACCGTTCAATTGAGAAAATCCTTTTTGAAGTCGGTTGCTGACACTTCTCGAGCAGCATATCAAAACCGCAGAGACAAACCAGAGAAAAATAGGTTAAAATAAACTAAACCGAAAAGCTAAACTTAATTTGGTTGCAGTTAAAAAATAGTTTCTGAAAAATTTTGACGCCAAAAATACAGCCATATTTCTTCGCAACCGTATCGAAAGATACTTAAAAGAGAATCAATCAATTTGGAAGATGCTTAACAATTTGATGTACTAGCTTGCTATTCTTGAAGATAGATAGTAGAATAAATAAATAAATAAAGTTAATTTAGATACCAAAAACCCGACTGCTTAAGAAGCGAACTAAAAATCTGTAAACCAGAAAATGTCACGCTGTGCAGTCGGAGGATACATATTCGCGTACTGAGTGACCCCCTGATCCTCCGACTGCACATAATGATTTTTTTGAATAACTTTTAAACATATAAGTGGTATAAAGGCGAACCCCAGAACACTTGGGCGGTCAAGACGTATCTAACGACATCATAATTATATGAATCCGTCTAGCGTTTTGAAAGATATGAGGTAATTAAGAATATTACGTACATACCAACAATCAAACACACAAGAAACGTGCGAAAAACATGGCCCTATCCTTTGTTACGTATGCCTAGGAATCTGCTAACATTGCGGAAACTAAGTGTTCATAGACCTTGCAACGATGCAGTTACCTTGAGCACGAAACGAATAGCTTAGGTATTAGCTGACTTGCTGACTCAGAAACTACGTAACATCGAGACACGAAGTTACTGACGATGCAATTACCTGAAGCCAATGCAGCCGTTCAAACGTCAGTAAATCAATCGATTTCGAAACCAATGTTAATAAGCATTTTTTTGTAAGAAGAAGGCATTTAATATTCCTAAATCGTGTAGGATGGATTCCCGTAGGCTAGTTAGTTATAGTTAGTCTATTTAATTATTATAACCTCTCCATGTCCTAACATCGGCTTAGAGTGGACACTTGTAGGTTAGCTAGTTGTAGTTAGTAGTTGTAACCATTCCTTGTTCCAACCTCGACTTGGAATGGCCATTTGTAGGATAAATAATTGTAATTAACTTTAATAATTAATAGTTTAGAATCATTTCGGGTTTCTTTCCAATCCCCTGGCTGTGGTAAACGTAATTGTAAAAACATAACTGTCGGGTAAATACACATTATATCATGCCTTTATTCCTCGAAGGGTCAGGCACAGGGGCATCTAAAGTACACACACATTTCGCCATGTATTAGGGGAGCGAGTCTATCGCCATCAACCGGACAGAAGGCCACAGTCCGTTCTGTTCTGAACTTATGATGTTGATCAGCAGTAAACAAAGGCAGTCAAATGCATAAATTTTAAATTGATCGAAAAACTTAATATAGACAGGCAGTGAACCACATACTAAATTCTACAGATTAAAATTAACCTTACTGAACCTTACCAAGACATGATGGATGTAATTACTAAATGAGAAAGTCCCAATTAAGGGCATGTAGCCTGACTTTTACATCTCTTTGATTCATAATTAAACAAACAAATATTGATAGTTTAAATGCAAAAAAAAATACATATTGTAGTTGACTACCTGTACTTTTCATTTCTGAGATTCAAAACATGATATCGAAAACTTCGCTCGATCAAAAAAAAACTAAAAAAGGCCTCTAAAACGATGTGTTTTTGATCATTTCCTTATTTTTCTGGAAGA
Organism: Orthosia cruda; assembly: GCA_964057195.1. Taxonomy (NCBI): domain Eukaryota; kingdom Metazoa; phylum Arthropoda; class Insecta; order Lepidoptera; family Noctuidae; genus Orthosia; species Orthosia cruda. Next base: position 34,947,859 of record OZ059833.1, on the reverse strand, counting down.
TTATGAAAGATTCACTACACATATCTAAAAAAAGTTAACAACCTGTAGAACTTTATTCTCCGAGTAGAATTTATAAAATATTTTAATTGTTTTAATAATAAATTTATATATAACACAGCGGCCGCCGTACGGCTCTTCAGTCGCCCGCGAGGCCTTGACGAGGCTGGACCTATGCCAGTTTTACTCGTGCTGGACTTCTCGCTAATCTATCGACCGATTTATTACGAGACCACAATGTAACAGAATCAGTAGGTTAGGAAAGTTTTTTAACAGACTTCAAAGAAGAACGAAATATTCGTCATGGGTGTATTTTATTTTGTTTTTTTGGGTTATTAGTCAAAATAAAAATAATAATTGTGAATATTAGTTAAAATAAAAATAATAATTGCGAATATTAGTCAAAATAAAAATAATAATTGCGAATATTAGTTAAAATAAAAATTCAAAATGTAATGTTGACCCTATATTAGCATTTAGCGACCCAAAAACCATGAAAGTGACACCCATGACGAAAAGTTTGGCAATTTCGATCCGTGTCATTTTGATTCAACAACAGTAAAAAATATTTTTTTTGCATGAATGTGTCTATTTAGTCCGTCCGATTATGTTTTCAAAAACATAAATAATTAGATAGTCAAATAATTGAATAAAATACGACTTAGGGCATTTTTTTTTAATTATAGCTATACACGGTTATTATTTATTTATTACGCATTGTGACTCTCGTATTTTATTACCTTTTAAAAGCAATAGTAAAATAAGCCTTCTCTATACACCTTTGCTGTGACAGTTTAGTCGGCTTTACGCACACACGAGCGCGCCGCTCGCTTCGCGGTAAAAGTGGCGCGTTAAATACCTACTTCGCCAGGAAACGATGGCCTTAAGGGAATAATGATTCCCTAGTAATTTAACAATTCGTCAAATAAATAGGTGTTTCTAATTCAAGCATTCATTGAACGTCCTCCGATGCTAATGACGTTATTTTGTGCACGAATAGAGAAAAAGAAAATTGAAGAGTAGTCAAATTTTGTTTTGGTTGAATAAGATTTTGATTGAGTGGGTAATATCGCAGAGAAACGATTACAGACTCGTGTAAAAGTATACATTATTTACTTTATATTTAAGAATATGTTTTTATGAAAATATATAAAATGTCTAAGGTTTTAGCAGAGGGCCCAAAAGAAGAAACAATAAATCTAGTTTTTATTTTAAAATAATGTCATGTTTTTCTTCCACAGTCCCAGAAAAGAAAAATCATCTATACACACCTCAGCTGAACCACCTTCTGCGACTTTATCAAGTATATTATTGTTAGCATTGAATTATAAATCATAGTTTATATATTAGAATTTTAATCCTAGATTGTTGATGTCAATAGTCCTACTGCAATTTTCTTAGAATATTGTATGTGGATCATTGTAATCTATACTTACTTGAATTTTATTTATTTCTTATAGTGTTAGTTTACATAAGATTTTCTCTGGCACGAAAACGAAATACGAGTAGCTGTTTTATTATTTATGTTTATAAATACGGATGTTTACAAAGTAAATTAAATGGCTTTAAAGTTTTCTTCAAAAATTGCTAATCGTTAGGTGTGTAGTTATAGCGCCAACATATTTAGTGATTAGTAGGTTAGCTAAATTTTCTATGCCGTCATTTCTGTCTTGCCAAGTCAGTTTAAAAAGTATGTAAGTTACTAATAAAAGTATCGAACCAACATTTTTCTTTCACCATTGTGCTTGGTAGATTAGAAAAATTAAAAATATCAACGAACTTCATTTTGGTTACTATCTTCTAAGAACTGAGCGTCTAATTATGAACAGCTTCTATCTTAGTTAAAATTTTATTCACCGGCAAAATCTTCCTACAAAATTTAGATGTTCCTTTTAATGTCAAGTTGTCTGTGTTATTCCTATGCTATAAGCTGTTTCTGTATAATGAATAGTACTTACTTATGTTTCATCATTATAATCGTCTGCCACATCGCAAATATTAATACTTACAACAGGAGATTATTATTTAATTCTGTGATTGGTTTAAAACGAATCAACCAAAAAAGTAGTATTGAACATTTTGAAAAAATGTTTCTAAGATTTGTTAGATATCGTTGATGATATGTGATATTATTTAGTTTCATAATGTTAATGTAATATAGTTTTTAAGTATTTTATAATAATGAAAAATTAAGTACACCTACCATTTGCAATTTATTGTTGTTTTATTTTTGTCAAACAAATAATCGTCTTAACTGTGGTCGTCGTCGTCTCATCTCTCTCTTTCTGAATAGTGAAAAATGAAAGTCACGCTATGCCTGTCTGTTTTTCTATTTACTTCTGCTAAACGTTGCAACTAGGTTTTTACAAATATGTAGAAAGGGCGATAAACAAAGAAGGTTCGTGTATAATTTGTCCCATCCGAAACCGGAGCGACTCGTAATTTTTTGGTGTTTACTTAAATGCAGCCTTTCACTTACATTGGCATAAATAATGACAGTAAAAATAATATTCAATGTTATAACAATGCTACTGAAGTATTCAGTAAAATATCCATTTTGCATGAAACACCTTCACACTAAAGTTAATAATCTAACCGGCCGTGAATTCAATTTTAATCTAAAAGTCACACAAACCAGATGCCGATCATCAATCAAAACCTTTTTTAACATGTGCCAAGTTAATTTACATGAATATTCATTTTATTTTGTTTTATAAACATAATGAATTTGAATAAGTCAAAAAGACCCGATAGAAGATTTAATATAGAGAAGAAAAACTATGAAATTTAGGAATGAAAAGGTACAAGGTGAAATGACATTTGATATTTATATTACAAGTTGGACTTTATATAAAAAACCGTACGATTAGGAATCTTCCTGATGGTACAAAATTACAAAATACAATTGAAATTTTGCTAAGTAATTGTCTCTTAATGATGTGATACATATCGAATCCCGTTGAACTATGAGGAGGGTGGCTACTTTAGAGCTAACAAACATACATATATTATACAATTGACGCCTCCCGGTTTCACCCGCGTAGTACCCGTTCCCGTGAGAATACAGGGATAAAAAGTAGATTTTATGTCACCCATGGATAGTGTAGCTTTCCCTTTTTTGAAATCGGTCCAGCCGTTTCGGTGTCTATAAGGAACATACATACATACTTTCTCTTTTATATATAGAGATAGAAGATTACGATGATTTTAAGAATTGCCAAAGCCAACTTCAAAGAGGGCTTATAATTATTTCACAACAAAATTAAGAGGAAATGCGGTCGCTGACATCCAAATGAATATCCCAAATAACAGTCATGATTCGAGGTTTGGCTCTCGCCTATTTCCTCCTCCAATATTTGACTGAACTGAATTTAAAATATATTTCACACGCTGAAAAATAAAGGTATATTTTACTGTGCTCTTATGTTTTCATTGTTGATGAAACATTATCTTTAGAAGCACCAGAACCCTTAAACAAAAAAAAATTGCGCTGTCAACAGAGGCCTAGTGTACAAATTTAACAACTATAAATGAAAAAGTAAAACAGAAGCACAACATTATAGTTTCATTTATCAATTTATGGAATATTTTTTAAATTTGTCCAATACTGAAGGAGGAAATACATATACTAAAAACAAATCTCGATTTATGGCTTTTTACTAAGGAAACTCAGTTGGCTCTCTGGCCACATATTTATTTCCTCTTAAGGTTGCACTAGTCGATCATTCTTCCATACAAACGCTGTCTGGCGATTACGCCACAGTTTGACGATGTCCGTTCAAAATAAAAAATAACATCAATTTGTCTCGTCATTATCTAGCTCTGAATGGAAACAAAAAAGTAAAAATATTAATATTTGAAAGTTATCAGCGTCAAAAGTTCCATATTTCAAAACTAATTTTAACGCATCTTTGGGCGCAAATAAATACCATAAGAAGAAGGAAAATTGCAAAACAGCCATCATACAGGGATAGATTAGTAGTTCAACAATGCAAATAATTTTATTTTGAAAATATACATTTAGTTATTTTTTCATGATATCCATACCCCAAAGGGTCTGTTTATAAAATTTCGCGCGCTCGTTTTCGTTAAATCATCATCCATTTCGCTACGCAAAAGTGCTAATTCGTACGCGAACTAGCTTCTTACTGCTTAGCACAGCATATATTATCTCTTTTGCACGTGTTGTCGGATGATATAGCATGCATTTTAACACCGCGCACGAAAATAGTTCGTGCCGTCACGTCGACTAGGGCAACCTTAAGCCTAGATGTAATATTGATCAATCCGCTAAATGTAACCGACCAGAAACCACCAAATACTGCAGCCCAAAATCCTCCATCACTTTATTAAATTAGTAGGCAAGCTACTAAAGCGACATCTAATATTAAATATCTAATTAGCGACCAGCCAATGATTAAGTCAGCCTCAATGCGGGCATCAGATTAACAGATTAAAACGGATGTCCGGACTGTATGTACACAAAAGAAAAGTACAGATGGTCGTTTCTATACAATGAGCGAAAACAGACGCACGCTCAAATGCCAGTCGCGAGTGCACTTGCACTCACTGTACAAGAAGTGTGTCTATGTGAACGTGCGTTTTCGCTCGTTTTTTGCCGTTGATCTTCTGTGCCTATATTTTCGGTGGTATGAATTTGAAATGATATCCATGCAAGGATTAATCTTCTATGCAAATAATCTTATTTGTTTCAGTTAATATCAGTTTTAACGCTTATGTTTGGGTTTCATTTTCTTAACGGGATTAAATGTTTGTTAGGTTTGAATGTTTTCGCCTTTTTTATGTCTTAGGCAAAAGTCTGAGGAATAATAGACATCCAGACCGAATTTCGGTCACGGCGACCAATCTCAGTTTGGGGTTTGACGAACGAATAGATAGTGATACTGTTAATGATTGGGCAACCTATAGAACTTGTTCGATTATGACTCGAGTTTGTGAGAACCTCACACTCAACTTCATTAGGAACATATTCATTGGAAACTTAAATGTTTTTGAATTTGACTCTTAATATTCATCTTCTTGCTTTATTTTAGATACACATCAATCTATCTGTCGTGTAGGAATAAATATGTTACTATTAGATTAAGAGCTTCTTGAAAATTCACAAAATGTTCTTCCAAGAAAATATTTGAAGTACTTATGTACTTAGGACCTAGCTTTAATAATTTATCAATTCAACGAATTATATCCAAAGGGATTATCGAATAAGTTTGTCCCAATTCTAAATACTTTTTTTAATAAATAATGTGTTTCAGGATTCAATGAAGTGTTTCGATTAAATAAAAAACTGACCAAGTGCGTGTTCGGACACACGCAGTAATAGGGTTCCGTAGTTGATTACCCGTAAACTTGTAAAGCTTACTTAGCTGTGATAGTTTTCCTTTTAATTTCGTTAATTCTGCTGTATTTTTTTTCACATATCCAAATGCGAAAATGGTCGCTGGTAGGGGTCTCCCCCACACTTGACTTTAACAAAAAAATGCATTTTAAAACTGAAAAATTCAGCTGGCAAACGGATCCTTGAAGAGAAAAATTGATTTTCATAGACCCGTAATATTTTTGAATGGGCAATCCAAAGATACGATACACCATGGGATAGACGAGAAAAAAAACAACCCCACTATACGTCTACTGGAGGTAAAAAAAAATTGCTTTTATTTTACCAATTTGTCGGCGTGATTAATTTGTATATCCAGGCCAAATTATAGCTTTCTAATAATAAGAGACTCTGAGCTAAGCTGCGTAACCGAAAGGCCAGAAGGACATGGCGAAACTATAAGATTTCGTTGTTGACTACGAAACCCTAAAAACCTCTCTTTTATAAATAATACAACACACAAGTCCAGATAAGTTTTTTTAATAAGCTTTTTAGGCAAAGGCTTGTAATGGGACAAGCACTTTCCACATTTCCTAAGAGAGCTAGAGTTTACCGACTAGCAATATGCACGGGCACTAATAAATTTTAATACAACGGAAATCGGAAGTTTTTTTCAAGTAACCACTTAGTCTTTTTCTAAACCTCCTATTAACCTTTTCAATTCTCAAAAAAGACGAAAAAAAAAATGCGTGAGAAAACAGATCACAGAAGAATCACATCTCCCGGGAACTTTGCCAATTAATATAACAGGGAAAGGCCTAAATCAAGTCACAGAGAGAAAGGTTGGCCCAATAAATATAGTAGGAAGATGGGTGGTCGCTCCTTCGGGTGGATGCCAGAAAATGGGCCTATGTTGTCTGCTATCTGAAATCTTTGCTTGTGTATATTATGGCGAGGGGCCGCAGTTACACCGAAGGTTTATATAGTGTTTTAAGTATTATTTGGTTTTTGCCCTATACACTGGACAAATTCTGTGGAAATCCGCTAGATGCGAGACACACAGGACCGATCGATGTGGTGATATTTGGGGGAGACCTACGTTCAGCCGTGGACGTCTTTCAGCTGTAATGATGATGTCTGGACAAAGGAAAGTAGAAGGAGAATAAAAAAGCATTTGCAAACTTATAATTTTTAGGTTTATTGGACGATTCACACGAATTTAACTCGGCCGAAATGTGCGGATCGACCCTTTTTAATAATATATTTTTTTTGTGGCGATTCGCACGAGGTTAACTTGTTGGTGTGTGACCACTTAAAAATTATGAAATAGGCAATTGGCACATATTTTATTTAAGAGAACAAAAATATAAAGTACAGTTGTTTTCACCCGTCTCAGCAATAATATGAAGAATTACAAAGACAAAGATATTTTATTTCAACTAGGCCACCAAGCGGCACTTTTGAACGTTAATACATAAACATTTAAAAGGATAAAAAAAATATTCTACCGTGCATTCGGAAAGTAGCTTGTTATGGAGCCCAAGAAACTCCATGAACGCACAAGAAACTCCATTCAATTAATCGAAGTTAATAAATATTTTACTTGAATCTAGGAAAGCAATGCATTAAATAATTAATTACCACTTAAAACGAGGAGATATGCAAGATAGATAAGATAGTCAGGCAACAAAACAATAAGAGGGAGACAGCAATATTCGCTACAAAAAATAGCTCTATACGTTATCAGCTCATTCCGGTACCGGTTAGTTAAGTACTAGGACATTATATTCATTAGGCAACTAGGCTGGAATCATGAGTGATAAAAAGAGTACCGGGCGATTTTCGATTCTGAAGTCCTATTTCTCCGAACTACCGCTTATGATTCTAGTCCTGCAAATACTTCATCATGATTCTGGCCTCCTGGTGGTTTGCCACCTGCTAGTAGTAATTTTTCTTTAGCGGTAATGATTCACTAAGACTTCTTCATGATTCTGGCCTCCTGGTAGTTTGGGTATAAATGCTTATAATACCAAATGATAATAATGATAATGCTTATCTACCTAAAAAGCAAAGGAGGTAGTTATATTTTTATCAGTTTCATTAAATTCTCTACTGAATTTAATCGATACTTTGATTGTGAGGTCCTAAAAAATTACTGATCCGTAGTTGCGGTTTTGTGGCATAAAATTGCGAAAATAATAGATAGGTGCCGTATGTGGCATACCTCAGGTGCCATTCAATCAGTTTCCGTTTAAGTGGGTGCCCGATGTGGAATACGTCATCAAATCATGTAGTAGTTATTTTAATAAAATCATTTTTGATTAATTTGTGTCATATCAATAACAATATTTAATCCTTAATACTTCTGTACTTGAGTGTACTTTGTCTTAAAGGTCTTGCATAAAACACAATGCGTGTACCAATTGACTACTACATAATTTTGGAGCAGTCGATTCGCACACCAACAAATTAACTTCGTGCGAATTGCGAAATACAGAAAAAATAATAGTGTTAAAAAGGGTTGAATAGCACATTTTGGGCGACTTAAATTCCTGCGAATCGTCTAATAACCCAATTATTAAATAAAAATATTGGTATCACTAACACTGACAAAAAACCATAGATGGACTATGTGAAAGAAGATTTTGTTAAAGGTGACTTCTGCCCCCGTACCCTGACGTGTCAAAAATATCATAGTTCGACTGTAAAAAGGGGCAGATGTATACAAGTCATATACATCTGTCCCTTATACACACCCAAAATTACCTTACTCTAAGAGCTTATGGTCACCCCCCTGAGATTTCATCTATTGAGGAAGTATTGAAGAAGATGAACTCTTGTTCAGACCGCTGTAAGTGCCCTGCCCATGCCCTGGGGAGAGCTTGGCCGAGGGTAGCGGGGCATCAAATGTTGTAATGCAGTATGAGAAGCTATGCTTTGCAGTATAGTGTTATAGATTACAATTTATATTGACTAAAAAGTTTACCCTTTACTTAAAGTATGGGTGGAGCTTCTTGTCCGTTCTTCTCCATAATAATCTATTTTCACGAATGGTCTGGAGAGAAACAATTATTATTATTTTAAACTATTTATCTATGATATTCAAAAGTGCTCCTTAATGCCTAATTGAAACAAATGATTTTACTTTGACTTTACTCTCTTGCACGCATTTTGATTAGTTATCTCAATAGTCACCCGCCACACACAATAGAAACCCGCCACATGAATACTGCTGCGACAAAAAAAAACTTTTTAATAAAACCATTGTTTTAAATTTTTGATAAAAAGGTTTTTATTTTTCTGTTTTTAGTTTTAGTACCATGAAAATACAAATTATTAAAGATAACTCAAAATTTACTGGTCAGATCTTGACCAAATTTATTAAATGGGACATGAGAAGCACTAACTTTCAAATAAAAAAAGAATTATCAAAATCGGTTTACCTAGTAAAAAGATTTGAGGTAACACATAAAAAAATACATTCCAATTGAGAACCTCCTACTTTTTGAAGTCGGTTAAAAAGTTACGAAATCAAGAGAGAATCAAGGTTACTCTCCGGTGTAACAGCAGCCTCTACGGCCCACATTTTCTTTAGGCCTGGTAAATAGATATTAACTTTGATAGAATTGAAAGATATTGATTCTTCGCCACCGTTGGAAGCAGAGGAGGTGAGTGCGAGTAATTATTTATGCTAATATTTACCTACGTATGCTAATGAAGATTTGAGAGGAGAATTACTGGGTGTGATTGTGAATAATTTTGTTGTGAGAGGCGAACAATGATTTTTTGGTCTATAATTGCTTGTTTAGGATAGGTAGAAATTAGATGATAAGATTACATCAAATTTCGACTTATATTTATTGGTGTGACCAATAAATATAAGTCGAAATTTGATATAAAAAGACATCAATTCTTTCCTCTCAGTAAATAAGAACAAATAAAAACTTCTACTAACTTCTTTAATTTCTTTAGCAACTTCAGCAATAATAATAAAACATTTATTTACAGAAATAACACTAACAGTACAAATTTACGAGTCGTACTAACAAAAACAGATTGCTAAGAAAAGGGAGTTAGCTTTAGAACTGGTAATATTTACCTTCTTGTAAAAGGAAACGCTTTGAAAGAAATAATTATGAAATAACCAGCTCCTGCCAGGGGCTTCGCCTGCTTGAAAGTCGAAAATTATCCCTAGGAAACATATTCGCGGCATTAAAAGTATATTATGTGCTATTCCTGACTATAATAGATCTCTGTCCCAAATGTCATTCAGGTCCCTCCAGCCGTTTGAGCGTGAAGTAGTAACATACAAACACTCACACACACACTCACAAGCTTTCTCTTTTATAATATTAGTGTGAAGTAATGTATAGAAATGTATGTATGTTGCCAGTGATGACTTATGGCTCTGAGACGTGGTCGCTTACAATGGGCCTCATCAGAAAGCTTACAGTCACCCAAAGTGCAATGTAGAGGGCTATGCTCGGAGTTTCCTTGCGTGATCGAATCAGAAATGTAGAGATCCGCAAGAGAACCAGGGTTACCGACATAGCCAGAAGAATTGCCAAACTTAAGTGGCAGTGGGCAGGGCACATTGCTCGCAGAACGGATGGCCGATGGGGCAGAAAGGTTCTGGAGTGGCGACCGCGAACTGGAAGACGTTGCGTTGGAAGGCCTCCCACCAGGTGGACCGACGACCTGGTGAAGGTTGCAGGGATACGCTGGTTGCGAGACGCACGGGACCGGTCAAAGTGGCGACGCTTGGGGGAGGCCTATGTCCAGCAGTGGACGTCTTTCGGCTGATATGATGATGATGATGATGAATGTATAGAAGTGGTGGTTATTGAGCTTGTCTGAGGTTTTGTTTGAAGTATATTTCTGTAGCTAAACTAAAGTTTATATCTACAGTTTTCAAAACGTCTTCTGCCCGTGTAAATTGTTTTTAACAGGCAAAGTGTCCTAGGGTTTTCCAATCTAGAATTTCACAGTAGCAACCCAGAGTACGAGATTTGTGCGTGGTTGGTGGCAAAAGACTGTTTGTTTATGTAAGTTTAAATGTGCATCCACGACGCTGGTGAAAATCTTAGTGAGGGACAACTTTTTTAATATAAAATCGGCTAAGTACGAGTCTGATTCGCGTACAGAGGGTTTCGTATAAACAGCTACATTCACTAAAATAAATAGGTAACATTATTAACGTTCTCATACAATGAAAGCACCGAACATTGCTCTAACGAAGGGAGAAAATTAACTTTGTCGTTTGAAAACTCCCATACATCAATATACAGCTTTTTTACTTTTCCAACTGCATTTTATAAGTTAGTCGACTTACTATTACTCGTCAACTTGTATAACCTAATTAGCTGTGATACTTTTCATTTTAATTTCGTTATATATACTCCAGCCGTGATTTTTTCACATATCAAAAAGCAACCATTAAGCCAGCTAGCAAGGGGGGACATTAAAACAAACGTAAAAAAAATGTAATTTAATTATACGCAAATGGATCGCTGAATCGAAAAATGGTTTTACAGACCCGTAATATTTGACCTATCCAAGGATAGACGAGAAAAATATCATCCCCACTTTATGGGTACCGTGAATTATGTTTTCGTGGCTTTTTTTAACCCTTTGCAGCCGTGATTAATATATATTGTTAGCGCAAAAGTCATTGTCAAGGAGGGGATGACAGACAGCAGCCATCACGCGCCTATATACACCGCTGCACGCTCATTGTCTTCCTTTTTCCGTGGAGTCAAAATGCTAAGAAGAATCTCTGCCCGCTTGGATAGCCAATTCTACCTAATTTGTGTTCCATTTATTTACTTAATTATCATATCGTGTGAAATTTTGTTGTTATAAATAAAACTCTTTGCCTATAAAAAGTCTGGCATCAGATAGTTAAATAGTTTTGAAAGAGAAGTGAAATTAGAACACATAAACAAGTGAAGCTTTTTTTGCAAATTGTATCATATCTGTATTTTTGAATTCAAACCCCATCCGGGTTGATGTGAGTTGACGAATCATTCCTGTTAGTGTCGGGAGGACGGCTTGTTTCTTTTTCTGAGGTTTTGAACTTTTGATCAAGGAGGTTCAAGCATGACGGCGTTAACTTGTTAGTGCATTTAAACACGTGAACTGAAATAAAAGTACATAGCCGGTAATTCGTTTGTCATGACTTAAGCCTTCCCCTTTTAAGGGTCGTACCTCAATTGAAAATTGATTCCTCTGTTAGGTAAATGTTCGGGTTAGGATAACGTAGAATTGATGTAACCTTTCAAAACTTAGAATATAAGCACTTCATATGATTCTGCGCCTCTGTTCGTAGAGGCGTATTTCATGTGAGAACTCTGCTTATCTAAAAGGCAAACTATTTGCCTATAAAAAGTCTGGCATTAGTTAAATTTTGAAATTAGAACTCAAAAATAAGTGAAGATGTTTTTGCAAAGCTTTTGATTGTCAATTCGTTAGAAGTGGCCTAAGAGCAGGCATATTATTGCTAAATATATCAGATAAAAGTAATTTCTGCGTTTTAATACGTAGATTCTGGCTACCCCATGTACAGTACCTATGTAAAGGTACCCATTGCACCTGTCCCTAAACTATTTGGGAACACAAGTTTGATCTTATTAAATGACCATTCGGTTGTCGATATTAACCGGACTTATAATAGTTTTCAGAAAACATCTTGGTCATTAATGGAAGACTAACTGGGGCAGGTTTACCGATAAACCGATTTGAAATCGCCTGCAACAGCCAAAGGGTTTTCCGTAATAAAATCAAGTGTATCAACTAGTTTACAGCAAAGGTCGTATCTTTCTTCTAGCAAATCATATTACCCAATGCATAGACTAAAAAAGCCGTATAGATGCGAAACAGCTCTCTTTAGCATGAATAGCATCCACTGTGTATCAACCCTCTTTGACCTAAGATTGTCTGAGTTCAACGGGGTTGTGAATTTCATGGCAAGCAGTGCTATTGACGTATACGCATTCTGAGCAGGAGTTTGAAGAAAGAAAGAAAGAAAGATTTTATTTTTTATTTGAGACCCGCACAGGAGACACAAGAGATAAGCAAAAAAAGTAAAAATACCTTGCGAGACCAAAGAGGCTTCTATCCAAGCCTGTGCAGCAATATCTAAGGCCCACTGTTGATGCCACGGACACACTCACGGAAACGGAGTTTCAATTGTAACATGGCTCTCTAATAAAATACTTAGTTTGCATTACTGGGACATAGGTCTTATCTTTGTTAGAAATAACACAAGGGCTCAGTAAGGTAAAAAAGTTTCTTCAAATTTTTCTTCTACACAGGACATTATTTCACGTTTCTTGACGATTTTTCCATCACCGTGTTGAGAGTAGTCCTGACCTGTTAAAATTTTTCGTTGTCGGTTTTCATTCTATCATGATCTGCATTTTCACGTAGAAATGGGAAAAGGTTACCCTTTTACATGAAAATTTCCATTCGGGTTAAGTGGAGTCAACCTGAATGTTTTTATTTCCTTATTTTTCGTAAAATCTACATAGTTACCGGTAACACGTTACTCTTTGATACCTACTGCTCGGTTTCTATTCTATATATTTTTCTATTCTATGCCCACTGCGAACTGACCAGCTTCGTCCCGGGGTCTCTTTTGAGTCAATATTGAGCGTACCTACACATATAGGTGTGGACATATATACATTTGGTGAATGTTCTGTAAAAGTCAAAGTGTTGATTCTATTTGTTTGGCTATTTAGTATGTCAGTATTCTGATTTAGAAGTTTAGTCGGAGGATTACTTTTTTAAGGAGTAAGGTTGAGTGCAGTTGGTTACGTTCATTTTACGTCTTGTATTACCAAATAAAAACAGATAGATAGGAAATAGCTAACTGAAATGTTAATAAGGAAAATATTAAGTGCTATTTATTACTCTCTCCTAGACACTGAGGATAGGATAGGATAGAAGGACACCTTTTCCACTCTTCCTTTCCTTTCTCTTTCTTTTTCTTTTCGCATTTGGTTCTTGTACGTGCAGGCCTCCTCTGTGAGAGGGAATGGGCCGTAATCCACCACGTGGGCCCAGTGCATGTTGGTGGATGTCACAAGTATTCGAATTTTTGGTTCTAAGACATGCCGGTTTTCTCACGATGTTTTCCTTCACCGTTTTTGAGAGCAGTGGTGATGTAATAATTTACACAAAGTAAAGCGCCTGACTGGGTTCGAACCCGCGACCTGCAACTTTTAAGTCGCGGCCATTACCACTTGGCCACCACTGCTCTCAAAGACACTGACTGAATGTTGCTGTGTCCGACAGGGTCCTTAATTGTTTCTGTAACTTATGTTTACCAGCTGTATGCCTGTATGGATGTAATAAATTTAATCTGAATTTGCAATTTGCGAACGGATCCTGGAAGGAAGAAAAATTGGGTAGAGCATATCAGTTTTCAGTTATTTGTTTTTTTTAATGTATTAACACGAACGGTTTCCTGTGAACCATCACATATTTTTACCGTTAAAATTTCTAAACTATTTTTATGGCCTTCAAGCCCGAGCAAGCAAAGCTGCGTGGTATTTATAAGTTTCTTTATGCCTAGATTCACGGACGAACGCGAATATTAGGATTGTATCACACATAAACGTCAACAAAAAGGAAAAAGCAAATATTTTATCTATTTCATAAGTGGCACTATTCAGTCTTCATTAAACTAAACCACATCTTCTCTTCCAGATCTGAACACGTAATGCTACTAACAGACCGGATCCACGACATAGCGATGGGCATGTTCACAGACCACCATCACTCTAAAGGTGACAACAAGCCTCCAGCGCTGCTCATCAACGGAGTGGGATGGTTCAAGGTCTTCAATGAGACTGCTATTTATATGCAGTCTGCGAGGTTCAATGTTGAGCAGGTAAGCCTTACAGTGTTTTTTTTTAACTCATTGTTTCATTGTTGTATTATAAAGTCCCGAGTTAGTCTGTACTAAAACAACTAACAAATAACAATTTCTTCTTATTAAGTTGAGTTTTTCTATTTATTTTAATTTGACCCTGTACAATGCACCAATGTGAATTATATTTCCATCTTAGATTTTATGTAAGAGATAGAGCGAGGAAAAAGTATCTCACAGAGTTTTCCAATATAATGTGTATAATATATCACATTTACAGATATGCAATAAAGAATTGAGGAGTACATTTCTTTTTCGCTTTCCTTCGGTATCGAGAGAGGATTTACATGCATAAGTTGAGGCACCAGTTAAATCTGCAATATCTAGGCCAAGGAAATATTTTGTGCTTCCTATGTAGTAGCTGGTATAAAATGTGATACCTTCTTCATCCACTGCTCAACTTTTCCCACAGCGGCATAGGCTACTCCTTTCCCTTGCCGGTACCCTTGTTGCTGTGCCCACCTTATATCATCCAAGTTTTGCTAATAGCAAGTAGCAATATATCTGAATAATGAAGGTGTCAAGATAATGATGATGATGTTGGAGATACTACACGGTCAAAATAACTGTGCGAACTGGCTTTTTTATACTATTTAGAGATATGGATGTGTTTAGGTTTCCAAATGCTTTGTGGAAAATGCAACAACGTTTTATAAAATAAATCCAGCCCACAGTCCAGTACGGTTTTGGTACAGAATCAGAATCAGAACTTTGCTTGTACAATTTCTGTTAAAACTCAGCTTTTTAAAATGCAACACAGCAAAGCTAAATTACCTCATAAATACATATCCTGCAATAGTGTACCTAATACGTCTAAATTCTATTTTTTTTCATACTACCTATATTTGGTTATCACATCACATAGAAGCGGCGTCCGCTTTTAATGAGTCGCACACAGCTTTACAAATCTAGCGAACGTATTTACGCTAGATTTGTAACTACCCACGAAAGCTATGAAGTCTGGGTCGTTGACACCGGTCACGGTGAAGACGACTTTAAATTATATGATTCAATACTGTTCCGATAAATGACAGTACCTGGGCGACCGAGCTCTGCTCGGGTGAAAATACAGAAAACGACATTTTTTTAAAATGAAACCTAAAAGATCGATTTATCACCCCCGAAATCCTCTGCATACTAAATTTCATGAAAACAGTTGGAACCGTTTTCGAGATTCAGTTTATATTTATACATATACACAAGAAATCCTAGTTAATAATCCCTTTCAAAGACGAAAGATCAAACAAAATCCCAAAGTTAAGATCGAAACATACACATAAAAGGCAGAAAACATTGAAGATGTCCACGATCACAGGCCATATCTAACATAATGAATTGAAATGTCCATTAGAAGGCACAAAAAAGCTTCAGGACTCATGCTTTGATATTTTTAATTTTTGTGTTCATTTACATACAAAACCGGAGGTTTGCTTTGTCGCTTGCCTTGGGGTCGTCTTTGCTATTTTTCCCTCATTAACCACCTATCTTATCATTCTTGGTGGTGCCACTAAATAAGTATGGTCAGAAGTGCCACTCTCCTCGATAGAGTTGAAAATGCTAAGAACTCTTTTCCGCTAATCTTCTTATTTTTAGAAGCTTTTATTAAACTTGTAATGTATGTATGTATTTATTTAAAGGGTCTAATATTGCAACTGAATTTTAAAGCAGTTATCCTCCACAGATTAAGATGAAATTTTGCATACACGTTTAGTTTGGATGCCATAGATGGGTAACTAAATAACGTCATTCTAAATCCAATATGGCGGACGGCCCAAGATGGTGGACTAGTTGTTTTTTGTGCACTGCCATGATATGGATATCAAATGAAAGGGTTTGCTGAGAAGAATTCGAAAAATGCTTGTTTTTAATGAATAAATTTATTCATTGTATTTACAAAAGTTTATATACAATTTTCATTCGGACAGCTTATGTGCACACTGACTTCTTCCTTATGTCATTGGCACGGCAATAACTCAAATTTGATTAGCTCAAAACCTTGTTACTGCCACGGCTTCGTTAGTTTTCTGCTAATGAGAGAATATCATTTACCTGATATGAAACTGTTCATTGTACCGTTCCTAGAGATAAAGTAGCTCAGATTTGTACTGGTTTAGTTTAGAAATTTAAGTAAAAAAAATAAATAACTAGCACTCAGCCCGTGACTTCGTTCGCATGATTTCGTATTTTATTCAACTAAGTAGGTACAGATGACTTTATTATGTGCTGTTAGTGAAGGCAACCAAAAATAAGCTATTGTTAAATCAATAATAAATGGGGTATCGTTAATATCTACAGTATAAGTTAGGATTTACAAAACATTAATGACGTGTCCGATAAGTTTTATTATCTAAATAAAGGGCTCGTGGGTAAATAACAGTCACACCGGTCAGTCGATCAAAACCCCAGTCATGAGGCTTCACAATAAGATCCATAGAGAGTACGCCACGCACCATCTAATACATGAAGAAGACAGTGCAGTGGAGCTTTCGCATGAGTCTAACGATACCCATGTAGCACCCATTCTCATGAGAATCGGTGACTTCACAGAAGGTATTCATCGAATCCAACTCGGCCACGTGGACAGGAAAACTGAGGAAACCGACTTAGCCCCAAGAATGACCAAACTTTGGTTGCATTTAGCAGACCAGATTGTTCGCTGAACAGATGGCCCATGGGACTGAAAGGTTGCAAGGCCTCGCACAAGTTGTACTGATGTCCGGCAAGGGCCGCAAGTCTGCTGAATCCGAAGAGCAGAAGACTGGTCGCGATTTTTGAGTCGCATAATTTCGGGTGGAGCAAAAATTACTTTAGTATGAAAAAGAATGCTGCGTAAATTACGCGACACTAAAACGTCACTCACAACTCATACAATTACCTACGTTTGTTTGCCCTTACACTTTTTGTTTTTGTTTGTTTGGCCTGAGACTAACGGTCCAGTTCAGTAGTTCTAAATCGAGGTAGAGGTCGTCTTAGTGCCGTAAGATTCTTCGAAAAACCGTTAAAAAATGAATAATGACATCCTTTATTATTTAATAAAGGTAGTATTTGTAGCAAGTTTAAAGTTTATTAACCAAAGAAATAAAATATTCCATACAAACTTTAACATCACTTAAATCGTCTTTTAGTTTTTAGCTAATATTACCTTTATTATTTTGATCAAGGAATTAGACTTTTCATTCAAACAAATATCACTAAATCATAACAAGAAGCCTTTTACAGTAAAATTCTTGAAAAATCTTTAACACCCCCTAAATCGTATTTTAGGAGTACTTTTGAAAAATTTGTAATGACAACCTTTACTATATATAAACCCAAAAAATTACCAACTTTAAACCCCTTTGGGGTAGAATTTCCGGCAATCAACAAACTATTTTTTTTTATTAATCAAGAGAGTAAACCTACGATTTCATACAAACTTTCAACCCACTTTGTACCCCCTTAGGGGTGGAATTTCCATGAACCAATAAATACTTTAATTATTTTTATCAACCAAGAGCGTAAATCTAAAGTTTTACAACAATAGACGACAGTTGTCCAGCTTACAAATTGTAGAAATTGCATACAAACCTTCAACCCCTTTTTATCCCCTTAGGGGTAGCATTTCCGAAAATAATTAAAGTCATTGTTTTTTTTATTAATCAAGAGCGTAAACCTACGATTTCAGATGTTTTACCTTTCAAACCAAAAAAAAACATATAAAGTTTCAACCACTATTTTATACACTTAGGAGTAGAATTTCCAGAAACCAATAAATACCGGAGCAAAAAGGAACTGATTAATTTACATAGATAAAAGTATATACAGTGTATAACATACTTAAATAACTCAGATTTCAAACATATACACTTTAACCAAAAACTACTTACTAACTAAAAACAAAACTAAACTTCACGCAATACCGTCGTCGAACATAGGCACCTTGTTTGACGACACTACTTTCCGCCTCGCTGCTTCCTTACGTCTTGTCGCTCCCTGTTGTACTCCACATCGTTGCCACTCTGGCGAAGTTGTCAATAGCCTCGGTCACCACGGTCTTTCATGCATTCGAAGTGCGGGTCGCTTCGCTCGGCACGGAAACTTAAACGACATCATACGACGTGCTCTCGTCACCGTCGGCGTTCTGGCCGTATTAGAACTCCATGGCCTGGCACGTGACGATGGCAACAGACTGGACGGAATGTCTTTGTTTCCATGGAAGATGGGTAGGCCTTTAGTGTGGGACGCTACTTGTGTCGATACTCTTGCATCATACCATCTTCCAAGTTCGTCGTGCTGTGCTGGCGCTGCCGCTGCGGCTGCAGAGAACCTCAAGCGGCGGAAATATAATAAACTCATCGGTAGTTATATTTTCGAGCCATTTGGGGTTAAAACTCTTGGTCCGTGGGGTCCGAGTGCTCACGCTATGTTTAAAGATCTTTCCAAACGCCTAGTTGACACTTCGCGTGACCAAAGGATTTAGTATATTCACCCCTGATCCGAAACTGCTGGGTTTTACGCTTCAAGGGATCGTCGAGTTATTTTTCTTGCCTTCGACGATATTATAGTCAGTGTGATACGTATTTGGAAGTCTGTGGCTTTTCATGCTTCCCTTCGTCACTGTATACGAGCACCAATATGGGTGCAGTATACATAGATCACTAGAATGACATTAGCAGATTAAATTTAAAAATTCAATCGTATATTCATTTCAGCTGCATCATTCACAATATACTTAACGAAGTATCCACACACATAGCAAGCAAAACTTTCAGAGATAGGATAATTTGCGCTCGCATTAGTGCTATAGCAGCGGATGTGTTGTTATCGCATCGTTTGCAAACACACTGGGAACTTGCTTCCTCTAGGATTCTAACATGCTAGAGATTGTTGGTCAAAAATTTGCTGAAAGTTGGCTTGGATTGGTATTGACGCAATGCGCATTATGAGAGACGCAAACGATATTGGAGGTGGAAAAATGGAGAACAAAAGTTGGGTCAATTTGGGAGATTCAATAGAAATGATTGAGTAGAAACTATGAAAGACTGTTCTGTACGATCAACTATCATTTAAGCTATGATAAGTTTGAGCCACTGAATGAATCAAAAACTTCAGTCGCCATGCTTGAAAATACATTGGAACATAATATGGATTTTATCTGACGCAAATAAATAATAATAATTTAATATCACGGTTTTGTTCTCCAAATGGTTAGGAAAATGTGTAGGTATAACTTACATGTTATGAGTTATGTTTGAGTCCCATGTTATAGGGGATGAGCCTAAAGCCATCAAACGGACACTATACAAACTCCCCGAACCTGCTGGTAAACTTCTGATTGGAAAACCGAATAAAACTTTTCCCAACTCTATAGAATCTAATAAAGCTGCTGTTTCCTTCTCCCTCACTGGTCTAACGAAGCAGTAGACAATATAGAATGTCAAAAATGTAAATGTCCTAAAAATACAATTGTTAAAATAATCTCACAATTGAAATACGAATACCAATAAACATTCCAAATCGCACAAAACTTACCCTAATAACCCGTTCATAGCACAATCAAAAATTTAAAATAATACAATCAATAAACGAACCAATCTACTTATAGGAAAACAGCGAATCGAAAACTGGAAACTGAAATTCAGTTGGGATAAGGGGCGGCACGGAACACATTGTCGGAAATTTAAAACTGTAAAAAATGCATACATCTAGTTAACAAAGCAGAAGTGGAAAAAATACGTAAAAAAAATAATTGAAACTCTTGTCGTCTGGATATTAAATGCAAAATATTGTAGATTCATTCGTTGACTTTTCTGCGCGAAACTTTTGTTGTAGGGACAGTTTTTGTAGTTCCAAAAGAGAGGGTTGGTTCTGGTGGTGATATTTTAGAACGTGTTAATCAGTCAAGAATGGAGTACATTCAACGTGAGTGGTGAGTAATTACTAATAGCAAAGGATCAGAAGATTCAAATCACAACATTATGTGTTTTATCGGACAGACAAAGCAACAGACTGTTGTTTTATTATTGTTTTTTCAGTTTTTTATGGTGTGCGTCATACCTGGATCAAAGAAACTCTTTTCTTTCTTCGAAAATTTTTTGCATTTAGTTTGCGATGATTTTCATTCTGGATAATGGGGCTTAGCCTTTTGTGAACTGATAATTTCTAATCATCATTATCACCGATCTTAATCAAACGCTTTGTTGACAATTAAGTTTAATCCTCCACTTAGATTGGGATTCAAATTAATCCCAATTTCTTAGTCGATATTACCCAAAACCTCGAAAGATATTTGCGCACAATATCGAAAGTTCAATCTGCTGTGATATCTATTACATTCTCCATTTGCATTTAGCGAAACTCAACCCTATTCCTATTTAAGCGCAGTCCACTTTTGTTTTATTAGATTATCGTAACACCTAACTTCGGAGATGCTGATCAAACATTCATTGATTATTCACTGCCAAAGTCTTGTTTGCTAAGCTTTTACTTCAGTAACATGAAGATTTTCTGAATTCTACGTTTTATCCTCAAATGAAAATTTTATGATGAATTAGACCGAAGATTTATCTAGGTTCGAAGTTGTAACAAGACTGCAGTCCAAAGTCATGTAGCTTGTTACGTTTGGTAGTGAAATTTTTAACAACTTAGGTACAAGATAAAATTTTAGTGTCCTTAACACAGTAAAAAAGAGTTAAAACTAAATGAAATGGACGTGGTTTACACTTATCTGAAAGGTCTGACTTATTTAGTAACGTGTCTTTGTAACCTCAATCAAAAGATATAAATCTGTAGCAGTAATAAACATAACAGTTTTCCTAACCTTAAAATAGCACTCAGTCTCAATGCTGGTTCATCTCTGGACAAAATCTTCTACCTTTATCGATGCAGCATTCCTTCCTTCACCTTTCTCTGGAACTAGTCGATGAAGTAACTTAACAGCGTATATAAGTTTTAGATCAATCAGTAGCATCAATAGATGTAATCCTGCAAAATCTGCCGAAAATCATTCTTAAGCTAGATTTTAGAAATAAATTGTTGCACATTTTCTCGTGTAGGTGGCTGTAGAGTTTTTGTGAGGAATGTAATTGTGTGGATTGGCAATTGTTTTAAGTGCTAAGCTTTGAAATTGTGGTAAGTGGGCGTTCAATAGTATACCATAAGTGTAAATATGGTTAGTAGTTCTATTTTAGGACTATCAACAAACAACGGGTTTTCAATTTTGGTGTGAGCTTGGTTATTTAATAGCTTGCGAATCTATTAGCAATTGCAGTGATTATGGCAATGTTCGCTCGGTCTACTTTAGAACGGTGGACCTTTTCGGTTTGAAACTAACCCCGAATTATAATATCTTTCAATAAATTATCTTATATTTACACCTTATTTTGATAAGTCGCGTCTCAAACCGCCTTTAAGCCGAATCTCACATTTATTTCAACTGTTTAGTAATTTAGTCGTGCTTTTGAATTTTAAAGTATCGATTCCTTTCAGTACCACCACTAAAGTGTCAACTACATGTTCCTCTTTTTCTTCATCTATCTTCAAAACATAATTAAACAAACCATCATTTACCTATCAACCTTATTACGAAACTCACCCATATTTTATCCATCCATATCACCTCTCTCTAAATTATTCTTCTTAATTACGTTCCCGAGTATTAAACCCAGCGGCTCCCATTTAAACAGTTTCTACAACATTGAAAAACATACCAAAAATAACATTAACGGTCCTACCATTAATGAAAATTTTTGCGTCCGTCATATTCCCATTTCGCACCTGTCCTTGGGTTAAGTTGTCTAGGTCAAAAGGAAGCGGACCATCCCAAGGGTCCACAAGCCGGCTAACGAAAGTAATCAGGGGTCAAACACGAAAAGGCTTGAATATTTTTTGGTGGCGTCTGTCTGTTGCCATATGCTTTTGAGTTTTAGAAGATTTTGTGTGTCGAGAAGATTGTTAGTGTAGCATTTTTTTGTTTCTTTTCTATATTTTTGTTTCACTAATTTTGTTTTCTAGAAAGATAAGAAAGGCTGACATTTCGCATTAATAGTCAGGTAAAAATAGAAAGCACTTTACTTCACAGGACGTTTAACCAAAGACTTTAACTTTTTGTATTTGAATTAAGGAATCTAAATGCATGTTTGTGTGAAGCAAACAAAAATAAATCAGATTACCACTGATTTGAAATCCTTTAATTGATATCACTACAATTTTAAAATCTGCCCTGCAGGTTTATGCACTCTATAAATCAGACCTCATAATTCACATTTCTCAGAAGATAGACTCACCTCACAAAATACTTCAGAAATGCACAAACATAGAATATAAATAAAATCTGAACAAGCAACATATCAAATTAGCCGTAGGTAGCAGCGAATCTTCCAAACATTTTTACTTCGCCTGCCAATTTTGTCGGACGAAACGCCGCTTTCACCGACCTAACGTATCCACCAACGTCTGTGTTACAGAACTGGCTTTGATCCTTCGAAGCAAATTTGAATATGTAAATTTCAAAAGGGGATGAGCACGAAAACTGGCCAACTAAACGGTAAACGTGGCCTTACTAGAATTTAATGTTGATTTTAATTCTAATATTGGTTCAGGATATTCGGGCAGTAGTTGTCGGAGCAAATATAGGATTTTATTTTCCTTTCCCAATTGTTTGACGATGGAGCTTGTTCAGTTCAGGTTTTAGTAGATTTAGCAAGTAATAGATGGGTATGTTGAAGAAATTAATTTTGTGGAAAGCATTTGTATGCAAGTATGGAAATGAGGAGGATATACGGGAATGAAGTGCATTATTAGCTTATCGTGGAGTGCAAGATAGCTGTAATGGAGAGGAATTGGATGGGCAATGCTATTAGAAAAGGAATTTGCAGTTATTCAAAATCAAAATCAAAATCAAAATCAATATTTTTATTTCACATAGGCCTACATGGGCACTTATAAAACGTCGACAAAAGGTGCACGGTTCGGGTTGGTCGTTTCCTATGGAGAAGAACCGGCAAGAAACTCCATGGTTACTCTTTTAAAAATGGTTTGGTTTTACAATATTTCCATGTTACAGCATTAGTACTTAGACATGTGGGGACAACGTAGGCCCGACTTATGACAATAAGTCGTAAGAAACTAAAAAAATAAAATAAAAGGATTATATATTTTATAAAAAAGTTAACAAATGTTAACTAGCAACTAGAAGGCCTACAATGTTCACACATTCACAAAACAATCGGTAAAAGAATCTATACATTGTAAATAAAAATAAGTATAACAAGACTAAATTTAACATGTGACACAAATTTTGTTATCAGTGCTGTAACTATTAAAGGGCTATAAAGATGTTTGAAAACCATTGTAAAAAGTCTAATTAAAAGAAGGAAAGAAATTATAATATTATTAAAGATTATCTATACGTCTTCTATAATAATATTATAAAGGGGAAAGATTTGTATTTTCTATGTAACGAATAAACTTAAGACTACTGTACCGATTTCAAAAATTCTTTAACCGTTGGAAAACTACGCCATCCCAGGGTGACATAGGCTACTTTTATTCCTGTATTCCCACGAGAACGGGAACTACGAGGGTATAACCGCGAGTCGTAATCGTTACATACAAAAATACAATTCTTTCCTATTTATAATAATATATTTAGTAAATATGTAAAATTTTCGTAGACCTCTATAACCGGATTGCAATAAATTAATTAGAGTCAGCATATTATGACTAATAGACCCGTGAATTCTGTGAAACATCGGTAACCACAAACGTTGTCAATACAACATCATTTCATTCGAATTTAGTTATTACGCTCCGGCGAACATTCATTAAAAAAATATAGTTCGCTTACAAACAATGATGGGAAACATAAATACAAATAATATTTGGAACAATTTAATAAATCCTTTGTAATAGTGAGATGGAAATAAAATAGTTCATCTACATAACTCTATGAACTAGCCACAAGTTTAAAAATTTAACACGCCTGTGATTTTCTATTGGCAGTTGTAGTAATTTAAATTTATGTTAAGGCTGTTTCCCCGTTTACTGAAAGTCTATATGATGTTGACAAAATAGTACATTGTGTAATAAGGGCGGTAAGTAAGGAATTACGATCGAGACTCTAGTAAAAGCCCGAAGTCGAAGACTGAGGGGTTTCTGAGTCGAGGTTCGTAATTCCCGTACCGCCCGTGATACATACAATGTTTTTCATCACATTTGCTAGTAATAATTATGAATTGTAGCTTTAATACACAAGTCAGCACAGCTGTTATTACGAAATACGTGAACTTTTTTTTAAGCGTTTGGCGAATTTTTGCCCACACCACAGATTATACAGTGTTTCGTTCAGAAACTTTAAGGGCAAATACTTACGTAGGTATACAGCCATGACGGAGTGTAAAAAGAATTAAATAATTTCGACGTTTTCATACTATAACTATTAAAATCGACTATTAAGAACATTAGTTGAGTATTTAAGTAACATGTAGCGAGATTGCAAAGAAATTCCTGTTTAGATAACATTTTAAGATTTTTTTTCAATTGCGTGTAAACTCCTTGCTTGAACTTGCATGACCTGTGTGCTGTGCCATAAATTTAAAAAAAATTACTTACCGCCCTAGGGCTTCATGACAAAAAGAAAGCCCGAGGGTTTTATATGAGGCATTACGGCCAAGTTAACCTGTGTGTTTAGATACTTTTTACGTGCAAGTGTGATGAAAAATATCTATTAAGTCCGTCAGTTAAATAACCTAAACATATTGGACACGTATTTTTTCTTTTGCTACGTAAACACAAAGTACATTTACATAACTCGATGATTTGGACAATCGTTTCAAAATGTAACATGCCTGTGAATTTCTATTGGCAGTTGTAGTAATTTAAATTGATGTTATGACTGTGGGATTGTGGGCACAAAGTGAAACAACTTGTTAATTCGATGAACTCACTTTATTTTAATAAAATATCTCCTAGCACGTCTTAGCGTCTGTCGCCATCTTGCCATCTCTCTCTCTTTCACTCCCGATACATTCATCCCTTTCGCTACTCTTACATTCCGTATCCTACATGACTGTTGCCCCGTTTGCTGTTAGTCTATAGTAGGGATGTTGACAAAAAATATCTATTTAGTCCGTCAGTTAGATAACCTAAAAATATTGGACACGTATTTTTTCTTTTGCCACGTAAACAAAAAGTTGCGATGATACAGTTTGTTGAAATATCGTATGACGCATGGTGTGCCACACTTTATACTGACAAAGTGACGTCACAATCCCGCACTCCTGAACATTGATGCGATTTATATTTGTCCATTGTTATTTATTTGATAAAACAAAAAATACGGGTCCAATATTATTTGATAATCTCACTGACTGACTAAATAGAATTATCATTTTTAGGGTTCCGTATCCAAAGGGTAAAAACGGGACCCTATTACTAAGACTCCACTGTCCGTCTCTCTGTCTGTGTTCATGTATGTCTGACTGTCTATCTGTCTGTCACCAGACTATATCTCATCTCACAACAAATACTAAAAACAAAATAAAATAAATTTTACAACAAATTCTTCGTGGGCGAAGGGTGCCTACAAATAAACTCGTTTTCTTTCTTTCTGATATTATGTTATTTATGATCAATCATATCATCATAATTAGCTATCCCATTGCTGGATCTATCGGCTGCTACTCTTGTGCTTGTCATTATTTTGAATCCTTTGCTAGTCATTGGATTCTAATGTTATTCGTGTTTGACAGAAATCGACATCCCATCGTGCAGATCATCAGATCCCATTTTAATTAAATTTCCTCTACTTTCTCCACAAAGATTTTGCTGATATAGTTAGATATTCTAGACTAAGTGATATTCAATCAACGATGATGAATGTCACAAAGTACAAAAAAACGAAATAAAATGAGCTTTCGAATGTCACGTGATCCAAATGAAAAAGTGGAATTGAAAATCATTATACCGCTGACAGTGTATGACTTTGTAAAATCAAAGATTTAAATCTTATTAAATGTCGTCGCTAATAAAACTTAATAAGCAGACAGTTCTATTTGCACAAAAACCGCAGCCCTAAACTTGAAGAAGTAAACAAACCGACTAGATTGAATAAATTCGAACCACATTTAGTTTGAATTCCCCCAGATGTACGTACATAGTACCATCTACATCTACATACATATATCTACTTCCCCGTTCCGTTCCACGACCAACTTTTTCCAATCTCCTAGATACGAAATTTTAGAATGCTTATTGGAAAATTCAACTTATCAGGACATTAGTAAATGTGAAAAGGATTGAGTTTTAAAAGTGAGTTTGAATTTAGAATAACATCAATTTGGTCTATTAACTGGCTAGCTTGTTTTTTGTACAGGAGTTTGTTTTTGATATTTTTGTGATTGGTCTGCAATTTGTATTGGAAATTACTTTATGATTTTGATTTTCAACCGACTTCTTTCTTCTTTGGTTCTCAATTCGACTGTATGTTTTTGTATGTTTGTTACGCGATTACTCCACCAATTATGAACCAATTTAGATATGTTTATTTATTTGAAAGTTGGTGCTTCTCATGTGTCTTTTAAATTTTCATTTTGATTGATCAAGATCTGACGAGCAGTTTTTTAAGTTATCCTTAATAAGGCGTATTTTAATGGTAATATAAGGGTACCAGCACTAAAAAGAGGAAAATAAAACAGTTAAACAAAAAAAAACGATTTCCAAAAAAAAACGTCGGTGTCAATAACGAAAAAAGAATTGGTAAAAAAGACACCGACTTCCGAAAAAAATGTTTTTTTTTCGCTTTGTAGTTTTTTTGTTTTGGAAGTCGGTTAAATTTTTTTATGCATTGCCAATTGAAACGTTAAGAAAAATCTTTATATTTTGAAGCTTTGCAAGCGACATTTCAAAAGCTGTGCAGTCTGTTGTTGCTTGCATACACTCACTTAGATAGTTCTTATTTTAGAGGCTTTGGTTTTTTAAGGATTGTTATGTTGATTGATCTTCTTAATCCACGTCATCATAGATACCTACAACTCCACAAAGACTTACTACTTCACATATTCGAGCAATACAATAAACTCACAAACAATAAAAAACTACTTCACACAGAAAAACAAAACAATATCTCGAACTCGAGCAACATAGGGACTCTCGGGAAACAACTGTCTCAGAACAAGTTCGTACATTCATAGTTGCACGAACTCTTTCATACAAACATAGATTATTATCATCTTGACTATCTCAAAGAAAACAATCAAATCACTGCTTAATAAAAGAAAATCGTACTAAGAACGTGTTATCTCCAAAAGCTTATCTTGGAACTAGTGGTGGACCTTTCGCCGAAACCAAATTTTCAGAACGTGATAATTCGGTTATTTTTCGGCTAAAAAGTATTTGTTTGGTATGGGTTTACATGTAAACGGCTTTTCCGATTGATTTACAAGCTTTGATATCTGGTGTGGTTTGGTTTTGGATTATATTTTGTGATGATGGTGTAAGTAAATCTAAGATTAAAAATTCGGATGGAAGAGTAGTTGACAAAAAATATCTATTTAGTCCGTCAGTTAGACAACCTAAAAGTATTGGACACGTATTTTTCTTTTGCCATGTAAACAAAAAAAATACTACGGTACATTGCGTTGGAATATCGTGTGACGTCACGGTATGCTACACTTTATACTGACAAAGTGACGTCACAAGCTCCCATTCTTGAACTTTGATGCGCTTTATCTTTGACTTTTTTTATTTATCTAATAAAGCAAAAAATACGGGTCCAATATTATTTGATAATCTTTCTGACGGACTAAATAGAATTATCATTTTTCTACCCAGGAAAAATATTTATTGAGTTTTGAAAACTAAAACCAATCAACATTGGTCTTAGTTTCTGTTATTGATACATCATTATCGTCAGAATGTTGCATATTGAAATACTGCATTCTTTTACTAAACATTTAAAGTAACAGAAAAGCCTAAAAAATCAAGTAAGCTACGCGATTTTTCGGTTCAGCATTCGCGTTTCGGCCTTAAATCTCCTCCATCGCTATCGCTTAAACTAAATGAAGAACTTTTAGTATACAATTTATTTTCAGAACACAAATTGTGAGCATAGTATTATGATTTAATTAGTTTTGAACTCCTTATTCCGCGACAACAATTACTGTTTGTGGTAACACATTAGACAAGTCTTGTGAAATAATTACGTTGTAAGTGTAAATTAAGTTTTAATGTGTCGGTTTGCCATTGAGATGTGGGCTTAGGAAAAGGTAATTTATTTGCTATGGGAGAGTGGTCATTATTGTTTATTAAAGACTTAAAGGCTCTTGCAGACAGGTGCAACGTGTCAGACAGGTGTCGTGACATTGTGACAGTGTTTTTTTTTCAGGGCAGCAGTTTAAAAAAAAATCTTTTAAAACGCGATATAGCATCGTTGTTTTATTGTTGCTACGGACTTATCTGCGAACTGCAAGATTAACTTTTTCAAACGGATATTTTTAGTACTGTATTATTTTAGTTTTTTGACGTCAATATTAGCCTACGGCCGTCAACTTCTGAATAAAAATTCTCTAATCACCCACCATTCATATTTGAATTCTCTACTTTCACCCAGCTGGTACCAGCCGCCCGGCGAGCCCAGGTTTTGACGGGGCACGGTGGGTTCTCTGAATACTTGAATCGCTTCAAGTGTAAGGAGTGCCCATCGTGCGTCTGCAATCCAGGCGTGGCAGAGACTGTCCAGCACATACTTGTAGAGTGCCCGTTATTTATCAGGGAACGCTACCGACTTGAATGTGAGCTGGACAGGAAAATAACGAGGGAGAGCCTGCATAGCCCATGCAGGCTCTATGGACAAGAAATTTAGGGAAAAGTTTTTGGAATATTGCATTAGAGTAGCCACTGGGGTTATACATCGAAATAAAACCTGAGGCGCACCGTGCTTCATTAATATTTCTGTATGATATTTAAATGCAAGCACGGAATGCAGCAAGGACATGTATAGGTGGCAGTATTTCATGTTAGTACCTAAGTTTATAGACTGAGTAAGATCACTGTGATATGTTTTTGATAACTGTGCTTTTGTGTTTTTATCCCTAATATGTATCTCTCTGTGATCGCCTTTTGTATTTTTTGTATTACCTGTGATAAGCAGCACTATTTGCACAATTTTGTGATACCGCACTTTTTGTATTTCTTGAACTTCTTGTATATTTCTCCGCAGCATTTTTTTGTATTTTATTTTCTGGGATAAACAGAACTTATGTATATTTTATTGAATTTTAACCTGACTGAAATAAAAATGCTCGAAGTTATTTAAATAAACCCACACAGTATACAAGAAGATAAATGCACGATGAACTATAGAATGAAGAATAAGAGTGCGAGAGGCATGAAAGAGCAATTCTATGAAAGAAGTTTCTAAAGAATAGGCGCCAATTTCGTTGGTGGGGTTAAGAGATAAATAAAAAACGGCCGCCCAGCGAAATTCGTCGTCCTAGCCCTAGCCTGAGGGCGTCCTATTTTTTATTATTGAACAGATCTTGCTGATTTATTTTATTTGAACTCTTGTGATTTTCATGTGGTCCCATTTATATTTAATCAAGATCAGACGATTAGTTTTTAAGTAATCCTTAATAATGCGTATTTTCATGGTAATATTTTGGGGGCTGAGTCACCTGCGTCCGTAGGAGAGTTACCCGTATTGTTGTTACCCTACACGTGGTCCCCGGGTGGTGCTAATCAGGTGACACTAACTGGTGGTAGGCTTCGGCCGAAGGCTTGTGACCACCCACCGGGCAAAGACGTACCGCTAAGCGGCCTAGCCGTGTTCCGGTACGATGCTCGGTGTAGCCATTAAAGGAGTTGGGTCGAGATAGTTGTTCCACTGCATGCTGACCAGTCTGACTCGCGCTGTTTTGGGCGTATCGGGAGACTAGTTGCGGAGGGTAACGGGATCCGAGGCACGGTGCGCCGCTGGCCGACCGCAGGTAGTTGGGGGCCCAAGTAGTGTGCCAGCCACACACGAAAGGCTGCCCCGCCAACTGTCGAAAAATCCCGGAATGCACCATCGTGCTGGTTGGCGACCAGATGGGAGGGCCCGATGGACATCTCCGGGGGGGCTCGGGCGTCCCCGCAGTCTCCGAACTAGTGCCCCAATGATGGCGTCCTTTCAGTGCGTGTCTATAGGTTAGTAGCGTGGAACCTCATCTCACTTCCTTCTCCTCTCCTTTCACTCTAACAAAACTGGCAAGAAGTAAAAAGAAAACTGGAGTTAAACAGCGCTGCACCCCCTCCCCCACAAAGTGCACCTCACTAATATTAGAGGCCTGCACTCCAATCTCACGTCAGTCCACCATCACCTGGAGACTGAAAAGCCAGCACTGTTTTTCCTTACGGAGACGCAGATAGGAAGTCCGTCAGACGTGTCGAACTTATCCTACCCAGGGTTTACCCTGGAGCACAATTTCAAACCACGCGCGGGTGTATGCATGCATGCCCGAGACGACACTTGCTATCGGCGTCTCCATAACCATGAAGACTCCAGGTTCTCAGTGCTGTGGGCTCTGGTGGACACAGGTCTGGATAAGATTATCTATGCCTGTGTCTACCGCTCGCACAGCGGAGATCAGGAGGCAACCAGGCTCACAGAGTACCTCAGTGAGGCGGCTGATACGGCACAGCAGCGGTACCCTTCCGCCCAACTAGTGCTACTGGGGGACTTTAATGCCCACCACCAGGAGTGGCTCTTCCCATACCAGTGCACTGATCATGCTGGACAAGAGACGCGCAAGCTTGCGCTAGCGCTAAATCCCACCCAGCTGGTCCAGGGGGCAACGAGGGTGCCAGATGTTGATTCGCACACAGCCAATTGCTTGGACCTTCTGCTGACAACAGATCCAGACCGTTACTCAGTGTCGATATCTTCACCTTTGGGTAGTTCCGACCACTGTCTGGTCAAGTCTGTGTCCGTCTACTCCCCGCCCGATCCCAGCCCAAAAGGCACCCGGCGGGTATGGCGGTACAAGTCAGCAGATTGGGATGGGATGCGATCTTTCTTCGCATGCTATCCTTGGCAGCCCACTTGCTTCTCTTCGGCCGATCCATCGTCGTGCGCTGATGCTGTGACAGATGTGTTGCGTTGGGGGATGGAGTACTATATTCCATTCTCAGACGTAGCAATGTCTAACGTCGACCGGCCATGGTTTGGAGCCGAGTGTAACCACGCCAACGCGGTTAAACACAAGGCCTACCAAGCATGGGTCGACGCTCGAACGCGCAAGGCAAATGACGTGAGTCAGAAGAGAGCCTTCAACACAGCTGCCAAGTCCTGCAAAAAGGTGATACAAAGAGCACGGTTTGCCAAATTAGCAGAATCAGGCGCAAACTTGCTTCATACCCAGCGGGTAGCAAAGCGTTTTGGTCCCTGGCTTAGTCGGTCGAATCAAACTTTTGTCGCCCCTCACTACCACCACTGCTGAAACCTGACGGGTCACTGGCCCACTCCGCTGAGGAGAAGGTAAACTTGTTTGCCTCCCTTTTTGCGGAATCTTCGCATCTGAATTCTGATGGCGCGCAGCCTCCTCCATCTCCTGATGGATGTGTGACGAGTATGTCGGACATTCGCATCCATCAAAAGGACGTCCGTAGGGTGCTGCGTAGCCTTGATGTGAACAAAGCGAGTGGCCCCGACGGGATACCAGCAATTGTCCTTAAAACCTGTGCACCTGAATTGTCTCCGATCTTGACACGCCTATATTGCCTTTCGATAGAGACTGGAAAAGTGCCGATGGCTTGGAAGCAACCCAATGTTCAACCCGTGCCCAAGAAGGGCAGTCGAGCTGACCCGGTCAACTACAGACCCATATCTATAACGTCCATCCTCTGTAAGAGTATGGAGCGTGTGCTCAACGGTAAGCTCCTGGCATACCTAGAAGCGAACGACATCCTCAGTGACCGCCAATACGGCTTCCGCCGAAATCGGTCCACTGGGGATTTTCTAGCGTATGCCATTCACATCTGGAGTGAGGCCATCGAGAGCCACGGGGAAGCGCTAGCCGTCTCCCTCGACATCTCGAAGGCTTTCGACAGGGTCTGGCACGAAAGCCTCATTGGTAAGCTTCCTTCCGTCGGTCTGCCTAGTGGTCTGTGTGATTGGATTGCGGACTTCCTGAGGGATCGATCCATCCGAGTGGTTATCGACGGCTGCTCGTCCGGTCAGTTAGATATCAACGCTGGAGTCCCTCAGGGGTCAGTGCTCTCGGCAACATTATTCTTGCTGCACATTAATGATCTGCTAAAACCCGGAACCTTTGGGTACGCAGACGACAGCACTGTTGCTGAGAGATACGTGTCCGGCGCACGGGCTACTGGGCCTCAGATTCGGTCTCTCCGGGAGGCCATGGTTGAACGCTTGAACCTGTCCTGGAAGGCGGTCTCCGAATGGGGTGATGCTAATCTGGTCAGTTTCAATGCTGCTAAGACCCAGGCGTGCCTTATTCCGCTAAAAAGAGCCAATTCCATCCGGCTCCTTCTTTCCGTGGTGTTACCGTGCCGTTAACGGACCACCTCGAACTTCTTGGTGTTACGGTGACATCTACCCTCAACTTCGGTCCATACATTGAGGCGAAAGCTCAGTTAGCTGCAAAAAAGTTGGGGATTCTTGCAAAGGTGAGACGGTACTTCACGCCTGAACAGCTGCTCAACTTGTATAAAGCACAAGTTCGGTCATGCATGGAGTACTGCTCTCACCTCTGGGATGGATCTGCCAAATACCAGCTTGATGCACTTGAGTCGATTGTCAGACGGGCCAAAAGGCTTATTGGCAACGTTGCACTGGTCGCATCAAAGCTCCAGA
This sequence comes from Orthosia cruda, assembly GCA_964057195.1. NCBI lineage: Eukaryota > Metazoa > Arthropoda > Insecta > Lepidoptera > Noctuidae > Orthosia > Orthosia cruda. Next base: position 34,914,760 of record OZ059833.1, on the reverse strand, counting down.
GCCTCGAACATCGACGCCGAGTCGCCAGTCTGTCGGTCTTTTATCGGTTACATTTCGGGAAGTGTGCGACGGAACTGCACAATTTGATTCCGCCAAGCCCTTTCCATCATCGGACTACATGGCGTACGGCCATGCGCCATCGGTACATGGTAGACATCCCTCCCATACGCACAAAGCATTTTGCTAATACTTTAATTGTGTGTGGAATTCTCTTCCGGAGTCTTTGTTCCCTGATAGCTACAACCTAGGGGTCTTTAAGTCAAGAGTGAATAGGTTTCTTCTAGGCAAGCGTGCTTCACCGTAGACCACATCATCGCTTAACATCAGGCGAGATGGTGGTCAAACGCTAGCCTATAGTATATAAAAAAAAAAAAAAAATAGGTAAGTACAGAAACTAAAAACCTCCTCCTTTTTTGAAGTCGGTTAAAAAGAAAAACATTTTGCATAAAAATTAAACCAACTTTCACAGCAAAACACTACAAAAAGTTAAAAAATATAGATACCAAATACACCATCTTCCGAAAAGAAAGTTATTTTTGTCATCATCAACATCAGCCTACAGGAGTCTACTCCAATTAACACCATTTATCTTGATTCTGGCTAACTCGACGTTAATCAGAGATTATCTTTCATGCTCATTTATAGAATGATTTAGGCTATTCGCTATTCATTCGCTACCTTTGAGAAATTCATACAAGATACTTACAATACAAACCAAGTACATAATATTCCTTTCCTGCATGGTTGCTCGATATTCTAAGTAAATTATTTAATTTATTCCCAGAATTTAGATCTCATTCCTTTCATTGCATAAGGGTTTCTTCCTCCATTACGGGATTAGCTTTTGGTATATTTACTTCCCGTTTAACAGTACCTCCTTTACCTAAACAACTCAACACAAAGTTTGTGTATATGCAGATTGGTTACAGAAGGATGGGTCCGTACAACGAGCGAAAGCGCACCCACACAGACGACTTTCATTTGTTTCAGATTTGGCCGTACGTACGCGTCTATGTGTACGTGCGCCTATTTTCGCTTGTTTAATTAAGTCTGTCTTCTGTGCTATTCTGTGGTATGTTCGCGGTTCTCTCCGAGATCATGATGTTACCGCAATTCAATTTACTCTAGGGAACGTATGAGGAAATGAAATACACGCGGATGTTAAAGCTTTTAGAACTTAGTTGAACATTTTGTAAAGATATATGTTGACGTTCTCCTTATTATTTTTGCAGTTTGATTTGGAAAGATATTGGGTGTAGAGTAGTTATTATTTACTTTGAAAATAAACTGGCTCATGGGATAAATTAAATTAATTATATTAGACAAGTCTTTTATAGAAGTTCTCAAGCGATCAATATCTTTTTCCAGATCTGATTTAAAATACTTCTATACACGTTAAAACAACATAGCCAACTACAAAAATACAGATAATACAAAATGTCATTGCATCCAAAAATATGAAAACGCCAATGCATTAAAAAGTCAATAGAACAGATTGAAAAGAAACAAGCAAGTTTAAACTTCGAACAGTTCAAACCAATCTTAAATTCACAATAAAGAAATGAGATTACACCAGAGGAAATAACGTTTAAGAAAATAACCTCACGCAACCTATACGGTGGTTGCGTGAGGTTATTGAAGTTGAAAGTTACAGAACACAGTTCAATATCCCGCACACAATAATTTCGTATGAAGGGTTTTACTAGAAGCTGGTTGGCGGTTCACTACTCCTTCAAAAATTTCGGATTTGGAATCCGACATTTTTGACCGAGTAGTGAACCGCAATTCGAAATTCCAATTTTACGTCAAAACAAAACTAAACGGCAAACGAGTATGAAAAGAAAGAGGTTCTATTAAAGTTTTTAGGCGCTCCACAGACGGAGCAACTCTAATCTCTGAGTTTTGGCAACTGGCAACCCGAAACTACTTGTTTATGGTGTTTTTCATATAATTTGAAGAACCTGCGCAAACTTATACTAGCAATTTAGTTGCGAGTTTCAGTGATCGACAACAGTTTATTGTTGCTCCAATCGGTAACAAAGTTAATTCCAAATAGCCGTGACTAGAAGCTGACAAATATTTTCCACTTATTTAGAAAGAAAGAAAGAAAACTGATGCATTTTGTTGTTCCCTTTGGCAACCATTTCACTTTTGAAAGTTGGTAGTAACATCAACTAAAGTTGCCTCATATGTTGGAGCCCCTTAACGCCTAAATAAGCGATAAAACCTTAAATTCATCCAGGCCCAATCTGATTTTAATTAAAAATCCTGGTACTAGATTTGTTTCTTTCTGCTGATCAATGGATTTTTAGAATTGGGTTAATTATGTGTGTAATGTTTTCAGTTTGATTACACCGTTTTCATTTAGCCTAACGTAATTTTGTGTGTATTCAAATATCTTTTTTTTTCTATGTTTGTTATAATTATATTTATGTTTGTTTTTATCAATTCAAGCTTCAACATTCTTATTGAAATTGATTTGCAGCCGCTTTCAAATTAGCCTCATCTTGTCACCTAATTCGATTTATCGGCTCTATCTGCTTGTTCTTTCAGATTAATTTCTTATTTTCTCTTAAAATCATTCAGCCAGTGTTTCCGTTTTACTGCATACATTGACTTTTTCTGTGAAAAGTCTCAGCGGTCCCTTTTCAAAGTCAGTTTTATTTATAAAATTTACCGTTAGAATTTCTCTTGAAAATCCTGGCCAGTTTTTGTTGGCTTAGACACGGCGACGCAAAATCTTATTTGCAAATAGGAAAACCGAACAGAAGGAGTATGGGATTATTTTTTAGAATCGTGTGGGTGTTACCCAATCGGAAATCGTGCGTATTTACTTCATAAGAGAAAATAGGTTTTACCTTTGTTTTCTTTTATCAGGATTTGGGGACAACAATCAAAAGTCCAATATTGGATATAATAAGCTGTTATGATCCAAATTCCAGAATAATAACGGTGGTAAAGGTAGAGATTTTTGGGTAACTAGTCCGTTAGCCCTGAACATAGCTGAGATACCACACTCTGGGTTATACTGAAACAAAATGGAGGGAAGTAGTTGGTTTTAAATATCAGAGACGTCGTACTCCTGTCCTTTTTTTTTTTTACCTCGGTTCATTTCGTAAAACGACCTATCTCTTATTTTAATCAGCTGAAAATATTACTATTACAAAATTCGGTTTGGGTTGGCCAGATTATAGTTTCTTGATTTTTTTTAAATCTTTTGATAATAAAAATCTACCATTCTAGTAGGTGGCATGGCATCTAGTGAGAATTTCTATTTAGTGGCTCGCGTTTTACCATTAGCTCATCTGATGTTAACCGATAAAGTGGTGGACAAGCACATTTACCTAGAAGTAACCTTTACGTATTATTAACAACAAAAAACACACAAATAAAACTGAACTACCCAACTATATCCTTCCCTCGTCTCCATCTAAACCCGAACAAAACATAAGACGATCCTACAAAGCCGTCCCTATTATATCAGATTCTAGATAAGCGCGACATTCAATTGGAACCCAGGACAATCCTGGTTAATTCCCAAGCATTGCGAGCACCTGTAATCCGGGACACTCCGGACAGTCCTGGGACATCTATAACCACGGGATGGACGGGACAAAATCGTGGGCATTGTGGTAGCTATGTTGCTTTGTTCTGTTCAATTACTCGGCAGAATTGTGATGGGGAATCCGATAGTCTTACCTACGTATCTTCTTATTGTTTACGGTTGAGAGTTTATGGGAAACGTGTTAGTTCTGGAGATTAGGATATGGAAAGTTATAGTGTTGAAAGAATTGATTTCAATTGAGGGTGGCTTTGCTGTTTTTACAAGCTTTACTTTAGTTTCACCTGTTCCCGGGTCTGTAATTAAATCTTGCAAGTTATATTTGACTCACTTCCATGTGTTCGATTGGGGAGCCTGCCGTTTTGCCGAAAAGATTTTGACAAAGTTTCGCTACCCAAACAATTTGCCGCATAATTTCATTTGCCAAATTAATACTTAGCAAAAAATCTCTTCACAAATAATTGTAACGCAAACCTTATTTTTGGGAAGTGAACGTTTATACAATTACTTGTTTACCAACTAAAACTTTTACCAATTTTTATGTGGTCAAATATTTCAGTTGGATTAACACATTCTACGCAAAATAAAATAAGCCAAATATTTAGTATCGTCAGTTTTCAATTTACCATTTCTATTGAGTCAATTGCTTAATCAATGACAAAAATTGCATCTATATTTTATGTCAGTTGCACAGAATATACTAATTAAGTTACAATGTTTAAGTACGATTTCTATTTCAGCAACAAAGACGGAGCCCGTTCGATTGAGTTGAAATTTAAAAAGCTTGTTTAATAAATATATTTCAACATAAAAGCTTGTTAGATTACACTTGCTGCAAGTTGTTATATTAAAATAATAGTTCACAAATTATTCGGGTGATTTTGCCAATATTTTAACACAAAAATAATAAACATCATTATTATTTATGTTGTGAGAATTCATTTACAAAGACTAACGCGATAATGGTAACTATGATTAAATTCAATATTTCATAACTTTATATGTACTATGAATTTTATCAACTACGTAAAACAAAACCACACAGTTTAATAACTATGAGTTTATTTCCAGACCGTTTATGATTATAATGTATTTATGTATGAAATGATTACAATTATTTCATAATCATACCATATATTCAAAATCTTGTCTTTTGTTACAGCAACATCACTAGTAGCGTACGCGGGAGAGCGTTATGACTTTATTCTGGAGGCCAACAATGAAATAGACAACTATTGGATCAGGTACCGAGGCCTGATGGATTGTGACGAACTGTAAGTAGCCTTTGATACTGTCTCATATTTGTTATAATCACTTATGTTGAAAAGATAAACTCGATGAATATGATGGTCCTCCGAGCCGGATTTTTAAAATCTACAACCCACACTCGCAAAATCCCGCATTGTGGATTTTGCGAGTGTGCATAGTGTACTTCGCTGCTATAATATGCACTTAGCAAGACATATAATAATAGTCTTGAATTTCATTAAACTTACTTTATGTACATTTACAAAGAAACAAGTTGGTGTCCTACACTACGAAGGAGCGATGGATTTGGAACCTCCCGGCGAACCCACATGGGAACAGTTGAAGGCTTGGTAAGTAGATACTAAATGTTTTTTTTTTGTAAATAATACAGGTTCCTGATCGCGATTAAACCAATGTCATTGCTAAGAGATATCTATAGAATGGATAACAAGTGGCAGTTTCTATTATCTTACATATTTTAAAAGAATGTGCAGGATATAATTTAAGACCAAAACTTATAATATTAGTAGGTAACTAAAACAACCCGTAACGGTTATAGGAATCAAGGAGTGAAATGACTGTCTCAAAATCCTTTGCTAAGACAACGTTAGAACCAACACGCAAACCTCTCCCAAAAAAGGGTCACAAACATATTCTCAAACTACCTTCCATTCAACACCTGAACAACCTTTCCATGCAAATATTTTAATAATAAATTCAGTAAAAGTGCCATATCATTGCATATTCAACACAACTACCGCTCAAGGTCACATGTTAACCCTATAAAACTGTATTGGGTACCGTTTCTATATATCGATATACAATATAGAACCCTTGTGTATCATAAAAAGTTAAGGGTAGTAGACTTCCCTTTATCTTGATATGACAGCTTCCTTGTGGCATAGAATAGGCAAATCACAAAGAAGTGAAACTAATGTACGAAGTACGAATAATGTACGAATATGAATGTATAAAAAGCTTTTTAATTGTAACCTTGGGCCGGTTTCTTAATTAAATATCTTCATGAAAAAAAAACAGGGATTTTAAAATACACAAAACCCGGTGGCTTGTAGGTCTGCCCTACACTGTTCCACACTGATCCACTGTGACCTGCTATAGTTTCCAGGATGAGGTTGCTCTAAAGAGTTTGACTCTGTAGAGCTGACACTCAAATCTGGTGACATTCTCTTTTCAAAACTTGATAATAACACCCTCGTTCTACATTTATTCCTACCACTGCCCTATTAACTATTAACTATTTTGGCTCCTGCTGTTTTACTAAACAAGACTGTCAATTTTTTGCGATGTTAAACAACCTTAACTGTTGCTTTAACTTTGCGTTTAACTTTGCGTTTAACTTTTTTGTGACTGGCTGGAGGCTCTGGTTTAATATCCACAGAATCGCCTGGTTAAGCAGTAGCCAATCACTCTGATTGAAGAGACGCTCATAGCCAATCACTGCCGATCAAACGCCTACTTTTCGGGGAGTGTCTGTTCTAGTGACTGATCGGCTCGAGCTCCTAGGCATGGAGTTGACATCCAGTCTCAGTTTCGGCGCTTCCATTGAGTAGAAAGCCCAAATTTTGGCCAAAAAACTGGGCATCCCAAATAAGGTTAGTGATACTTTACGCCTGGACAGCTTTTAACCCTATACAAAGCGCAAGTCCGATCCTGCGTGGAGTATTGCAGCCACCTTTGGGATAGCTCAGTTAAGTATCAGCTTGCCGCGCTTGACTCGGTGTAACGCAGAGCCTAGAGGCTCATCGGCGACGTTGAACTGGTGGATACCAAGATTCACAGCTTGGCTCATCGCCGCCAGATTGCCTGCTTGTCGGTCTTCTACAGACTGTATTTTGGTGAGTGAACTCCACGACCTCATCCCACCAGCCCCATTCTACCATCGGACATCTAGATGCACTGCAAGTTACCATCCTTACCTTGTTGCCATTCCACCAATTCGCACCAAGCGCTTCCAAACATCCTTCATAATTCGCACCAAGCGCTTCCAAACATCCTTCATAATGCGCACAGCGAATGAATGGAACTCACTACCTGCGTCTGTGTTTCCGAACGCATTCAACCCGAATCTCTTCAAAGTTAGAGTGATCAGGCTTCTTCTAGGTAAGCTCACTCCATTGTTGACTCTGTCTCTGTTACCTATGACCTAGACTAGAGTCAAGAGCAAACCCATCACAAATAAAAATAAAAAAACTTCTGCGAGACGTCCATCAAAAAAATTATGATGATGATGAGACAAGTAATATTACTTGTCTTATCATCATTCTCTTAGAAGACTTGAATAGGCTTTATTTAACGTAAATAGTCGCCTCTTTAAACTTGTCAGCTTTGTATACTATTTACAAGCGAAGTAAACGAGATTACTACATTCAATGTTGTGTTTTTGTTGGCAAATTCATTAATTAACACATTTGTTATCGCTGCACAAACATGTGTTCACAGCTTACTAGTTTTGTTTTCACGTAAAACAGTATTGTAGTATTGTATAAGTCCCGGTGCAAATTCCATCACTATTCTAAAATGAGTTGAGCTGAGTCACAGTTAAATGAAATAAGCATAAAGTAAATCTTAGTTTTTTTAAACAAGCTTTTTGAACTGAAGTTACTGAACGTAATATCACTTGTCAATACACATCCAATGAGCCCAAAAACGATGTCGATGTCTCGTCTGATTGAGGAGTTGCTATTATGGCCACCTTCCGGTTCCATCATTAGACCAGCTCCATAGTACTGTGAGGACTCTGCTTAACTAGAAGGCAACCTACTTGCCTATATTAACACTGGCAATAAGTATTACTTGAAGGGTAATATGAATTTAGAACATAAAATAAATGAAGATGGGTTTGCTAGACTTTTTCCGTGTATATAAGTTCTGGAATGGCGACCGCGAACCGGAAGACGATACGTTGGAAGGCCTCCCACTAGGTGGACTGATGACCTGGTTAAGGTTGCGGGAAGGCGCTGGATGCGAGACGCACGGGATCGGTCAATGTGGCGACGCCTGGGGGAGGCCTATGTCCAGCAGTGGACGTCTTTCGGCTGAAATGATGATGATGATGATGATGATGAAGGGCTCCTCTGAGCTTTGATGTGATAGTTCGATAGAAGGTGCCTATGGGTAGGCACCTTGCTGCTGAAATATAACTAGAACAGTGAATCCAGAGTTTTATTTAAGTAGCGCTTTCTGGCTACGTCCCCACAAATGGTGGAGGCGCCGGGTACAGTACAGAATCCCAGAAGATAAGAAAATATAAAAAATAAATACGCGTGTATACGGCGTACAGTATACGTATAAGTGAGTGAAAAACGTTGAAAGTGTTTAAAGATAGAAGTTCGCGTGTGCAAGGCGATATACAGTGCACGAAGCCCTATCGGCGTACATAAAGCGAGATAAGTTTTAACAGAGAGGGTTGTTACCTCTTATTCCCTCTCTTAAGCGGATGGAAATATAAGGAAGAGTCGGAATAAAGCTAAGTGGTTTTATTATTTAGTGTAATTGAGCATAAGGCTAGCATGATGAATGATTATTACACGGGAACGAACGGGTATTGTCTAGAGGAATTTTTAACCGAATTCAAGTCGGTGGCCGAAATAAATGAATGGAGAGAGAGCGACTACAGCCTGATCTTGGGAGGATTCCTGCAGGGGGCTGCATATTATTTTTATCGTATGATTTTTAAATATGACATGGACTTTGAAGTGTTATGCGATCGCTTGAGGAGTGAATTCTCTATATTTCACCGCAGATGCCGTTATTGCGAACAGCGCATAATAATTGCTTAAATAAAAGCAGATAAAAAACAACCTGATGTATTGTGTGAGGATGTTAATGCACATTTATTTTCTAGTATCGTGATTAAGGACGAACAAACACAAAACAACATACAGTGCAGTGAAAAAAGCGTTGACCACGTTAACGGAGAAGGCGACACAATTGATGACGATCACACCGACGGAGGGAGCTACATGTTCGAGGACGATGGTGACCAGACCAACAGAGATGACGGCCCCGTCGATGTCCAGTTGGAGGTGGAGTCTGTGTTCCAGGGCGAGCGCGCGGACGGCCCGGCTGATGAGGAGTTGGACTCCCTATCCAACAGCGAGTGCGTGGACGAGGGTATTGTGATGTGTCGGTCCAGTCCAATTGTCTCCGCTAATTCCATTTGTCTTGCAGAGAAAAATGATGAGATTTCGTCGGAACAACTAGTTGTGGTTCCATCGGGACACCAATATGTCTCGGATATTAAAACGCATAAGAATTTCATTGATTTCAACCATAAAATTGAAAATAATATTGAAATTTTTCAATCTGCCATAAAACAAAATTTTATAAAAGTCATTTTGAAAAGAAAGGAGTTGACAGACATTAAGAAAGGTTTTTCTCGAAATAAACCGAAAGAGATCCATAGGTAATTCAAAAGAGTCTTTAGTAAGATTTCTTATTGCGCCAACATAAATTCAAAGAAGGCGATCAATAAAAAAATGATTCGAATTAAATACAAAAGAATTTATAATAAAACTTCTTGGGGAGAATGCTTTGGTTCAAGTAAGATTACTATGATTGTTGCAAGGAAAAATTCACTTCATATTTTCCTTAGATGTAACATTGTATAAAGATATATGTATAGCGAAAAGCAATTCGAACTCGTAAAATGCAAATTATGGAAATTTTATAGAAAGAAGATTAGGTATACAGTTTTGTAAATAATGTATTTTTGCAAAATGATTTAATTAATTTTGTGCTTTATTAACCAATGTTTTCTTTTCATGTCGTGCAAATGAATACGGTCCAACTTAGAAGGAATTTGCGATGCGCGCTGGGCATCGAAAGAAACTAAATGCGATTGATTATTTGAATGATTTATCTGTATAATTGTTTTTATGAAATTAAATATTCCTCTGTCTTGTCTTTATTTAATAAATAGGATTCGCTTTTGAAATTGCTGACGAAGTCCAAATACAAATCCATAAGGACTAAGTCAGAAACAGTCAAAAATTAATAGAAAAGTCTTATAAAGGCGAATAAATGCTTTGAAAGCATAGTTTTTTTTTTTTTTTTTCTTCTTTGGCAACTGAGCCGATGCCGACTATTCTGCCAGTGTCATGTAGATACCACAGCACAATGACGCGAGCCGTCGAATTGAGCTATTCTTTCGGTGTCATGTGGAGTGAGTCGACAGCACGGTGAGTCGAGCCGACGAACTTTGTGGTAGATAACAAAGATAGACAGACATTGATAAAAAAAATAAAAAAAAAAGTAGCTACATTTTGATGCCATTGTCAATTATAAATTTTGAAAGGAGTTTGATAACTTTAGGAGAGAAATTTGCTAAAAGGGAATGGAAGTTGATAGGGAGGGGGATTTTAATGTTGGGAAGCATATGATACAAGTCAAAGGAGTGGGAATACGAAGGACATGAAAAAAAGATATGGTCTAATGTACCATCATCAAGGCCGCACTCACACAAGGAAGAGTCACGAACACGGATCTTATTTAGGAATACTGGACTACAGCAGTGACCGAGTCTCAGCCTACACAAGGATGAAACAGCTCTTCTAGACATTTTAGGGCATTCGAAAAACCAAGGTTTCCGCCGGATGTCAGGTTGAATGTTGGCATAATATGCCCCTTTGAGTTTCGAGCTTGCTTGCCACTCCGCTGACCACGAGCTGAATAATTTAAGTTTGGTGTCTGAGCGCAAGTCGTAACTATGAAGCAGATAGTGTTTTCTATCCACAGGTTTGGATGTAGCAAATTTTGCCAGAGAGTCAGCACACTCGTTGCCACATATACCCGAATGGCTGGGAACCCAAACTATTTCAATGTTTAAACCTTTGTTGTGACAAGAGAAGAGTAAATTACGTATATCTACAATAATCTTGCTGTGAATTTTAGATTTTAATTGATTTTGTCCTAGAGCCTGGATGCTACTATGCGAATCTGAAAAAATAACCGAATTTTGGATATTGTGCGATAATATAAAATTGATGGCTTCTAGTATACCGATGCATTCCCCTGTAAAAACTGAAGATTCTGGCGGACATTGGAATAAAAGAGCTATTTTAGAGTTCTGGAAGTATGTTGAAACACCTGTACACCCCGTTGATGATAATTTAGATGCATCCGTATGGAACAAATTCCAACCCTTCCAGTATCTCTGAATAGCCCGAGCAAACTCTGCTTTTACGTCCTGGGAGTTTTTAGTGATACCAAGGCCCAAGACGATCTTTGGCTTGAAATGGACCACCTCATATGCAGAAGCAAATACTGGAAGAGAAGGGTATTGACAAACAGGCGAAGAGAGTTGTTTAAGCTCCCTGTACCTATTCATCAATGGAATACATTTATTATTCCAGTAAGAAGAGACATTAAAAGAAAGGTTGATTTGCTCCAAAATGGGAAGTAAGGGATGGGATGAGAGGGAGAAAACTTTTGACAAGAAACGATCTGCTAAGTATTGTCTACGAAGGGTAAGGGGAGGATCTGCACATTCAACCTGGAGAGCGTTAATGGGGGAAGATTTCATGGCGCCAATAACTATTCTAAGGCATTTGGCCTGGACTGCATCGAATTTACGTAGGGCTTCTTTATTACATGGCTCAATTAAGTAGCTACAGTAATCCAACACACTTCTAACCAGAGCATTGTATACCAGTTTTAAGGTGTATGGGTGAGCCCCCCACCAGACACCTGCCAGAGCCTTAAGAATCGAAACTGAGCGCTCACATTTTTTAACTGTATTATTAATATGGTCCACACCTGACAATTTAGAATCCAGGATAACTCCCAGAAACCTAGCCTGTTCTTTGACTGGTATAACTTGGCCATCTATATTAATGTCAAGTTGAGGGATAATACGTCTGCGAGTAAACACAACTGATGTACTTTTTGGAGCACTTAAAGATAACCCATGATCTAACAGCCATTGGTTTAATGAGGACAAAGAAACATTCATAGATTGAGCAGCATCCACGATGGAATTGCCACAGACCAATAACGCAATATCATCAGCATACTGAAGGATTTTACAATTAAGATTTAAACAGGAAGGTAAATTGCAGGTATAAATATTGTATAAAGGGGGACTAAGAACGGATCCCTGAGGAAGGCCCCGCCAAGCTAATCTTGGTGCAGACTCCTCCCCAGGAATTCTTAATTTAAGACTACGGTCTAAAAAGATATTTGATATGGTCTGACGAATTTTAGGCGGGATTCCCAGCTCTTTCATTTTCTGCCCAAGAACAGGGATGAGGACAGAATCATATGCAGCTGAAATGTCTAAGAAAACGGCTACCACAGACTCATTCCTACTAAGGGCCAACCGGATCTCTGATGTGAGGGTACCCACACTATCAGCTGTACCCAGACTTTTCCTAAAGCCAAATTGAGATGTTGGTAGCAATTTCCTGCTCTCCACAAACCATTCCAGACGGTTTTTAATAAGGTGTGCCAAGAGTTTAATGAGTATGGACGATAGAGCAATTGGTCTGTAGGAACAATGATCACTAGGATCTTTACCAGGTTTTAATATTGGAATAATAATTTGAACCTTCCAATCAGGAGGAATATATCCAGAGGAAAAGCAGTAATTGGCCAAGTCCAGGTAATACTGGTGGGTCTTATCTCCAGCTTTGGTTATGAAGGAATATGGGAATCCATCCACCCCAGGGGCAGAGTCCCTAACATGGGCAAGGACTGATTTAAGTTCCTCCAATGTAAATGGTCTGTCCAAAGGATCATCTGATGCTGTTTGGTGGTTCATTGAGACACATTCATATTTACCAGGAACATAAGCTGGGGCTAATTTAGAAAAAAACTGGTGACTAAGCTCATCAGACATTATGCTCCCAGAGGGAGGCCTCAAATTATTCCTAAAGGATTTCAACCTACGCCATACTACTGAAACTGGAGTGGATGGACTCAGTGAATCACAATACCTACGCCAACTATCTCTTTTTTTTTTCTTAAGTAATTTTCTGGACTTAGCCAATATATGCTGAAAAGCTATGATGTTCTCCAGGTTCATATTTAAGTTAAAATTCATTTCGGCCTCATTCCTAGCTTTGATCACAGCAGAACATTCCCTATCCCACCATGGGGGAGATGGGATTTTGCCCATTGGCAGTTTTTTGGAAGGGAAGGAATCATCCGCTGTAGCAGATATTATGTTGGAGAATGACAAAAAGCATACCTGAGCATTTTCATCATTAATGGAAGGAAGAGAGGAGACGCGCAAATCTATAATTTTTGAGTAAAGGTCCCAATCAACTGAGTTCAGTTGATATTTTAAAAGAGGAGCAGAGATTCTATCAGGGATAATTTTGGAAGGTATTTCCACCATGATGGGATAGTGATCACTCCCATAGGTCATAATCAAGCGACTCCAATTAAAAAGGCTGGCTATATTAGATGAACAAAATGTCAAATCAACACAACTGTTATTTTGCCCAGGCACAGCCCGACGTGTGGCAGACCCATCATTTATCACACATAAATTAAGTTCATCTAATATATCCACTAAGCCTATACCAAAATTGTCACAGGTTTCTGACCCCCATCTATAGTGGTGACCATTAAAATCACCCATGACAAGTAATGGACCTTGTACATTACTTAACATACTTTTTATGATATCAAGATCATCAATTTGTGGGTATGCAATATAAAAACTAAAAACAATTATATCCTCAGCCTTAACAGCAACAACATTGATGTTGTCACCTACAAAGGGTAGAGGAATTGGGGTGAATGATACTTTGTTATTGATGAACAAAGCACATCCCCCATATCCATCTGATCTATCATGTCGAACACCATTGAAACATGGGATTCTGAAATTACTTTCAGAACGAAGCCATGTCTCAGCAATGCTGCAGATTGATGGTTTGAATTTATTAATGAGGAAAAGTAAATCATGTTTCCTGGAAGTAATACTCCTGACGTTCCACTGAAGAAGGTGAAGGGGGAGCATTGTGAATATAATTCATTATAGATGTCAATTTGTTGGCAACGTGGTCAGGTAGTGAATGAGCAGGGTTTGCTAATATAGCCATTAGCATACTGGATATAATATTTAAAATACTTTCTGAAGAAATAGGACTGTTAGTACTTGCCCGAGGGTAAGCACCACCATTTTGGACAGGAGTGAATGAATAGTCTTGAATAAGGGCTTGGTGAGCTTGCTTATCATAACTAGGTGACAGGGGGGTAGGGATTTTGGTTTGATTAATACAGTTTTGCGGTGTGATTTTGGAGTTTGGGGAGTTGATCTGGGGAACAGAAGAGGACTGGCTATAGGTTTGGTTTTTGGAGATGATCTAATTACTTCAGCATACGATCTTGAAACTTGTGGGAATACCTGACGTGCTTCTGCATAAGAGATTGATTTCTCAGCCATCAGTGCTTTTATTCCTTTTTGCCGACCCAACTCCGGGCAAGACTTGTCGGTGGCATAGTGACTTCCAGAGCAGGAAACACAAAAGCCAAATTCAGTGGGGACTTGGCAGCCATCACCTAGGTGGTCTTCACCACATTTAAAACAGCGTGGTTGTGAGCGACATACAGTGCGTGTGTGACCAAAACGACAACAGTTGAAACATTGAATAGTTGGGTACATATACTTTTCAACTGGGAGAGTAGAGTAGAAGCAATAAACACGATTTGGCAAAACTTGGCCATCAAAGGTAAGAATGACGGTTTGAGTGGGCTTCCACTCAGTAACGCCCGGAGAACTCACCTTTCGGTTCATTCTCCTGGCCTTAATAACTGGACCGCATCCAGTGGGAACCCTGATATTTTCAATGACCTCTTCTTCTGTCCACTCAATAGGTACGTCTCTGACGAGACCCATGCGCGTAACGTTATATATAGGGATAGAAGTAATGTATCCATGGGATGTCAGTATTGGGCTTATTAGAAAACTGTTCGCATCCAGGTGAGTCTTAAAACTTACTGCGAGTCTATTTCGGCCCAAACGTTTCAAGCTTCCGAGAATAACATTAGCAAAGTTATTATTTGTGAGGAACATACCAAACTTAACAGGATGTAAAACAGTGCCAGAGGTCTGTCCATCTTTTAGGGACACGTGAACTACATATGGTGCGTTATCTCTTGAGTTGTATGTGTGTCTGCCTATCGTATGCTTGGATTGTTTCGGAGGATTGATGGGAGTAGCGGGGGGCGAGCATGCGGGTCTTTTTCTTTGCGCAGATTCGGAGTCCATAGCGTTATCAATTTTGTCATCGGGGAGAGTAATGGTTAGAATCGGACTGTAATCAAAGGGATCGGGAGGGTCAGAGGGTTTCTTGTTATCCATGACGGATACCGGTTAAAAAAATTAAATCTATTAAAGAAATAGGTTCATACAAACCCTGGATGTTAGAACACAAACACCAAGAAAAATCTTGTTTGAAATTCACACTAATAAAAACACAACCCAACAACACTACCAAAGAAAGACTAAAATTATCAACTCTATAGTGAAAAACTCTTAAAATCAAAATAAGACTAAAAAAAATTTGCCGCCATAAGTTGACTTGACAATGACATCCGAAAGCATAGATGTCATGGTAAGAAATGGTTTGACACGTAGTCCCACAAATAATACAAAAAAGGACAGTGTCAAAACCTTGCCAAAAGTAAAGCATAGTTTTCATTATAAGAATTGGTTTGACATATAGTCCATAGACAACATAATAAAGCACAGTGTTCACACCATAATTAAATTTAATTATAATCTATACGGCGCATAGATTATAATTTAGCCACAGATTAGTTAGGCCGGACCACAAATAGAAGTATATAACTATGTAGGTTGTATAAAGGCCCATAACGAATAGTTAGAAGATTATCTGATGTAAATTAGGTAATTATAAAAAATAATAATAGGCGATTTAGGGACATAGTAGACCTTTTAATGTTAGAGTAGGATAAGAGATAGGTTTAAATAGATAAGAGTAGGTTAAGGTTAGTAAGGTTTCCATATAGGAAGAAGCCTGTTGTCAAATAGAAAAAAAATATGAATGACAACTATCAAATTTGACATATTGAAGTTAATAGGGATGGGAAAGTAGGAAAAATGTATCGATAGTTTTCTTATCGATATTCTCAAATAGTATCGATATGTATAATTAAATTAGTTCTTTCCGTTGCATGTGCTGATGATGTGCTGATGAGTTGTGAGCCGCAGGGGGAAGAAGAGGCTGGCAACGTTGGCCACGCATCGAAGAAATGTTTGTTGGTTATGCGATTAAGGCATAGGCACAAGCCAGGGTATTGGTATAACCCAGTGGGTTTCTTAAAGTAATAGTCATAACTGAAACCGACTTTGCTAACGGGGCATAGCCTTTGCAAAGGATGTCGAGTTGACATCATTGGTCCAGTTTATGTCTGATGTTTAAAATAATAAATGCATTTATAATAATAAACCCTGGTGCAAGCTCTATGAATAGGATTAGAAATTCGATGCGATCCAGCCTTTCCTTCTCTGGCCTGATAAACGCACGAGATCGAAAATTTGTATCATATCTGAATTTTGAGATTAAACCCCATCCGGGTCGATGTGAGTTGACGCATCATTCTTGTATTGGGAGGACGCCTTGTTCCTTTTTCAGAGGTTTTGGTCAAGGAGGTTCAAGCATGACAGCGTTGATTTTTTAGTGCGTGTGTGCACGACAGCTGAAGTTCAAATCACATATCGGAGCGTCCGAAAACTCGTTTGTCATGATTAGGCCTTCCCCTTTTAAGGGTCGTACCTCAATTGTAAATGTGATTCCTCTGTTAGGTAAATGTTCGAGTTAGGATAAGGTAGGATTCATGTAACCTTCCAAGACATAGAATAGAAGCACTTCATATGATTCTGCGCGTCTATTCGTAGGGGCGTAGCTCATGTGAGGACTCTGCTTAACTAGAAGGCAACCTACTTGCCTATATTCACACTGGCAATAAGTATATTACTTGAAGGGTAATATGAATTTAGAACATAAAATAAATGAAGATGGGTTTGCTAGACTTTTTCCGTGTATATAAGGGCTCCTCTGAGCTTTGATGTGATAGTCCGATAGAAGGTGCCTATGGGTAGGCACCTTGCTGCTGAAATATAACTAGAACAGTGAATCCAGAGTTTTATTTAAATAGCACTTTCTGGCTACGTCCCCACAGTACCATACTGTTAAAAAGTTGCCCAAGTTACATAACAACGCCAAGTTTCAGCTTAATCGGAAGCCAATAAGTGTTTTAAAAATGTATTACTAGTTGCCCAAAAAACACATACAAAAGCAAGGTAATAAAAACTTGTTATAATAATACAAAATTAAAGAAAAGCAAATGCGGTCGCAGACAACCGACTGAATATCCTAAGTAAAAAGTCGCATAAGTAGGAATAGATAAATAACAGCGCTCTAAGCTAAGAATATTAAAAAAAACCGGTCAAGTGCGAGTCGTACTCGCGCACGAAGGGTTCCGTACCATTATCGCAAAAAAACGTCAAAAAAAATCACGTTTGTTGTATGGGAGCCCCACAAAAATATTGATTTTACTATGTTTTTAGTATTTGTGGTTAAAGCGGCAACAGAAATACATAATCTATGAAAATTTCAACGATTTATCTATCATGGTTCATGAGATACAGCCTGGTGACAGACAGACAGACGGAGCACGGAGTCTTAGTAATAGGGTCCCGTTTTTACCCTTTGGGTACGGAACCCTAAAAACATGGATTTTGAATAAACATTTATTTTGTTATGTTCTTACTTTATAGATTATCATTCATCTGTTTAAAAAATATAAATTTAAACTTGATAAAGTCGTGTAGGGTGACCATAAGTATATTATCGACTGAACGAAAAACAAAAAATACAATACTGGTAATCAGAAAACATAGTGTCAAAGATCCACACTTTCTGAAAATTGATAGCAAAAGGCGTTTTTTACATGATCGTCGTGGCTCTGTAAATATTTTGCAGTTTATTATGTAGTCGATTAGCTAGCCAGTTATAAAAGTTTATTGGAACACCCCAGGGTAAGGCTAACTGAAGTCCAGATAAAAATCCCAGAATAATTAAATAAACTAGAACGAATTTGGCTTTTTAGTTTTTTGTCAAAGGAATTTTACAAAAAAGTCTAGTAAAAACTGGACCGAGGGCATAAAACCGCACTTGTGCAGGCAAGTCCAATCGCATGGTCACCCTACCCTGCGTGAGCCCAACTGGCCCACCTAACGTCACAGTAAGTAAAGAGGAGCAATGTAGGTAAGTCTTAGCGGTGTCCTTGAGATAAATTACCTACGCCCGCTTGACATGAATAAACAAACGAAAAAAACAAAGCTTCGTAAGTTGATGAACTAGTTGTCCCCCGCGGCTTCGCTCCCGTCATCTGGCTACCTAACCTAATCTACCTACCTACCTACCCTACCCTATCTGGCTACCCACTCTACACTACATACATGATTGTACGCAACGCACGCAACGGAAGCTCTCAAGAAGAAATATTTTAGCCGTTTTTGCAAAAAACAACATTTATGCTCCGCTCCTACTAGTCTTTTTTAGTTTAGCTTAAAGCCTTCCTCAATAAATGGACACAAAAATAATTTTTCAATTCCAACCAGTAAGTAGTTCGTGAGATTAGCGCGTTCAAAAAAACAAACTCTTCAGCTTTATAATATTAGTATAGATATACTAAGGTACGTATTAATTTAACTTATTGTATTATGTCATTGGGAAATAGGTACTTCCTGTGAGAAACATCCCAACGTTCGGAGACCATGTCAGCAACCGAACCATATAGTAAATAATAACAAAGTCCGTAAAAAACGCAAAGTTCGTAAGAAAGTAGATTACTCAATACCAAAGTTCAAATCACAAGGCAAATCTAAATCCAAGTTCATAGCATAAGTCAATAGTGTCAGAAATATCAAAATAAGTACAATTTAGAAAATAAATAAACACGCACGTAAAACATAGTAAAGTAATATTCTAATACTGACAACAAACAATCGACAGAACAATAGTACAACAAGCAGTGAAACACACCCGAATCACACCCGAAGTGCCCCGAACAAACCCCGTACGAACGATACACAAACACAACCGTGAGCAGAGCGACCACGCACACATTGACATTTGCTTGATGCGACAGCAATACTAGCGATTGAAAATGTGTGATTAATTTGATGTGTTCCGTAATACCAAAAATTATGAATGAAAACCGAACCGAAAAAAAAAGTTTTTAAAAAAAATAACGATTATTTGTAATTTGATAATATGAGCTATTGAGCTAAAAATTTACAAAATGGAATTCGCTAAAACTTCATTTTAGGTAAGAATTTAGAAAAAAAGAAGACGTAGGAACCTAGATAAATACTGTCTCAATCCGAATATTATCATAATATGGTGGAGATATGCTAAAATTACAAATAATTTTGGTATTACGTTTGTATGGACCATTCATGCTTCGCCGCGCTCTTAAGGGTGGTAAGTAAGGAATTACGATCGAGACTCTAGTAGAAGTCCGAAGTCGAAGACTGACGGCTTTCTGAGTCGAGGTTCGTAATTCCCGTACCGCCCGTGAAACATACAATGTTTTTCATCACATTTGTGAGTAATAATTATGAATTATAGCTTTAATACACAAGTCAGCACAGCTATTATTACGAAATACGTGAACTTTTTTTTTAAGCGCATGGCCAATTTTTGCCCACATCACAGATTATACAATTGTTTCGTTCAGAAACGTTAAGAGCAAATACTTACGTAGGTAGTAAGTCATGAGGAAGTGTAAAAAAAATCGACGTTTTGATACAAATAACTATTATAATCGATTGTTAAGAACATAAGTTGAGTATTTAAGTAACATGTAGCGAGATTGCAAAGAAATTCCTGTTTAGATCACATTTTAAGACAATTTTTCAATTGCGTGTAAACTCCTTGCTTGAACTTGCATGACCTGTGTGCTATGCTACAAATTAAAAAAATATTACTTTCCGACCTTGGGTTTCATGACAAAAAGAAAGCTCAAGGGTTTTATATGTGGCATTAAGGCCAAGTTAACCTGTATGTTTAGATACTGTTTACGTGCAAGTGTGATGAAAAAATATATACTTTTCTCTTTAGAAGCACTAGAACCCTCACAAAATGCTCAAAATTACGCTGTCAACAGATGCCTAGTTTATGTATTTGACAACTATAAATGAGAAAAGAAAACATAAAGGCATAGTATATATCTTAATATTTCAGTTTATGGAATATCTTTTAAATTGGTCCAATATTGAAGGAGGCAACAGGCGAGATCCAAACCTCGAATTATTACTTTTTACCAAGGTAATTCAGTCGGAGCTCTGTACCATACAATAAAAGGGGTATCGCAGGTGCTTTTTAAGAAAAAACTAATCAAAACAATTATTTTTCAAATGAAAACATGGCGCATTGGTGTAATTGAGTGTTTGTTTATCTGATCTTAATAACCTATATATGTGAAAGTGTAAAGAACACAAGAAGAAGTGTGTGAAGGTTATAAGAAAATGTGAGGGTAAAAGTTAATGGAATAAAACTAACGCATAAATTAGACCATAATTATTATATTCAAGGAAGCATAATAACTTCAGTAAAATACTTGCCACAATATTATTGCGTAAAAACTACACGCACATTAATAATGTAAATCATCAGTACACAACATAAGCACATTTATCACATTAATAATAAATCAAGAGCAATCAAATCAAAACGTACCTGACCGTTCAAAGTCCGAAGTCAAACCAAAATTGAACGATCAAGTCTCTCGCACTCTTTTACAAGTCGGCTTGCTTGTCAGTGGCAGGGAGCGCGTAGTCAATACACAAACTTATTAAACCAGAAGTAACTCGAAAGATACTCAAATATTATAAAAAATAGGAATAAGTTATTTCTCCAACATATATATAATACAACTTATATATACAGGGTAAGTTTTTTAACTGCGCGAAGATGGCCAAATCCAAAACTATGACGAATAGCGAAAATCACTCAAAGGAGTCACGAGGCCGATTTGATGAAAATTGAATCAATGGATTTTTGCAAAATCAATATTGGCATATCATAATATGCAAAAGTATCGCTAACCTTATTTAGTATGCCCAGTTTTTTGGCCTCAATTTGGGCTTTCTACTCAATGGAAGCGCCGAAGCTGAGACTGGATGTCAACTCCATGCCTAGGAGCTTAAAAAGAGTTACCGCGGCCCTGGCTCAAGCAACTGAAGGAACACGGGTGGGTTTTAGTCAGTAAAAGTCTGACACGCCCTCCCGCTTCACCCAGAGCGGGAGAAGTCACTGGATGATGTCCCACCCAAAAAAAAAAAAAAAGGAGCTCGAACCGATCAGTCACTAGAACAGACACTCCCCGAAAAGTAGGCGTTTGATCGGCAGTGACTCAGGGAAGACTGAAGAACGAATGATGAAGGAAAAAGAACTTGGGCTGATTATGATTAAGTGATTCTACCATCCCTTCGGCAAATACCTACGTGGAAAAGAACGGACAAGAAACTCCTATTTGTTTTTTTTATTGATAGGCTCACGCTTGACGATTATCTCGCCTGTAAACAACGAGTATGATGTGGTCGACGATGTGGACGACGTATGATGTAATACGCTTGTCTGAAGTAATCTATTCACTCTTGACTTAAAAAACCCGAGGTTGTAGCTATCGGGAAACACAGACTCCGGCAGAGAATAGCACTCCTTAGCGGTTCGCATAGTGAAAGTGTTACCAAAACGTTTAATGCGAATTTGTTAACTAAATATTTAACTATGGCTCAGCATTTCACGTGCTGGCTTGAATATCTTGAGGGGGACGTCGCGGTGGGCCTTGGTGGCGAGGGCGGAATGAAGGCGGTTTGAGTCGTCTAAGTGTGCTGGTCTCCCTGCAGCTCTCTTGGAGCAGGGCGTTGGCATCGTCGGAAGCGGTGAAAGTATGCCTTGGTCGGCGAATTCGGGAGATTTGGGAGGGTTCGTAGCGGGAGGCCGCTTTGATTAGCGGTTTACTAGGTTTGACCGCAGTGTCAAAAAAATACTATGGAAGCCGTTTTATGAACTGCCGATCATCATCAAAATCAAAAATCAAAATCAATTTTTTTATTTCACATAGGCCTACATGGGCACTTATAAAACGTCGACAAAATGAGCACGGTTCGGGTTGGTCGTTTCCTATGGAGAAGAACCGGCAAGAAACTCCATGGTTACTCTTTTAAAAATGGTTTGGTTTTACAATATTTACATGTTACAGCATTAGTACTTAGATATGGG
Source organism: Orthosia cruda (assembly GCA_964057195.1). Classification (NCBI taxonomy): domain Eukaryota; kingdom Metazoa; phylum Arthropoda; class Insecta; order Lepidoptera; family Noctuidae; genus Orthosia; species Orthosia cruda. The sequence continues at coordinate 34,892,659 of OZ059833.1, read as the reverse complement.
GGGACAACGTAGGCCCCAATTATGACAATAAGTCGTAAGAAACTAAAAAAAAGGAAAAGATTATATAAAAAAGTTAACAAATGTTAACTAGCATCTAGAAGGCCTACAATGTTCACACATTCACAAAAAAATCGGTAAAAGAATCTATACAAAGGTAAAAAATAATAAAAATAAGTATAACAAGACTAAAGGGGAATGCCCATTTTTGGCCATAAACCGCCCAACAATTTGCTTTTGTTAAAAAAAAACATCTTGATTTATGTTTATTAATCGCGGTATTTATTTATCCAAACAAGATTGCAACATTTTTGCAAAAAATAAAAAGTACCGGAAAGATAAAATGAAATTAGGTAAATCCGGCATCCATTGGTTTGTGGATTAAATAAAAAGTGTTGCCAAATTATTAATTTCGTTCAAAATATAATCGATTCTCTTTTCTCATTATAATGGCAATATTATTCGTTTATTTTCGATAATAAAAACGTGTTATCGTTAAACGTGTGTTGTGCTATATTATGATAATAAAACAAGCGAATTCCTAGTTGATTTACCATAAATTCTTATCATAACAAAAATGCTACTACACAATTCACAGCTGTCATTCTTATTTGTTCTTCAAAATACATTTAAAATTGAATTCGAAAAACTAAAAGAAACAAAATAATATTCTTTTTGGCGCTTTAATTAATTTGTTCGTATTGAATTATAATTCGAACAAAAACTCGATATAGATTTTTATGTCTGATATGTGGCAACATCGAATTTGACATTATAACAGCATGGCGGCTGTCTGTCATAAGTTGGTAATTCAAAATGCGCCATCGTTTGCATTTGTATTATTTTGTATTGTTTTCTTGCGGATTTGTTATCTCACCAACGAATAAGCTTTTAAATGGACTCCGACAACTTTGTTTGTAGGTTTGTATTACAGTAAAATGATAGTTAAAGAACTGTAATTGTGAAAAAAAAAACATTTAATATCTTATCAATCCGGACTTTTTTCTGAACCAATTCCTATACCATTTCAATCATTAGATTACATATAATAATTTCCGTATGCTTTAATTTGTGGGCACCCCGGGCCAAAGTGTCTATGGGCGGTGGGCATTGCCCTTTAACATGTTGTCACATCATTCTTTTATTAATAAATAAATAACAAGAATAAAAAAAATTGTGTCGATTACAATTTACAAAAAAAAAAGTACATCTGATTGGTAAAAGATACTTAGATAGGCGTTGGATGAATACGATTAAGGCCTCTGATCTTGTTCATCCAACACCTGTGATTCAACAAATGCGAATTTTCAAAAATTAAAAACCGTGATTACGGTTAACGTGCTTTCCGAGACATGGAGGGCACTGGAGAGTTTCCTTGCGTGATCGAATCAGAAATGAAGAAATCCGCAAGAGAACCAAGTTTACCGACATAGCCCAAAGAATAGCCAAACTTACGTGGCAGTGGGTAGGGCACATTGCTCGCAGAACGGATGGCCGTTGGGGCCGAATAATTCAAGAGTGGCGACGGCGTACCGGAAGACGCAGCATTGGAAGGCCACCATCTAGGTGGACACGAAACACACAGGACCGATCAGTGTGCCGACGCTTGGGGGAGGCCTATGTCCAGCAGTGGACGTCTTTCGGATGAAATGCTGATTATGATGAATAACGTAAACATAAACATCAATTTATTTATTTAAACAAAACTTGTGAAGTGAGTCGATCTACCATGGATTTGGTAATATAATCCCTTGAGTGCTGATTAGCAGACACAAAAGAAAATAATTGTTTCTGATCTCAAAACGGTGAAGGAACCATCAAATATATATAATCGTGAGGAAACCGGCAAATCCTAGAACTAAACATTCGAAGACATGTGACATCCATTAATTCGCACTGGGCCCGCGTGGTGGATTAAGGCCCATTCCCTTTCACAGAGAGGAGGCCTGTGTCCCAATAGTGGGATCATTAAAAAAGCTGATCATGATAATGTGCTTTCCGAGGCGCGAAACAATCTCTCATCCTCGGAAAGACCTCGGCTAGCGTTGCTTAACCTTGTAGATCGAACAGTGCGGTCGTTATTATTTAGCCACGAATCCTCTCTCTACCATCCCCTTATCAAGCTAATAAATAGCCCTTTAAGAGTCCAGAAATAAAGATAAATATTGTTTCTATATAATAAAGCAAGTATAATTAATGTTTACAAAACAAAAGACGGCGCAACAACACAATTATGTCTCATAAACTCCTAGTTAAACCGCAAAGATCCGTTTTCTTACGAAATAAAATTAAAAAAGAAGTACTAACAAATTCTCGCCATAAAGCTTAGCCATAGAGTAATAAATCAAATAGAAGCGACACATTTCATCTTACATGAAAAGAAAGAAAGCAAATACATTTATTTAAATACCTTGCTCTTGTACCTCTAAAGGTACAAGAGCAAGGTAGCTAGAAAAACATAACCCCAAAGACAATACAACATAGTCGGACGTAAATATAGCACAATGAGTTATTGAAAAAAACTTATAAAAAAATCAAACCGACTTCCAAAGCAAAACACTACAAAGCGAAAAGTAACTTTCTTTGCCGAAGTCTGTGTCTTTGGTACCAGTATTATCTTTCGTTTTTCGACACCTACTTTGGAAAAGAAAATTATTTCATTATTGTTTTTGCTTTGGAAGTCGGTTTTTTGTTAAAAAGTTATTAAAACAAGAAAAGTTTACTTCTAGGCATGCCTGCTTCATCATCCATGTCATAGCAAAACTGAAGTGAGGTAGTGGGCAAACGCGATACATTCCGGCAAAAATTTAAAATTTGTGAGTAATGTTTGTTACTCTTTCAAGCAATTTTTATTTTTTTTTTTTAACTTTTCTTTAGACCTTTAGTTGTGATATCAAAATATTATACAAGCTTTAATTTCAGAAAGATTTTGGGAGAAGTACTAATTTACACGGGTGGAACGCGGCAGCTAGACAATTTTTTTTTTTTTTAATTATTGCGCTTCTATACATATTTTAGTCTATGACAGAACTCGGCTTGTAGCAATAAATAAGATGGTAATTAATTGTCCTCGTTAGGAGACAGGATATTGAAAATAAAATATAATGAACGAAATTAAAATGGGTGACACTCAGCCGTTAAATGAAACGGTCGAAAAAAGTTTTTGAGGAGTCGGATTAAGGGCTTGTTTATGTTGGGGAGAAAATTGTTATTATTTACAGAAAATATTAAAATTAAATCGTAAATTTTAGGGACACGAAGCATTTTGTCGGTCAGCCAGAAGAAGTACCGAATGATCTTTATTGTGGAGACAATCATATCAGCCCTGTATAGAAGTTGCTATGCCATCACAGGACTGCTTCATAAGCGTTTCATCATGAACAAAAAGTACAATCTTATATATTATTTTCTCTACTCTATTAGGTGGCACTTCCAGTAAAAGTAGATGAAGCTAAATACCAGTATGTCTCATAGAGCGTTTAGCTAGTATATGATCTCCACAACCTACTGGGTAATTTGGTAGTCCTTGACTTGCCATCAGAAAATTTTAACGTTGTTACGGGCCTTCCAGCGATAACGTTCTCAGCTTAACCGAAGGATTTAACCTTGACTGTGTTACTTAGCCAAGAGCCCCTTACCCAAAGCTCGTTTTCCATCCGAAAAAACTACAATAGAACGTTCACTAAAATCATTTTCTAGTCTGAGTGGTACTTACGTTTTCACGACTAAACCAAATCGATTTTGATTAAATTAGTCAGAGAGCTAGCGTTCTAGTCAGAAAAGGAACAAGGGTACCTACTTTCCGGACCCAAAATAAAATGTTAGTTGCCTCCGCTAGGATAGATAAAGGGGAAATAGAGTCTAAACCATTAAGGTTCGTACATTATCAATTTAGGGAAAAGTTGGAAAATACGATCCCCTTTTCATGACGAATTTTATTTGAAGAAGAAATTTTTGGTTCAACGATTTCTTTTTAACTGTTAACTTTTCAGGACGTTTACAAAGAGTTTTTTTCTCAGAAATGTAGTTTATAAAATTTACATTATCATCTTTATTATTACAGCTGAAAGATTTACACTGCTAAGCATCAACTGATCTGAACTTCGAGCATCCAGCGAAATACGGCAGGCCTCATATCATCGGCCCACTTTGTATTTCTTCCAACGCTACGAACAGTGAACATTTATTTTCACGATAAATCTTGGACACAAGAGAATAAAGAGCTTACTGAAATAAATTAAATTGTACTCTCCGATTTTATTAATCTGCATTAAAAAAACTTGACCCCAAAAATGTTCAGAAAAGCATCCTTACAATTTTCTTTTTTTCTTTGCCATTACCCACAGTCAGGGCTAAGTTCCAGAATTCATAATGTCCCTTAACAATGGGATGACCTTATAAGAAAGGGACCGACAATACGCACAATGGAGTGCAGGTCCCTTTTATCAACTGAATTTGCCGAGGAATGTGTCGTATCTACGGTATTTTTCGGCCGCATACCGGAGTCATTTGGGCGTAAAGTTGTACACCCACCTGTGTCACATGTCTTTTAACAGACGATTTTTTTGTTTGCTTCTATTGTGTCCCATTTCTGGTCAAAGGCTTTCCCTTTCTCATTCCAAACCTCCTATGGACATTTCTGATGACGTGACGAATTTAAATTGCGTAGATAGTAATGTAGAAAGGATGATGTCGTCACGTATTTTTTAAGAAAATTTTACGTGCAAATCGGTCGAAATGCATCGCATTGTGGTCTTTCGTACTTACATACTTGAAATTTCGCTTGGTATAAATTGCTTGTCGGTGTGTTATAAATTGAACCGCGTCAAGCCCTCCGAAAGGTCGCTTTGTCTGGGGCTATCTCTGGCCAAGGTAGATATATAAAGACCTCTTTAAAAATAATGCTGGTGAGTAAACTACTAAAGAAAAAGCACAAAAAAAACAGTTTTTATCCCGCGACGGAAAAAGAGGGTGTGTTATAAGTTTGACGTGTGTACCTGTGTGTTTGTGTATTTGTGTATCTGTCTGTGGCATCATAGCTCCAAAACGGATTTTGATTTAATTTTGTTTGTTTGAATAGTTACTTTGTTAAGAGTGTTCTTATCTATATTTGATGAAAATGAAAACGCTTATGCCATTCAAAAGTTATGACCGTTTTACTATTTGAATCGGGACCTTTTCGCAAGATATCTTGTCGAAATTACTTGTTCGATAGATTGTCGATCGAAACGAGATAAATTATGCAGATTAAAAAGCGTGAAACAAAAATGTATCGGAGGTATTTTAATATTTTAAAATTTACTTGTGACAAAAGACTTACTCAGTTGTAGCCTAGAATCTGGATCTGTCCCCAATTCATAATAATAATGTTATTATAATTATAATCCACATAATCAGGCAATAATCTCGCGTCTTTTTACATGGAACACAAAATATTACTGGCAAAATGTTTATGTCCTCCTCCTATCCTCTGCTTACCTCTTCAGGTAGTTCCAGTCGTGATTTAACAGACTACTATGTTATGTAAGCTACTAGAATACCGTGTCAGAGCCACTGAGGATCGAATCTCACTGCATATATTCATGAATCAACGCTTATAGTCTTTGATCACTGGAATAACTTGCGATACAGTGTTTGAAAACATGAGCTGAAAATTCTGGGAAAAATAGTTAGGTTAAACCTAAACATTTTTTGGCTGTAGGATATGACTAAAAAGACGATGGATAGATTGTGTGAAAGATGACAAAGACAAAAAGAGGGTGAATACTGAGAAAGCTGGTAATGATGTCCACGTTGACCTCAGATTAATAGGATGAAGAGAATGAAAGGACAAGCAACTTAAACTTGAAGCATTTATTTTTAACCCCCAACGGAAAAAAAAGGGTGTTATACATTTGAATGTGTGTATATGACAAAGTTCCAATGAATCTTCATCTTGGGTGAACCAATTTTGATTTAGTTTTTTTTGTTTGTAAGGTGACACTGTCGAGAGTGTTCTTAGCTATGTTTGATGATCGGTTCATCTGTTCAAAAGTGATGTGCATTTTGAGGTTTGAGAAATCTTTATTCACATAAGAATACAATAATTCACTTACATGTGAATATTAAAATATCAGTAGGTAGATTAATTACTGGTGGGATTTAATAGAGAGGTAGGCCAATGTAGGTATTTTACTCTTTGGATCGGGGTATTTTCGCAAGATATCGTATTTCGATGGATTGTCAATCGAAGCGTGTAGGTATACTTCTAGATAAATTAATATAGTTTAAAAATCATGTTTTTGTGTTAAGTTTAATTTTCTTTTTAGAGGTAATTTGTGTCATGGGTTTTTAACTCTTTAAATTTTCTTGTAATTAAAGTATTTATATACACTTTTGAATTATCAAGAATTTGGTCATACAGGGATGAATTAAGTTTCATGTTCCAAGCGTAAGCGTAGAACTCTAAAGCGCAGGCCTCGTTCGTGCGTTCCGTTGCGTTGCCGTCTCAGCCTAAGAAGAAGAACGTGTTACAAACTCCATGGACACACTGTTAGTACAACACACTTTGAAGTACATCTGTCATGTTGAAAAGATAGGTACTAAAAACGCATGCTGCAAATTGGCTAATGCTCAAACTCCATCATGCTGCCCACAATCGCAAAACAACAGGATATCGCATTTTTAAACTATATTCTGGCACACGCCAGTTTTCAAACCAAAGGGAGCGTGTACGAAAACTCCAGCAACAGCAAAAACAGGAACTATAAAACTATGGTTTTCAATTAATTAGCAGGTTGAAGTATGGTGCGGAGAACTACGAATCATAATTTAATTAGTTCAAACATGTTTTAATTAAATTTTCTCGTGGAACACACTAGTTATGAACTGTTTGCGTTTTACATTTATTTGGTCAATAAAGCAAGTATTTTCCCTGTGCTCATTATAACTTTACCGTGTTTTTTTATATTTTTAAGTGGAGTAATTGAAATAACTGAAAACCCTTGTTTATTATTGTTATAAACAACTAGGGTAAAACCAGGACAGTTGCCCCAAGGGTATATAGGCCCCGATCGTTATTATTCTAGTTTCAAGGATGAATCGCCTGCTATTTTATTAATATAACGAAAGATTCTCCAACTACCACTAAGTTGACCGTATCTCATGTCTCTGTGCGATTGCATGCGAAAGCAAAATGCGATTCTCGGTTGGACATCTATCCTAAACATAATTTACATGGATTAGGCAACTATACTACTATGGGATCATCATATCATCCGAAAGACGTCCACTGCTGGACATCTCCCCCAAGCGTAACCACTTTGACCGGTCCCGTGCGTCTCGCAACCAGCGGATCCACGCAATCTTCACCAGGTCATCGGTCCACCTGGTGGGAGGCCTTCCAACGCAACGTCTTCCGGTTCACGGTTGCCAGTCCAGAACTATACTGCCCCATCGGCCACCCGTTCTGCGAGCAATGTGCCCTTCCCACTGCCACTTAAGTTTGGCAATTCTTCGGGCTATGTCGGTAACCCTGGTTCTCTTGCGGATCACTACATTTCTGATTCGATCACGCAAGGAAACTCCGAGCCCTGTCCATTGCCCTTTGAGTGACTGTAAGCTTTCTGATGAGGCCCACTGTAAGCGACGACGTCTCGGAGCCATATGTCATCACTGGCAACACACACTGGTCATAGACTTTCGTCTTGAGACATTGTGGTAAGTTGGACGAGAATATACCGCGCAACTGCCCGAACGCTGCCCAGCCGAGTCGGATTCGACGGTTGACCTGTTTTACGAAGTTGGCCCTACCCAACTGGATTGATGGTCCCAGGAAGACATAGTCGCCGACAATTTCGAGTGTAGAGTCTCTGACTTTGACAGGAGTTGGTGTAACATGGGCATTCAGCATCACCTTGGTTTTGTCTATGTTCATACTAAGACCCACTCTTTCGGAAGCTCTACTGAGGTCATCGTGCATTGTACTTAGGTATTCCATGGTCTCAGCCATAACCACTATATCGTCGGCAAACCGAAAGTGAGTGATGTACTCGCCATTGACGTTGATGCCTAGCCCTCTCCAGTCCAGAACCTTGAAGAAGTCCTCCAGTGCAACGGTATACAGCTTCGGAGATATGACATCTCCCTGTCTCACAGCTCGCTGCGAAAGTACGGGTTCCGAGGTCTGATCCTGAAGTCGAACTGAAATTGTGGCGTTTTTGTATAAACACTTCAACACCTCGATGTACCGGTAGTCAATTTGGCACCGTTGGAGAGACTGCAGTACAGCCCAAGTCTCGATCGAATCGAAGGCTTTCTCGTTGTCCACAAACGCGAAATAGAAAGGCAAGTTGTACTCTTCGGTCTTCTGTATAATCTGCCGTGCCCTATGGCATGGATGTCCCAAAATATAAAGGTCAACACGCAAAAATCGCTAATACTCAAGCTATATCATCGCTTACCATCAGGTGAGATAGGTCAAGCGCGAGCCTACAGAAAAAATATAAAATAATAATATTTAAAGATAATGTTTTTAGGATTCCGTACCCAAAGGGTAAAAACGGGACCCTATTACTAAGACTTCACTGTCCGTCTGTCTGTCAGTCACCAGGCTGAATCTCATGAACCGTGATAGCTAGACAATTGAAATTTTCACGTATGATGTATTTCTGTTGCCGCTATAACAGCAAATACTAAAAACAGAATAAAATAAATATTTATGTGGGGTACCTGGTCTGCGATAAAATAAGTATTTTGCCTTTTGTTGCGATAATGGTACGGAACCCTTCGTGCGCGAGTCCGACTCGCACTTGGCCGGGTTTTTACTTTTCATAAATTTGTAGATAAAAACCAAACTATTAGTCAGTTTTACAAATAAAGTAGGTATTATGCTTTTTGTACTGTGAGATATGGAGTGATTTCAAAAAGTGTGGCAACTATCCGGCTTTAACCCTATATTACAACGAGAATGTCGTCGGTAAATAATAAAAGCCGCACACGTCGATTTTCAAGGTAAAGCCACGCTTGCCGAGCTCGGTCCGTGGGTGGGTGACCATCTTTATATAGCGAGATTCCTCCGTGCCTCGGAAAGCATGATAAACTGTTGGTCCAGGCCACTGGCGTAGCTTGTCATAAAGGGGATATTTTGCTGTGGGCCCTTCTTACCCGAATACAGCAAAAGAAAAGCAAGTTTTTTTACAAAATTAATAATAAAGCACAATGAAAGCTTAAGGTATCCAAGTCAGGATCCTTGAATCGGAAATCCGTCTGTTTTATATCAGAAAAAAATTTGAAACACATGGCTTTCACAAAGGTTTCACAGCCCTCTTATCTATTAAAATCGGAGGTTTTTGACAAAATTTAACGAATTATTGCTTCCACATGTCGGGGGCCCCGTATCGTTGATAAGGCTGACACCGCGGTAGTTAAGCCCCTGGTCCAGGCTGTTATTTGAATATTTTGACTTCTGAATACCCGAAACGACTGTCTTGCTAAGAAGTACTGTGTTACCTTGGTGAATCCGGTAATACTGGAAGCCGAAGTAGTTGGGCAAAAGCTAGGTAAATTGATAACAACGAGACCGACGCTCAAATCATAACAAAAATCACTTCTATCCGAAAATGTTTGACACATTGTAAACACAAATGTAATGAAAGATTTATTTGCAATCTTTTTCCTAACTACAAGTACATAAAGTATGTTGGGGTCAGGTCTCTTACGTTACAGGATACAATTAAATCTATTTTACCGACGTTTTTTATACATTCATAAATTCTGTTTGACCTGCTCTAAGAGAGGCTCTTGTATAATATTTTATTATTATTATCACCATCATTCAGCGCATCGCTACAACGACCGGTTCTATAATACTCGCATCCATTGGATTCTTGCGACCTTCACTAGATCATAAGTCTTGTAGGGAGGCCTGTCGATACTACGTCTACTGATAAAATCAAAATCAAAATCTTTTTTATTTTATTTCACATAGGCCTACATGGGCACTTATAAAACGTCGACAAAAGGTGCACGGTTCGGGTTGGTCGTTTCCTATGGAGAAGAACCGGCAAGAAACTCCAAGGTTACTCTTTTAAAAATGGTTTGGTTTTACAATATTTCCATGTTACAGCATTAGTACTTAAAAATGGGGGGACAACGCAGGCCCGACTTATGACAATAAGTCGTAAGAAACTAAAAAAAATTAAATAAAAAGATTATATATTAAATAAAAAAGTTAACAAATGTTAACTAGCATCAAGAAGGCCTACAATGTTCACACATTCACAAAACAATCGGTAAAAGAATCTATACAAAGGTAATAAAAATAAAATAAGTATAACAAGACTAAATTTAACGTATGGCACAAATGTTGTTATCAGTGCTGTAACTATTCTTAGCAAAGGGCTATAAAGATGATAGAAAACCATTGTAAAAACTCTAATTAAAAGAAGGAAAGAAAAAATGAGATTGAGAATAGTTGTTATAAAACAACTATTCTCAATCTCAACAACTTGTTATAAAAGTGTATACTGTTTATAAGAAAAGGCTTGCTAGTTTTCGTTAATCTGAATTTGGGTATTACAATTTCGTGCTTACTGCGTGTATTTAAATTATGGAAGTCGCTTCTAGTTTTGAAAAGCCCCCGATTTTTACGGACATACAAAATACATTCAAAAATATAAAGTGAAGGTAGAGTCAGTATATCGATCTCTTTAAATTTTTCTCTGAGGGACTCGCGAGGACCCATTTTATAGATTGCGCGGATTGCCCTCTTTTGTAGGATGAAAATTGAGTCAACGTCTGCTGCTGATCCCCACAGCAGAATGCCATAAGACATAATACTGTGGAAATAAGCATAGTATACTAACCTAGCTGTAGCTACATCGGTTAGCTGCCTTATTGTCCTTACTGCATATGCAGCCGAACTTAACCTACCCGAAAGAGTTCTAATGTGCGCGCCCCACTGCAATTTTGAATCGATAGTAATCCCTAAGAATACAGTTTCCGTTATAACTTCAAGATTTTTGCCGTCAAGATTTAGGTTTAGGTCATGTTGTGGTACATTTGGTAAAGAGAACTTTAGACATTTTGTTTTTTTCGCATTCAGTAAAAGATTGTTAGCTGCGAACCATTTTGAGAGAACAATCAGACTTTCGTTGACATTTAAGACATCCGTATCTTGTAATAGTATCTTAAATAGAATTATATCCGATAATTTGGCCAAGAATTTGGCCGATAATTTGGGATACAAGAATGGCAGTACATAAAATTTACTATCAATGTTTTTTTCACGTTAAGATCCTTTATTTCACTTCAAGAAAGTCAAAGTAACCAGCAGCCAGCAAGCCAGTGCAATGTAACTGCAAATATATTCAACCGTTGGTTTTTATATCACATTATTTTTAAACACGTGACTCCATGTCGCAATGCACACCCGGATTCTTTGAATATTTGATCCTTAAGACCGAACGTTAACACTAGCATCGGGTCCTTTCTCCACTTCAACCAAAGCTAGTGCTCGCTTCAAAATCTTGCGGAAACGACCTCACAAAAAACTGTTTTCGAGGAAAAGGAGTAAGACCGTTCTGTCGCTTGAATTATGGTGGAGATCTACCTTTATAGGAGTTGATGTTTTATTTGCAAATGGCCACCATTCATGGCTGTGAGAAGGCTTAAGTCAGGTGCCGAAAATGTATGGTAGGTCTGTACACATCAACTTTACATGAAATATTGGCGAAAGGTGTGTGATATGTGGTGTCGTTTTGCTTGCTTTGTAGTCGGCTAGGGTGCATTATAAATGAATCTACGATTGACGATTCTGAAGTACAAAAGTTTTTTAGGTAGTCGTGTCCGTAAATCTCTGGCTTCATCCCTTTGCTCAGGTTATCGTCCCTTGCATAACTTTTTCCCAACTAAGTGGGCTTTTAATCTAACCGGATACAACTAAACCCTTGACCTTTTTCCCTGTACGATTACATCGCACATTTATTTAGCACGCTAGCATAAGCATTTTTACTTAATGTTAATCGAAATTATTACTAATACTGTTGAGTACACTTTCGACCGTCCCATTGTAAACAAGTACATTCAATAAATATTTTATCAAGAATTCAGCAAGAATAGTTTTCTTCCATCTAATCAAAATATCACATGTATTAGCAACCAAGTGCTCGTACATTTTGGTCCTTCGAGCCATGTGTTAGTGATTTGTGTTCTCTCGTGTGGCTGCGAATCGGTTCCGTTGGCCTCCCACAAGCGGGAATCCCTAACGCGAATTGAGAAGGCGCATAAGGACGCACGGAAGAATATCAGAGCACCTACACAGACCAAGTGATCTTGGGCTGCTAGCCCACTGCTAGCAGTCCAAGATCAATGGCATGCGACAACTATGGTCAAATTTCAAGAAAGATGGTCAAGATCGCAAAACTTCAGAATATATCAAGAAGAGAACTGAGACTCTGAACAGCTATTGGAACGAGTTTCAGAAAAATCATGAAAAATTGAGCATGTACGAAGATAAAACCCAAGAATATTTTATCGGAAACCACTATGAGGAAACTAAGGCGTTCTACATAGAAGTTAGAGATTCGATTCAGAGAGCAGGTCTGATCAAGCCAACCCTGTTCGGACGTCAGCAGCCAGGTGCCTCGACCGCAGAGGGCAGAACTACTCCGGTGAGTCCAATGCCAGCTCCGGAGTATATTACTCGAGGAACTGATAGCAAGTTAGATGAAATGTTGCGTAAACAAGCTAGCAACTTCAAAGCCTTTTCTCGCTTCGTGACAAACATAGATCTGTCAAACATAGAAGAAAAATGGGAGTTTGAAGACATTTTGAAAACTCTTGAAACCCGTTGGAATGCGGTTGATGGTCTCCACTGGAAAATAGACAGCGAATTTGGTGAAGTAGACGAATGTTACGAGACTTCATACACGCAGCATGAACAAATATACTTCAATATTAAGAAACAAATAAATCTTAAATTATTCTCTGCATCCCATCGAGAAAAGTCTACGCCGCAGCTGGATATCCCTATATTCAACGGAAATTACCAGAATTGGGTTTCATTCAAGGACTTGTTCACGGAAGCAATTCACGGTAACCCATTTTTATCTGCTGCACAGAAAATGCAATTCCTGAAGAGCAAGATTAAAGGTAAACCAGAACGCCTGATACAACATCTTCCGATCAGCGCTGACAACTACATCGCTAGCTGGGATATATTAACCCACCGTTACAACAACAAGAAACTTATATTTACTACTCATATTAACACCTTGATGAATATCCCAGTTACGCAACAAGCGACATCGAATCACATCAAACGTATACATGACGTAACAACCGAGTGCCTTAATGGTATCAAGAATTTAGGTGTCAACATTGACACCTGGGATCCAATGGTAGTACATCTGCTCACTCAAAAATGGATTCCGAAACATTGAACGAATATTTCACCTCACTCAATTAGCCAAGAGAACTGCCATCCCTGAGGGAATTTTTAGAATTTCTGGGGAACAAGTTCACTACCATGGAGTCAGCACGTCGTAAACAAGATACGATACAAAAATCTACAAGTCCTCCTTCAAATCCAGGGAACTATAGATCAAATCAGGGAAAACAATACTACGTCAGCAACAAGGCTACATCAACGAAGACCCCTTCTGTCTCCTGGCCAATCTGCAAAGATCATCATGTCATATATTATTGCAATAAGTTCAAAGAAATGTCACCAGGCCTAAAGAGAAAAACTATAAGTCGACTCAATTTTTGTACAAATTGCCTGTACAATCACAATGAAAAAAAATGCACGTCCAGCAAACGTTGCCGGCAATGCAACGGACAACATAATACGGTGTTACATGACGCCTATGCAATTGAAAATACGACGTCATGGAACGTTTCCGGCCACGTGCCCCCCGAGCAAGAATCAAGCCCCGGAGCTCATGTTGCACAGCAAAAACTTGCTTCGACAGTTCTTTTAGCAACTGCAATTATCAAGGTGACAGGAGCTGATGGAATAAAAAGAACGATGCGAGCCCTCATTGACCAAGGATCCCAAGTTTCCTTGATCACCGAAAACGCAGCGCAAGAGCTAAGGTTGCCACGACAGAACTGCAAGGGAATTATTACTGGCGTTGGTATAAATGACAAGACCTGCAAAGGAATGTTGAGTATCACCTGTACATCATTGGACGACAACTACATATTCAGCACTAATGTTCTCATAATGAACAACATAACAAGAAACCTGCCGAATTCAACATTTTCTAAACCATCATGGGTATTTTTAGAAGAAATTGACTTAGCCGACCCTCAGTACTACGTCAGCAACCCAGTTGATATATTATTGGGTGCGGATATATATGCTAAGATCATCATGAACAAGATTCACCGAGAAGATTCAGGTAGCTTCATTGCGCAACAAACACGCATTGGGTGGATTCTGTTCGGCGGGGTCCAAAGTCTTCAATGCAACCTAGTCCTGAATAACATACAAGACATTCAACAATTTTGGGAGATCGAAGATATTCCTGAAGATGATCAAATATCATTTGAAGACGATGAATGCATTCAATTTTACAAGTCGACCAAGACAAGGTTGGAAGACGGAAGATATCAAGTGAGACTGCCACTAAAGTCAACTTTCAACAAGGATATTGGGGCATCTAAACACAAGGCAGTCGCTCAGCTGTATCAGGTAGAACGAAAGTTCGCAAAAAACAAATGTATTGCAAAACAATACAGAACATTCATTGATGAATATTTATCTCTCGGTCACATGAAACCGGCGCACAGCAACAAGAAACCAGAGTATTTTCTACCGCATCACTGCGTACTACGTAGCGAGTCAACAACTACGTCACTCCGCGTAGTATTCAATGCATCATCAAAAGCTTCTACCGGGACGAGCTTAAATGATTGTATGCATACGGGACCCAATCTGCAAAAGGATCTTATGACACTTATACTGAAGTGGAGACAACATCGCATAGCCTTTATCGCGGACATTGAAAAAATGTTTCGCCAAATTTGGGCACATGAAGACGACCAAAACCTCCAAAAAATCGTTTGGCGAGATTCTTCTGATCAATACGTACAAGAGTATCAACTTACTACGGTCACCTATGGCACCAAGGCCGCGCCATTCTTGGCAATGATGACCCTAAGGCAATTAGCGGATGACGAGAGATCAAATTACCCATATGCAGCTAAAGTCGTCGAAGAATGTTTTTACATGGACGATTTGTTACACGGTTCAGACTCTGTAGCATCAGCAAAACAATTACAGCAAGATTTGATGGCAATCCTCAAGACAGGCGGTTTCAATTTACGAAAATGGAGGTCCAATTATCAGGAATTGCAAGACAGCACCAGTAAAGGCTGCGACCAGGAGCGTTACGACTTCAAACAAGCTGAATCGACAAAAACATTAGGCCTTCACTGGAATCCGCAACAAGACATCTTCACATTTCAATCCAGGATTGAAACCACTACCAGTACGCAACTCACGAAGCGGCAGTTACTGTCTGAAATATCCAAACTCTTTGATCCCCTCGGTTGGCTCACTCCAGTTTCTACCAAGATGAAAATACTGTTTCAAGACATCTGGAAAGAGAAGAATTTGAATTGGGATGACAAGATTCCCGAGCAAACTAATCGAGAATGGACAAAAATTAAACATGACGTAGAAAACATAAATCAATGCCAAATACCTCGATGGATAGGTACGGAATCAGCCGGAAACAATATCGAGTTACACGGATTTTGCGATGCATCGCAGAAGGCGTATGCATGTGTCGTGTATTGCAAAATTACAAGTCAAGGTGAAACAAAAATAACTTTAATGGTTGCGAAATCAAGATTGGTTCCATGCAACAAGAATATATCTTTGCCCAAATTGGAATTAAGTGGAGCTCATCTGCTATCTAAACTAATGGTCAAAGTGAAGGAAAGTTTGATCGGTCATGAGATCAAAGTTTATGGGTGGACCGATTCTATGGCGGTTCTGGGATGGATACAAGGCGATCCCAATCGCTGGAAAGTTTTTGTTGCCAATAGGGTGCGACAAATAACAAAGGAGATGCCATCTCAATGTTGGCGATATGTGAAGTCGGCGGAGAATCCTGCAGACTGCGCGAGCCGTGGATCAACAAGTCTGAAACTAAAGGAAGATAATCTGTGGTGGAATGGACCCACCTGGCTACCTCATTGTACGCCAGAAGTCCAAGCAAGTCGCCAAACCTATTTCACAGATGAAGAATCCCTTAACAAGCAAGTAAATATTGTGACACAAGAAAAGTCACAAGTAAACAGCGTTATCAAACGACTTCTTAGCAGACTGAGCTCATTTACAATGATTCTGCACGTACTAGCACGTTTACGGCGCCTGGATATCAGAAAAGCAGAAAACATATCAAAACCATACATTACCTTAGCGGAGCTACGCAAGGCCAAGGTCGTAATAATCAAAGAAGTTCAGTTTGTGGAGTTCCAGCAAGATATACATGACCTGAAGAAGCAAAACAAAGTATCCACGTTAAGCAAGATCGTGAATTTGAGTCCGTTCCTAGATGAAGAGGGAATACTGCGTGTGGGTGGGAGGCTGCATCATGCTGCGATCAATCCTGAACTCAAACATCCTATAATTTTACCTCATCAACATCGTCTGACGGAACTAATAATAAAACACGCACATAAACTCACATTTCACGGCGGAGCTCGAGTTACATTAGCATGTATCAGGCAAAAATATTGGATAATCGGGGGCAATAATGCAACGAAAAAACAAATACGTCAATGTATTACCTGTAGAAAACAAAATCCTACCAAACTACAACCCCTGATGGGAGACCTGCCTGCAGCAAGAATCAATCCATCTCGACCCTTCATGAACACCGGCGTTGATTTTACTGGCCATTTCTATATCAAAACCAACAAGGGCCGTGGTGTCAAGACCACCAAAGGATATGTGTCAGTATTTGTGTGCATGGTGACGAAGGCCGTGCACTTGGAACTAGTCTCCGACCTCACAACGTCATCATTCATCGCTGCCTTACGTAGGATGGCAGCTAGAAGAGGCACGCCTTGTCACTTGTATAGCGACAACGGCCGCTTTTCGTAGGAGCTAGCAGGGTTCTACAAAACGAATATGAAGAATTGCAGAGAATCATTAATGATAACCTAATGGCTGAGATAACGGATATGGAGATCAAATGGCATTTTAACGCCCCTTCATGGCCATCAGCAGGAGGCCTATGGGAAGCTGCAGTGAAGAGTTTCAAGCAGCACCTCAAGAAAGTAATCGGTGAACAAAAATTGACTTACGAAGAGTTTACCACACTTCTAACACAAATTGAAGCCTGCCTAAACTCAAGGCCACTGTGTGGAATCTCAGAAGATCCTGAAGACCTAGATTTCTTGACACCTTCTCACTTCATAACTGGCGGACCTACGTTAACGTTAGTTGAAACCGAAAGAGATCTACGAACACGCTGGCAGTTAACACAGAAAATACTACAAGATCTGTGGAAAAGATGGCGCACAGAATATCTTGCGCAATTAACTGCAAGAAGCAAGTGGAGGCAACCTCAAACCAACATCAAGTTGGACGATATAGTTCTCATCCACGACGACAACCTCCCACCCGGCAAGTGGGCGATGGGAAGAGTCGTAGAACTACATCCAGGCAAGGACGGCCACGTGCGTGTCGTGACCTTAAAAACGAAAAGCGGCATTATTAAACGTCCCGTCATAAAAGTTTCCATACTTTTAGAACATAAGGAAGTTGCCCCACAGTGCGACACGGCACGAGACGATAAACAAGATGTGGAACACCAGCAAGCCCAAGCATTCTCAACAAGGAGGTCAACAAAAAGCAAGTTTAACTTGACAACCATGGTCACTACTCTCATGTTATTTTTAGCATTCATTACAAGTGCAGAATGTAACATGAAGATAGCCCCATTTCAAACAAGTCAAAGCTTGTATTTTGACAAAGTATCCGACATGATGCTTATCAGAGACGATTGGAATATTGTGGTTTACTACAGCATGGATACTACTGGCAATCAACTGCAAGGTTCAATGAATACATCCAATCGTTCAAACAAACATGTGACATCATACAAGATCAAGTTCGATGTGACGTAATCATACAGCAGCTACGTCATGCGTTCTCAGAACTCGAGCACTACAACCAAGTTTTGCAAAGTCAACATTCCGGCACGCGACCCGGGACACTGCGTCAGCGCCGAGGCCTTATCAATGGCGTGGGATACATCGCTAACAGCCTATTCGGAGTGCTCGACGAAAGTTTTGCTGAAAAATA
This sequence comes from Orthosia cruda, assembly GCA_964057195.1. NCBI lineage: Eukaryota > Metazoa > Arthropoda > Insecta > Lepidoptera > Noctuidae > Orthosia > Orthosia cruda. Next base: position 34,874,355 of record OZ059833.1, on the reverse strand, counting down.
TCGCAAGGACATTTCTCTCATTCGAGAAAACGAAAGGCATATAGTTTTTCTCTGGAAAAATCAGACTTCACTCATGGAAGCAGAAAACAACCTTCTTAAGCGCACAGAGCATGATATGAACCAGCAACTTAAAATGATAAACCGTCACATGAATAAGTTACACGCAGCAGTGGACCAATTGAAAAACAACATTGAAGCTAACAGTATCATTAATGACTTCAACATGGGAGCTATAATAGCAAGTAATATGATGTATAATTTAAAGAGCATTCAGAATACGTTATTAGACACAGTTACAGACATATACAATGGTCGTTTCAACTTACATTTGATTACTCCCAAACAACTCATGAACGAGTTAAGCACGATTTCTAGCAAGTTGCCAAAGGACGTCTCCGTACCAATTGACAACATACACTCGGACCTTCGGAAGATATATGATCTACTGGAAATAAAAACAAGACTTCTGGAAGACATTATCATCTTTGAGATCAAACTACCTCTCATCAGTCGAGATTCATACGAAATCCTCAAGATCATTCCGATCCCCAAGACAGTGGGCCAAAGTAACATGATCAGCATTAACTCAGTATCTGAGTTCATATCTATCAACATCAAGAAAGATACCTATATTAACATGTCGGAAGAAGACTTGAGATCATGTCCTACCGTATCAGGAGTTTATTACTGCCACATCTTACGACCCATATACCAAATTAAAGGAGACAAGAATTTCTGTGAAACGGAAAATTCGGAATGCAAAACAACATCAAGCTTGTGTAAAGATAAATTGCAAGAAACGTACACATTGAACAGATATTTTTACTTTTGCTGTGATAGGTGTCACGTTCGAACAATATGCGGCGATAAAATAACCGCACATCAGCTGGCACAAGCCGGACTATTCAATATAGGCCAAGGATGCATCGTCAAAACAAACAACTTTACCCTGTATTCACACAAACCTCACATAAGTGAATTAAAGACGAACGCAGATATTTATGCACCAGTGATTGCCCCTATCAACCACATCATTAACATCAGCATACCTAAACTAGTTTTGGACAGCAAAACTCAAGATTTAGAACAAGAAATCAGCGAAGTAGACAAAAGGATACAGTCTATGAAAGCGGCAGATGTGATGTTACCTGATGATCTATCTTATCATGATATTCATCACTACGCTGTGATCTACACTCTAGTTGGAATATTGGGCATCGCTGCAATCGTCATTATAGCTCGCCGTACGCGATGTCGATGGCGAGTTCCATTGTCTCCACCACCGTCCGTTGCTGAGGAATCAAGAACAGGGCCTGCCGCGCCGCGCCGTGGGAGCAACAGCGATGCAAGGGAAACAAGTGTACACCTCGACTGCGTGCGCGTCCATGTTCCTCGCAACCCTCGCGTCCATAGAGGAACTTCCCCTTAATTAAGTTTATATAATTAATAGCTCTAAAATTTAATTATCATGTTTTAAACTTTAAGCTTTTTATGTAAATCTAAATGCACTTCATCCTTCCTATCTCGTCCGGGAATATGTACGATTACATCGCACATTTATTTAGCACGCTAGCATAAGCATTTTTACTTAATGATAATCGAAATTATTACTAATACTGTTGAGTACACTTTCGACCGTCCCATTGTAAACAAGTACATTCAATAAATATTTTATCAAGAATTCAGCAAGAATAGTTTTCTTCCATCTAATCAAAATATCACATGTATTAGCAACCAAGTGCTCGTACATTCCCAGTTACCTATATTGTATCCTTAATAAATGATAGCCAGTCAGCACGTTGGATTTACTTCCGTGTACATATTTTTTTAAGTACCGTCAGCCTTAGGAGCTGTGAAGAACTGGAGACCTACTGTTAACAGCCATGACTTACGCGTTTTAGGTTGTGGGTTCGATCCAAGGAACTCTGCCTTCCGGGTAGACTTTGTGTAAGTTATTTCATCACCAAACTCTCAAAGCGATGAAGGGAAACATCGTGAGAAAACCGATATGTCCTAGAATCAAAAAATTGAATACATGTGATATCCACCAATCCGCAGTGGGTCCGTGTGGTGGAATACAGTCCATTCTTGTTACAGAGAGGAGGCATTTGTCCCCAACATTGGAAACATAAAAGCTAATTATGCTGCAGTGGCAGTCTTAGCAGTTCTTTTAGACTAGAAGCAATATACAAGTTCCGATGTTTAATTCTTATTCAAATAAATAGTTTAATTAAATAGGTACGTAGATAGGAAGAGTCTCTCGCGAATTAATTTTAAAGAGAGGGACCGTGGCCCTGGTACAAGCAACTGAAGGAACACGAGTGGGTTTAAAAGTCTGACACGCCCTCCCGCTTCACCCATAGCGGGAGAAGTCATTGGATGATTTATCACCCCAAAAAAAAAGATATGGGGGTAGGTGGGTTGGTAGGTAGGTAGGGTAGGGTAGGTAGGTTGATAGGTAGGACAGGTTCTTCTTGTTTTCATGTGAGGTGTGGCCACCTCTGGTGTCAGAATTAATTAAGCCGCCTCTGGAAAACCCCACAGGCCTCTGAATTGGCTATTTCAGACTTACATTAACTATTTTAGTCCAGGTTTCCTCAAGATGCTTTCCTTCACCGTTGCCTGTGATGTCCAAGATAAACTTGGAAAGTATATAATTATGATTTGAAAAAGTCACATTGGTACTTGCCCGGATTAGAACCCACGAACTCAAGCACAGCAACCACAGGCGAGATCTTAGCCACTGGGCAATCACGACATACAGTTCGGTGGGGTTGGGCAGGTGAGACGGTAGGTTGATAGGTAGTTAGGTAGGATAGGTGAGAGTAGGTAGGTAGGTAGTTGAAGTGAGCGAAGCCGCGGGGGACAGCTAGTCTCTCCATAATTTCCTAGCTCGTTGTACAAACACTTCTTAGTAAAGCACATCTGTCAGAAAGCACATCTGTCAGAAAGCACATCTGTCAGAAAGCACATCTGTCAGAAAGCACATCTGTCAGAAAGCACATCCTTATGCAAAGCGCGGTGGATCTCGCTATGACAGAATATTCTACAAGTGTGTGGTTTGTACATAAAGTTAGTAGTTTGCATTTGAATATAAAAATGTCGTTCAAAGTTATAGAGCTGCTTCTGTATTATCGGCAGGTATACTAGAATTTGTGATTATTTCTTGGTAGTAATAATGTAAGAAGAAATGTTTAAATTAAGTATAAGAAATAATTTTTGTCGGGCCAAGTTTTTTTAAATTAGTTTTTTATTGACAGTTTTTTTATAGAAATCTCAAATACTATGTCTCGTAGAAAATAGCAGCACTTTTGTTACATAATAAATTACGATTTTGAATATTTTCACTACAGTAATTTAATTTTTGTAATCAAGTCATGCTTTTTCGACACACTTACAAAGGCCCGTAACATTATCTTCCCGGCCTTATCCTGTTTAATTCTTGCTAGCTAATTAATGCTTCAGCGATGTATGTAGAGCTATGGACTTCGTAGCTCGGGTCTTATGGGGCGGCAGTGCTCTCAAAAGAGTGGCCCAGTTTAAGTACCTGGGCCACTGGGTCACTAAGGCCCTCACAGATGATCTGGATGTTGGAAGGGAACGCAGGGTATTGTCAGTCAGAGCTAATATGCTGGCCCGTAGGTTTGCACGCTGTACTGCACAGGTAAAATTAACTTTATTCAAGGCGTACTGTCATTCTTTTTATACGTGCTGCCTAATGGGTGAAGCATACGCAGAGGACTTACAGTGCCCTGTGTGTCTAATAAAATAATGCGTTCAGGGTTTGCCACGTTTTTTAGCGCATCAGGTATGTTTGCATACGCTCAAGTGGATGGCTTTCAAGTGATAAATCAAAAAAGAATAGCAGACCTGATGCGCCGCACACGGGGCAGCCCCAAAAGCGTCCTGCAGCTTATTGTAAGGAGAATGGATATGGATTGCTTCTTCATGGAGCTTTGAACAAAACTACATGTACGAGTAGTGCGGTCCTGACACAATGTATCCAATGTTTCTATTGTTGTGTATCTATTTCTTGTATTCTTATTACATTATTAAAAAAAACATGTATTGATGATTGTAATAACTGAAGCACTATTCCGTTGTTGTTGAATTAGGTAATTTTACTATGTTTGCAATATTTGTAAGTATGTGAGAACCATGTTCCTATTTATCAAATTAATGAATTTACATGTTAGTGTTTGTAGTACTTTATATCTATACGAAGTAAAATATTGTTAAGTCTGGGTGAATCGTCCTCACTTCTGTGAATAAATGTATGTATGTAAATATTGTAAAACACTTTTTTTAAGTTACTTTGAAGAATTAACGGTAGAATCAACTATTATTACTTATAAATTTAAATTTTTGACTTTCTAATGGCCTAATTGAAATAAAGAAATTTGACTTTGAAAACTACTAAAGATTGTAATTTATTTGAAATAAAATAATTTAATTGAACATTTTTATATTTACCATCATCTCAAACTCTCAATAGTCACCTCCAGCCAGATCATTTTGCGCTCAGTCCATCCATCGTTTTATTGGTATTTCTCTACCCTTACAAAAGGTCCAATAGTTAAAGTGCCAGCTAAGTAATGATTAGATAGGAGACCTGTGTCCCAGCAGTGGGAACATTAAAAGGCTGCTGATGATAATGACGATGAAGTAGTGATACTGGTAAGTAAATCAAATTGTGAAAAAAAACCATTTTAATTAGACCATTTAAAGGCACTTTTGATAAACTTATAGTTATTAAAAGTGCCATTAAATTAAATCTTTTTTTTTACTCAAACATGATGTAGCTGCCTTGTCTGTTTTAGAAGGTGTTATGGCCACCTTCCGGTTCATCATGAAATCAGTTACATAGTACCAACCATATTATTTCGTAAAGTTACATAAAAACACAAAGTTTAATTTTTCGGATGCCAGGAAGTGCTAGAAAACTGGATTGCTAATTGCCGGACACACATACAAAAGCAATAATAAAGCTTTTAAGATTAAAACTAGTGATTCTATTCGTCTATTCGCAAAGGTGAATTCTTATTTACTCTTTTCAAATAAAGGTTTACGAAAATCTCCTGAAGTAACGATCCTAGGAAATATATATTTTTTTTATCCAAACTCAACCTAACCCAAGTTCTACAGACTAACAAAACAGTTGAAAAGCTAGAAACTTCCCTCAGCCCGTACGAGGTCTGAATCCTGTGTAACTTCATGAATTCTTCACAAATGTTCGCTTCAACGGTCTGTTTTCAAAGCATATTTTCTATTGTTTGGTGCACTAGGTACTCTGTGTTTCCGTTAGCTGTCTGATAAGACGTGTTCTGTTAAATGTCTGGCTTTCGTTGTAAAATGCATAAAATGTGTTTTAAAGAACGTCCAAAAAATTAAAGTACGAAGAAACACAATACACTGTAAATGACAGTGATTTTGGTGTAGTTATTGCTCTTTCTTCATGGTTTAATAGTTTGGCTAGCTGTTGAGTCCAGTCATACTACTAAATATATACTACTAAATACTACTACTAAATATACTATAAATACTACTAAACATGCGTGCTCCATCGTCAAGCAATGGTGTGGTTGCTTACCATTTGGTGAGAAAGTGGTAAAAAAGTGGTGATTTGAGTGGTGGTTTTTATTGAAAATACGCACCATACAGGTATCTGCTATCTATTGGGAACTATTTGTTTCCAAAGAATAAATAGGTCATATAAGAAAAATGAAAAAGGACGTAATGATAAAATTAACGTTAGCGACAATATTACTTCAAAATAATTTACGAAATCATCGCACCCTCGCTCCTGTAATAATTTTCCTACTTCCGTTGCTCTAAATTTTGTTAAAATATTATCAGGTACATTAAGGTACTTTTCAGTATAATTTAATTAAGTACATTAAAAACAGAGTATGTAATAATGAACGCGGAAGTGGAGGTGGGAGGGGTTCGAGTATCGAAGTCACTTTCATATTTAAATTGCTTTTTTGATTACCTTTTACGTTTACCTAATTTTGATAAATGGTTCAAATTAAGTTTAAGAACAAGAGATTTAGTTGTAATAGCGTATATCGATCAGTAAAATTGGTCATTTTTGGAAGCTACTACTACCGTGGGGTCTCATCCCATATAAAGAAACTGTTCCGACGTACTGCACTGATTATTTGATTTATCTATCGTTATCGATTGATAATTAGAACCGGTTATCTATCTATCGCCGTGAAACGGCACCGAATGCGATCGATTTACAAAAGATAATCGGTATAATCATATGAAAAACGCTAGTTAAGTGGCACGATTTCTTTGTATGGGATGAGGCATCTGTATGCTAGTATTATATTATCTGTGCTACTACGTAACCTTCAAGCGATCGCGTGGCGTCGAATCGACCGCACTCGATACATTTTCCTTCATAATATCAAGATTTCTAGTCACAAACATTTCTCATTTCTAGCAGCCTATAATTCGTTCCCTACGCACGAAAACCACCGCATTTTTTTCTTCTTTCCGTCTCCCGTGGGGCACAAAAAGGCTTTTTTTCAGTCTCGGCGCAGGCATCTAAAAGACTACGCGCGCCTGCCCTTTAATTTTATCTTGAATAATTTTGAAGAAAACTAGATCTATGTTCATAATATACACTTTGGTGTATTCTATTTGATTTAAACAATTTATTGAAAAATAAACCTAAATTAAAAAAAATGTTAAACATAAATATATTTTAGGAAGTGCAAAATTGGTTCCTGATCCAGAGAATGTTGTTTAACTCTAAGATTTTATAGGTAATTAAAAAAAAATGCGCATAAAATAGATAATCTTCTTCTTCTTTGTCCAACCCTCTTCCCAGTTCAGCTGGGGTCGGGTCTCCTTGTACGTCTGCGCCAGAGAGCTCTGTTCTGGGTTGTCTGAGTGCTCAGTTTCTCCTTCAGGACCTGTTTCTGCATGTTTGACCACCAGGTGGCGGGTGGTCTTCCCCTTCCTCGCGGTCGATCGGTGATATTTAGGGCCTTTTTGATACGGTTGTCATCTCCACGTCTCAGGATGTGGCCGAACCAACGCAATCTGCTTTTTTTGACCTTCTCGCTAATCGGTGCTGCTTTGAACGAACCGCTGACATACTCGTTTCGCACTTTGTCCAGACGGGTTACTCCTCCTGCCCATCGGAGCATTTTCATTTCACTTGTATGCAGTTGTTGTTCGTGTGCTTTCTTGAAGGTCCAGCACTCCGCACCGTAAGTCATAGCTGGTCGTACTACCGTTTTGTATACCTTGCCCTTAACACGTATGGGCATTTTGCGGTCACAAAGAACACCTGACAACGATCTCCACTTGGGCCAGGCGGTTTTGATGCGGTGGTCTACATCCTTATCCACATTTGCGTCAGAAGCACCGAACCTAAGTACTTGAAGTGGTCCACTTTGGGTAATGCCCGGTTGTCTATAAAAATATCGCAACCCGTTTCTGCTGTCCCTCCGTAGTCATACTCCAAATACTCAGTTTTATTTCGATTTATGCGTAGCCCATGTTTTTCTAACTGTTGCACCCAGTGACTGAGTGTTTCCTGCAGATCTGAATAGATAACATGTAAATATAATTATAAATAAATACATATGCTCTAAACCTCTGAAAACTGCCCTAGGTCGGTCTTAAGGTTACGCGCGACCGCTGTCGTTTCAAATGAGCACGCGCCTACTTGAAGGTTAAACGCATGCTATATATGTGGATGGATGGAGAGGGAGACCAAAGAAAAGATGGATGGTGTGTGTGAAGAGTGATATGAGAGAAAAGAGAGTCATTGATAGCGTGACAGTTGATAGGACGGAATGGAGGAAGAAAACGTGTTGCGCCGACCCCCTTCCTACCCTTATCCCGTAACATGGGATAAAGGTAGGAAGATGCGTATATAAACTATTAAAATACAACTATGTGGAGACCAAAGTCAGTCAGAAGGCGTCGCAGCATTCCTCGAAGAAGATGGCGGAAAGAGCAAGAGGACACTAACTACCAATGCTCCACTCTAGCCGAGGTTTGCTCAGTTGTGGCTGACAGTAACTAGTAAAGAACAAAACAAGTTGCATTAGACTAATTTATTTTTAAGATTAATCTTTCACCATGAGTTGTATTACTGTGCTATGTGACTTATAGAAAGATAAAAAAGACTAGTTCGTGCATCCAGTAATAAGTACAATACGTCCAATATTAATATATCTTGATACATTGTCCAGGTTTTGGTTTCAGCATTCTGCAAAATGTCTCCTGAAAGTTCAACATACATAAGTGATAAAATCTTTGTCACCACACTTTAGGTTGATGACCTAAGGTCGGCGACAAGCCTTAGGTACCTACCGTATGTTACAAAATAAAATATGCTAAAGTGCTGCCGCACACTAGGCAATTTGGGGTCAACCAATGGTGACCGCGTTCCTGTATAGACTAAACGCCGACTACTCGCTGACTACTCGCTGGTGGCACGTATAGACAGCACCATAAACTGGGTACCTTACTTTTTCTAAGGTATTTTGTTGTATAAAATACTACGCAAACAAAACTACATAAACTGGCTAGTTTATATGTATAGCTCTCTGTGCCTACACAGTCGACCAGAGTCGCAGTCTCAACTTTGCGGCAATCATAATATCAAATGCATTAATTCACTGACAGTCATAAACACAGAGCCTAAATCGGGTTTAGAAGGACGTAACTTAGTGCATGGGTTTCTTAAGGTGTGGCCATAATACAGTTATAAAATGTGTTTAAACATTTTTGATCATTTTGTTTCAACATGAAACATGTTCATGTTCATTTTACGGAACTTATTAGAGAACTAACAAAATATTTTTTGTAAATTTAACGCCTAAAGAAGTAGCAGCCTAGTTCGCCAATAACTGTCTACAGGGACTATACCATTGGCGAAGTAGTAGCCGCGGTTGAGCGATAATTAATGAACACTACTAATTGCTCAAGTGAGCCACTGTTCGCAGCCCAGTTTGGCACAGCACTTAAAGCTAAAACATCAAAGTATACATAGTAATAGGATAGTATAGAGATGTGTTAGCATTTTAATAAAAAATGATTAATGTGCAAATTTCTCGACGGGCGGGGACCAAATTGGTTTTAATGAGATTTTTTATATTATTCTCAAAAAAATGGTATTGCTTAATTAGTACGTTATGATAATGTTTGGACGTTCAAAGAATAAAGGTAGGAGGATTAATACGTACTGATTTTGTTTGTGTAATTTTAATATAGTAGGCAATCTCAATTTTGAATGAAATGATTAGGTTTTATGAGCTTATTATTTGAAAATATTGTTTTTGGCTTGGCTTTCTTCAATTTGTTTATTTTTTATCATTATACCATCCTCATTTGAGGAGTAGGAGCTTATGGCTAATCTTCGAGGTTAAGCAACGCTTGTCTCGAAAGTCTCGTCAGTCATGTGTAGATCTTGTTATAGTCGTTACGGGTAGTCAGAATCTTGAAATCTGACAGCAGTTTTGCTAAGGGATATCGTGTTAGCCAGTTACTGGGCTGAGGAGGTCAGATAGGCAAGTAAATCCATGTAAAATTTTCTGCTACATGTATCCAGCTGTAAATGGTTAGACAGGCAACCAATCCGAATAAAGTTGAGTAAAAGCTGGACAGATTGTTTGATACAGGCCTCATTTGAAATCTGCACAAAACAAGTAATTAGTAAGTGTTATATACAGTTTTATATCATGTAAAAAGAAGGCCGTGACACCGTGCGAACTGTTTCTTTTAAATATAAGCTTTTTTCATTTACAGGTATAATATTTCCAGACAATATAATTATGTATATAGTAAAAATAAGTTGATAAAAATAATATTGAACCAAGTACAATTAATTTACTATTTTTGGTCTGTAAAAATATTCAAAATTTCTAGGAACTGTAATAAACAGAAACCTATTTTTATACGAGGACCTTTAACCCTTTACATTTCAAGTTCACTTTGTTCAATTGAAATCAAAACTCAACCGACCAAATTATTTTTCTGTCCCAAAAATTATACTCGATAAATGGTCAAATGTCGATTCTAAAATACCAATCAATCTGCCTAGCATTTTTCCCAATTATATTGGGTTCGGCTTCCAGTCTTACCGGATTCAGCTAAGCACTAGTGTTTTACATGGAGCGACTGCCTATCTGACCTCCACAACCCTGTTACTGGGTAACACGATACCCCTTGGCAAGACTGGTGTCAGATCTCAAGCTTCTGACTACCCATAACGACTGTCAAAGATCTTCAAATGACAGCTGGGACCAACGGCTTTACGTGCTTGCCGAGGCACGGAGGAAACTCGGTATGTTGAAATGGTCACCCATCCACGGACCGACCTCGTGAAGCGTTGCTTAAACTTGATGATCGACCAGTGCGGCTGTTATTATTTAGCCACAAGCTCCTCGATTCTAAAATACCATTTAATTTAATTTACTTATCAAATATCTTGTAGTAATTTTTTAATACAATATCTAAATATAGAAGCTAAATTTATGGGTATCTAAAACACAAAGGCATTGGGTACATAAAATCAACAATCATCGCTCGAATAAATTTCGAAATAACATCGGTTGCCGAAGGGTTTCCCTGAAAATGGACGCCCCACTCTTCTAATGTCCAACCTTTTTGATAGGTGTTACGATAAAAGCTGTAGCGGGGAAAGTTAAAATTATATTGGGAACCTGGCAATGATTTTGTCTGTTAAGAAACAGATACCCAAAGCTGCACTGCGTAACGTGGGCTCGGTAGTTGTTCCGGATTTGGGTGTTTGTGTATGTGATTCTAAATGTTTATAAACGCATCCACGATAAATAAGAAATACCTAGTGTGGAGCAAAATTTTAAATAAAAGAAAGAAAGACTTAACCCACCTTTCAGTGTCCAAAACAGAGAGAGAGAGAGAAAAAAGTTAATTCATTCTCTGCAAACAGTCAGACTTAGGTCTCTGCAGAAAAAAATGCTCTCCTCGATGACCATTGCGTGTACACACGCAATGGTCATCAAGGAGAGCAATTTTTGCTATGAGACAAATATTTTGAACTAGCTATAAGTAGGACTTCTTTTGCCTGTGCTGCTATAGGTACAATTACAAGAGAAAGCAGAAGAATTAAATTGACGAGGGACCCCAAAAGACCTTAGCAAATTAACTGAAAAGTTGCAAGCCCATACTCAATAGGTTTGTTTCCGGGGATGATACTTCATTCTTCTACTTGTAGTCATGAAGAAATATTTAATTGAATTTATTTTTCGTTATATATATATTTTTCACAAAATTATTTATTTGGTATACTTTTCAGAGTTTAAGAATTTTTAGGAAAATAAAATTGCCTTCGATGGAATGGCCACATCCTTAGGCGGCCAGATTATAACACGTTGAAGCTTGCCCTTAATTTGACAACGACAAAACGCGGACGCAGATGCCCATTGCTTGACGACGGTTGCAAAGGCCTGAAAGAAGTACAATTGGACGCCAGCACAGCTTAAGAAGTTGCAGAGTGGAGAAAAAGAAGAAGAGGGCCGAACCCAAGTACCTAAATGGGATAAAGTCGAACAGAAGATGACTTTTCGAATTTTCTTGCCTGAATTGCTTGTCGCTTCTGTCTTGCACCGTTGTCTAGACGATCCAGCAAGTCATGTGACGCGATCGTTGCGGTGGCTTTTACTTAGAACCTCTACACATTAGGAAGACAACTGACAGTGCTGATGGCCGACCTGTGTTCTAGGTGAGAGGCAAATGCGACAATATACGACGTCTACATAAATTGAAAAGGAGTAAAATGTATGATATTAGGGCATTTATTGAAGACAAATTCTTAAAAAATTAGGAAAGTTCGTGTGGTAAAAGAGCAACAAAATGTTTTAAAGATTAATTTTTACTTTTTTTTAATATATTCCTGTGACGCACATCAACAAAATGGTTAGATTTTCTGTAATTTTAAAATGCTGTAATAAAATATTTGATTTAAAGTTTTAGTAAATAGGTAAGCTTTTCGATGTTTTACTGATTGTGTCTTTGCGAAGGATTACAGGTTTCTTGGAACCAGACAGAGCCAGTAAACTAAACCTGTAGCGTGTTTGTCATAGACTTGGAGCTATATATAGGTAACCTTTGAAATTCACTTTACAATATATTCAATTTTGTATAAAAGCGTTTCTTTGTTCTAAAGTTATCATATCAGCCATTTTTTACTTTTATTGGACAGCAATTGTATTGTATACCAAAGCAAATATTTGATCTCAAATTCGTTCTTCTATATGTTTTAAACTGCATGAAATAATATGATAATGTACTCTGTAGTTGATTTATATCGAAAACTAAACAGCAATTAAAATACATTCGAATGAAATACAGAATTGAGCATGTCACTGCAAGAGACAAGCCCACAAATTGATTTATCTTTCAAAAACATATATAAAGAAACCTCATTAATAACATTCTCTATTCAAAACGTTTCTTTTAATTTGTTACATGCTGCCAACGCCCTGAGAGACCCGTGACATCAAAGGCACGACGATGCAAGAAACCTCCATTTTCAAATATGGCGGAGTCACTGTACCACTTATAGTAATTGAAAAATTCTTCACACCTTCGTGTCTTCGGTTGTTTATTTTGTGACTAGATTTTTTGGTGTTAACATAAGTACGTGACGTGACGTACGGACAATGGACATTGTTGAATACGTCTACGTGGGGTCATGTACGCAGATGACTCGCGGATAAGACGCGGATAACCCGCGAGTATTTTAGACGTTGGCCTATTGTGCGACTACCATTGTAATAAAGTTTTGCTATGCACACTTTCTGTACCAGTTAGGGATTAACATATATATTTTATGGTGTTTTTGGTAGTCTTTGAGTTGGTCTACGTATTGACAAAAGAATCACAACTCTAAGCCAATTAGTTTGTAACCCCCGTCGGAAAAAAAGGGTGGTATAAGTTTGACGTGTGTGCTATGTGTCTGTTTCTGTGTGTCTGGATGTCTGCATGTCTGATGAACGCATTTCGTTTCAGTATTTGTTATAAAGGTGATTTTGTCGAGTGTGTTCTTAGCTATGTTTGACTAAAATCGGTTAAGCCGTTCAAAAGATATCTGCATTTTACTCTTTGAATCTGGGTTTTTTGCAAGATATCGTCTTATAATTACGTGTTTCGATAGATTTTCAATTGAAGCGTGTCTACTCCTAGGTATATCATATATAGTTAAAAAGCATGAAATAAAAATTCTATTATAAATATAAAAACCTCCGACACATAAACCTCTTAAGAGCAAAAAATAAGCCTCGTACTAGCGTCGGGGAATCGTTTAGTAAATAAAATAAACTGCTGTAAATGTTGGCGGCTCCCCGACGCGAGTACGAGGCTTATTTTTTGCTTTTTAGACGTTTTTGTGTCGGTTTTTTTTTATTAATTTAGTAAATTTAATAGTTTAATTTTATTATTGCCTAAAAAGAATCCCTGCACACTTTTGTCTTATAATTTTTTGCAGAATTTTAAGAAATGCTATAAAAACTTTGGGGAGTAAGCCCCATATGTGGGATGTATTTATTAATAAAATTAAGCGTATGTTACTGCGTTAAAGTTTTTTTACTACAGGTCCATTACATAGATTAATGTACGATTTCTACCAACCGGGCCGCGTCAGAGCGCGCCGGAGCGCATTTCAAACTGTGCTTAAGGAAATTCAGGCTTCTATACAATAGTTAAGTTTCATGTTTGTATGGCATTTACACTGCTTGGGACTCGGTTCGAACCGCGCGTATGCCGCGTCAGCCGGTCGGTAGCGCTCGGACGCTGCGGCAGCCGATTGGCTCCACGAGTACGCGATCGGTGGCGCTCGTCTACCGCCACGCGCGCTCCTGTGTTGTCGCCGGCCGGCAATTTGAATCATTCAAGTTGTGCGTTGAACTGACTGACGGGATTTATTTATTGTTTTTCATGCAAAATGAATATGGATACAGATAAAAAGCTTATCTGTGTATTTGAATAAAAACTGACTGCGACACGAAAGCATCACTTGTCGCTGTGAGCACGCTAGCGGATACGCGAGCATGCGGGCGCTTGCGCCCGGATTCCAGCAGATTGTAGCCTTCGGACGGACGCGGTCGGCTACTGGCGCATGCTCGCACATCATCTGCGACGCGCTGCGCTGTGCTCCTGCGTCGCCTGTTTGGTAGAAATCGTAAATAAGACGGTGACAGTCACCAACGACCTTGAAGGAACAAAACGCGCACTCGTTTCACACCCACGCGACCCAAAATTCATTAGTCATTTGTACTTTCCTTATTATTCTAACTTAAAAAAAGCCTCAGATCAAAATGTAGATTATTAAATTGTCTTTGAGATGGTGACAATTTCATTAAAATACGCCCGGCGGTTTTCGTGCGATTGTCGTTTTTTGTCCGTGTTAGACATAATTTTACAAATTAATTACAATATGTTATACAAATAATAAAAAAAAAAACTGAAATCAAATAATTAAGAATATGGTCTAATCTATATATATAAAAGGCAATGTCCCGACTGACATATCAACGCCTAGCCTAAGCCACTAATGATAGAAGTTTGAAATTTTGGGAGGATGTTGAGTTTATACTGGAGGCGTCATTTAAGGAAGGATTTTTGAAAATTCATCCCCTAAAGGGGTAAAATAGGGGTTTAAAGTTTGTATGAAACTCTGCCATTTTTAATTTGAAATCAATGAGATGTTTTATTTAGAGTCTACGTTTAAAATAATAAAATACGTCTATCAGGATTTTTTGAATTTCGTCCCTTAAAGGGTTAAAAAGGGATGTTAAAATTTGTATGAAAAATAAATTGTTTATTATCAAAATGACTTGAAATTTAGTATTTATGCTCTTAAATACAATTAAAGAAACACGTATGAAAGGATTTTTTGAATTTCATTCCTTAAAGGGGTAAAAAGGGGTGATAAAGTTTGTATGAAAAATAAATTGTTTATTATCAAAATGACTTGAAATATAGTATTTATGCTATTCATTACAATTAAAGAAACAGGTATGAAAGGATTTTTTGAATTTCATCCCTTAAAGGGGTAAAATGGGGTTTTAAAGTTTGTATGACAAATAATTTGTATATTATCAAAATTAATATAAATTTAGCATTTCTGCTCTTCTATACAATTAAACAAATACGTATTCAAGGATTTCTGGAACTTCATGCCTTAAAGGGGTGTTAAAGTTTGAATGAAAAATAAATTGTTTGTTATCAAAATACTGCTAAAAATATTATAGATGCCACTGTGATTAATGAATGTGCTCGAGGGAATCAGTTTTAATTCTACGAATACCACTGGTACCCTCTAACTATGTCTGTAGAGTTTAAACTATTACAATCGAGGTCTGCTTTGCAATGATGATAAATGAAACTCAGGGTCAGTCATTAAGGCAAAGATTTAAAGGAAATTACTTCTCACACGGGCAATTCTACTTTGCATGTTCCAGAGTAAGTACTAATAGCAGCTTGATCATTTCGGCACTAGACAGAAAACCACCAATACGGTATACAAAGAAGTGCTTAATTAAATTCTAACTTCCTGATGACGACTTTGTTAGCGTGAGTAAATTGGAGTAACCATTTATCTAGACTGTACAGGATCGTGCAAAACTCATAACTATATCGGTAGATGCTACAATTTTTGCATATGGCGGAAAAAATTCAGTTCTTTTTCGGCACTTGTGAAGTAAACTGATGCAAATAACGTTACCTATATATATCAAAGGCAATGTCCCGACTGACATATTTATTTATTTATTATATTCTTTATTGTACACCACACAAATATATATACAGGATAAAAAAAACATATATATATATATATAATATATAGACATATCAACGCCCAGACTAAACCAATAATGATAGAAGTTTGAAATTTTAGAGGATGTTGATTTTATACTGTAAAAGGGGTAAAAAGGGATGTTAAAGTTTGAATGAAAAATAAATTGTTCATTATCAAAATTTATTGATATTTAGTCATTCTGCTCTTCAACACAATTAAAGAAACAGGTATTTAAGGATTTTTTAATGTCATCCCTTAAAAGGGTAAAAAGGGGGGTGTTAAAGTTTGCATGAAAACTAAATTGCTTATTATAAAAAAAAATTGGAATTAAGTATTTATGCTCTTCAATACAATTAAAGAAACACGTATCTCAGGATTTTTGAATTTCAGCAATTAAAGGGGAAAAAGGGTTGTAAAAGTTTGTATGAAAACTAAATTGTTTATTATCAAAATTTCTTGGAATTCAGTATTTATGCTCTTCAATACAATTAAAGAAACATGTATCTAAGGATTTTTTAATTTCATACATTAAAGGGGTAAAAAGAGATGTTAAAGTTTGAATGAAAAATAATTTGTTAATTTACAAAATGAATTGAAATTTAGTCATTCTGCTCTACAACATAATTAAAGAAACAGATATTTAACGATTTTTGAATTTCTTTCGTTAAAAGGGTAAAATAGGGGTGTTAAAGTTTGCATGAAAACTAAATTTTTCACTATCAATATTAAAACTAAATTGTTTATTATAAAAAAATCTTGGAATTCAGTATTTACGCTCTTGAATACAATTAAAAAACACGTTTTTGAGGCTTTTTTGAATTTCATTCCTTAAAGGGGAGGGGGGTGTGTTAAAGTTTATGTTAATGATTGGACATGCTCGGGCGGAAATAGTTTTCATAACTCGATCGAGTACCACTGATATCCTCTGACTATGTCTTTGAATTTTTTTTAACGACCATAAATAAATCTCAAGGTCAGTCATTAAGGGTAGCTGGCATAGATTAAGGGCAAGACTGCTTCCGACACGGGCAATTTTAAGTTGCCTGTCCCAGAGTCAGCACTAGCAGCCTGGTCATTTTGACACCACACAGAAATAAAACATCAATGTGATATACAAAGAAAAGAAAGTTAATTAAATTCTAACTTCTTGATGACGATTTTGTTAGTGTAAGCTAATTGGAGTTTTTTAATAATAAGCTAATTCACTTTTTCGGAAAATGCTTTAATTTTTCCAAATGGCGGAAAATACCAATTCTGCTTCAACATTTGTGAAGTAAACAGATACTAAATATAGCTGGTAACCTCCAAGCGGGTGTAACCTACGTCAAGCCATTCTAAATCGCTACCACGAGGAAGACAACTTTTCAACGAAAATCAGGAGCAAACTCTTTGAATACCTACGTGAATAAGCATTATCTCCTCTGTGGTACCGAAAATCTATAATCCAGACAGAGTCATTACACCCGCTCAAAGTTACTGCATGGTGTGTTTTTTTACGTTATCGGGCCGCCAAACTACTACTGTGGTCGATGAGGTCACAGAGCAATGATTAAAATATATCTCTATTCTTAAAAGAAATAAATTTTAACTAGAGTGCATAATGGTTCCAACAGGATAAAGCAGCGGCGCTTACTGTACGAGCCGCAACCGAATTTCTGAGGGCGGCATTACCCGGACTTGCACTGGCCAGTAAGCCTGATGTAACTGTTCCAGACTTCTTTTTGTGGGATGTTTTTTAAGTCACGAGTCTGTGCCTAGACTTTTGAATCCCTCAAAGATAATATCCGCCGGAAGTTCTGGTAAGGGTTATGGCAAATGCCATAAACGGGGCCGAATGTTTATCAATTCTGGCGAAGCGAAAATGAAACGGCCACTTAGCCATTTCATTTTCTCCACTAAATGGAAAATAAATAAAGACACCAAATTCAAAAGCAGAAACAAAGTTTTTAATTCATAAAAAAAATATTGCCAAAGAACATCGGGTGATAACTTTTGCGCCACAATGTATTAATTTTCTATCGTGTCGGTAGTAGGATTCAGAAATTGAAAGCAAAGTGGTCTTCCACTATTTGTGGAAATCGATCTAATCCGGAATGAAAGTCTAGCTCTAGCTATTAGAACGGGAAGGTAGAGCAGTTTATGCTCATTTTATATCAACTTACACGTAATTTTAATAATTCGATAAAATAATAAAGTTGAGAAAATCGGTCTACGGGAACAAAGTCGCGGGCGGAAAACTATATTTGGATAATAATTTATAAAAAACAAAATGGCCAATATCGTGAAGTCAACGCAGGCGAAGCTGCGGGCCGACAGCTAGTGTAACATATAGTTTTTCCAAAACTTTACTAATAGCTTTTAAGACGAGCTTCTCATTTTAAAATCAGCTTCTGAAGGGTATCTAATGGGTGGACGGACCGCGGCAGGCGTTGCTTATCCTCAAAGATCAAATCGTGCGCCTGTTGATTAATTACTAAGTCACGAACGCCTCACCCACCAAATTTATGCTCCCTACAGAAATCAAAAATCGAATCGGCTACTTACATTTTGAACCGTGCCATCATTTATGTATACAGATACAGGGTACACGAGATGCGGATGGAACGGAGACAAATTCGATGACAGATCACGCCATGTCTAAATCATGTTCGTGTCTCATCCGTCCCACGTCCATTCTACAGGAACGTAGCGAGGTGTACCATTATGCCAGTGAACTCAGCGGAGAGAGAGTAGAACTCACCTTTTTGAATACAAAAGCAATAACAATGAGAGTTCTATTTGTACGAATTTAGATGCAGAATACGCGGTTAAACCATGACGTGAAGTTCTAGACAAAGAGTCTTTCAATCATATAAATATATAACAGCTGCTATTAGAAAAAACTTGTGTCTGGGATATTTGAGGTCTTTATTCATTTATCACCACCAACGGAAAACAAGGGTTTTTGTTTAAAAGCTGATTTTATTGAGAGGGTTCTTAGCTATTTTGGGTGTAGGTGGAACAGGGTGTAAAGTCCCACAAACCTCCGTAGAAAAGGAAGGATCCTCCGACCAGACGAGTGTTGTGTCTGGTCCGGGCAACTGCCCAACGGTTGTTATCGGACTGTTGTATGTGTTCTAATCGCGCCGAAAACTTTGTTTGCGCGATGCAGGATTTGCGTGACATTATGTCATTAGTTCGTAAGTGGCGGCGTTGGTGCCGATACACTATGTTTGACGAAAATCGGTTCAACCATTCAAAAGTTATAGGCGTTTTACTGTTTGAATCGGGGTGTTTTCGTAGGATCTCGAGTCATAACTACGTGTTCAATAGTTGTCGATCGAAGCGCGCCTACTACTAGATAAATTATGTATCATGCAATAAAAATGTGTCGGGGTTTTCAATTTTTTTTATTTTTTTCTTGTAGATAGATGTTATTACTCTATCACTGAGTTTACTACTGATAAACATAGGTATGACGATTCCCACTTGCTAATTAAATACTTAAGATTTTATTTATTAATTAAGTATGAATGTGTTTATTTATCTAAACTTGTAATGAACTGTTTACTTAATTGACATATTTTTAAATTGTTTTTTTTTAATGTAACCTATTGACATGCCGCCTTAATTGTAATTGCTTGTTTATGTTGATTTTGTACGCCATATATTGGCAAAACATAGTGCAAATAATTTAAAACAATATACTATGAGTAACCTTACCTATGTTTTACAAAATGTTGTGTGTTGTGTGACCATCAGGTCAAAATGCCAAAGAGGATTGACCATGTAACATTTCGACAGCGCTTGATATCCGATTCATTTTTGACGTTTTACAAGGGGCTGGTCTGTGTTAGCAAACTTACGCTTTGAGCTGTCAGCGACAAGCCCTGTAGGGCTTGGCTTTGTCGATGCAGTCCTACCTTGCCTGGCTCCTTCAGAGCCGGCAAGGTGGCGTGGTCTTGAGGGAGAGCGCTACGGTCGTGTAGATCCTCAAGGCAAGTGCGGTGATTTTCCTTCTCGTGGTTGCCGCCCTGTTATTGGTCTAATTCCCTCTGAAATAGACGTAACTGAAATCACCGGGCGACGTATCACAGGGGTGGCGAGGTCATGCCCCTGGGTGTCCACCATTGAACAAAGAAAATGTTGGATAGCAATGACCTCCCGCGTGTTTGTGCCGTGCGCGGGGACCCGTATGGAGGGATGAAGGGATCCTGGTGATTGAGTGGAGCAGGCTGCACACAACACATCACTTTTGCCCGGATTTCTTCCGACTCGGGAGGCCGTAGCCTAGCCAGCTATGGTCAATCGGCTGCGGGGTCCGGTCAGACGGCCCCCAGGCGAGTTCACTCCCATTGGGGGCTTGCAGACGGCGGCGCTCGCTCGCATCGCTAGTGGTAGTGGTGTGAGTTGGTGTCGTGCAGTCTCGTGAGCAACTGATGGGGGAGGGCTATATCTCTCGGCTAATCCCTGGTGCTACCGTAGCATCGCCACTTGGGCACTCCATGGAGCGTGGGGATAGTCGAGAGATGAAATTTATATCGGGATTTTTAAATGGATTTAACTTCAAAAAAAAACCACAAGGCGAAAGGACCGGCGAAAGTTGGGACTGCGCTCCAAAAAGCGGGACCGGCGAAAGCTGGGACTGCACACCAGACGGCGGGACCGGCGTAAGCCGGGACTGCATTTTCCATAGCAGGAACGTCCAGAGGCGAGACTACAGTGGGATCGTCTCGAGGTGGGGCTGCGGCGGGACTGTCAAATGACGGTACTGCTGCGGCACTGCCGAGGGTCGGCACTGCTGCGGGACCACCTAAGGGCGAAACTGCAAACCAGCCCACCGGGCACAAAGGTGCTGCCAAAACTGGCGCGACACGTGACCCTTGTGTCGGAGGTCGAATGACCTCGGACCTTGGGGCCCCGGACGCGACCGGCAAAGACAGCACCTCGTCGTCTCCCGGCAGCCGGCATGAACCAGGCTGGCTTCCGGTTGGACGATCTGGGGCGCGCAGAAAAAAGCGCCAAAAGCTGAGACAGCAGGCGGCTCTAGAGGGGACTCCTACGGAGGGCCCATCAAAGAGACCGCGTGCTGCTCTCAGCGGCGACAGCGGGGACATGGCGGCCAAGAGGATGAAGACCCAAGGGCAATCATCCTCAACCGGATCCTTTAGGGATGCGGTGGCGACTATGAAACTCGCTGTCGTCACAGTCAGGTACCCGGAGGAGTACTTGAGGGCGGAGGAGTACTTGAGGGCGGAGGACTTGGTGCCAATCCAGGAGCTCATAATTGAGAAACTGGACGTGGCGCCGGATCCTCTGCCTGTTTTAACGGTTGCTCCCGGAGTTGTCGCAGGTGCAGTTCATGTATCCTGCGACAACTCTGATGCAGCTATCTGGTTTCGGGGGGCCATCCACAATGTGGAACTTGGCTCCTTGAAACTCAAGGTTGTTGACGCCAAGGACCTTCCAAAGCCAGTCAAAATGGCATGGAAGAGTCGCAACTTGGCGTTGCAGGACTCTGCCCGGGACATTCGACTGCTCCAGCGGCTTAACCCTGCCTTGAGGACGAGCGACTGGAAGGTCGTGAATACTCTCACAGAGCAGACCGGCATCCGTCGTATCGTCCTCATGGACGGGGTGTCCGCTGGGGTCATCAAGGCCGCGGGCTACTCTCTTCCAGGAGGAATTGAACGGTACTCGTTCAAGCTCCTGGAAGAAGATAAGGGAGAGGCACCCACTGCGGAAGCAGAGGCGGAACCCTCCGAGGATGGACTACACCGACGTAAGGAGGCCATCGAGGAAATCTCTGCTTACGGCGCATCGCAGGAGGCAGAGATTGGGACCAGGGCGTCAGAGGCAGACCACGAGCATGACATTCTCGGGGACTTCGACACCCTGGGGATTCAGTCGCCGATTGCTCCTGAGGAGAGCCAGGCGATGGAGGAGGAGCCTCAAAACTAAGGCCCTCCTATATTAACACAGGCCCATCAAATCATCCAAGATGGAGGGACTAAGGTGTGTACAAATTAATTTGCATCATTGCAGAGCCGCTACTGCCCTTTTGGTTCGGCAACTGAAGCTTAACACATTTGACGTTGCCTTGATACAGGAACCTTATCTGTATAAGGGGACTATAAAAGGCTTAGGTGGGACAGGAGGCATGGTGCTCTATGACTGTCCAACTAATGACGCGAGGACTTGCATCTATATCAGGGGCGGTATAGAGGCAATGCCCTTACGTACTTTCTGTTACAGGGATCTCACAACAACTCTGATCCAAGTGGGGATGGGCACAGAGAAAAGGAAAATTATCCTTGCCTCTACCTACCTCCCATATGAACAAAAGGAACCAGTAACACCACTAATCAGAAGACTGGTTGACTACGGCAACCAAGAAAACCTCGACCTGATACTTGGCTGCGATGCGAATGCACACCATGTCGTTTGGGGCAGCTCAGATGTCAACAAACGAGGGGAGGATTTGTTGGACTTTGTGGTAAGCTCTTCTTTACAAATCCTTAACGCAGGCAATAAACCTACTTTCAGGACCTCGGCAAGAACTGAAGTTATTGACCTGACACTGACTTCAAACAAGGCCAGCGCTTACATCGAGAATTGGCATGTATCGGACGAAATCTCTCTGTCTGACCATAATTATATATACTTTAGGTTTAGGACGGCGGCCGAAGCCGAAACTAGACGAAGGAGAAACCCAAGACATACAAATTGGGACTCGTACAGGAGGGACCTAAAAGTAAATCTAGGGAGCCCTAAAGGTAAGCTCAATTCCATACTAGATATAGAATTTGAAGCTGATAGAATCAAGATGGGCACCATCGGTGCATGGGTAGATAACTGCCCAGAGAAAAAGGCCTTTTGCAAAAAGGTACCATGGTGGACTCCTGAACTAGCTAAAATACGTCAGGAAACACGACAGGCCTTCAATGATGCAAAAGTCAAGAAAGATTTCTCTGACTATCATAGCATGCTGACGAGGTATAAGACGGCGGTACGCAAGGCCAAAAGAACTAGTTGGCGGCAGCATTACACCTCTATCGAAGCTCTGCCGAATGGAATGAGGTTGTGCAAAGCGATGTCCATGACTAAGACAAACCCACTATCATCTGTAAAGGATGAGAATGGGTATCTAACGGAAACTGGACAGGACACTCTGGGCGTGATGTTTAGAACTCACTTCCCGGAATGTATACTGCGCGACAGCGATGAAGAGGATCCAGTCACAAGGGACGAGCTCACAAGGCACACGTCCAAAAATAACTGGCTCACGGCAAAGAAAGTGGTAGATGAAAATAAACTGAAGCTTGCCATAGCGGGCTTCCAGCCTCTCAAATCCCCTAGTCCGGATGGAATCTACCCAATACTATTGCAAGAAGAGGCATCTGTTTTGATACCTCATTTGAGTAAGCTCTACAGAGCCTGCATAGCCTTTGGGTACGTACCCAAGGCATGAAGGGAGGTCAAAGTCACCTTTATACCTAAGGTGGGAAGGCCGACTTACGAAGAAGCTAAAGCTTACAGGCCAATTAGTCTATCATCCTTTCTCTTAAAAGCTCTGGAGAAACTGGTAGACAGGTACCTAAGAGAGGGACCACTTAAAAACTTCCCTCTACATAAACTACAGTGCGCCTACAGCCCTGGTAAATCTACAGAAACGGCATTGCACTATGTTGCGAGTCGAGCCGAGGCTGCGCTAGAGGGACAAGAGATCTGTGTCGGGGCTTTCCTCGACATAGAGGGAGCCTTCGACAAGACAACATTTGAGTCCATACGCATCGCTGCAAAGGAACATGGCATCAATGATAACACGTGCAACTGGATTGACTATATGCTGAGAAGCAGAATAGTCAGATCGGAACTGATGGGAGACAGACTTAGTGCAAAAACAACAAGAGGTTGTCCGCAGGGTGGAGTGCTGTCACCATTATTGTGGTGCTTGGTAGTAGACTCGCTACTTACCAAGCTCAATACTGGACCATTCTACACAGTAGGCTATGCAGATGACATAGCTATGGTAAATTCCCGAACATAGTCTCTGGATTATTACAACAGGCATTGAGGATGACAGAGGAATGGTGTACAAAGAACCACCTCTCTATCAACCCAAGCAAAGCAGTCATTGTTCCATTCACGAGGAAGAGACAATTAAGAAACCTAGGAGAGCTCTCCCTCAATGGAATAAAGCTGCCCTGGTCTACCGAAGTAAAATATCTTTAAATTCGTAATTTAACTGACATAGAGACAGCCCGTTTAGTATACTTTAGCTATTTTCATAGTGTAATGTCGTAAGGTATTCTGTTGTGGGGAAATGCCGCCGACATGCAGACTATCTTTGTTTTGCAGAAAAGAGCTGTTCGATCAATTTATAAATTAAGCCCGAGACACTCTCTCAGAGAGAAATTTAAGGAGATTAATGTAATGACTGTGCCTTCTCAGTATATTTATGAAAATCTTTTATATGCCCATAAAAATATAAAATTGATTAAAAAATACAGTGATATCCATAACATAAATACTAGGAACAAACACAAATTTGTAGTACCTACAACAAGGCTCAAGAAAATAGGTGGCTCGTTTAGATGTCAATGTGTACGCTTTTATAATAAGCTTCCAAGCCACGTACAAGATCTAAGTCTTAATAAATTCAAGTCTTTCATTAAACGTAAGTTGTGCCAGAAAGCGTTTTATACAACAAAATATTACATTGAGGACAAAAAGGCTTGGGATTGAGCTGCTCCAATTAAAATTAAACATTAAACAGTCAAACCAGAGAATGGGCAGCAGCGTTCTCTGTGCTTCTATAACAACCATACTGCGATCGCCAACCCGCCTGCCAAGCGTGGCGATTATGGCAAAACCCCCCCAATGAATAGCACAAATAAAAAATGGCCCCTGGTACCCGGCAGCTTGCCTACCCTCGACTACGGTAGCGGTCGAGGCTACGGCATGGCAAGGGGTGCTAAGAATCTCCGGACGAGATCCGGCTACCCCAACAATCACCGACGACTGGACCTGGCAACGTACAACACGCGCACACTTCGGACCGACGAGAAGGTCACCGAACTCGAGGAGGAACTGAACAGGTTGCGATGGAGTATTATAGGGTTATCTGAAGTCCGAAGAGAGGGGGAGGACTCGATAATCCTCAAATCCGGTAACCTACTCTATTTCCGAGAAGGTGACCGGCAGTCCCAGGGTGGTGTCGGGTTTATCGTCCACAAGTCCCTTGTGAACAACGTGGTGAAGATCGAGAGTGTGTCGACCAGGGTGGCGTACCTTATACTCAGAATATCCACAAGATATTCGCTGAAGGTCATACAGGTCTACGCCCCAACCTCGGCACACCCCGACGATGAGGTAGAGACCATGTATGAGGATATCTCCAGAGCCATGCATGGTTTCAAAACTCACTTCACCGTTGTCATGGGGGACTTCAACGCAAAACTGGGCAAACGAGACGAGGATGAGCTGCAAGTGGGGCAATTTGGAGTTGGACTACGGAACCACCGGGGTCACCTACTGGCCAGTTTTATGGAGAAGGAGGGCCTCTATATGATGAACTCCTTCTTCAAAAAGCGTGAACACAGGAAGTGGACCTGGCAGAGCCCCGATGGTGCAACAAAAAATGAGATCGACTTCATCATGTCAACCAAGAAGCAAATGTTCAATGATGTCTCTGTGATCAATTCGGTAAAAACCGGGAGCGATCACCGCATGGTAAGAGGCACATTGAACATTAATATTAAGCTTGAAAGGTCTCGACTGATGAAGTCCACGCTCCGGCCAGCACAGATCCAAGTCCAAAACCCCGAGAGCTTTCAGCTCGAACTCCAGAATCGTTTCGAGTGCCTAGGGAGCTCCGTGGATGAATATAGCAACGGGTTCGTGGAAGCTGTCCATACGGTCGGGTCTAAGTTTTTCAAGACCCGTCGTACAGATAGAAACAAAAAGCTCTCAGATCACACCCTTAAGCTTATGAAGGAGAGGCGTGAGATGATCCTGCAGTCTTCAGATGAGGCGTGCAAATACCGGCAGCTCAATAGACAGATCTCTAAATCCTTGAAAAGAGACCTCCGACGCTTCAATACCGAGCGTATTAAAGACGCTATCGGGCGAAATAAAGGCTCCAAGGTGTTCTCAAGGGATCTGGCTATTGGGCAGAGCCAACTCACGAAACTGAAGACCGACGATGGCAGGATCGTATCCGCCAAACCGGAGCTTCTCAGGGAGATCGAAACATTCTATGGGCAGTTGTACACTTCGATCAGCAAGCCCGTTGCGAGTCTAGCAAACGACCCAAGAGCTAGATTGACCCGACACTATACTGAAGATATCCCGGACGTCAGCCTGTACGAGATTAGGATGGCTCTGAAACAGCTAAAAAACAACAAGGCGCCGGGTGATGACGGAATTACGGCCGAACTCCTGAAGGCGGGTGGAAAACCGGTCCTTAGGGCCCTTCAGAAGCTGTTTGATTCTGTCATACTCGAGGGCAAAACGCCACAGGCATGGTGCAGGGGTGTGGTGGTACTCTTCTTCAAGAAGGGCGACAATGCCCGGTTGAAGAACTATAGGCCCATCTCACTTCTTAGCCATGTCTACAAGTTGTTTTCAAGAGTCATCACAAATCGTCTCGCGCGCAGGTTTGACGATTTCCAGCCCCCCGAACAAGCCGGATTCCGAAAAGGCTTTAGCACCGTAGACCACATACATACGCTGCGGCAGGTTATACAGAAGACCGAAGAGTATAACCTGTCTCTCTGTTTAGCGTTTGTGGACTACGAGAAAGCCTTCGATTCGATAGAGACTTGGGCTGTACTGCAGTCTCTCCAACGGTGCCAAATCGACTACCGGTACATTGAGGTGTTGAAGTGTTTGTACAAAAACGCCACCATGTCAGTCCGTCTTCAGGATCAGACCTCGAAACCAATCCTTCTCCAGCGCGGCGTGAGACAGGGAGACGTCATTTCTCCGAAACTGTTCACTGCTGCGCTGGAGGATGTCTTCAAGGTTCTGGACTGGAGGGGGCTGGGCATCAACGTTAATGGCGAGTACATTACTCACCTTCGGTTTGCCGACGACATAGTGGTCATGGCTGAGACCATGGAGAGCCTCAGTAAAATGCTCGATGACCTCAGTAGAGCTTCCGAAAGAGTGGGTCTTAAAATGAACATGGACAAAACCAAGATCATGGTGAATGCCCATGTAACACCCACTCCTATCAAGGTCGGAGACTCTACTCTCGAAGTTGTAGACGATTATGTCTACCTGGGACAAACAGTCCAGTTGGGTAGGTCCAATTTCGAGAAAGAGGTCAACCGTCGAATCCGAATCGGCTGGGCGGCGTTCGGGAAGTTGCGTGGTATCTTCTCGTCCAATTTACCGCAGTGTCTCAAGACAAAAGTCTATGACCAGTGTGTGTTGCCAGTGATCACCTATGGGACCGAGACGTGGTCGCTCACAATGGGCCTTATCAGAAAGCTCAAAGTCACCCAAAGGGCAATGGAGAGGGCTATGCTCGGAATTTCCTTGCGTGATCACGTCAGGAATGATGATATCCGCAGGAGAACCAAAGTTACCGACATAGCCCGAAGAATTGCCAAACTTAAGTGGCAGTGGGCAGGGCACATTGCTCGCAGAACGGATGGCCGATGGGGCCGAAAGGTTCTGGAATGGCGACCGCGAACCGGAAGACGATACGTTGGAAGGCCTCCCACTAGGTGGACTGATGACCTGGTTAAGGTTGCGGGAAGGCGCTGGATGCGAGACGCACGGGATCGGTCAATGTGGCGACGCCTGGGGGAGGCCTATGTCCAGCAGTGGACGTCTTTCGGCTGAAATGATGATGATGAATTAAAATTAATTTTGTTTTTTTATTATATTTTGCACTATGCATTTTGTTATTATAATTTTTTTTTTGGTTTTCTTGCAATGACAAGAATATTTACTTTTTAAAGTATTATATTATTTTATTTTAATTATTGTGAATGTGAAGACTATGTGGATATTTTTTTTTTTTTAGTTTTTATTTAAATTTATCTTAGTTTTTAATCATGGTCTGGCAGTTTGAGTAGTTTATGCGGCCTACCCGAATGTCCTTTCTTTGGTATTGTTCGTCGAATCGTTGAGCTCCTTAAATTCTGAGTTGAGCTGCTCGGTTATTGACAAATGCGTGCACTGACTGGACAGGTCCACTCAATCTGGCTGGTTCTTTCCTCAAAAGACCATTTCAGACATCAGTCTACATGGTCTTCACATGATCTAATCAAGATTTTGTCAGGACTTTAAAAGAGACTGTGACCTCTGAGTTTGTTTCGGCCTTTCTACTCAGAGTAGTCAGATAGGAAACGCCGACCTCATCTAGTTTTAAAAATATGTTCGACATGTAAAAGTGTTTGTACAAACCAACTTACAGAAATAAAATCATTTATCATTTATCATTATCTGGGTGTAACGCTTGATAGAGAACTCAGGTGGAAAACTCATGTGGAAAATATTACGACGAAAGCCCTACGAGTGTTCGGCATGTGTCGTTCCACCTACGGTAAAACTTGGGGGTTAAAGCCCAAAGTGATACGATGGCTGTACCGGACAATGATAATACCTATTATCACATACGGCAGCATAGTGTGGTGGCCCAGAACAAAGCTTGCCTCGTGCAAAGCGCCACTCACCAAATTACAAAGAACAGTGTGTCTAGGCATCACGGGTGCTTTCAGGACAACACCTACGGCAGCGATTGAGAGATACCTCAATATCCCTCCTCTGCATATGATGGTTGAATTCGAGGCAAGGAAGACATTACATCGACTTGCTGTGGCTGGACTATGGGATGCCACTAAGCCAAGGACCAACCATACAAAGTTTGACGGGAATGAAGGCCTGGATCGGGTAACAAGCATGTTATCCGATAAAATGCAAACTATGTTTGTGTTTGAAAGGTCTTTCAAGGTCCAAATCCCTACAATAGAGGACTGGACGAAGGGAATCGATCCACCAGAACAAGACAGTCTGGTGTGGTACACTGATGGATCCAAAATGGAATCAGGTACAGGGGCGGGAATATACGCAAAAGGTTACAAATGTAGCAAAAGCCTAGGGAAAATGGCAACTGTATTCCAAGCGGAAACTTATGCCATAATAACCTGTGCTCAAGAGAATATAGATAGAGGAACCGGAGGTAAATCCATATATATTCTTAGTGACAGTCAGGCTGCAATCAAAGCCATGGCATCCTACAAAGTGGACTCCGGACTTATTCTGGATGCTGTCCAAACCCTAAACAGGCTTGGGAAGCACAACAGGGTAAGACTGATGTGGGTCCCTGGGCACAAAGGAATCCATGGTAACGAAATGGCAGATGAACTGGCAAGAGAGGGCTCAGCAAATGACTTTGTGGGTCCAGAACCATGTGTAGGCATCTCGACGTGCCTCGTTAAAGCCGCATTTAGGGAGTTTGCAGATCACAGACAGCGAACTCATTGGCAATCTAGCACCGGTCTACAACACTCCAAGAAATTCCTAGGCTCTACGTTCAAAGCCCGGGAATGCATTTGGAACATGAGCAGGGGGAAAATCCGCTACCTGCTTGGGGCCTTTACTGGGCACTTTGGAACCAACGACATGCTCATGAAGATGGGTTTAACCGCGACACCCATGTGCAGGTTGTGTGGGGAACATACGGAACGCATGGAGCACCTTCTTTGCACATGCGATGCACTGGCTGGTAAGCGAATGAGTCTCTTAGGGGTTGGATATCCAAGACCAGAAGACTATAGGCTCATATCTCCCAGTCTCGTTGTAAAATTCATGAAAAGAGTTTTCAACGAGATTGGGGAGGAGTAAGGTATCTAGGGGACCACAATAGATCCCAATGGGTCGAAGTGTCCGAGTTATTTCTCGGCCCCTCCACAAGATAAGATAAGATAAGATAAGACGTTTTACAATCGCTAGAGCCTCTGTTAGGGCACTTTTTTAAGTTGGTCAAGATAGTTCAACTCATCTTTGCGTGCGTTGCTACGTGTGGTTACTCATGTGTAGTGGTTGTTTGCTCGGACGATGACTGCCGCGTCACTGCCACACAAATGTATAATGTAAGATTTCCACCAACCAGGCAACGCAGGAGCGCAGCGCAGCGCGTCGCAGCGAATGCGCAAGCACGCGCTAGTAGCTGACCGCGTCCGCCCGACGGCTACAATCTGCTGGAATCCGGGCGCAAGCGCCTGCTCGCGACTGCTCACGTATCCGCTAGCATGCTCTCAGCGACTAGTGATGCTTTCGTGTCGCAGTCAGTTTTTTTTCAAATAAACAGAAAAGCTTTTCATTTGTAACCATATTCATTTTGCACGAAAAACAATACACAAATAAATAAATCACGTCAGTCTGCTGGCCGGCGACAAAAAAGAAGCGCGCGCGGCTGTAGCCGACCGGAGGCGACGACAGCCGAGCGCCGCCGTTCACATACGCGAGGAGCCGATCGGTTACCGCGGCGGGCGAGCGCAGCCGACCGGCTGATGCGGCATACGCGCGGATCTAACCGAGTTCCAAGCTGTGTAAATGCCATGCAAACATGAAACTTAACATTTGTTTCGGGATATTTACCATGTATATTTTGTTTTTGGTCGAGAGCCTGGAATCCAGTGGTTCAACTAAGTAAAGATCGTAAAACTACTGAACAATTGTCAAAAGTGGATATAGTGAGCATCGTTTGTCGTGAACAAATATCTAATAACTAGTGAGACGAGTGCTCAACAGTGTCGAGTAACTAGTGAGACGAGTTCTGGTGGTAGTGACATCGTGCGTGAAAGACGAGTGAGGAAGAGGGTAGATAGATATGTCAGCTCGTAAACAACACCCACCCGCAAATACTTTAGTTCTCGTGATCATGGCGCTTGTAACGGTGCCGAAATATCGAGCTCTCAGCCAAAAACAAAATATACATGGTAAATATCCCGAAACAAATATTAATTCTAATGATTGTGACCATGTCAGCTTAAAAACTTATGAAACTTAACTATTGTATAGAAGCCTGAATTTCGTTTAGCACAGTGTGAAATGCGCTCCGGCGCGCCCCGACTCGGGCCAGTTGGTGGAAATCGTACATAATATATATAGGCACGAATACATAGCACCACGCGCACAGATAATTTGAACTATCTATAGTTCCTATGTTTAAGTGGGATCTAAAATTTACTGTAGGTATAGCGACTAAGAGAACGAAGCCGCGGGAAAAAGCAAACAAACTTTATTAACTAATGGCTCGAGTGCTGTATTTTCATGCTTAATTGCATAAAGTCGTTTACTGATAAAAGTATTTATATTACGCCTTTTACGACCGTAATCAATAAACTTAAAATAAAAGTTATTTTCCTAGTTTATAGTTTAATCCTATTTTAAAGACCACATTCATAAGGCGGTGACATAAAAGCGCTGTCACTGTATGTAATAGAAAGAGACAACGCTCGTAGTTCATTAAAACATATGAAGTATTTTATCGCTTTACAATAAAATGAGTTGAGTTATTAAAAAGTAAAAAAAAACTACATTAAAATATTATTCGTTATTATACCGATGTATCTTAGCAAGTAATTTTGATCAAAAAAATATAACATAAGATAGTGATAATTTGGCTGTTCATTTGTGTTTGTTTTCCAGAAATTGTTTTGGAAACAACCAAGTTCTCAGCACTCAACAACTTTTGAGTATTTGTCTCATGTCTGCCCCTTAAGGATCTATCCAATTAAAATACTACGGATGTTTTTTATTGAAAATGAAACAGAGTTACTGAAAAGCGATGGTGACCAAATTGTCTGAAAGAACCTCAGCTGACAATTTGCATTTAAATCGTAGGAAATGGTCTTTTTTCATGGCTATAACACTGTTTACTGTATTCGTTCTTAACAATGGTCGTATATTTTTGTATTGCAGTAATGGTACTTACAGATAGATATTTAAGATAGCTAGCGGCTTAGATGCCGCCACATACGGACTAATTTTATTAGCGGATTGACGGATTTGAACACATACAACAGTCCGACAACTACCGTCATGCATACCGAGGGACACAACCGGATCAGACACAATGGATGATCCTCCCTTTTCCACTCTATTCTGCATACCTCCAAATCAGGATTGGATAGTTATTATTATTTTATGCGGCAAATAAGCGCACCGTAAACGCAACTTTGAATCTACCATTTGCGGCAATAGGCAACTCGCAGTAAGCTGTTTATAAAGTTTTTCATATAATTTGAGTCATAGAAACATAAATTGCGAGTTTCAGTTATTGACAACTGTTTTTAACAAGCTTTATGATACATTTCATTCATATGGGCGTCCGGCAACTAGCAATCGATTTTTAGGGGTCCGTACCCAAAGGGTCAAAACGGGATCCTATTACCCTACCCTCCACGATCCGTCTTTCTGTCTGTCCGTCTGTCACCAGGCTGTATCTCATGAACCGTGATAGCTAGAAAGTCGAAATTTTCACAGATGACGTATTGCTGTTGCCGGTATAACTAAAAAATACTAAAAACAGAATAAAATAAGTATTTAAGTGGGGCCCCCATACAACAAACGTATTTTTGGCCAGTTTTTGAAGCACTTCCTGGCCTCATATAAAGTTGAAACTTGGCGTAGACACTTTTTGTGACCCGCATAGGAGACACGAGATAAACAAAAACACAAAACAATAACAATAAATAAAACACCATGCGGGACCAAAAAATCTCCTATCTCAGCATGTGCAGTGATATTTAAACACAAACAATTTTGGAAACATACTATGGAGCTGATCTCTTGATGGAGCCGAAAGGCGGCTACTTTTGAATCCATTTAAAACTTGTTATAAAAAGATTTTTACTTTTAATTATTGGTTGCTACATTCGATGACAAAATCAATTCTGTACTACCGCAATGGACAACTGACTGTATAGCCCTCGCCAAACTTCTGGGCCGCCCTGAAGTTCGTTTACTTTTTCTCAAACATGCTTGGAAATTTGATCATTATTTTGACAACCTTCTTCGAGATAAATCGCAATTGCTGTACTGGCCATATACATGCGCGCAGCGGCCGGCAAAAGTTGTATGAAAATCCATATCTGTCGTGTCTAGCGGCCAAATAAATTACATAGTAAACTCATATCTGTCGTGTAATTAAAAAATGGAACGATCTTTCTCCATTTTTTTATTATTTCATTTAATATTTAAAGATTCTTCAGAAACATGGTAACCAAGGAGGTAACTTATCAAAGGTTTTATTTAAATTTTGAACTGGCTTGCATATAGAAAGCTGTTTATTGAAAAAAAAACAAATGAACACTTCACGCTTCACTTCACACTTCACTTCACGGCTGAAATGATAAAGATGATGATATTCTAAGTTTTGTCGTAAAAAGAGGCGATAAAAATTGAAGCTCTTTAAAATGCGGCCAAGAAGTTTGGCGAGAACTATACCACTTGACAAGTTTCTGGTTACCGCAGCCGGCAACCACAACTCGTCGACTGACTGCACTCCCTCCCCGTCCCCCATAGGTTTCTCAAAATCTTAAAAAAAAACACGACCAGTATTGCAGCTTCTGAATCACGGCGAGAATATGTACATTTTAAAGAGCTTCAATTTTTATCGCCTCTTTTTACGACAAAACTTAGAATATCATCATCTTTATCATTTCAGCCGTAAGACGTCCACTGGTGAACATAGGCCTCCCCCAAGCGTCGCTTCATTGACCGTTCCCCTGCGTCTCGCAGCAGATTCTTGCATTTTAAAATATGATAGCGTCTAATCTAGTACTGAGATAAAATTAATAATTATATTTTTGTCTTAACGACTGAGACTAAGGTAATGAAATGGTTTATAAATAATTTCTTAGGCTTTGATAATGTTTAATAATAAAATTATTATTTTATTATGTTTGAGACTTTGTTGGCATTTAGTTTTCTTTTACGCCCACGTTGTAAATTAGTTCAGGAAAATAATAATTAGAAAAAATACTTGTTTTATTTCAAAGGTATTATTATGTTGCAAACAGAAACAGCTCGTGGCTAAATCCACACATATCAGGTTCGTGCCCGGGACGTGACAGAGTCGGGCCCGTTCATTGATGCCTTGTCACTGGCCCGTGCACGGACTTGTGTGAACCAGTTCATATAAAATCTTTATCTTTATTGGAACAAATACAAATTTTACAAATTGTTTCGTACGTAAATAGCTACATTAGTTATAAAACTGCGTCGCAGCTATTAACGCCCTCCTCCAAGTGGGAGACGACAGCGTTCCAGAATACAGTGGAGGTTAAAAATAAAAAAAGTACAATAACAAATATTACAAAATTAAAATATTAAAAAATAAGATAGTAAAAAATGAAATATAAAAAAAAAAAAAAAGTACAAAATTTAAATGATAACAATTAAATATATGAGTGCTTGATGTTGTGCATGTGGGAGTATTGTATGAAATGTAATGCGTGTCTGTGGGGTGTAAGTGTAGAGTGTGCTTGTGGAAACTCCGCACGAGCACACTTTACGCTACGTGTATTTGGTATGAATGTCAACGGAAGGAAGATCTTTAGTTTTTGACTAAATTCTCCAATTCTTAGTATGTGAGAGTATGAAGCCATTTGTCAATAATACTTTTGCAATTTCGCAGATTACATTGATAAATAGTAAGCACTTTATTTACTTTATTATAAAGCACGGGACTGCAGAAAATGAACTGTCGGCGGGGAATTTCCAATTTAACAGCTGATGTCGGGCAGACTCTATCAGTTCTACGTCTTTGTCTTCTAAGTTCAGGTTCAAAAGTCAATTTAGAATGTTGCCGCAACAGTGTACTTAGCACAAAATAGTGCCTTACTGTAGGTAGATTCCATAGCGCGTACAGTTCAGTGGTAGGGAAGCGATAGGGTTTAAAGGCCATTACCTTAAGAACTGCCCTCTGCGCCCTCTCCAAGCGCAGCAGAAGACATTTACCAGCACCACCCCAGGCCGAAATGCAGTACGTTAACACGGAATGGGCGAGAGCAAAGTACACAGTTCTCAGGGTAGAGAGATTGGCGGAGGTCCTTAGATTTTTTAAAACATAAATTAATTTTCTTACCCTAGAGACCATTGAGTTAATTTGCTCACTCCATGTTAACGTGCCATCGAACCAGACTCTAAGATATTTTATTGAGTCCGTGCGCATAACTTCAGGACAGCCACAGGTGGCAGTTTGCAGCATTGTATTGCATCCATGAGCTATCAGACGGAAGGGTGGGGCTGGTTGTGACGCTTTCCTTGGACTAAAAGTGATGAATCTGGTTTTATCAAGGTTGAGGGTGAGCAAATTCTGTGTGAGCCATCCCATAGTAACCCGCAAGGCTGCTTCTGCCTGAAGCCTAGCCTCGTTCCAGTCACTGCCACGAACCAGGACAACCGTGTCATCCGCGTAAGCAATTACTTTGGAGTTTCCATGATCAAGTTTACAGAGCTCGTTTATGTAGACCAGGAAAAGGGTAGGTCCTAAGACACTACCTTGCGGAACTCCGTAGGTGAGGAATGCTTCTCTACTGGTATGGTTGCTTATCCTGATTATTTGCGAGCGATCACTAAGGTAACTCTTAAAAAAAACTAAGCCTTTCTAGTTTATTGAGTAGGAGGGGGACAGAGACAGTGTCAAAAGCTTTAGAAAGATCAAGGAAGATAGCTATTGTTTTATCCTTGTTGTTAAGATTTTGAGCAACTGAACCTGTCAATTCTAATATGGAACAGAATAGAATAGAATAGAATAGAAAACACTTATTCGACATAGACACAACACGACAGCAAAAATCACAAAGTAACAGAGAAGAACAGTAAAAAAAAGTACAAACAAGGTTTAAGAATAATTGCGCCGGGCGTGCCCATACTGAAAGGGCT
This sequence comes from Orthosia cruda, assembly GCA_964057195.1. NCBI lineage: Eukaryota > Metazoa > Arthropoda > Insecta > Lepidoptera > Noctuidae > Orthosia > Orthosia cruda. The sequence goes on along the minus strand of OZ059833.1, from coordinate 34,838,651 downwards.
ACCAACTCAGCATTTTCTGGGCGTCAGACACCAAGCGCTGATTTTCAGTTGGCACCCCGCTAGTGACACACGGACGTGGGTAAATAAAATAGATACTTAAAATAATGTCATAAAGTGCAAATGTGTGCTTAACTTATAAATTGAAAAATATGTAAAATAGATAATATAAAGTAATATAAAAAATAGATATAATGTAATATGATTTATAGTATATAAAGTGCTACAATATGATGGTTTAAAATTGTCTCAAAACCCCAAATGACAGTGTGGCATAGACGCAACCGGCCTATCACATCCAGCCAATCTCTTCCCGACTCATAGAAATATAGGCACACCACTTGATGGATTAAACTAAATTTTAAATTAGCGTAGAAATAATTCATATTAAATAATAAACATTGGATTGACTTAAATTAAAATAAGGATAGAAATTAGATAAATGATTTGTCAATATTAATGTCATTAAATTTTATTTGTGAAGTCAGAATGAATGTCTTAAGTTTAGTCTTAAAAGTTATTATATTCGTAATGTCCCTAATCGGCGGTGGAATGTTATTCCAACATTTGGAGGCCGCGTACCTAAAACTTCCTCGGAAGGCTGCAGTACGGTGGTGCGGGGTAGCCAGTTGTTGAGCACAACGCCTGGCCTTGCGCTGCCGGTGTCTGTTTATCCACGCAAGCTTCGAGTACAGATATGGTGGACATTTATTCTTGATGACACCGAAAAGTAGACAGGCCAAGTGCAATTTCCTACGCGATTTCATTTTTAAAATATTATTCCTGTTAAGAAAAGGTGTAATGTGGCTTCTTGGAGGTACGTTAAAACAAAATCGCGCACAAGCATTCTGAACCCTTTGAATCAATATTACGGTACGTGCCAAAAGTCGAGGTCCCACAACGGTATCAGCGTAATTTAACTTAGACAGAACCAGACTTTCAACTAGCTGTATACGCAAATCTTCACTTAAATACGGGCGCATCTTATATAATACTTTTAGACGGTAGAAGCAGTTTTTTACACAGTTTGCAGTATGAGCCTCAAAACGTAGTTCCTGGTCCATGATCAAACCCAGATTTCTCGCCTCATAAACACGATCAATACTTTGGCCCATTACGATCACGTTAGCAAGATCACTGTTTATAGTATTGAGTTGACACCTTGCACCAAAAAGCATAAATTTGGTTTTAACCGGGTTGAGTAATAGGGAGTTTTGTTTCGACCAGACCACAATCCTGTCCAGATCTTCGTTTAATAATTTTACTGCGGTCACGTAGTCTTCCGGTTTATAAGAAATGTATAATTGAATATCATCAGCATAAATATGAAATTTAGAATTTTTTTAAACATGAATAATATCTGCACTATACAAAATAAACAAAGGAGGACCCAATATAGATCCCTGTGGAACACCCTTTACCACTGGAGTCATATTAGACAGAATACAAGATCCATTGGCATCTCGAATTTCAACCAGTTGTCTACGATTACTCAAATAACTGCTGAACCATGCAACCGTAGGTGCGTCAAAACCGTAATGCGTTAGAGAGCAAAAGCGACAAATTAATAGCATCAAATGCTCGGGAGAAGTCCAGTAGAACCAACAGGGTACAACATCCCTCATCTTCAGCCGCCAATATGTTGTCCGTAACATCTAACAGTGCCGTTGCTGTGCTACGGCCCTTCTAAAACCCGATTGTGCCTCCGGTAGGATGTTATTTCTCTCAAGGTATGCAGTTAGCTGGGTATTTACTACTTTTTCTAGCACTTTGGACAAGAAGGGTAGAATACTTATGGGCCTAAGGTCCTTAATAGTGCTAGGGTTCGCAACTTTAGGAATTAGACGCACAACAGCAATTTTCCACAGGTCAGGAAAGGTCGACGTAGAAATGGAATGGTTAACAATAGAAGTCAGCATATCTAATGTTTGAGGGAGAGTCAAGAGAAACATGTCAAGCGTAATGTGGTCAAAACCCTCTGCATTAAATTTAAATTTTGATAAAATTTTGATAATGTCAGATTGGTCTACAGGATCAATAGAAAAAACCCCCTCACCAAATCTATGAGACTCATAGTAAGCCAGACATGATGCTGGTGCTATATCATCACCTGGAACGTTCAGAAAATGCGAATTTATCTCATCTGGATTATTGAAGTGAGGGGGCAAGTCAGACACACTTTTAAAGGGTAATAAGGTTGACTTAAGATTTTTACATAGAATCTTAGGTTGATGAATCTTACTATTAATATTATGTCTAAAATAAGCTACTTTTTCGAAGTATAATGACTTGTTAACAAGACCTTTTAACTCCTCGTAATATACGGTTTTACTCTCTGAAGCTGATTTTTTACACCGTACGTGTGCCTGATTGCGCAAGCACATCATAAGCTTGATGTTATCCGTTATCCATGGATAGGACCGTTCTTTAATAAACATCGTTTTACGGGGAGCATATTTATCAAAAAGCGCGGCGATATTACAGCTAAGATGAGTGACCATACAGTTAACGTCACCAGGCAAAGATGACGCAAGCCAATCCACCGAGGCCAGGTCCTCCTTGAACCTATCCATCGGTACATTTTTTAGATTTCTGCGAGTTACAACTATTGGTGGAATTTTCTGCCTTTTAAAATAAAAAACTGCTTTAATAAAAGCATGCGCGCCAAGTGCACCAATATACCAAATATGGCATCCTCTGTGTTTTTGCCTGATCTGAATCCGTATTGGTTATTTGCGAGTATATTTTGTGAGCTAAGGTAATCCAGCAGACGTTTGTTTATTACTTTTTCAAGGAGCTTAGACAGAATTGATAATACAGATATGGGTCTGTAGTTGTTGACACTATCTCTGTCTCCACTCTTGTGAATAGGATGCACAACGGCCTTTTTGAAAACCGTTGGGAATAATCCAGATGTAAGGGCAAGGTTGAAGACGTGGCAGATAACTGGGACAAGAGTGCTTCTAGCACTGTAGATAACAGTTGCGGGGATACCATCCCAACCCGTAGCACTAGTTAGTCGTAGGCCACGAATAAGATAATCTATCTCTTCACTATCCGTGCCAAAAATAGCCATCGAGTTAGGGTGGACATCCAAAATGCCAAAGTCGGAAGTGTTGGCAGAGTTTGGAGAGTTGTAGATTTTAGAAGCTAGATTGGTTCCAACGTTTGCGAAAAAGTCGTGGACAGAATCGAGTGATTGAGTTGGATCTGGAGTTATAGATAACAACTCACTGGCAGATGCCTTATTCTTTTGGAGATTGGAGATAGTTCTAATAAGGTTCCAGGTAGCTTTCGGGTTCTTGCGATGTTTTTCAAATTCATGTCGTTCATATTCTCGTTTCAATTTCTTTAATAGATTGTTGCAAAAAAAATTGTATCGATTATAGGTGATTTTAAGAGTATTATTATCAGCATCCCTCCGCATTTTGCGATACATGTTGTCCCGGTTTAGAATACACCTAAGGAGCCCAGGTGTGATCCATAGCTTAATAATGCGTTTTCGGTTCGGTACAACACAATCATGAGTACTTTTGTCAACAATTGATGAAACAAGTTTGACCATGATGGAAGCAGCAGTTCCACCTTTCAGCAGAATGAGTTGAACCTAAACAACTGCAAGAGGTCAGTCGTAAACTGTTTGCTTCTGCGGGTTCCCTGAGACGCCTTCGTAACTTTCTTCCCATCACCACTAAAATTGCGTTAGCACAATCTCTTCTTCTCCCTATCCTGGACTATGCTGATGCCAGCTATCTCGATCTCACCCAAGACCAATTGGACAAGCTTGAGCGACTTCAAAATCTCTGTATCAGGTTCATATTTGGCTTGCGCAAGTATGACCATGTTTCTGAATTTCGAACCAAGCTCAAATGGCTTCCTATTCGCCTTCGCCGGAATGCCCACATCCTTTCATTACTATATAATGTGCTCTTTAATTCTTCTAGTCCTTTATATCTTAAAGAACGCTTTCAGTTCCTCTGTGACACACATTCTCGGTCCTTGAGATCATCGGAGAACCTAAAATTAAGCATTCGTATGCATTCCACATCCTTCTTCGACAAATCTTTTACGGTTCAAGCAGCTCGTTTGTGGAATGCATTACCTATTGAGGTAAGGCGTGCGCAAACATTACCTTCATTTAAAAAAATGGTGAAGGAGCATTTCCTTTCTCTGTAACTATTCTTCTCCTTTCTCTGTTCTATATTTGATATTTATTAGTATATTATTTTATTTGTATGTATGTATTTTATGTTATAACTAAGTAATATTATTTAGTATAGTTTTTGTACACTGACAGCCCTATGTCTATCTTCTCTCGTTCAGTCCATCCAAAGGTTGTCTGTAAGAGATTGCCCTGTGCGATAAGACCGCCCATTGTACACTTATCTTTATAAATGTTTTGTCCTGTAATTATTTCAGTGGTGTACAATAAAGTATATAATAAATAATAAAAGCTATAAATACTGTATTTAAAAATATCCCGTTCAGTAGTTTTGGCGTAAAAGAGTAACAAACCATCCTCATATACTTTTAAATTTATAATATCCCAAAGGAATCTAATACCTGAATAAAAATAAAACGTATGCTATGAGTTAGTCCATGTTATAAATAGATATAATGTAATATGATTTATAGTATATAAAGTGCTACAATATGATGGTTTAAAATTGTCTCAAAACCCCAAATGACAGTGTGGCATAGACGCAACCGGCCTATCACATCCAGCCAATCTCTTCCCGACTCATAGAAATATAGGCACACCACTTGATGGATTAAACTAAATTTTAAATTAGCGTAGAAATAATTCATATTAAATAATAAACATTGGATTGACTTAAATTAAAATAAGGATAGAAATTAGATAAATGATTTGTCAATATTAATGTCATTAAATTTTATTTGTGAAGTCAGAATGAATGTCTTAAGTTTAGTCTTAAAAGTTATTATATTCGTAATGTCCCTAATCGGCGGTGGAATGTTATTCCAACATTTGGAGGCCGCGTACCTAAAACTTCCTCGGAAGGCTGCAGTACGGTGGTGCGGGGTAGCCAGTTGTTGAGCACAACGCCTGGCCTTGCGCTGCCGGTGTCTGTTTATCCACGCAAGCTTCGAGTACAGATATGGTGGACATTTATTCTTGATGACACCGAAAAGTAGACAGGCCAAGTGCAATTTCCTACGCGATTTCATTTTTAAAATATTATTCCTGTTAAGAAAAGGTGTAATGTGGCTTCTTGGAGGTACGTTAAAACAAAATCGCGCACAAGCATTCTGAACCCTTTGAATCAATATTACGGTACGTGCCAAAAGTCGAGGTCCCACAACGGTATCAGCGTAATTTAACTTAGACAGAACCAGACTTTCAACTAGCTGTATACGCAAATCTTCACTTAAATACGGGCGCATCTTATATAATACTTTTAGACGGTAGAAGCAGTTTTTTACACAGTTTGCAGTATGAGCCTCAAAACGTAGTTCCTGGTCCATGATCAAACCCAGATTTCTCGCCTCATAAACACGATCAATACTTTGGCCCATTACGATCACGTTAGCAAGATCACTGTTTATAGTATTGAGTTGACACCTTGCACCAAAAAGCATAAATTTGGTTTTAACCGGGTTGAGTAATAGGGAGTTTTGTTTCGACCAGACCACAATCCTGTCCAGATCTTCGTTTAATAATTTTACTGCGGTCACGTAGTCTTCCGGTTTATAAGAAATGTATAATTGAATATCATCAGCATAAATATGAAATTTAGAATTTTTTTAAACATGAATAATATCTGCACTATACAAAATAAACAAAGGAGGACCCAATATAGATCCCTGTGGAACACCCTTTACCACTGGAGTCATATTAGACAGAATACAAGATCCATTGGCATCTCGAATTTCAACCAGTTGTCTACGATTACTCAAATAACTGCTGAACCATGCAACCGTAGGTGCGTCAAAACCGTAATGCGTTAGAGAGCAAAAGCGACAAATTAATAGCATCAAATGCTCGGGAGAAGTCCAGTAGAACCAACAGGGTACAACATCCCTCATCTTCAGCCGCCAATATGTTGTCCGTAACATCTAACAGTGCCGTTGCTGTGCTACGGCCCTTCTAAAACCCGATTGTGCCTCCGGTAGGATGTTATTTCTCTCAAGGTATGCAGTTAGCTGGGTATTTACTACTTTTTCTAGCACTTTGGACAAGAAGGGTAGAATACTTATGGGCCTAAGGTCCTTAATAGTGCTAGGGTTCGCAACTTTAGGAATTAGACGCACAACAGCAATTTTCCACAGGTCAGGAAAGGTCGACGTAGAAATGGAATGGTTAACAATAGAAGTCAGCATATCTAATGTTTGAGGGAGAGTCAAGAGAAACATGTCAAGCGTAATGTGGTCAAAACCCTCTGCATTAAATTTAAATTTTGATAAAATTTTGATAATGTCAGATTGGTCTACAGGATCAATAGAAAAAACCCCCTCACCAAATCTATGAGACTCATAGTAAGCCAGACATGATGCTGGTGCTATATCATCACCTGGAACGTTCAGAAAATGCGAATTTATCTCATCTGGATTATTGAAGTGAGGGGGCAAGTCAGACACACTTTTAAAGGGTAATAAGGTTGACTTAAGATTTTTACATAGAATCTTAGGTTGATGAATCTTACTATTAATATTATGTCTAAAATAAGCTACTTTTTCGAAGTATAATGACTTGTTAACAAGACCTTTTAACTCCTCGTAATATACGGTTTTACTCTCTGAAGCTGATTTTTTACACCGTACGTGTGCCTGATTGCGCAAGCACATCATAAGCTTGATGTTATCCGTTATCCATGGATAGGACCGTTCTTTAATAAACATCGTTTTACGGGGAGCATATTTATCAAAAAGCGCGGCGATATTACAGCTAAGATGAGTGACCATACAGTTAACGTCACCAGGCAAAGATGACGCAAGCCAATCCACCGAGGCCAGGTCCTCCTTGAACCTATCCATCGGTACATTTTTTAGATTTCTGCGAGTTACAACTATTGGTGGAATTTTCTGCCTTTTAAAATAAAAAACTGCTTTAATAAAAGCATGCGCGCCAAGTGCACCAATATACCAAATATGGCATCCTCTGTGTTTTTGCCTGATCTGAATCCGTATTGGTTATTTGCGAGTATATTTTGTGAGCTAAGGTAATCCAGCAGACGTTTGTTTATTACTTTTTCAAGGAGCTTAGACAGAATTGATAATACAGATATGGGTCTGTAGTTGTTGACACTATCTCTGTCTCCACTCTTGTGAATAGGATGCACAACGGCCTTTTTGAAAACCGTTGGGAATAATCCAGATGTAAGGGCAAGGTTGAAGACGTGGCAGATAACTGGGACAAGAGTGCTTCTAGCACTGTAGATAACAGTTGCGGGGATACCATCCCAACCCGTAGCACTAGTTAGTCGTAGGCCACGAATAAGATAATCTATCTCTTCACTATCCGTGCCAAAAATAGCCATCGAGTTAGGGTGGACATCCAAAATGCCAAAGTCGGAAGTGTTGGCAGAGTTTGGAGAGTTGTAGATTTTAGAAGCTAGATTGGTTCCAACGTTTGCGAAAAAGTCGTGGACAGAATCGAGTGATTGAGTTGGATCTGGAGTTATAGATAACAACTCACTGGCAGATGCCTTATTCTTTTGGAGATTGGAGATAGTTCTAATAAGGTTCCAGGTAGCTTTCGGGTTCTTGCGATGTTTTTCAAATTCATGTCGTTCATATTCTCGTTTCAATTTCTTTAATAGATTGTTGCAAAAAAAATTGTATCGATTATAGGTGATTTTAAGAGTATTATTATCAGCATCCCTCCGCATTTTGCGATACATGTTGTCCCGGTTTAGAATACACCTAAGGAGCCCAGGTGTGATCCATAGCTTAATAATGCGTTTTCGGTTCGGTACAACACAATCATGAGTACTTTTGTCAACAATTGATGAAACAAGTTTGACCATGATGGAAGCAGCAGTTCCACCTTTCAGCAGAATGAGTTGAACCTAAACAACTGCAAGAGGTCAGTCGTAAACTGTTTGCTTCTGCGGGTTCCCTGAGACGCCTTCGTAACTTTCTTCCCATCACCACTAAAATTGCGTTAGCACAATCTCTTCTTCTCCCTATCCTGGACTATGCTGATGCCAGCTATCTCGATCTCACCCAAGACCAATTGGACAAGCTTGAGCGACTTCAAAATCTCTGTATCAGGTTCATATTTGGCTTGCGCAAGTATGACCATGTTTCTGAATTTCGAACCAAGCTCAAATGGCTTCCTATTCGCCTTCGCCGGAATGCCCACATCCTTTCATTACTATATAATGTGCTCTTTAATTCTTCTAGTCCTTTATATCTTAAAGAACGCTTTCAGTTCCTCTGTGACACACATTCTCGGTCCTTGAGATCATCGGAGAACCTAAAATTAAGCATTCGTATGCATTCCACATCCTTCTTCGACAAATCTTTTACGGTTCAAGCAGCTCGTTTGTGGAATGCATTACCTATTGAGGTAAGGCGTGCGCAAACATTACCTTCATTTAAAAAAATGGTGAAGGAGCATTTCCTTTCTCTGTAACTATTCTTCTCCTTTCTCTGTTCTATATTTGATATTTATTAGTATATTATTTTATTTGTATGTATGTATTTTATGTTATAACTAAGTAATATTATTTAGTATAGTTTTTGTACACTGACAGCCCTATGTCTATCTTCTCTCGTTCAGTCCATCCAAAGGTTGTCTGTAAGAGATTGCCCTGTGCGATAAGACCGCCCATTGTACACTTATCTTTATAAATGTTTTGTCCTGTAATTATTTCAGTGGTGTACAATAAAGTATATAATAAATAATAAAAGCTATAAATACTGTATTTAAAAATATCCCGTTCAGTAGTTTTGGCGTAAAAGAGTAACAAACCATCCTCATATACTTTTAAATTTATAATATCCCAAAGGAATCTAATACCTGAATAAAAATAAAACGTATGCTATGAGTTAGTCCATGTTATAAAGTATCTGTATCATTGCACGAAACCAAAGCTGAAGCGGCAATATGCTTCAGTAGTAGTAGTGCTTAGAAGCATTTAAGTAGCACGCACAAAACTGCATCGACAAGACATATTAAGATAGTACCTAAGTTGATTGTGTAAGATTTTAATGTAAAATAAACAGCACTATTGTGTTTTTATTTAGCTTTAACTCTGTTCCTAAACTATGCCCATAAATTAGGATGATTAAATAGAATGGGCGCCAATCATGTTGGCGGGATTAGAAAAGAAAAAGAAAGAAAACTAGTTTATTTGGCACACACAGATACACACAATGTTGGTACAAATAAATCTTAATTCTACAACATTTACATACATAGTGTGCCCCGCGGCTGCGCCAAAAAGGTCCAGTCCAGCAAAATGCCAGACAACTGGGAGTTGCCTGACGCTGGTTTTCAACTGAACCTTACGTTGAAGTGTACGGATGTGAATCAGTTTTACGGTGTTGAATATGTACAGGTAAATAAATATAAGTTAGTGTGTTATAAACTATACAGGATTACTGTAAGGCACTACCCAGACTGGCTCGTTTTGTGAGGCACTTTGGATGTTAGTCCAACCGGATTTGCCCTCCTGCCACAATTAAAAAAGAACTATCTGTATCTCAAATTTCATCCATATCCGTTCAGCATTTTTTGCGTGATAGGGTAGCTAACATCCATCCATTCATACTCATAAACCTCCATATTGTATTACATATTAATAGGATAGTACAGCTGAAAATTAATATAAAAGTGACTTGACCAATCTTTAAATTGCCGTTTATGGCTGATGAAACATACTCATTCCTTACAAACATTAAATTACGCAATGTTTCCCGTATTTCCTCGCAAATATTAAAGTAAAATCTTTTGGCATTCCCAAGCTTAATTTTTTACGTTATAAAGATTACATGGGCGGGCAATTTTATCGTTTTTACCATCAGCCCTCTCAAGGGTAGCGGGATTAACTGATTTTTATCTTAATATTGCTCTTAGGCGACAATTTTAATAACAAAGTTGACTCGTTAATTCTAGGCCCCAAAAGATTTTCATTAAAGGTAATTTTTTATAGAGGTTTTTTTGGGGTATATCACTTTTCTTCTTATTATTTGGCCTCATTGCTGAAGGTCGTTGCCGTGTTGGAAAAGACGCAAGCATCAAAAACAGCAAACGCGTTTGGTCTCTAGAACTGGACGTAGGAATAAACATACATACATACATAGACTGATAAACACATTACCGTCCTTTGGCAGTCGGGTGTAAATTAAGGCGGAGGAAATACGTAGTCTGTAGCTGATAAAACCTGATAAAGTGATAATGCTCCACTTCATTGTCTGCCAAGCCTTTTGGCAGATGCAGCTTTATTAAAGAAAGATGATATTTAAGAATGTAAATACTTACAGAAATAGTATTATTTTGTGATGAAATTGGAAAGGATTTAGGCCACTTGTTGACAAATAGATATCCAGGACACTCAATAATGAACTACTGTATGCCTGGTTGTTCTTTATTTGACATAATGAAAAAAGTTATAAAATGCAATTTTAACCAGTATACCACATTATTAATATTTATTGGTAATAGGGGTAATGTGAACAAAGAAGAATTACTCCAACATTATAGATCTTTGCGCAACCTTAGTTTAAAAAAAAATGTGATGTTCACATTCCCATACAGCCAAAGTTTGCCACAGGAAGAAAACAATCTTAGATATGAATTGAATAGGACATTACATAATTTAACATATACTAGTAATTTATTCCATTTAATTGACACTAACAATTATGATGGTAATCACTTTTATTTGACAAAAGATAAATATTTCATGGATAGGTACTTTCTTTCAAAGTATTATAAAAGACAGATAGCTGTGTCGCTATCATATTATTTTTCTATTACAGCCAAGAATTTGGCTAAACAACTTGCTTCTATTGAGCAATGCCAAGGAATGTTATTTAATTCAGCCAATGATTTGGTATCAGAAAGGACAACCTCTTGCAAAAGTATACAGGATAAAAATTGCAAAATAAAATCAAATAAAAGTTTAAATTCGGTAAATAGTATTAACCTGGTGCATCAAAATATTCAAGGATTTATGAACAACGATTTAGAAGTAGAATTATTTATGAACTTTAACAGTATTGATATTCTTTGTATAACAGAACATTGGCTTAAAAGCCACCAGTTATTGTTCAATTTTAATAATCACCAGGTTGGTAGTTCATTCAGCAGGGTTAATGCTATACGTGGTGGCTCATTGATTTTAGTAAGTAACCAGCTTAAATTTAAAGACCGTAAGGATATTGTAAGTGTATTATTGTGAATGTGAAGACTATGTGGAATATTTTTTTTTGTTTTATTTGAAATTTATCTTAGTTTTTAATCATGGTCTGGCAGTTTGAGTAGTTTATGCGGCCTACCCGAATGTCCTTTCTTTGGTATTGTTCGTCGAATCGTTGAGCTCCTTAAATTCTTAGTTGAGCTGCTCGGTTATTGACAAATACGTACACTGACTGGACAGGTCCACTCAATCTGGCTGGTTCTTTCCTCAAAAGACCATTTCGGACATCAGTCTACATGGTCTTCACATGATCTAATCAAGATTTTGTCTAGACTTTAAAAGAGACTGTGACCTCTGAGTTTGTTTCGGCCTTTCTTCTCAGAGTAGTCAGATAGGAAACGCCGACCTCATCTAGTTTTAAAAATATGTTCGACATGTAAAAGTGTTTGTACAAACCAACTTACAGAAATAAAACCATTTATCATTATTATTTATGCCGTTATGATGCGAGAGCCTACTTGTTCCTCACAACTCAGTTACTGTGTGCTCCTTGTTTGGTACGACTGATTGTCTAGCATCAGACTACTCGTCACGACTGTCAAAGATGATCTACAAATGAGAAAGCTCTAGTTATAATCTTCTGGTATTTGGTAAATGGTTAATTATATTAGCTTATTAGCTTTGCCAGCGGCTTCGCTCCCGTCAACTGCTTATCCTAATTTACTTACTGTCCTACCTACCCTACTTAACTTCCTACTAACCCTACTTAATTTCCTACCTACCGTACTTACTTTACTACCTACCCCACTAACCTTCCCATCTACCATATTTAGCTTCTCACCCACCCTACTTACCTTCCTACCTACCCTACTTACCTTCCCACCTACCATACGTAGCCTCCCACATACCTCACCTACCCTCCTACCTTCCCTACTTACCTTTCTACCTACCCTACTTAACTGCCCACCTACCCTACTTACCTTCCCACCTACCCTACTTACCTTCCCACCTACCCTACATACCTTCCCACCTACCCTACATACCTTTCCACCTACCATACTTGGCTTCCTACCTACCCTACTTACCTTTCTCCTTACGCTACTTACCTTTCCACCTACCCTACTTACCTTCCCATCTACCAACTTACCTTCTCACCTACCCTACTTACCTTCCCACATTCCCTACTTACCTTCCCACCTACCCTACTTACCTTCCCACCTACCCTACATACCTTTCCACCTACCATACTTGGCTTCCTACCTACCCTACTTACCTTTCTCCTTACGCTACTTACCTTCCCACCTACCCTACTTACCTTCCCATCTACCCAACTTACCTTCTCACCTACCCTACTTACCTTCCCACCTACCATACTTACCTTCTCACCTACCCCACTTTCCTTCCCACCTACCCCACTTACCTTCCCACCTGCAATACTTAGCTTCTCACGTACCCTACTTTCCTTCCTACCTACCCTACTTACCTTTCTACCTACCCTACTTACCTTCCCACCTACCCTACTTACCTTCCCACCTACCCTGCTGACCTTCCCACCTACCATACTTGGCTTACCACCTACCCTTCTTACCTTCCCACCTACCTTACTAGACTTCTCACCTACCCAATTTACGTTCCCACCCACCCAACTTACCTTCCCACCTACACTACTTACCTTCCCACCTAACCTAACCTAACATATTTTTTCTAGGTTCATTCTTACGCGGGGTATCTTAATACTATGTATAATGACGTCAAATGCACAACGCCATCTATCGAATATGGAGTTCTACTGTCCGAGTATTTGAATTGCGTGAAATTCATCTATCTTTTGATAGAGTGAACCGATTGCGATGAAAGAAAAACTAAGTAATACTTCAAGTTGCGCACGATTTGTATGTATATAAGTTATCAACATTGGTTTCGTACATTTTACGTGATGCGTGCACAATTAAACAGACAAACAGATAAATAGACAAAGTGACATTGTGACGTTGCAAAATCATTTTGTAGTCTAGTGGTGACATATCTGTGCTTATTCTCTCGATGTGTTATTATTGAAAATCTGTAACTCCAATAAAAGCAAAGAGATGGCACCAAGATCAGAAACCATGTTAAAAGTGGTTGTCACTTATTTAATTAAATTTTAATTGTGAACAATTAAAAATAATAACACAATTAACATAGAAACATTATTTAATCACAAATATAAAGTCTAAACAATCGACACTATTTAGTCTATGGTCGATATTGGTCGATGGAACGGGTTTCGTTGCAATGGAATTTCGGCCTAACATCATGACTTGGACATTGGTTGGGGAGATCGCGCCAGAGATACTATACTGTCTGTGTAATTTGGTCGCATTCCGCCTGGGATATATTCCACAAGGCGTGTCTCAGTCTGACTTGCTGAACCCGAGGACAATACCTCTTGCTGCGCAGCCGCCACAGATTAACGGAGTTTCGCAAGCTGATTTCCAGGTTTCATTCCTGGATTTGCCGAGATCTGGCTCCTTTAGGCTAGCCTGAAGAAGGACTGGCGGACGACCGTTTGGTGCGTGCTGTCGGACCCGACGAGTGTGCGGACAGCGTGGCCAACTCATTGCAGAGGTGGCATAGGTCTATTCCGTTCTCATTCGAGGAACCCCATCAAGATACAAACGTCCTTTGCTATTGTCTGTGCCTGACCAGAGCTTCTGTTCCGATATCGTCCCCGTAAGACGCGCATCGCCGTGTGGTTCTCGTGCTGGGCTCGTGGAACCGATTCCAAGGGGCTCGTGTTCCGCTCACCACCAAACCAAGTACAAGTAATGTTTATTTTACATTGCGTTATACTTTGAGAGAGTTAATGACCCTCATATGTTTATTTATAGATAGGAAGATCTAGTATTGAGTGGTTGTTATGGTATTGAAGTGTAGGATGTATTTTAAGTATAACCCTATATGCTGCACTGAGCACGACTAGATCTATCCGTAATTAATCTACTTATATGATTGAGCTACAAAGAGAGTTTCTAATTGGTCATCTCACGAAACCCATATATAGTAAAACGACCCTGAGCTTGTGTAAATGTGTACATGCAACATTGATCTCATGTTACCGTTTCGGCTTGGAACCGCAGACAAGTTCTGAGCAGGAATTTCAGGCTTTGTGAAACTTTTTATTGGGTTAGGAAATATTGAACCATCTATTAGATGGATGTACCCGTCTAATTGACTTAATAAACATTGTATTTGTATAGCAGGGTATTTGTTTTAATTTGAATATTACCTTTATTCCATACCTACTAAATTCTACCACCTGCCGGGTTACAACATCATAATCATCATCATATCATCTGAAAGACGTCCACTGCTAGGCCTCCCTCAAGCGTCGCCACATTGACCGGTCCCGTGCGTCTCATATCCAGCAGATCCCAGCAACCTTCACCAGGTCATCGGTACACCTAGTCTTCCTTCCAAACCGACAAACAACAAAAATGCTGAAAATGTATTCTGTTGGTTATCCTTTAACACTCTGGCAATTTTTTTTAGGATATATTTTCGATGTACAAAAATTACTTTTATACAGATTAATAATATGTATTGATGACAATTCTCTTAAAAGATTATTTACTACACAGCAATAGCAATACAAAAAACCATTAAGCTAATAACTTAAGCCGTCTCTTATCGCTGACATCATTTAACCCTTAAAAGGTTAAGTAATTTGACCACTAACCACTTACCATCACAAATGAAAATAATGATACTCCGCAATATAAAAAGAAATAATGTTCAATAAAGGCCATTTTGTTGAACAATTTATTTGTCGTAACAGTAGGATATGTCGCATTAATTCTTCTTTGGATACCGCACTGCGGAAGTTAGTTGTCTTCGCTATTCTGTAAGAATTAAAAGTGGTTTTAACTAACTGCTTGTTAAAACCACATTTCAGTTAGTCGTGGTTTGTTTAACTGGCTGCAAAATTCTAAAATTCATTGTTTTGTGTGTTTTTAAAGCTTATCTGAATGGTTGGTTCAGGAAGGTCGCTGAGATTAACTGCATTAAAGTTAATCATAGAGATAAGCGCTTTTTGTAAAGTGAAGTGATGCGATTGGCTGCTGATAATTCATTCAACTTATTAGTCACACATTTTGCGATAACTTTCCTTCCAGAAGCTAGCTGATAATCTGCCTTCTTGTAAATGTTGAATAAGTGAATAGCAAAAAAAAAGAGATCATTTTCACAGCAAGACATTTCCTTCTGGCCTTGAAAAATTGACATTCTGTAATCATTAAAGATTTTTAAAACATTTAGATTTTTGAAAATAATTAAAAAAAAAAAATGTATATGCTGGCAAAATGTCACTTGTGTACAGCCTCTTAGGGTGGTTACGCACTACACATCCGTGTCCGTGATCCGTGTCCGGACACGGATTGGATGTAGTGCGTTACCGCCCTTCTAGTGTAGAAAACTCCATTGTTATGTCTAAGCTCAGTGCCAAAAAATTCAGATGGGCCGCTACTGAGAAATTGGCAATACAAAGACTGCAACTTTTCTCAACCCAGGCATTAAACTTCTGAGTTCATGTACAGCAGTCAGGTATGATAGTGTTCTGGGTCGCGGAAAAATTTGAAAAGGATACCACGGCCCTGGCAAAGCAACTGAAGCAATACGGGTGGGTTTTAGTCAGTAAAAGTCTGACACGGTCTCCAGCTTCACCCAGAGCGGGCGTGGTCATTGGATGATTGCCAACCCAAAAAATCATGATTGTGTGACCAAAGGTAGTCTTTTTCTAGTTTGGAAACAAATTTACACATATTAAATAAACGTAAGCATTTAATAAATAATAATTTGTACAATAACTGTGCTAAAAAACTTATCGCAAATAAAAATTAACAGGCTTTTCAAGCGAATGTTTATAATTTTAAAATTTTTGCAATTGTGTGCGATGATGTGATCGACGGTGAAGCACGCTTGCCTAGAAGTAACTTATGCACTCTTGACTTAAAACCCCAAGGTTGTAGTTATCAGGAAAAAAAAACAAAGACTCCGGCAGGGTATTCCACTCCTTAGCTGTGCGCACAATAAAAGTATTCACAAAACGCATTGTACGTATGGGTGGGATATCCACCATGTACCGGTGGTGCATTATGGTACGTCTTGATGTCCGATGATGGAAAGGGCTAGGCGGAATCAAATTGTCATCACGTAAATCACATTATCGCTTACCATCAGGCGAGATAGTGGTCAAACGAGAGGCTACCTATAAAAAAAAGAAACAAAAATTCGATATTGAAATTTTACTTTAAAAATAATTCACTATATAAAATAAAATCAACGCAATTGCAATCTTCCAACAACCTCCAGAAATAAAACATATACTTACTATTTCTAATTGAATAGGTGATGACGAGGCATATCCTTCAGTCATCACCTAATT
Source organism: Orthosia cruda (assembly GCA_964057195.1). NCBI lineage: Eukaryota > Metazoa > Arthropoda > Insecta > Lepidoptera > Noctuidae > Orthosia > Orthosia cruda. The sequence goes on along the minus strand of OZ059833.1, from coordinate 34,821,902 downwards.
GCAAAAATTTTAAAATTATAAACATTCGCTTCAAAAGCCTGTTAATTTTTTTTGCTGATAAGTATTTTAGCACAGTTATTGTACAAATTATTATTTATTAAATGCTTACGTGTATGTAATATGTGTAAATTTGTTTCAAAACACTGTTTCCAAACAAGAAAAAGACTACCTTTGGTCACACAATCATGATTTTTTGGGTTGGGAATCATCCAATGACCTCGCCCGCTCTGGGTGAAGTGGGAGACCGTGTCAGACTTTTACTGACTAAAACCCACCCGTAGCTTCAGTTGTTTAAGCCGCCCTGGCTAACTCTTTTTCAAATTTTTCCGCGACACAGAACACTATCATATCTGACTGCTGTACATGAACTCAGAAGTTTAATGCCTGGGTTGAGAAAAGTTGCAGTCTTTGTATTGCCAATTTCTCAGTAGCGGCCTATCTGATTTTTTTTGGGACTGAGCTTAAACATAACATTGGATGTTTTTCTACACTAGAAGGGCGGCAACGCACTACATCCAATCCGTGTCCGGACACGGATCACGGACACGGACGTGTAGTGCGTGACCACCCTAAGAGGCTGTAGACAAGTGACATTCTGCCAGCAATTTTCTTTTTTCAAATATCTAAATGTTTTGAAAATCTTTCATGCTTACAGAATGTCACTTTTTCAAGGCCACAAGGAAATGTCTTGCTGTGAAAATGATCTCTTTTTTTTGCTATTCACATATTTCAACATTTACAAGAAGGCAGATTATCAGCCAGCTTCTGGAAGGAAAGTTATCGCAAAATGTGTGACTAATAAGTTGAATGAATTATCAGCAGCCAATCGCATCACTTCGCTTTACAAAAAGCGCTTATCTCTATGATTAACTTTAATGCAGTTAATCTCAGCGACCTTCCTGAACCAACCATTCAGATAAGCTTTAAAAACACACAAAACAATGAATTTTAGAACTTCGCAGCCAGTTAAACAAACCACGACTAACTAAAATGTGGTTTTAACAAACAGTTAGTTAAAACCACTTTTAATTCTTACAGAATAGCGAAGACAAGTACTAACTTCCGCAGTGCGGTATCCAAAGAAGAATTAATGCGACATATCCTACTGTTACGACAACTAAAATGTTCAAAAAAATGGCCTTTAAACAAATAATGTTCAACATTATTTGTTTTTTTATTGCGGAGTATCATTATTTTCATTTGTGATGGAAAGATCTGAATACTTAACCGTCCGATTACTTAACCTTTAAGGGTTAAATGATGTCAGTGATAAGAGACGGGTTAACTTATTAGCTTAAGGGTTTTGTTTAATGCTATAGCTGTGTAGTATATAATCCTTTAAGAGATTTATCATCAATACATATAATAAATCTGCAGAAAAGAGTCAATGAGACATGATCTGTTCAGAAGTCATTTTTGTACATCGAAAATATATCCAAAAAAACAGCCAGAGTGTTAAAGGATAACCAAAATAATATTTTTTTAGCATTTTTGTATTTTTCTCTGTTTGTCGGTTTGGAAGGAAGGCCTCCCACTAGGTTTACCGATGACCTGGTGAAGGTTGCGGGGATCTAATGGATACGAGACGCACGGGACCCGTCAATGAGGCGACGCTTGAGGGAGGCCTATGTCCAGCAGTGGACCTGTTTCGGATGATATGATGATGATGATGTCAGTTTGTCTATTTATCTGTTTAGTTGTGCACGCATCATGTAAAATGTACGACACCAATGTAGATAACTTTTATACATAATGTATATTATATATATGATAACTTGACGTATTACTTAGATTTTCTTTCATCGCAATAGGTTCTCTCTATCAAAAGATAGATAAACTTTACGAAATTCAGATACTCGGACAGTTGAACTCCATATTCGGTAGATGGCGTTGTGCTATTGACGTCATTTTCTGAATGGCGGTATTAAGATTCTCCGCGAAAGAAAGAACCTAGAATAAAAATTGCTTGGGGTAGGAAGGTGAGTAGGGTGTTAGGAGGGTAAGCAGGGTTGGTAGGAAGGTAAGTAGGGAAGGTTAAGTAGTTGACGGGAGCGAAGCCGCTGGCAAAGCTGGCTTAGAAATATAATTTGACCATTTACCAACTACCAGACGATTATAACTAGAGCTTTCTCATTTGTAGATCCTCTTTGACAGTCGTGACGAGTAGTCTGAAGCCAGACATTCAGTCGGACCAACCAAGGGGTACACAGTAACTGAGTTGTGAGGAACAGGTAGGCTCTCGCTTCATAACGGCATAAAAATGCACCTGCCAAAAGGCTTTGCAGACAATGAAGTGGAGCATTATCACTTTATCAGGTTTTATCAGCTACAGACTACGTATTTCCTCTGCCTTTTACCCGACTGCCAAAGGACGGTAATGTGTTTATCAGTCTATGTTTGTTTATTTCTACGTGGCGTTCTAGAGACCAAACGGGTTGGCTGTTTTTGATGCTTGCGTCAATCGATTCGTCTTAACTTTGCAAGTGTCACTGGCTACAATAAAATTGGAAAATATAAAAATTGCGGCTTTTGAGTGCCATATTGTGGAAGCCCAAAATATTTTTTCTTTCAAACCCATAGGTTTTAAGAGGAGAATTCAAAAATATATAAAAGAATGTTTAAAATTTATCTAAGTTGAAAAAAAAGTTTAATAAAAAGATATAAATAAAAAAAATAATAAAAAAAACAAAAACCGGTTGCTAAAAAGCGAAATAAAAACACGTAAACAAGAAGAAAATCATGCTGTGCAGTCGGATACATCTGGTTTTGGCCAGCCAGCTCGCGAATATGTATCCTCCGACTGAACAGCATGATTTTCTTCTTGTTTACTTCTTTTTAGTTCGATTTTTAATTAAATGAATGTCCTAAAGTTACTATATGTACAAATAACTTTAAGGTAGATTGATGATGACTAATCGAAAAAACAATTCTGCCAACAGTCGTTCTTCAAAAAACTGACTGAAATATGAGGCGTGCAACCCGTTCCATCTTCGTTAGCACCACAACACACGTGACAGGAAACACAAACAAAAAGAAAGTGTAACTAGTCTTGTTGACTGTCAGTGACCAATTTTTATTTAAGACCAGCTTTTAAATTGGCCACCGGGCTTCTAGGGTAGTAGAAAGAAGGAAAAAAACAGCTAGTAAATTTTTGAACAAGTTCCTTATCGCGGCTTGCGGTAGGAGTTGCCTGATACTTATCGTCACGTAACGAAAAAGCGGTATGCCCCATCTCAAGATGTTCGGTCCCACCCGGCATTGTTCGGATATTATCGTCAAACGCTGGCTGACATACATGTTTACAGTACAACTATTTTCCTAAGGTCCCTCGGCATACTTCGTGTTTCGTCAGTCGTCGGATTTCTATCAGTTGTCTTTTGCACTTGGTGCAGACCGGACGCTCTCAATGAACTTGGCAGTATATAATTTTAGTTGCTAATACTCTTTTAACTTAATGTATTTAATTTACTAAAATGGGAGGAAAGCTGCTAAAGCTAAATAGGAAAATAGTTTTACGGCTCTTAGTTCACACGGAAATCAAAAGAAAACAACAATAAATACTTAGTTCGGCATTCAAATTATTTTACACTTAATTAAATTGATGGACATGGAAATTAGCATTCTTTTGTATTCGAAAATGCGATGATTGCCGAGGGATATAAAGAAAATATTTGTACAGTACAGATCCCTGTGTTAGTTAAATTATATAACTTGAAGAAACTTTTTTTAACAAGGTTTTAAGTACATTGAAGAAAAGGCGTGAGGAACTTCGTTCCTCATGTTCGTTCCACCAACCCTCACACTTTTTTTATTTTTATATTTTAATAATTATGGGTTTGCGTTTGACTACCATCTCATCACATTTAACTGTTATTAAAACCTTAAACTACAAAGCTAAGATAAACAAACTTATTACTTCCATACAATATAACACGGAAACGACTAAAATCTACAGATGATTAAACTCAAATTCCTCTACAATTTTATTAACGACCGTTTAATCTATCCACGTCGCAAATTTAGGCAAATTGTGCCCGAAACTAGCGACAATATATTTACATCGTGGAGTCTGTGGGTTGAAAACAAATTGGGGGACAAGAGATGTGGCAAGGAGGAGTGAAGACATGGAATGATATGGTGAGCGCTGTAATTATGAGAGAAGCGTATACAATTCCCTCCATCAAGTTTTAACTTAACGGATGGTTTGCAACTTCTTTGAGCTCCTGCTGCAAAAGAAACGCTAACAGAGTTATTATTGACATGAAGTTTGTTAGGTTGTCCAAGTTTAAACAGCACTACATTTGAAACAAAGTGTGAGCACCAAACCTTCTGTTTAAGTTTGCCTGAATTTGATAATATCTAAACTCAACAACCAAGCAGCATACCTATGTTTTACAAAATAAATGTTTGATTGATTGATTGAAGCAAAGGCCACTTTTCGTAGTGGGACATGAAAACTTGAGACGTTAATATGTATAAATTAATGTTAACTTAAGATTTAAGAGGCCCAAGTCTGGTAATCACTACTAGTGTTTGATAAAAGGAAAAGTATAAGGATTTAATAAGTATATTTAGTGTGTGTCAGGAAATAATGAACCATCTTAGAATTTCTACAAAACTTGAGATGCTATCTTAGAAATTTGAAAATTTAAATTAAATTGAGTTGCCTTTGCAGAAGAATATTCAGCTTAGTGCTCCATGCGCTATCTCCTCTGCAAACAACCCGCATCCAACTTACGCCTACTCCTAATCTCAGTTACTTAGCCGTTCCCCCGTCAATGTACAATGTACATATAATGTGTTGTGTATTAATTGCGCCTACTTGTATTAAAGTGGGGACAGTTCAACGACTTTAGTAGAATTATACAAAACTTTTTGTACTGGGGTTTAAGTTTTCATTTTAATAATTTTGTGGCAATGAATAGACGTGATCTTTATTTTTATTTATTGGAAATTCTCTCCGTCATTATTTTTATTAGAGACAAAACGAATGTGACTTTACGAATATGAATATTGATGATCGATGGAGAGACAGCAAGTCAAGGAAAGGATGGATTGAGTGAGAAATGATATAAATGATAGTGTAACAGTAGACAAGGGAGAAAGGAAGAAGAAAGCGTCTTGCGTAGATCCCAATTAAAATGAGATTATGGATGGGTGTGGAACAAGGTGTAAAATCCCGCAACCTCAAGGGACCGCCCAAACGTCTGCAACAAAAGTTTCGACGCCAAATGCGATCAGCCAATTTTGAAATGGCAATATATTTTATATTGAGATCAGTGGCAGCCCATCGCTAGCGGCAGCGCTTTACAAGTTGTAGGTCATGACGTGAGTTCGAACCCAGGCAGGTGCTTTACTTTGTGTAAATTATTTCATCACCACTGCTCTCGAAACGGTGAAGGAAAACATTGTGAATCCGGAAACCGGCATGTCCTAGAACCAAAAATTCGAAGACATGTGACATCCGTACGGCCCATTCCTGTGTCCGAGCAGTGCGACCATTAAAAAGCTGATGATGCAGGACTGTGTCCGAGCAGTGGGACTACTAAAAAAGCTAATGATGATGAATATATTCTAGATTGGACCATAAAGAAGGACATATGATACTTTTTATATATACACGGGCGTAAACCCCGGTAGTTCCTTTGGGATAATTGCCGAATTTCGTACGGGCGAAGGCTCCCGCAGGAGTAAGTTATAAAAACCCTTTCTACACAACACATTTATGTGATAATTCTTTATTAAACATTGCCAGCATATCAAAATTAAGTTCAAGAATAAAAGAATTGTGTGGATTATTAAAAATACAATCATAATTATTCTTTCAAAGTCCCTTAGATGGAAATCAAATCTTTGAACAATATTCTTCTCCCCACCTTCTTACGCTTGAGTACTTAATGCCTCCTAATTAGAATGCTAATAAGGTACAATCTTACTTATTCAACCTCAATCATAATTAAATATTACAGTACGTTCTTTCTTTTTAAGTAACGAGATTGGCTACTTAAAGTTCATTCAACCGTCAATGAATTTCAACAAAATGGAATAAGTTTAGAACAAAACTATCATATACTATTTGGCTGTTGCGGCTACAAGATCTTTGCCTTATACCTAATATAGACTAAATAAAAATAAAGTGGACGCGGGAAAACTTTTCTGAGTGAAATTTTATTCCAAATTTTATTAAAAATGTCTTCAACATCAAGTGATATTGAAAATACTCCACCAGATATAACAAATTGAGCAGTTGCGGCTACAAATAATTTACTACCAGAAAAATCAAGACATGTATATGAGAAATGAAATACGTAAACGCACTTCCTGAAATTAGTACATTATGGTACAAGTGTGTAACGTTGGTGATTACCGCTGAGGCGCCATTGAAACCCGAGCCGTTAGGCGAGGGTCTTAAGAGAGCCGAGGACGGTAATCATCAATACACACGTGTATCATACGACGTTTATCAACACACTTGTGAAGAAAATAATACTAAAAAATCATTTCCAACAGTGAAAACGAGTTGTGAAAATTTTTTCGCAATGGCGGGCAAAATTAATCAGTTTTCTTATGCGCGCGCATCTAACAATGGCGATCGGCCATAGACTAAAAAGAATGAAGTTTCTTTTTAGTATATGTTTTTTTTTTTTTTTGGCTTTTCGCGGATAGCATTTTAGCCACGTACAAAATGGGGAATTTCAAGTTTTCTTTATTACAGACAAAAACAAAAGTTATATTTAAGTGAAAGTTTTATTTATTAAACACGTACAAGTTGAAATTGTCTATTTAAATACGAAGTTGCATGAAATGTGTTGCATTTGTACTATTGAGCACGATCTTTTTTGTATCGAATTTTTTTAAGAACAAAGCAACTCAACCAATAAATTTAAAAAAAAACTCTTTATCTCACTTGTGAATAATAGTAATGAAAAAGTCACAGTTTGATAACAGGTGTCATTATGTGCCTAATTGCGGTGAAATTAGAGCCACTTTATGAGCAAGTGTGTTGAAAACTTATTTATCTAAATCTGTGTTTTATTCCTTCCTTCGTAGATAAAATCTTGCATGCAAATGTACGTTATTGGTCTTTTAATAACTCGTGCCACCTATTTCGGTACGCGCTAAGCTTGTACCGAAAAATGGCACTCGTATTAAAAGACCGTCCATAACGTAACAGTTGCATAAATAGCTATTGTTGTATTGTATGGGAGCCCCACTTAAATATTAATAACAAATTGAGCAGTTGCGGCTACAAATAATTTAAAAAAATCAAGACATGCATATGAGAAATGAAATACGTAAACGCACTTCCTGAAATATTTATTTATCTAAATCTGTGTTTTATTCCTTCCTTCGTAGATAAAATCTTGCATGCAAATGTACGTAAAAATGGCACTCGTATTAAAAGACCGTCCATAACGTAACAGTTGCATAAATAGCTATTGTTGTATTGTATCGGAGCCCCACTTAAATATTAATTTTATTCTGTTTTAGTAAGAAATACATCATCTGTGAAAATTTCAACTGTCTAGCTATCACGGTTCATGAATACAGCCAACATGGTGACAGACAGACGGACTGTGGAGTCTTAGAAATACGGTCCCGTTTTTACCCTTTGGGTACGGAACCCTAAAAATACTTTTTAACAAAAAAAAATACCGATTTCTAAAGCAAAACACTATACAAAGTACAAAATAACTTTGTTTTCCGGAATCGGTGTCTTTGGTATCTAATTCGACATCCGAATTGGGCAATGGGTTAAAAAGAAAACACATTAAACAATTGAATATATAGTATTTTACAACATAACTAACAAATAATATACTCTCATTGAGAACATATTAATAAAATTAATATTATAATTATAAATACTAAACAATATAATTAAATTAATACTAATACATAATTATATATTATTTAAGCTTACTTGGATAGCGCCTGGCATTCCTATACGTCTTTTACTTTTTCTAATCACTTTTGTGGTGTTTTATTTGGAAGAATGCCACTTCCCAAGAGCCCTAGAAATCACTTATTCATATTCTTTATTGTACACAAAATAAACATATACAAATATAAAACGAAAACTTATGTACAAAGGCGAGCTTAACCCATAATTGGGTTCTCTGACAGCAAAACTCAGTGTTAATAGAGAGATTTAGAAAATTAGGACAGCTAACAAAAGCGTACAACAAACACTTAAAAACATTTGAATATTTCAATTCTTACTAACTATCTCTCTAGTCTATTTAGACTACACAAATACGTGTATAGCACACAATGCATAAACATAATACATACATATATCTAAAATACATACATATTTATGCGTCAAGTTTACAGAAAATGTTTCTTAATTCTTCTTCTGAATATCTCTAGTGAAGGGCTATCCCGTATGGAATAAGGAAGATTTATCCAGAGACGGACAGCACGAACAGTAAATGATCTACCGTAACGACTTGATGATTGGGGCAGAAAACGAAATTGAAGAGATGATTCCTAATCATCTCTCTCTCCCTCCTTCCTCATCATCATCTCGGCAAGGGTTTCCTCTCGGAACAAAAAAAGCGTTCTTTAAAATACGACGGAGAGGTAAGGTTGTGAAGAACAGAAAAGAGTAGAGAAAGAGTGTGGATATCTCGGCGCTGCCGAATAGTAAAATAGAAAATAGTAATAGTGAATAATTAATATAATGAGTATAGAGTACTGATGGCCCAGTGATAACGGCCATGGTTTGGGATTTGTAAATCGTGTATTCGAACCCAGGCACAAACTATACTTTGTGTAAATTATTTCCTGCCCTCAAATCGGTGAAGGAAAAAACGTGAGGAAACCGTCTTTGAACCAAAAACATCAAAGAGATCTGTCTCATCCACACACCCGCACTGGTGGATTATAGCTCACTGTCCTTATAGCCCTCTCACAGAGATGAGGCCTTTGTCTCAGCTGAGGCAACCTTGTAATCTGGTTATGCTATGAGTATAATTATTTATTTATTTAAAACTTCATGCACAAAGGCTTAATGCCTTAGGCATTCATTACCAGTTAACCAATCCAATTATGGGAAAGTTTATGTTCTCAGATCAGTGCGAAAACAGAACTCACGGTGACCATTGCCCTGAGAAGAATCGAAGACAGAGTGGCTTGGCAGCAGCTCATCAATGAATCCGTCGAAGCTTTTCCAAGACGGGCACGACCTTTAGCAACGATGAGGACGAATAATAAGAAAAGTGATATACCCCAAAAAAATCTCTATAAAAAATTACCTTTAATGAAAATCTTTTGGGGCCTAGCATTTACGAGTCAACTTTGTTATTAAAATTGTCGCCTAAGAGCAATATTAAGATTAAAATCAGTTAATCCCGCTACCCTTGAGAGGGCTGATGGTGAAAACGATAAAATTGCCCGCCCATGTAATCTTTATAACGTAAAAAATTAAGCTTGGGAATGCCAGAAGATTTTACTTTAATATTTGCAAGGAAATACGGGAAACATTGCGTAATTTAATGTTTGTAAGGAATAAGTTTGTTTCGTCAGCCATAAACGGCAATTTAAAGACTGGTCAAGTCACTTTTATATTACTTTTCAACCGTACTATCCTATTAATATGTAATAAAAATATGGAGGTTTGTGAGCTTGAATGGATGGATGTTAGCTACCATATCACGCAAAAAATGATGAACGGATATGGATGAAATTTGAGATACAGTTAGTTTTTTTTTATTGTGGCAGGAAGGCAAATCCGGTTGGACTAACATCCAAAGTGCCGCACGAAACGAGCCAGTCTGGGTAGTGCCTTAAAGTAATCCCGCCAACATGATTGGCGCCCATTCTATTTAATCATCCTAATTTATGGGCATAGTTTAGTAACAGAGTTAAGGCTAAATAAAAACACAATAGTGCTGTTTATTTTACATTAAAATCTTACACAATCTACTTAGGTACTATCTTAATATGTCTTGTCGATGCAGTTTTGTGCGTGCTACTTAAATGCTTCTAAGCACTACTACTGAAGCATATTGCCGCTTCAGCTTCGGTTTCGTGCAATGATACAGATAGTTTATAACATGGATTAACTCATAGCATACGTTTTTTCTTTATACAGGTATTAGGTTCCTTTGGGATATTATAAATTTGAAAGTGTATGAAGATGATTTGTTACTCTTTTACGCAAAAACGAATGAACGAGATTATTATTAAATACATTATTTGTAGCTTTTGTGCTTATTCTGACACAAAATCTATAAATATGTTATTTATTTATAAAGATATGATTAAATTAATAACCTGCGTAGTTATGAATGTTTCTGGGTCTATTTTGGCTCAGCTTGTTTCCAAACTAATGTTATCTGCCTAGCCAATTATGCTGAGGCCGGCTTCCACTCTAACTGGATACGGCAAGCTAGCTTGCAGTGTGGATCTCATTTGTTTTCCATTTCCAATTTGTAACAATGATTCAAGCACACTTGGATCATGTTGGCAAAACCTATTAGTATTAATTTGGCACAAACATTTTGTTCCAAATGGCATGAACCCTTTCTGCGCTTTATTTTCCAAACGTCCCGTAGATGTAGGTTGTTATACATTAGACATATCTTTTCCTAGGCAACAGATACCAAAATGAGTCTATGCTACAAGAAAATAAGGCTTATTTTAGATAACTCGATACCGATAAATTTGTGGGTTGGAACATTTTGGCACAACTGGGTCCACATAATACATAATATATCAAGTTGGATAATCATATGCCAAACTCGTGAGTTGTAATTGGTTGGCAGTTGATCACAACTGCCAATTTTCGGGCCTTAATGTGCTTTCCAAGGCAAGGGAGGTTCTAGGAATGTGTAAGGGGTGAAGAGTTAAGGTCTATCCACACATATCAGGGCCGTGCCCGGGACCTGGACGGACCGTGCTCCGTCAGGGGCTCAAAAAAGTACCGGTGTGTACATTTTATATGAACTGGTTCACACAAGTCCGTGCACGGGCCAGTGACAGAGCATCAATGAATGGGCCCGGCCCTGTCACGTCCCGGGCACGAACCTGATATGTGTGGATAGACCTTTAATCCGCATGACTGATATATTTAGCCACGAGCTGTTTCTGTTTGCAACATAATAATACCTTTGAAAGAAAACAAGTATTTTATCTAATTATTATTTTCCTGGACTTATTTACAACGTGGGCGTAAAAGAAAACTAAATGCCAACAAAGTCTCAAACATATTAAAATAATAATTTTATTATTAAACATTATCAAAGCCTAAGAAATAATTTATAAGCCATTTCATTACCTTAGTCTCAGTCGTTAAGACAAAAATAGAATTATTAATTTTACCTCAGTACTAGATTAGACGCTATCATATTTTAAAATGCGAGAATCTGCTGCGAGAGACACGGGAACGGTCAATGAAGTGACGCTTGGGGGAGGCCTATGTTCACCAGTGGACGTTTTACGGCTGAAATGATAAAGATGATGATATTCTAAGTTTTGTCGTAAAAAGAGGCGATAAAAATTGAAGCTCTTTAAAATGTTCATATTCTCGCCGTGACGTATAAATGTACATATTCGGTCGTGTTTTTTTTAAGATTTTGAGAAAGCTATGGGGGACGGGGAGGGAGTGCAGTCAGTCAACGAGTTGTGGTTGCCGGTTGCGGTAACTAGAAACTTGTCAAGTGGTATAGTTCTCGCCAAACTTCTTGGCCGCCCTGAAGTTGGCTACAATGGCTGCGCAGTAGTAAATCTCAAACAAAAACAGCACCGTTTCGTGCCTCACGCATCCGTTAAACGAACTTCAGGGCGGCTCAGAAGTTTGGCGAGGGCTGTACAGTCAGTTGTCCATTGCGGTAGTACAGAATTGATTTTGTCATCGAATGTAGCAACCAATAATTAAAATTAAAATCTTTTTAAAACAAGTTTTAAATGGAATCAAAAGTAGCCGCCCTTCGGCTCCATCAAGAGATCAGCTCCATAGTATGTTTCCAAAATTGTTTGTGTTTAAATGTCACTGCACATGCTGAGATAGGAGATTTTTTGGTCCCGCATGGTGTTTTATTTATTGTTTTGTTTTGTGTTTTTGTTTATCTCGTGTCTCCTATGCGGGTCACAAAAAGTGTCTACGCCAAGTTTCAACTTTATATGATGTCAGGAAGTGCTTCAAAAACTGGCCAAAAAAGACGTTTGTTGTATGGGGGCCCCACTTAAATACTTATTTTATTCTGTTTTTAGTATGTTTTTGTTATACCGGCAACAGCAATACGTCATCTGTGAAAATTAAGACTGTCTAGCTATCACGGTTCAAGAGATACAGCCTGGTGACAGACGGACAGACAGACATTGTAGCGTTACGTTTAGCTCAGAGGGAGCTAAACGTAAGCCACGTTAATAAAAATAAATAAGTTATTAAAAATAAACTTAGAAAAAGGATATATGGTATAAAATCTAGGGTCCGGCTTCAAACGTCGTTGGTAGCTTGTGTCGTCAGCTAGACAGGCAGCAGGACGGACAAGATCTCTTCTGTTCTCCCAGGGCGGCGTGGCACGGTGCGATGGCACGGGTGGTGGTGCGCACCGCAAAGATATGCACCCTCTGGTTCAGCGTGCGCACCCTGCACGTACTGCTGGAGAACGAGCGCGGCCTCAGCGAGGTTACCGCCGCGCCACTGATGACCTGTCTGCCGCAGTAATACATCACGTGCGGTAGGTAGCCAGCAAGGAGAGTCGGGGATATGACTGTGGTGTTACACGCCGTAGATACGCAGGTAGATGGTAGGCCGGAAGGCAGGCAAATTATACACAGTAAATCACTATATATATATATATATATATATATATATATAATGCCCCCCCCGCCCAACCGTCGTGTCGAGCAGTCGCGCTTTGTGTGCTCCCGAAGTTTTAAATTAAGAAAAAAGTCAAAAACCAATTCCCGACCACGAAACATTTAAAATCGTATGGACAAATGTGTAAACAATAAACCAGTGACAAATCAAAAGTGTACATAAACATATCAAGTGTAAATAATTGAAACAGTTTTTGGAACAAAAGTGTGGTGTTGTGCCGAATGACCTGTGTCTCGAAAAAGTGAGGGTACTTATAGAGTCAGGGTCCCGCACACTGCACGTATACACGATACTCATCAACTGTTTGCCTATTTCGCCTATACCATCACTGGCGCGTTTGGCTGAGTAGCGCAAACAACCGCATCCCGATCACACACGTACTGGTGGTTCAAGTTCGAGCCCGGCGATCCGCAAAAAGTAATTTTTGCTTATTGGCTATATTTTTTCTAGCGTCCTGCCGCTTTAGTTTTTAACGCGTGCGGCTGCGCTCCTGATTGTCGCTGTTTTTTTTTTTTTTTTTTTTTTTTTTTTTTTATATATATTTTATTTTTATTTTTTGCCAATATATTCTGAATAATGCCGCCTAAACGTAACCCAACGCCACTTATTGAAAAGGAGAACTTCAAGGCTACCGATGTTGAGAAATCACATATAAAAAAAAAAGCGGAAGTGGTCTTGTCGAATGAATTGCACGATTGCGATTCTGATCCTGATTTCCATCGGCAACAATTGTGTGTCGCAGACCGTAAAAAAAGGAAGTTCGAGGGTGGTAGCACACTCGAAGAAGAGGATGACGATTCTGTCATTTCTATGTCAACAATACAGAAAATGTTCGAGGCGCTGTCAAATGAACAAGACAAGCGCTTCCAGGATCTAGTTGGTTGTGTAAATGGGTTACGAGAACAGAATGCAGAGCTCACAAAATCAGTTGAGATGATGTCCCAGAAATATGATGAGTTTTTATCTCGCATCAAATCTTTAGAAGATGCTAGGAAAGCTGATGAAAAGTACATCGATACATTGGAGAAGAAAGTCGATAACCTGGAACGCAAAACGCGTGCATCAGGTATTGAAATACGCAATATCCCAAAGCCTAATAAACCCGAAACCAAACCGGAACTCTGTGGCATTGTTCAGAACCTGGGTAAATCAGTTAGTATTGATATCAAGGACTCGGACATAAGGGATATTTACAGAATTACCGCAAAAGACTTATCGAACCCGATAATAACTGAATTTGCGTCTGTTGTAATGAAGGAGAAGGTGTTAACAGCCGTGAAGAATTATAACAAGACCAAACAGAAAGGGGGAAAACTTAATACGTCTCATTTTAGTTTACCAGGTCCCATCAAACCAGTCTTTGTCGCTGAAACCCTTACCCAGAAGTCCCAGAAATTGTTCTTTTTGGCTAGAGCACTGTCAAAAGAACATGATTTCGCCTTTTGTTGGACCTCACGGGGAATTGTCTTTGTTCGCAAGAGAGAAAACTTCCCAAAAATTAAAATCGAAAGTGAAGCGGACCTAGTGAAGATGAAAATGGGTATCTGACTATGTTTTGTACATCATTTCCTGATTAGTGTTCTTTTCTTTGTAATTTGTCTGTTTTATTTTTCAGTTAGCCATATCTTGTTATACAATAATTTTAAACTTAGATTTAATTTATCATTGTACACACCTACACATTCACACACTAACTCATACTTTACTTATGAACACAAACTCTCTCTTGGACACTACTCTGTGGTTCGTGATAAATATCTTTTCCTATATATATTCCAAAATACACATAGCCCAACACTTTTGGCGTATGTATTATTCATTTATCTCAATTCGATAACATAAAAGAGTTATCCGATGACCTGGATAATTATGGTGTGTCTAAGAGTTTCGAGTGCAATGTAGAGGACTGCAGACAATTAGTTCCTAATGTTTCGTCATCTCTTTCAGTATTAACGCAGAATATTCGCAGCATTAACTGTAATTTTGATGGCCTAGAGGTTTTACTCCAAAGACTCAAATTTAACGTTGACGTTATTATATTAACGGAATGCTGGTTGACGTATGTGTCGGTTATTCCTACTTTACCGGGTTATCAGATGTGTTCAACAGGTGTAAACCCTTTACAAAATGACGGTGTTGTCATTTATATTAAGGATGAGATTACATACTCAGTTGAAGAACTGCCATTTAAGGAAGCAAACTCTCTTCTTCTTAAAGTAGGTTTGGATACTGCCATTCTGGCCGTGTATCGTTCTCCATCCTATGCAAACCTTGATCAGTTCCTTGCATCTATGAATGACACGTTACAAGATCTGAGTCAATTTAAAAATATTGCCATAGTGGGAGACATTAATATTTCAATTAGCGCAGATAAGCCTCATAAAAACCTAGATAAATACCTAAATCTAGCAGCTTTCCACTCTCTATTACCATCTCACTATTATGTCACTCGTGAAGCTAGCGGCACTTGTATTGATCACGTTTTACTGAAAACCCAACACTCTGCAACCACACTTGTCATCCAGGCCAGTCTCACGGACCATAAACCAGTTTTGCTTTTCTTGCATAAAAAACAAACTCGACAATATGCCATTCAAACTATGACAAAAACCAACTCTGACCAACTTAAATTAGATTTAGCAAACATTGACTTTGGCCCAATATATGCATCTCGGGACCCTAACTTTTCGATGAATTATTTTATAGAGTCGCTGACCTCAGCTATAACTAAAAATACAAAATCTGTAGAATTGACGAAGCGTAAAAAAATAATTAAGCCATGGATTACCCCGGGTCTTCTGCGTTGCATGCGAAACAGGGACAAATTACATAGCAAAGTTCGAAAGTCTCCCAATAATAATATTCTAAAGACGACATACAACCGCTATAGAAATTTCTGTAATGCTCTATTGAGAAAAGTTAAAGCAGCTTATGAAAAGGAACAAATAACGAATGCTGGAAATGACAGTAGAAAGATATGGCAGGCAATCAAAAATATAACGCACACGGGTAAAACTAAACAACCATCCAAAGACTTACTTAATTTAGCCCCAACCCCAAATGCATCGATTAATGAAATAAATAAATATTTTGTAAATGTTGGCAAGACTTTAGCGGAGAATATTCTAAAGCATAATGCTGGAGACATGAGCAATGACAGTAGCACCAATGACCAATGTTCTCATTCTATGAACTCTTTTGTACTGTTTGATACTGATCATCAGGAACTGAGCGGAGTAATTATGACTCTTAAAAACAACTGCGCAGTTGGCTGGGATAAGCTATCGAATAAGTTCCTTAAGGACTTCAAGGACATCTTGGTACCTCCGCTGACATTTTTATTCAATCATTGCATAAAGGTCGGAGTCTTTCCAACAGCCTTGAAGAAGTCCATTGTTGTCCCAATCTATAAGGGTGGCGGCAGAGATCGTGTCTCGAATTACAGGCCAATTTCTTTATTGTCAGCTATTTCCAAAATATTTGAAAAATTGTTACATATTAGACTGGTAAATTATTTAGAAAAAAATAAACTACTTTCAGACTGTCAATTTGGTTTTCGGCGCGCCAGGTCCACTTCTGATGCTGTGCATACTGTTACTAACTTTATAGCAACTAATTTGGACGAACGTAAGAAATGTTTAGCAGTCTTTCTGGACCTGGCGAAGGCATTTGATACTGTTTCTGTCGCCATACTGCTTCGTAAGCTGGAAGCCATGGGTATTCGTGGTACTCAGTTCGACCTTTTTAGGAGCTACTTATCTGATCGATGCCAAGCTACGGCTGTTGATGGCTACTTGAGTGCTGACCTGCCGGTCACCTACGGAGTCCCACAGGGTAGCGTACTTGGGCCTACCTTATTTTTGATCTATCTAAATGATCTGAGCTCTTTTAAGCCGCTAAATGGCACTCTGGTGTCATATGCAGACGACACTGTTATTTTAATCGCCGCAAAAACCTGGAATGAGGTCTTTGATGCTGCCCAAAATGCACTTAATTTTGTCTCCAAATGGTTAGTCGACAATATATTGACACTTAACGCTGATAAATCGAAATACATGACCTTTACGATCCGTGATGCAGGTAACCCGCCAGATGACCTCTACTTAGTTGCTCATAACTGCGGAGTCTACGATTCCAATGGGTGCGTTTGCAGACGACTAGATCAAACTGATCACATCAAATACCTTGGTGTAACTCTGGATTCGCACTTAGACTTTGCAGAGCATTTTGCGCTTCTTAGCGGAAGGATCCGGAAACTTATTACAGTCTTTAAAACTCTCAGACGTGTCGCCGAACCCAGACTAGTAAAGCAAATTTATTACGCATTGTGTCAGAACTTAATCTCGTACTGCATAACTTCTTGGGGGGGAGCCCCAGCCACTAATATTAAATGTGTAGAAATTGCACAACGAGCTATTCTCAAAGTGAGCACTTTTAGACCATTTTTGTTCCCCACGAAATCTCTATACCATGAATGTGAAGTACTGACAGTTAGACAACTGTTTCTATTGGGTACAATTCTTAAACAGCATACCGACACCTTCTATGACCCCGTTAGGAATGTATCTCGTCGAAGAGGTAGGATATGTGAGTCGACAAAAAGGTGCCATTCATCATTTATACAAAGGTTTTACTGTTTCCTAGGACCCTTTATCTATAACAAAGTTAATAATAGATTGTCCATTTACAGTCTCAACACAAATCAATGCAAAAAGGCAGCTATAGCCTGGTTACTAACCCTGGGATATGATGAAACCGAAAGACTTCTTATCGTCCCATCTTAGTTTTATTTTCACCTCCACACCACACCATAACGACTCCCACACCACAAAATAACGACCTCCACACCACACCATTACTTCACAACTCATAACAATTTAGTTTAATTATTGTATGAATTTAAACATTTCCTAATAATTAATCTAATAAAAAAAAATACTTTAATATAAAAATCCTAATAGTATAATATTAATTAATTAATAATAATCTAAGAATATATGAATTTAATAATACATTAATATAAAATTGTAATAATGTAATAATAATCTAAGAATATATGAATTTAATAATACTTTAATATAAAAATTGTAAGTATGTAATAATAATTTGAATTTAAACAATTCCTAATAATTAATCTAATAAAAAAAAATACTTTAATATAAAAATCCTAATAGTATAATATTAATTAATTAATAATAATCTAAGAATATATGAATTTAATAATACATTAATATAAAATTGTAATAATGTAATAATAATCTAAGAATATATGAATTTAATAATACTTTAATATAAAAATTGTAAGTATGTAATAATAATTTAAAGGTAGTATGTATTCCATTCTTTTCCGTGTACTTTGCCAAAGGTATCAATAATTGTAATCAAATTGACTAATAATCACAGTTCTGTTGGGGGGCCTGGTAATCTGTGTGACAGGATTTCCTAGTGCAGATGCCAGTCTCCCACAAAGGATTTACCAAGTAATATTGCACCATTATGTAATAGTTTATAAGAAACCTTTGTGGAAGAGAAATAAATATTTTTATTATTATTATTATTATTATTATTTTTATTATTAGATTTGACAATTTCAGTGTTGCAACGTTATGACAAGTACTAAATAGTGACGTTGCAAAATTATTCGATATGGAAATGGAATATTTCCGGATCGATTCTTCTCGTTTATAATTTTACTCTCGTAAACTAAGTATATCAGGAAATTAAATATTTCTGAACCGATAATTTAGTTTTGACGATTAATTAACGATCTGAGACTTTTCTTTTGTAATTGTGTGTGAAATAAATAAAAAAATGTGATCATGAAGGAACATGACAAATAAAACAGATAGATGTATTATGGTAATAATTTATTTTATATATTGTCGCCGTCATCGCTATCGCTATCGCTGTCACTTTCTGTAACATTTATTATAAATGTGTCTGTGATATTGTCAATTAACATATCTAGCCTACTCATGTTTTCCTCTTCTTTGACAACATGGGATACGCATTTAGACCATTCGGTAGCCGTAATTTTTTGAATAAAAAAAAAAATAAAAAAAAAAACAAAAAAAGGTTTATTGCAGAAACTTGTACACTTTTACAGTAAATCTTACATAGGGACCTCCTTTTAAGTATAAGATATACCTGTGCTAGGAGGAAAATGCCTTCCTGAAATAAATTTCTCACGTCTGTCAATTTGAAAGTTTTATTATTTTGAGCTACATGCCCCTTTACCTGCGCCCATATCAATTCGATAGGGTTTAGCTCGCAATGGTAAGGGGGCAGTCTTAAAACCGTGATCCCATGTTGTGCTGCCATTTCGTTTACAGCGTACTTATTAAAAGACTCGTTATGTGGAATCAGTTCTAAAAGCGTAGCTTTAACCATATCTGGTTCGTAATGAATATTTTTATTTAAAAGCCAATCTTGAATGGCAGCTTTTTTCCAGCTCATTTTTGGTGCCGTTTCCAATTTTCGGGAGTGGTAAGGTGCATTATCCATCACCACAATTGAGTTTGGTCTTAATTTTGGTAAGACTCCAGCGAACCACTCCTCAAAACAAACTGCAGATGGATTTTTTAATCCAGTGGTCAGTCCCTCCAAAAACGCTTGTCGAGATGATGTGACTTTCTTGTCCACCCAAGTTTTTTTTACAGTATGACCTTAAAATAAATATAGTACATGAACATTCAATATTACTATTAAATTTAATGTAAAATGTATATAAAATCATTTTGTGTATAAATGTTAGCCTTACCTGCGTTAACCCAAGTTTCATCTTGATAATATATATGTCTCCCTTCTCGTCGAAACTGACATATAGATCGCAAGTAACGCTGGCGCTATGTTATTATATCATTTCGATCAATAAGTGTGCTCTTGCGTGACCGTGCAACAAATTTAAAATTAAGATGCTTCAAAATTTTTCTGAGGGTGTCTTTGGAAATCTTGGGCATTTCTGAATCATCGTTCATCACTTGTAAAATCTAAAATAGTAAGTTTTATAATAGCTTGGAATCATTACTTATATATAAAATATGTAGGTATAAAATAATACTGTCTGACTGATTGACTAACCTTTGCAATGGTTGGAGGTTCATTTTGGTAAAAGAACTGATGAACAATTCTTCGTATTGCAGAGAATGTAAATTCATCAATTTTATCTTTGAAACTTCGCTTTGGTCCAGTTTTTTAGGAGGAGTTGGCGGCGCACCTTTATTTACTTCCTTCAAAACGTTACAAACAGAGCGTGAGGTTATTCCCAATATGTCAGCAACTTTGCTCATACATTCATTTTCTTCCACAACTTCAAAGGCCTCCAATTGCGCAGAAATTTCATTTTTCACTTATTTGTAGGAGTTGCGGATCATCACTTTTTCAGTAACAGTGAAAGCTTTTCGTGGACGTTTTTTTCTTGGGGACAAGAAAACATCCACGTCTGTTTGTGATGTACTTGGCTGAGGATCCATTTTGATGGAAAACCAAAACAAATAGATTCACTCAAAGTTCACAAAAAACTATAAACGTAACAACAAACACAACGTAACAACACTTTAACAAAAACCCAACAAAATATCGATTCGCAATGAAATAAGATATTCGTGCAGTCACACTGGGCGAATGAAGCCGAATGACACGATAAACAAAATGGCGATAGCTGCACGAGCGCGCACGGGTTGCCAATACTGAAAACTATCGAGGCTCTTGTAGTATAAGTTTTGTTTTTAATATAAAAACAAAAATATTAACTTTTTATAAAATAGAGCAGCGATTACTAATTAATAAATAATTATTATAAATAATTATGTATTTATTTAAATAAAAATCAATTATTTAGTCTTTAATTGGCACACTGATGGCACACACACTGATTGTTTATCGATTTTTGTGTTCATCACTACACTATTATATGTGGTATCATTATTTCACAAAATGACAGTAGCTAATGTCAAATCTGGAATCGAATTAAAATTCTGACTTTAGTTGCCGGACGCACATTTGAATGAAATGTATTATAAAGCTTGTTAAAAACAGTTGTCAATAACCGAAACTCGCAATGTATGTTTCTACGACTCAAATTATATGAAAATCTTTATAAACAGCTTACTGCGAGTTGCCTATTGCCGCAACTGAGAGATTCAAAGTTGCTTTTACGGAGTGCTTTACCCTGTATTTGACGCATAAAAAAATAATAACTATCCAATCTTGGTTTGGAGGTACGTAGAACAGATTGAAAAGTCCCGCAACCTCTATGGAAAAGGGAGGATCATCCATTGTATCTGATCCGGTTGTGTCCGTCGGTATGCATGACGGTAGCTGTCGGACTGTTGTATGTGTTCAAATCCGTCAATCCGCCAATAAAATTAGTCCCTTTGTGGCGGCATCTAAGCCGCTAGCTATCTTAAAAATCTATCTGTAAACAAGTACCACTACTGCAATAAAAAAATATACGTCCATTGTTAAGAACTAATACAGTAAACAGTGTTATAGCTATGAAAAAATACCATTACTTACGATTTAAATGCAAATTGTCAGCTGAGGTTCTTTCAGACAATTAGGTCATAAGTAATTTATTTCAGAACAACATAAATTGTGTACAAATTTTGTAAAAAATAACATTAAGTAGGTACCATTAAAAATTACAAATGTTAATAAGATATAAAAAAAAACATGTCAAGATAATAAAAAAGAAATAAACAAATAATTAATTAAATAATAATTTCACATAGAAAATTGCTAATTCAAAAGAATATTAATCCACATCAATTAAAAATAATTATTAATACACTAATAAAACAAAAGCAAAAACAAATTATAATAATAAAATTATTATAAAAAGATCAATTGCAACATCTAATTATCAATAATAAAATATGAATACAATAATAAAAATAAAATGTCAGAGAAATTAAAAAAACAAAATGTGATAAAAAGATCAATAATATTATTTCATCTAATTTCCTGTAAATAATCAATAATAAAAATAGAATGTCAAATAAATAAAAAATAAACAAATTGTTTTAAAAAGGTCAGTAATATTTCATCTAATAGTATAATACAAAAGTAGAATGTCAAAGATAAAAATTATAATTATTACTAGAGATCAGCAATATGTCATTTAAGAGCATAGAGTTTTTGTCATCTATGAGTAATACAATAATAAAATAAAAGTAGAATGTCACAAAAATATCAATATGAATGTATAATAATCAACATATTTAAAATCAACTCCAATCTAGTACAATAATAATTATTACGGTTGTTGTTTATCATCTAGGTACTCATCGACACTGTAATAGCCCTTCCTCAATAAATATGTCTTCAATTTATTTATAAATAAGTTTGCGCTATTTATGCTTTTAAATTCTAAGGGAAGCTTGTTGTATAGAAATACTGATTGGTACCTAGGACTGTGATGAACCGCATTTATTTTCGGTTGGATTGTGTTAGGCATGTCTTTTCTACGTGTATTAACTCCAAATTTTCGTTGGTCATCAGTTTCAGATTTGTGCAAGTTCTTAACAACGCTGGTTAGCAGCACCTGTATATATAAGCATGGCACTGTCAAAATATTATGTTTAACAAAATGGTCTCTGCACGAATCCGTCAGTTTCAGGCGGAGCATTGTCCTTATGGCTCTTATCTGACTAACAAATGCCGAGTGGATATTGTACTTATAGCTGAAGCCCCAAAACTCAATACTATATCTAAACCTAGACTCAACCAAGGCAAAGTATACCACCCTAAGCTGGGCCAATGGCAATCCTTCCCTCAGACTTCTGATTGCATAGCATGCTGAGTTAACTGATTTCGTTATAGACGATGTCTCAACCTTCCAGTTTAACAATGCACCAATATGAAGACCAAGGAATTTTACATAGTCAACCACTTCAGCTTTGCTGCCACAAGACAAAACTTCAAGACTAGTGTTATTCCGTACGTTCGACCTAAATAGTACACATTTTGTTTTATTTACATTAAGCTTGTGATTGTATGTTCCAAACCAGTGTTCAAATGCTTTTAATAAGTTATTAATTTTGAATTCTAAATTATGTAAGTTATTTGCAGACACTATTGCATTAGTGTCATCAGAAAAAAATATGAGACTAGTGTCTGTTATACGTTTTTTTATGTACTCAATTAAATCATTAAGGAATAGAATGAAGAAAATTGGGCCCAGTTCAGATCCTTGAGGGACACCCCGAAATACTGTCATTAGATCAGAGTTTAATATTTTTTGTTCTTCGTCCACTACCGATTTTATCTTTACAAATTGACGTCTATTATGCAAATAAGACCGAACGGTCACCATCGCCTTTCAGTAACTCTGTTTCACTTTCAATAAAAAAACTTCCGTAGTATTTTAATTGGATAGATCCTTAAGACAAATGAGACAAATACTCAAAAGATGTTTATTTTGTTTTTTTTTTTTCCAAATCAATATACTTAACATTAATCTTGACTATATTGCTGAGAATTTGGTTGTTTCCAAAACAATTTCTGGAAAAATTAACACAAGCTTACGTTATATTTTTTTGATCAAAATACTTGCTAAGATACATCGGTATAGTAACGAATAATATCTTAAGTAGTTTTTTTTTTACATTTTATTACCTCAACTCATTTTATTGTAAAGCGATAAAATACTTCATATGTTTCAATGAACTACAATCGTTGTCTCTTTCTATTACATACACTGACAGTGACAGCGCTTTTACGTCACCGCCTTATGAATGTGGTCCTTAAAATAGGATTAAACTATAAACTAGGAAAATAACTTTTATTTTATGTTTATTGCTTACTGTCGTAAAAGGCATAATATAAATACTTTTATCATTAAACGACTTATATGCAATTAAGCATGAATATACAGCACTCGAAGAGCCATAAGTTAACAAAGTTAGTTCTAATTATAAAAGTTTGTTTGCTTTTCCCGCGGCTTCGTTCTCTTAGTCGCTCTACCTACAGTAAATTTTAGATCCCACGTAAAGGTAGGAACTATAGATAGCTCAAATAATCTGTGCGCGCGGTGCTATGTATGCGTGCCCATATATATTATGTACGATTTCCACCAACTGGCCCGCGTCGAACGGCGGCGATCGGCTGTCGTCGCGTCCGGTCGCCTACCGCCGCGCGCGCTCCTTTGTTGTCACCGACCGGCAAGTTGAATCATTCAAGTAGTGCGATGAACTGTAGACTGACGTGATTTATTCATTTGTTTATTGTTTTTTGTGCAAAATTAATATGGATACAAATGAAAAGCTTATCTGTTTATTTGAAAAAAAAACTGACTGCGACACCATAGCATCACTAGTCGCTGAGAGCATGCTAGCGGATACGAGAGCAGGCGCTTGCGCCCGGATTCAGCAGATTGTAGCCATCGGGCGGACGCGGTCGGCTACTGGCGCGTGCTTGCGCATTGCGCACGGTTGGTGGAAATCGTTAATTATGCATTTGTGTGGCAGTGACGCGGCAGTCATCGTCCGAGCAAACGACCACCCACACATGCGTAACCACACGTAGCACCGCACGCAAAGATGAGTTGAACTATCTTGAACAACTTAAAAAAGTGCCCTAAACCTGAGACAATGACATTATATCAATGAAAGCGTTGCGATTGCAAAACGTCAAAAATGTATCGGATATCAAGCGCTGTCAAAATTTTACATGGTCAATCCTCTTTGGCATTTTGATCTGATGGTCACACAACACACAAAATAAATGAGTGATTGATCAATCAATCAATTACAATTAAGGTGGAATGTCAATAGAATACATAAAAAAAAACAATTTCAAATATGTCAATTAGGTAAACAGTTCATTACAAGTTTAGATAAATAAACACATTCATACTTAATTAATAAATAAAATCTTAAGTGTTTAATTAGCAAGTCGGTATCGTCATACCTATGTTTATCAGTTGTAAACTCAATGACGGAGTAATAACATCTATCTACAAGAAAAAAAAGAAAATAGTACATTATGGTACAAGTGTGTAAAGTTGGTGATTACCGCTGAGGCGCCATTGAGACCCGAGCCGTCAGGTGAGGGTCTTAAGAGAGCCGAGGACGGTAATCATCAATACACACGTGTATCATACGACGTTTTTCAACACACTTGTGAAGAAATTCATACTAAAAAATCATTTCCAACAGTGAAAACGAGTTGTGAATTTTTTTCGCAATGGCGGGCAAAATTAATCAGTTTTCCTACGTGCGCATCTCACAATAGCGATCGGCCATAGACTGAAACTAAAAATAATGAGTTATCTTTTTTTTTGGCTTTTCGCGGATAGTGTTTTAGACACGTAAAAAATGGGGAATTTCAAGTTTTCTTTATTACAGACAAAATCAAAAGTTATATTTAACTGAAAGTTTTATTTATTAAACACGTACAAGTTGAAATTATCTATTTATACGAAGTTGCATGAAATGTGTTGCATTTGTACATTTGAGCACGATTTTTTTTGGATCGAAACTTTTTTAAGAACATAGCAACTCAACCAATAAATAAAAAAAAAGAAACTCTTTATCTCTCTTGTGAATAATAGTAAGGAAAAAGTCACAGTTTGATAACAGGTGTCATTATGTGCCTAATTGCGGTGAAATTAGAGCCACTTTAGAATCACATTTTAAACAAAAACCCTTTTTTTCTGTTGTGTCACGTATATAGGACGTGAACAAGAAAAGAGAAGAAATGAAACTCAGTTTGAAATTATAAAAAAAAAACGGTCTATTAAAAAAAAAAGGAAGTAAGGTTCGGCCTAGGTCGTTGCGCACTTGTCTAGCCTTCCACACTTCCCTGGCGAAGTCCCGTCCTCCAGGCGTAGTCCCGGTCAGCTCGGCCACTCCACTCAGGCGATGAAGGAGACAGAATGAGAATCCGGCTCAGTCAGTTGAACCGTGACGTAATTCCTAGGAACAAAAGCCGAATCATTAAGCTGCCGGTATAAGGGGCGCACGGGAAACGCTAGGATGCATGGCAAGAACTAGATTGGCAATTTAGGGCTTATAACGGCGGGAAGAATTCTAGGTGTAAAGAATCTAAATTAATAGTAAATTTAAGCAAGCAGAGACGGTTACAACGTTAAGCTTTGAAAGTTTTAAGTAGAACATAATGGAAGAAAGGCAACTATAAGCATTACACACAGGATAGAATAAAGCTACAATATCTACTCGGACTCGTACCTCTAAAATTAAGACAAAGAAAATACAACAGGTAGGTAACGGCCGTTAGAAATCTTTATAGATAAATGTGCACAACTCACCCAAGTTTGGGAATCACGGTCACTTAATTAATAATTACAACTGTTTTAAGTATATGGACAAAGGCAATCCACTCTTAAGTTGATAATATAGTTTAAATATTCGTAACTAACTTCACGTGCAAAATTGATATTTCGCAATGACGGTAGTACAGCGAGAAAATTAGTCAAGGCGACAGCGTCCGTGCCTCGAGAGGTTCGGCTACGGACTGCCTGTGTTAGCTACGTGCGCGCGCGACGCGCGGCCGCTGGCGGGCGGCGATGAGGAACCGGTTATTTCCGTATCTATAAAATAATGTGGTTGTCCGCATTACTTGTACACTTTGGTTTTTTATTTTTATTTTTAATAGTTACATTTCAATAATAGTTGAATATAATTGAATAATTATTTTATAGCTTCAAGTAATAGCTTTATTTAGATTGTTTATTTTTTGTAAATAGTTTTATTTAATTGTTTATTTTTAAGTTAAGTTGTTTTTTTTTTAATCAGTATTAATGAACACTATGTTACATTACCCCTCTCCCCAGAAAAAGGATTTCAACTTATTGAAATCCGCAAAAAAAAATGTTATTAACTTACTACGGGTATCTCTTAAGCTTGAGGTCCTTAATATGCCAAACGCCAAGGTCGCGACCATTCATGTCTTCTAGAACGTAAACTAATGTAGACCGATAGCGCTAGGTTTTGAGGTTTCAAAAATATTAAAGTTGTTTGTTTTTCGCATATAGTTGCTGGACCATTTGCCCAACCTAATACCTTAGTTTGTGTCATCCTAGGTATTTGCATAGGTAGAAATTTAGCTGTTTGTCTTTTCGATCAGTATCGGACGAAAAGAAAATTAGAGATGAAAATTTTACTTTCATGATAATAACGAAGTAGTAACTGATGTACATAGGCATTTTGTGTCATCTCTGTCCACGAGAATCCTAATACTTAACCAGTACCTAACACGTAGCCAACTAGCTCTAAAAGAATATTACAGTAGGTTAAATAGGTATTACGCGTTTTAGAGTACTGATATCTGTTGTTTAAAATATTTTGTGTCGAATTCATCCACGACTTTTAAAGATATTTTATTTTTTTACTACAACACCCTGTAAAATCCACAAAAGAAAATACAAGTTATTAGAGTTTATGTGTTTTTCATTATTATGGTATGACAAAACACTGTTCATAATTTGTGTCGTTTTTATCCACGAAAACGTATTATAAAAAAAAAAAAACTAGACTTCTTCGCACGAAGGGCGAGCGCGGGGATAAGCGCAGGCACAAGCGGCGCGGGTGCCGGCAAGTTATACGCGCGGCGCGTTTATTTGTTTACATTCGGTCTTTGCAAGTTGCAACAAAAAAGTGCGTGCGTTATTTATGATGTATTTGATTGCCCACTTGCACGAAAAACTTAACTCGGAATTAGTTGCTAACACGAGATGAAATTGACAAAGGTCAAAGATAAAGGTTAAATTGACAATATTGTATAACAAACTGTCAATTTAACCTAGTCTTAGCAACTGAGTTAAGGTAGTTATGTATGAAGCTGTGAAAGACTAAAATGGAGATTGAATTTAATACATGTGTTATGTCGACACGCAATATGAATAACATAGTAACTCAACATTGCATAGTTTTCAACACAGCTATTTTCTTTTTTTGTAAAGTTTATTGTTTAATTGCTTTATTTTAGGTTTCATGTTATTAATTTTAATTGCTCTTTCAGTTTTGATAAAACCACTGCAAGTATGATTTTCGCAATGTTACAATTTACAGATATTTAGCATTTATAATATGAAAAACATTGTAACTACGGTTACAATAGTCTTGAAAACATTTAAAAGATTTTTCCTGTGGTGAATATTATTGTACGATTACGAATTATACCGACAAAAAAAACTTTGGTAAATATTATTGTAAGCAATAATTACAATGTGTGTCAATGTTATATTTAGATAAAAAGACATGTAAAGTACTATGGAAGAGCTAATAAAACTCGTTTTTTTAATAATTATTATAATTCAATTAATATTCACAACGCTTTGGGCTCTGGTGGACACAGGTCTGGATAAAATTATCTATGCCCCATGTCTACCGTACGCACAGCGGCGATCAGGAGACAAGCAGGCTCACAGATTACCTCAGTTAAGCGGCTGAAGCGGCACAGTAGTGGTACCCTTCCGCCCAATTAGTGATCCGGGGGGACTTTAATCAGCAGTAACGTTGTTCTTCTCATACCAGTGCAGTAATCATGCTGGATGGGAAATGCATAAGCTTTCGTTAGCGGTAATCCGCCAGCTGGTTCAAAGTGCAACAGCAACGGGGGATGTTGAATCGCACACGGCCAATTGCTTGGACCTTCTGCTGACAATAGATCCAGGCCGATACTCTGTGTCGATAACTTCACCTTGGGAATGCGAGTGACGTATGTCAGAAAAAAAGTGCCTTCAACAGTGCTGCCAAGTCCTGCAAGAAGGTGTTTTAAAGGTCTCGGTTCGACCACATTGGCCGAATAGGGACATAACTTGCTTCTTACCCAGAAGATAGTAAAGCGTTTCGGTCCCTGGGTAAGTCGGTCCAGTCGAACTTCTGCCATCCCTCACTACCACCACTGCTGAAACCCGACAGGTCGCTGGCCCGCTTCGTTAAGGAGAAGGCAAACTTTTTGCCTCTTTATGCATAATCTTCGCGTCAGCATTCTGGTGATGCGCGGATGTATTCTTTCTCCTGGTGGATGTGAGACATATATGTCGGACATTCACATCCATCAAAAGGATGTTTGTAGCAACCTCGACTTGAACAAAGCTAGTGATCCCGACGGGATGGGACGGGATACTTACACTTGTCCTTAAAACTTGTGCGCCCGAACTGTCTCCAATTTTGACTCGTCTATTTCGCCTTTCGTGTGAAACTGAGAAATAGTTGAATGCTTGGAAGTAAGCTAACGTACAGCCCGTGATCAAGAAGGATTTTGAGCTGACCCTACCAATTATAGACCCATCTCTTCGTATGCTTAATATTAAAAAATCAAAATCATTTTTTTTTTAATTCACATATGCCTACATGGGCACTTATAAAACGTCGACAAAAGGTGCACGGTATACCTAGAAGCTAATGACATCCTGAAGTGATTGCCAATACGGTTCTACAGGGGATCTAGCTTATGCCGTTCACATCTGCAGTAAGGCCATCAAGAGGCGCGGGGAGGTGGCAAGCCATCTCCTTCGATAACTCGAATGGTTTCGATAGGGTCTGGCACGGAAGCCTTATTAGTAAGCTTCCTTAATTCGGTCTGCCTGGTGATGGTATGTGTGATTGGATTTCAGATTTCTTGTGGGATCGGTCCATTCCAGTCGTTATCGATGGGTTCTCGTCTGACCAATTGGATATTAATACCGGGGTCCCTCAGGGGTTGGTACTCTCAGCAACATTATTTTTGCTGCACATAAAATATCTGCTTGAAACTTGGGTATGCAGACGACAGCACTGTTGCTGAGAGGTACTGTTCCATCCTTGTCCTTCGTGAGGCTGTGGTGGGGCGTTTGAGCTTATCCTTGAAGCCAGTCTCCAAATGGGGCGATGCCAATTTGGTCTGGTTCTTTGCTGCTAAAACTCAGGCGTGTTTTTCTCTGTTAAAATGCGCCAATTGTACTCGGCTCTTTCCTTCCGAGGTGTAAACGTGCCGATAATGGACCATCTTGTGCTTCTTGGCGTTACTTTTAACACGATCCTCAATTTTGATCCATACATTGAAGCAAAGGCTCAACTGGCTGCCATAAAATTGGGGATCCCCACAAAAGTGAGACGGTTCTTCACGCCAGAACAATTGCTCAAGTTGTGTCAAGCTCGTCAAGCGCTAGTTAGATGATGTATGGAGTACTGTTATCATTTCTGGGCCGGATCTGCCAAAAACCAGCTTCATGCACTTAAGTTGATCAAAAAACAGACCAAGAAGATCGGCAATGAGACACTGGTCGAATCATAGCTCCAGAGCCTTAAACAACGTCGCCGAGTTGCGAGCTTGTCGGTTTTAATCGGTTAAATTTCGGGAAGTGTGCGATGGAAATGTACAATCTAATTCCACCTAGCCCGTTCCATAATCGGACTATAAGACGTACGGTGATGTGCCATTGGTACATGGTGGAAATCCCACCCATACACACTAAACATTTTGGGAATACGTAGATTGTACGTAAAGCTAAAGAGTGGCATTCCCTGCCGGAGTTGGTGTTGCTCGATAGCTACAACTTAGGAGTGTTTAAGTCAAGAGTGAATAGGTAACTTTTAGGCAAGCGTGTTTAATCGTCGACCATGACATCGCTTACCATCAGGTGAGGAAGTGGTCTAGCGCAAGCGTACCAAATATAAATGAAATGCATTCCCCCTATTGCAAAGCTTACCACGCAGTGGATAGTAGATCCTAGAGCAGTGATGGCCCAGTGGTAACGGACACAATTTACAAGTATGGTCGTGGATTCAAACCCAGGCAAGTGCTTTAATTTGTGTAAATTATTTCATCGCTATTGCTCTCAAAACACTGAAGTAAAAATGCATTGCATTGCAATGAAAATCTAAGACATGTAACATCCATCAAACACCTTGGTCCCACGAGGTGGATTTTGGCCCATTACCTATTACAGAGAGGAGGCCTAAACGCACAATAGACCAAATGGGAGTGTAAGTTCAGAAAAGGGGGTCCATCTATCCTGTCCTATCCTAATGCTTACGACGCCTATCGTTTGCAATTACTTCTACACATTTGTTTGTATTATTCTCTTACCCACATATCTGTAATATTGAATGAGTCTAAAAACATGTTTATTACATTCCTACTCTTAGGTTTTCTCCAAGACCATTTATGCTGATACTACTATATTCAAATGATGTACTAAAAACCTATTCTCGATGTCATCATTGCATCGTTCTTTACAATGATAACATTTAAATTAACTGTTTAGATTTAAGAAGAAAAGCATTGTAACTTAAAATTACAATATAGTAAAATATAAATAGAGCAAAATTTAAAATGTATTACATTGTATGTCAATTTAAATTACTTTAAAACAAAGAAACCCTTGTTACCAAAACTTTTGTGTAGGTATTGGAACTTGATCGACAAGTATACTTCAGTAGAAACATTGTTAATTTTTAATTACAATGAAATTATTCCATTTTACAAAAGTAGTTCTTATCCTTTATTTCTGCCTCTTACATACGGTTAAGAGGCAGAAATAAAGGTCTGTCCTTGCTGATTTGATGACATAAAGTTGTACCAACGTGTAACTAAAGTTATAATGTTATTCAAATTGGGTGTTGATATGTGGATACTGGACGTTACATACAGTGATTGTCCTTTGTGAAAGGGGATTATTAAAGTTCATAGAATCAAGCATTGTAAGGAATGACGGAAAAGCAGACTGTTTTAAGGATCGTGCTGAAATAAAACTACACCAATAATCACTATCACGTGTGGTGATAGTGATTATTGGTGTAGTTTTAACAAAACTATCTAGTTTTTTTTTTTTTTACTTCCTCTATTATTTGTCTTACTGACTGTAGGTACAATCGGCCAAAGCTATATCTGATCACCGTAAGGACTATTTTAGCTTGCAGGGCTCGCCCGCTAAATTAACGCCGACATACTCATCAATCAATATTATCGCAGCATCGGGTGACTGTTTCTCTAGTACCTGTCAGCCCCTTGTTTTTGTAATTAAAAAAAGACGGCAAAAAATCAAACAAGTCATTTGACTATGGTCGACGCAAAAAGGGCGGTACCTAGTACACTACCTAACCGAAGCGGGGCGCGGGATATCTAGATGCAGTATAACGAAAAAGCGGTAGGTAGGTAGGTGTCGGCATATCTACCAACTTTAGGTTTAACTACCGCTTTCAGGTTTAAATTCGAAGCGAATCGAAGCGTCAATCTAAAATAATATTGACCACATTGACCGTCTTCTAAGCATTGACCATTGACATTCGTAGGTAATGAGATTGCAGACGCGCTGTGTACAAAATTAGCACTTCATTATTTTTATCTCTTTAGGTTACACATTTGTTCATTACGTAGCGAAGATAAGAGTCAATCAATACTCAATATGATATGTATGTTATTTATTTATGAACGCTTCGCATCTAAGAAGAAATTGTACCGAACGAACGAGTTTGCGTGCGTTTGCCGCCGCCGCGTCCGCCCGCTTCGACCGCAACCATTGTTTTTGTGTTTTATTCATTTTAATACTTATCGTGAATGAAAATGACACAAATTTACAATGTCGATTTTTCATGCATTTATGATATTAAATAAGTGAACTCTAATAATTGTAATATTTTTTTGAAGCGTTTGTAGCTTAGAAAAACAAAATAATTAAAAATCTTAAAATTGCGTGCCCTAATTTGGCACAAATTTATTTAATAGGCATATGTAAGTGATCTGATAAAGGAAATAGTTATTTCATAAACTGTAATTTTTTTTTTGCACTATATTTTACATATTGACCCTATCTCAGTTTGCATTGGACGATTATGACACAAATTGGATTTGCACACTCCGCAAACTATCCTAGATATGATACCATAATTATTTTAAACTTTAAATATTTTTTGCCCGTTTTGATTTGAATAAAAATTATCAACCACAAATCAGCGAATTACTGAAAATGCAAGTATCAGATGTGACACAAAACGCAATAATAACCTTCATAGGTACGACTGTATCCACAGGCAAGAAATAAGCAACTTTAGAATTTTTTTAACTTATGACATCAAAATAGCCTAGCGCTATCGGTCTAATGGTGATCGTTTAACTTTTACCCGGCATTTTTGAAATTTAGGAGCTAATTTTTTACTAAAATGAGCATCTTTATCGCTCTGGAAGTAGCAACGCTTCCAAACGATATCGCCCACACTGAACTCTGCATGTTTGCGGCGCAAGTTATAATGCTGTGTATTTTTTACATGAGCTTCCCACAAAGCAACCTGAACTTTATCGAATATTGGCGATAATTGACCCAGGTTTGCAGCATAAGCATCGCGTGGTAGAAATATAAGGTCTGCTGGATCTGGATATTCGATGTAATGAGAACCACACACGACTAACTCTCTTCCGTGTACCAAGAAGGATGGAGTATAACCAGTGCTTTCGTTAACAGAATTATTAATAGCGAATTGGATTTGAGGAAGGTTGGAGTCCCAAGATCTATGATCCCCATCTACGAAACTAGAAACAGCAGTTATTATTGTTTTATTATATCTTTCCACTGTGTTGATTTGTGGAGTGTACTTTGGAGTAAAATGTATGCTAGGAATTTTGTACTTTTTGAAAAGCTTATCCAAATCTCGGCTAATAAACTGACTTCCATTATCAAGAATAATAGTTTGAGGAATTCCGTGGACGAGAAAGACGTCATCCTCAAGGTGTTTAACTATTAAATTTGAGGTAGCTCGACGAAGTGGAAAAAGAAGGCAATATTTAGAAAAGCAGCAAGTCACAACGAAAATAAACTGATTCTGTTTCCGAGAAGAAGGCAATGGACCAACCAAGTCAATTGATAGAACCTGGAAGGGACGAGAAACGTCTTTAGGCCTACCCATTTTTCCAGAGACACCTTGTGTAGAATGCTTATGAGCTAGACATGTTTCACAGTTAGAAACAAATTGAACTACGCTAGAATACATACCGGGCCAATAAAAACGAAGTGCTAAGCGCTTATATGTCTTAAACACGCCGAAATGACCAGAAATAGGTTCAGAGTGGCACTCAATTAAAGTGTCTGCTTGTTGTTCTTTAGGAATAACCTTCTTCCAAGCAAATTCAACCGTAAGGTCAACCTTAGTTTTCATGTACCTATATAATTCATTATTCTCCACCTTGTAATTTGGGAAATTAATAGGATTAGCCTGGCAGCCCTGGAAGATCTTCAGATACCAAGAATCCTGAGTATCAGGGCCTGAAGCCGCGGGAACATCGCCGTTTGAAATAACCTCAACTGGAACACATCTAGAAAGGGCATCTGGGATAACATTATCCTTTCCACGGCGGTGTCTTATTTCAAAATTAAAAGAAGAAAGGCGAACTCCCCACCTTGCGAGCCGACCGGTTGGATTAGTGAGAGACATAAACCATTTAAGCGATGAATGGTCAGTGTAGACTAAAAAGGTTTTGTCAGTCTCAAGGTAACAGCGCCAGTATTCAAGGGCCGTAAGAACGGCAAGAGCCTCCCGTTCTGTTGTGCTGTAGTTCCTCTCCGGCTTACTTAAAGAACGGCTCATGTATGCGATTGGATGTTCCACACCATCAATAGTTTGGGCCAACATTGCACCGATACCAAAATTGCTAGCATCAGTGTGCACCTCAAAAGGAAGGTTAAAGTCAGGGCAAGCAAGGACAGGTGCTTGAACTAGTTTGGATTTTAATTCTAGAAAAGCCTTGTCAGCCTCAGGGTTCCATTGAAACGCAGG
Source organism: Orthosia cruda (assembly GCA_964057195.1). Classification (NCBI taxonomy): domain Eukaryota; kingdom Metazoa; phylum Arthropoda; class Insecta; order Lepidoptera; family Noctuidae; genus Orthosia; species Orthosia cruda. Next base: position 34,787,354 of record OZ059833.1, on the reverse strand, counting down.
GGCGTTCTTTTTATTAGAAGTAAGCTTATTTAGAGGACCTGCTACGGTACTGAAATGTGGAATAAAACGCCTATACCAAGACGCTGTACCCAGAAAACGCTTAACCTCCTTCCTATTAGTAGGAGTGGGGAAGTCTAATATGGCTTTGACCTTATCTGGGTCAGTCCTTAAGCCATGAGCATCCACAATGTAGCCAAGATAACGTAATTGACTTCGGAAGAAGTGACACTTGTCCAGATTGACAGTGAGATTAGCCGAACGTAATTTTTGGAAAATCTTCTGAAGCAGTTCTACGTGTTCCTCGAAAGTTCTGCTAATGATAATTACATCATCTAAATAAGCAAAGACTTTGAGCTCGAATTCAGGCCCGAATAAGAGATCAACAAGTCTCTGTTGCGTAGCAGGGGCATTGGTAAGTCCAAAAGCTGTGACTTTGAACATAAAAGTTCCTCGACCAGGAACATAAAACGCAGTCTTCTCTCTGTCCTTTTCATCGATTAATATCTGCCAAAAAGCTTTAGATAAATCAATGCTGGAAAGATAACGCGCATCCTTTAGATTATCCAATATTTCAGACACATATGGCAGCTTATATGCGTCCTTCTTTGTAACAGCATTAAGTTTACGACTGTCTAAGCAGAAGCGGGGCTTTCCATCCTTCTTGCCGACCACTAACACCGGAGAAGACCACGGGCTCTCACAAGGTTCAATAACGTCTAACGCTAACATCTCATCAACCTGTTCAGCAACAATACGTTGCTTTTCTGGTGACATGCGGTAATATCGCTGTCGAATAGGTTCAGCGTCACCGGTATCTATACGATGTTTAATGACGTGAGTACGACCTAAACCTCTCTCTGCGTACGAAATGTCCTTAAAATGACTTACGATATTGTCAGCTAACAGCTTTTCAGAAGAATTCAAAGCGTCATAGCCACACAGGTGATGAATAGATGACGAAGAAATTTCCGAGAGCCCGGGGTCAGTTAAGAATAAGTTTTCTTTCTCTGACAAATACTTAGGGCACAGGTTAAAAGTGTTCCAAAAATCGATTCCTAAGATTAAAACGGTTTCGATCGCTGGAATAACATGCGCCTTAATAATAGAAAATTTTTCTTCGAAGGTCAAGAGTAGAAGAATATAACCAAGGGATGTTATCCTTTGACCTCCTGCTGCAGTAACAGTTATTCTCTCATCGTTGCATAAAATCAGACCTAATTTTATTAAAAGTTCATGAGAGTTCTTACCTAGGATAGTGACGGTGGAACCAGAATCCAACAAACCATACAAAAACAAATCCTTATTGATTCCTACCTTCACATAAGGCCTAGGGTCATTACTCGGTTTGACATTGAAAATTGCAGAAATATGTTTTCTAGAAAAGAAGTTTTTTACAAACATGAGCCAATCATTCCAGTTCGAGCTATCTGTATGACTAACCGCATGTTTCCTACAATTTTCAGAAACTAGTTTTTTGGTTTGCAGTTTGGACACTCTGGTGTGCGAACTTCCTTCATGCCACACTTAAAGCAAAAAATTTTACGCTCAGCTGCGCAGTCTTTCATAGAGTGCGTATTAACACGGCAACGATGACAGTAGGGAACCTTGGTGATAGCCGAAGTTTCGACTTCAGGAGCCTGAATTTCAGAGACCTTGTGTGACCCTTGATGGTGAGCACCGTCATACCTACTACGACCGTAAAAATTACCTTGGCTACTAGTCGTCGACTTACATTTTGAAGACTGGTAGCCAAATTCTGGAGCCAAGGTATTAGCCGAAACCGAAGGTGGTTCCTTAAAGAATTCTGAACGAACCTTTATTTGTTCATAATTCTTGCAAATTAATTTTAAGTCTTCAAGTGATTTAATATTAGGACTAGCAGCTATAATAGTAGAGTAGCAAGGACGAATATTATGCAGAATAATTTCGAGTTTAACGTCTTCCTCTAAAGGTTTACTTAGCCTAGAGAACATGCCTTGCATTATAGATAAATAAATTGTTATGTTCTCTTCCTCGCCTTGTGTACGCTGACGAATTTCTGAGGCCATGCGATAATCGTAGTCAGGGACGTCGAAATCATTCTTTAACGCAATTAGTACCTCATTCCAACTACCGATACTACCCCTGATGTTACGGTACCAGTGAAGTGCATCACCAATGAAAATATCAGTAGCCGAACCAAGCAACCCCACGTTGGGCGCCATTGTCACGTATATAGGACGTGAACAAGAAAAGAGAAGAAATGAAACTCAGTTTGAAATTATAAAAAAAAAAACGGTCTATTAAAAAAAAAAGGAAGTAAGGTTCGGCCTAGGTCGTTGCGCACTTGTCTAGCCTTCCACACTTCCCTGGCGAAGTCCCGTCCTCCAGGCGTAGTCCCGGTCAGCTCGGCCACTCCACTCAGGCGATGAAGGAGACAGAATGAGAATCCGGCTCAGTCAGTTGAACCGTGACGTAATTCCTAGGAACAAAAGCCGAATCATTAAGCTGCCGGTATAAGGGGCGCACGGGAAACGCTAGGATGCATGGCAAGAACTAGATTGGCAATTTAGGGCTTATAACGGCGGGAAGAATTCTAGGTGTAAAGAATCTAAATTAATAGTAAATTTAAGCAAGCAGAGACGGTTACAACGTTAAGCTTTGAAAGTTTTAAGTAGAACATAATGGAAGAAAGGCAACTATAAGCATTACACACAGGATAGAATAAAGCTACAATATCTACTCGGACTCGTACCTCTAAAATTAAGACAAAGAAAATACAACAGGTAGGTAACGGCCGTTAGAAATCTTTATAGATAAATGTGCACAACTCACCCAAGTTTGGGAATCACGGTCACTTAATTAATAATTACAACTGTTTTAAGTATATGGACAAAGGCAATCCACTCTTAAGTTGATAATATAGTTTAAATATTCGTAACTAACTTCACGTGCAAAATTGATATTTCGCAATGACGGTAGTACAGCGAGAAAATTAGTCAAGGCGACAGCGTCCGTGCCTCGAGAGGTTCGGCTACGGACTGCCTGTGTTAGCTACGTGCGCGCGCGACGCGCGGCCGCTGGCGGGCGGCGATGAGGAACCGGTTATTTCCGTATCTATAAAATAATGTGGTTGTCCGCATTACTTGTACACTTTGGTTTTTTATTTTTATTTTTAATAGTTACATTTCAATAATAGTTGAATATAATTGAATAATTATTTTATAGCTTCAAGTAATAGCTTTATTTAGATTGTTTATTTTTTGTAAATAGTTTTATTTAATTGTTTATTTTTAAGTTAAGTTGTTTTTTTTTTAATCAGTATTAATGAACACTATGTTACAGTTGGGGGTGAAAAATTAATTTAAATAAAGACCTCAAGGATCCCAGATACTAGTTTTTTATAATAGCTGCTGGTATACTGTTATATATTTATATGATTGAAAGACTCTTTGTCTAGAACATCACGTCATGGTTTAACCGCGTATTCTGCATCTAAATTCGTACAAATAGAACTCTCTGACCTTTTTGAATACAAAAACAATAACAATTTATTGCTTTTTTAAAAAAGGTCAGTTCTACTCTCTCTCCGCTGAGTTCACCGGCATAATGGTACACCTCGCTACGTTCCCGTATAATGGACGTGGGACGGATGAGACACGAACATGATTCAGACATGGCGTGATCTGTCATCGAATTTGTCTCCGTTCCATCCGCATCTCGTGTACCCTATATCTATATAAATAAATGATGGCACGGTTCAAAGTGTAGGTAGACGATTCGATTTTTATTTCTATAGGGAGCATAAATTTGGAGTGTGAGGCGTTCGTGACTTAGTAATTAATCAACAGGCGCACGGTTTGATATTTGAGGATAAGCAACGCCTGCCGCGGTCCGTCCAACCATTATGGCGCAGATACCCTTCAGAAGCTGATTTTAAAATGAGAAGCACGTCTTAAAAGCTATTAGTATCTAAAGTTTTGAAAAAACTATATGTTACATTGAAATCAAATTATTAAGAATATGGTCTACTAGCTGACCCTCGGGGCTTCGCTCCCGTCAACTGGCTACCTACCCTGGCTACCCTGCCTACTTTGCCTATCCTGCCTACCATGCCTACCCTGCCTGCCCTGCCCCTACCCTGCCTTCCCTGCCTGCCCTGGCTACCCTGCCAACCCTGCCTGCCCTGCCTACCCTGCCTACCCTGCCTAACCTGCCTACCCTGCCTACCCTTCCTACCCTGCCTACCCTTCCTACCCTGCCTACCCTTCCTACCCTGTCTATTCTGCCTACCCCTGGCTACCCTGCCTACCCTGCCTACCCTACCTACCCTGCCTACCCTGCCTCTACCCTGGCTACCCTGCCTACCCTGACTTCCTGCCTATCCTGCCTACCCTGCCTACCCTGCCTTTCCTGCATACTCTGCCTATCCTGCCTACCCTGCCTTACCCTGCCTACTCTGCTTACCATGCCTACCCTGCCTACCCTGCCTACCCAGCCTACCCTGCCTACACTACTTATCCTGCCTATCCTGCCTTTCCTGCCTACCCTGCCTTTCCTGCCTACCCTGCCTATCCTGCCTACCCTGCCTAACCTGCCTACCCTACCTACCCTGCCTACCCTGCCTACCCTGCCTACCCTGCCTACCCTGCCTACCCTGCCTTTCCTGCCTACCCTTCCTTTCCTGCCTTTCCTGCCTACCCTGCCTATCTTGCCTACTCTGCTTACCCTGCCTACCCGGCCTAACCTGCCTACCCTGCCTTTCCTGCCTACCCTGCCTGTCCTGCCTACCCTGCCTACCCTGCCTTTCCTGCCTTCCCTGCCTACCCTGCCTATACTGCCTACCCTGCCTACCCTGCCTATCCTGCCTACTCTGCTTACTCTGCCTACCCTGCCTACCCTGCCTAACCTGCCTTTCCTGCCTACCCTGCCTATACTGCCTACCCTGCCTACCCTGCCTATCCTGCCTACTCTGCCTACCCTGCCTACTCTGCTTACCATGCCTACCCTGCCTACCCTGCCTACTCTGCTTACCCTGCCTACTCTTCTTACCCTGCCTAACCTGCCTACTCTGCCTACCCTGCCTACCCTGCCTACCCTGCCTACCCTGCCTATCCTACCTACCGTACCTACCCTACTTACTAATTTGTATCTATCATCAATAGTTTTCTCAGCGCACGCCAAATAATGTATTTTACAGACAACATTTTGCTACCTTGGGTTACATTATTGCAATTTTCATAAGGATCTCTATTTTTTTTGGAAATATTTTATAGCCTATGACACTCAGGAATAATGTAGCTTTCTACCGGTGCAAGAATTTTCAAAATCGGTTCAGTAGATCCAGAGATTACCCCTTACAACGTCACAAACTCACAAACTCACAAACTCACAAACTCACAAACTCACAAACTCACAAACTCACAAATTTTACCTCTTTATAATATTAGTATAGATATTCTTTATAATTTGATTTCAGTTTTTTTAAGTTTTATTAGTATAACATATTGTATTTAATTTGTAAAGTTATGTCTAACACGGACAAAAAACCACAATCGCACGAAAACCGCCAGGCGTATTTTAATGAAATTGTCACCATCTCAAAGACAATTTAATAATCTACATTTTGATCTGAGGTTTTTTTAAGTTAAAATAATAAGGAAAGTACAAATGACTACTGAATTTTGGGTCGCGTGGGTGTGAAACGAGTGCGCGTTTTGTTCCCTCAAGGTCGTTGGTGACTGTCACTGTCTTATTAACGATTTCCACCAAACAGGCGACGCAGGAGCACAGCAAAGCGCATCGCAGATGATGTGCGAGCATGCGCCAGTAGCCGACCGCGTCCGTCCGAAGGCTACAATCTGCTGGAATCCGGGCGCAAGCGCCCGCATGCTCGCGTATCCGCTAGCATGCTTTCAGCGACAAGTGACGCTTTCATGTCGCAGTCAGTTTTTATTCAAATAAACAGATAAGCTTTTTATCTGTATCCATATTCATTTTGCATGAAAAACAATAAATAAATCCCGTCAGTCAGTTCACCGAACAACTTGAATGACCCTTGCCGGCCGGCGACAACACAGGAGCGCGCGTGGCGGTAAACGAGCGCCACCGATCGCGTACTCGTGGAGCCGATCGGCTGCCGCAGCGTCCGAGCGCTGCCGACCGGCTGACGCGGCATACGCGCGGTTCGAACCGAGTTCCAAGCAGTGTAAATGCCATGCAAACATGAAACTTAACTATTGTATAGAAGCCTGAATTTCCTTTAGCACAGTGTGAAATGCGCTCCGGCGCGCTCCGACGCGGCCCGGTTGGTAGAAATCGTACATTAATCTATGTATTGGACCTGTAGTAAAAAAACTTTAACGCAGTAACATACGCTTATTTTATTAATAAATACACGCCACATAAGGGGCTTACTCCCCAAAGTTTTTTATAGCCTTTCTTAAAATTCTGCAAAAATTATAAGACAATAGTGTGCAGGGATTCTTTTTAGGCAATAAAAAATTAAACTATTAAATTTACTAAATTAATAAAAAAAACCCGACACAAAACGTCTTAAAAGCAAAAAATAAGGCTCGTACTCGCGTCGGGGAGCCGCCAACATTTACAGCAGTTTATTTTATTTACTAAGCGATTCCCCGACGCTAGTACGAGGCTTATTTTTTGCTCTTAAGAGGTTTATATATATATTTATATATTTATTTCATATTCAGACAATTGTGGAGTCCATTTTTTGTTAGTAAAATCTTATAATTAATGTTAGTAATCAGTATATGACACGAAAACAATTGATTATTATTTATGTGTCGCGGGTTTTTATATTTATAATAGAATTTTTATTTCATGCTTTTTAATTACATATAATATACCTAGTAGTAGACACGCTTCAATTGAAAATCTATCGAAACACGTAATTATAAGACGATATCTTGCGAAAAACCCAGATTCAAAGAGTAAAATGCAGATATCTTTAGAACGGCTTAACCGATTTTAGTCAAACATAGCTAAGAACACACTCGACAAAATCACCTTTATAACAAATACTGAATCGAAATGCGTTTATCCGTTTAGCAGCTATGATGCCACAGGCAGACATCCAGATACACAGAAACAGATACATAGCAACACACGTCAAACTTATACCACCCCTTTTTTTCCGACGGGGGTTACAAACTAATTGGCTTAGAGTTGTGATTCTTTTGTCAATACGTAGACCAACTCAAAGACTACCAAAAAACCATAAAATATATATGTTAATCCCTAAAAGTATCCCTTAACTGGTACAGAAAGTGTACATAGCAAAACTTTATTGTTCACTCCGCCCGCTGGTCAAAGCGCGTGAACACGTAAACCTTCTGTGCTCGTACATAATAAATCCCTGTCAGTAATATTGTTATACATTTAGCATTAAAGTTACATGATTGTGAAGCCTAGTGCACGTGTTATCTAGTCCACAAGTTCGTTTTTGTTTTTATAAAGTGAGACTGCTGAGTAAACACAGTTTTTATATATAAGTTCTGCAAAGAAAAAACATTTTTTACTAACACCGTCCGGTGCGTGAATTATTGTGATAACAAACTCAACGAGCGACGCGCCGGGGTCAACCTGCGGCTGGCTGGATTGTTTTCGTGCAGACTGCAGTAGAACAAATTATATTATGACAACAGAGTGAGTAAGGTGCTCCGTAATATAGTAAACAAATCAGATTGCATACATACACCTACTTATTCTCTTTCTGGTTGGAGTGTAACCAACTTAATAAACAAATAAAACTTTCACTTAAGCACTGAAGCGATGCGTTCACCTCCAAAAACTTCAGATTCGCCTATGCATAACTCTGAATCCGAACCGAACCTAACAACGTGTTTAAATATCGAATCAAACGAACTTATTACTCAGAGAAAAAGAAAACGGGGCGAAGATGCCGAGTTACAACGTATCGAAACTATGATGCATGAGTTGAAGTCCATGTTCTCCGAATTTGTAACGCAGCAATCTCAACAAAATACAAAAATCGATTCGCTTCACTCAGCTCTTGAAGAGGTGAGATGAGAGGTCTCAAAACAGCATAATTAGCACCCAAAACAATGAAATTCAAATCCAGACTGAGGATATCCGAACTTCTGTGCAATTCTTATCCGATAAATATGATGAGGCTATGCGAGAGATTGATCACTTACAGGAGGAAACCAAGAACAGCCAAAAGGTGATAAAAATGCTTGAGCGTAAAATAGACTATCTGGAAAGAAACTTAAAAGATGCTACAATTGAATTGAGAAATATCCCAACTATAAATCCTGAGACCCGCGAAACACTTACGGAGTTGGTGCAAAAAGTCGGTCTTATTGTCAATCAACCCGTCTCACCATCAGAAATAAAAACATTTCACCGAGGACAGTGGGCACCACAACAGGCAGACAGGAGACCACCAGAGAAGAAGGATCAGCGCTTGAAGTGAACCATCAGGTGGGCAGGCTTCACCTACATTTTAGTAGGTGGAAGCAGATAACCAATGATCCAACTATTCTAGATTGGGTTTTAGGTTACAAGATTCCTTTTGAAACAAAACCATACCAAAGCAACATTCCATTAAATGACAAATTTTCTGCACAAGAGGTTATTCAAATATCATCAGAAATCAAAAAGCTTATAAATCTAAAAGCTATAGAATTTTGTAAATTTCATAAGGATCAGTTTTGTTCACCAATATTTGTCATTAAAAAATCAAATGGATCCTTCAGATTTATTTTGAATTTAAAAGAGCTAAATACTTACATACCTACAGAACACTTTAAGTTAGAAGACTACAGAACAGTGTGTAAAATCTTGCAGAAAAATGATTTTTTAATTTCCATTGATTTAAAAGATGCTTATTACATGGTCAGCATACATAGAAAAAGGCTTTATTTCAGTGGTTTATTTAGATGACTATCTCTGTATAGGTAAAGATTACCAACAATGCTTAGAAAATATGACTGCAACAATAGATATTTTAGAAAGATTGGGATTTATTACTAATAGAGAAAAATGTAACCTTACACCTAATCAGTACTGCAAGTTCTTAGGTTTTATTTTTGATACAGTAAATATGACATTAGATATAACAACAGAAAAAAGAAACAATCGCTTAAAAATAATAAAGGAACTATTAAATAAAAAACAAATTAAAATAAGAACTTTGGCTCAAGGTATTGGAACTTTAGTATCAGTTTGCCCAGCTATTAAATATGGTATGCTTTACACCAAAGAACTAGAACGACTTAAATATCTTACATTAAAAAATAATAATAATAACTATGAATTTTCAACTAAGTTAAATTCAAGTTGTAAGCACGATCTTGAATGGTGGTCTCATAACATTGTATCATCTACTAATCCTATAAGAAGAAGTTCTTACAAATTAGAAATATTCACCGATGCCTCCAACACAGGTTGGGGTGCATCCTGTGGTTCTGAGACTGCCAGTGGTCATTGGAGTCAAGAAGAAACTCAATTCCACATTAATTCCCTAGAATTAATTGCTGCATTCTTTGGATTAAAATGTTTTGCAAAAGATTTAAAAAATAGGGAAATATTATTGAGAATAGATAATATTACTGCCATATCATATATTATATCAATAGACAAGGGGGGGTTAGGTATACTCACTTACATCTTATTGCTAAGGAAATTTGGCAATGGTGTGAATCTAGAAACTTGTGGATTTATGCTACGTACATAAATACCAAAGACAATATAATAGCAGATTTTGAATCTAGAAAAGAATTAGGTAATACAGAATGGGAGCTAAATTACACACATTTTCAAAAAATTGTTTCTATATTTGGTGTACCGTCAATTGACTTATTTGCTTCACGTACTAACTCCAAGTGCCAAGACTATGTGTCATGGCACCCAGATCCTGGGGCAATAGCAGTGGATGCTTTCACTATTTGTTGGTCACATTACTATTTATTCTATGCTTTTCCTCCATTTTCTATGGTAGTCAAGACTCTAGAAAAAAATATTTCAGACAGAGCAACAGGCATTGTAGTAGTACCATACTGGACTACTCAGCCATGGTTCCCAATTTACAATAATCTTCTAATACAGGAACCTATAATTTTTCAGCCTTCTGAATATCTACTCTCCTTGAACAATTGCAGAACGAGTCATCCCCTACACCAGAAAATGAAACTAATGGCAGGACTATTATCAGGTCAACATTCTTAAGATTGGGTATCAACAATGAAGCAGTTGAAATTATGATAAATTCAATATCCAAGAGTACACTAGATCAATATTCTCCTGCTATAACAACATGGGCAAGGTACTGTAAACTACATAACATTAATATTAATAATCCTACCATAACAGATGTCATCAGACATTTAACTCAGAGGTTCCATGAAGGATTGTCTTATGGAAGTTTAAATTCAATGAGATCTGCACTGGCCTTGATAATAGGCCCACATTTAGGTACAGACGATAAAATAAAAAGACTTTTCAAGGGTTTTTCCAGGCTCAGACCTCCTAAACTGAAGTACAATATTACATGGGATGTGTCTACTGTTTTAAATTATATTGAAAACAATTATAGTCAGAAAAATGATTTACAAATCATTACCAAAAAGACTGTGACCTTATTAATGTTAGCTACGGGCCAAAGGGCCCAGACTATATCATTGATTAGTATTAACAATATTGTGATTAATGAAGACTGTGTTATAATTAAGATTGATAAGTTGATTAAGACATCAGGGCCAAATAGGATGCAACCCTTTTTGACTCTTCCCTTCTTTAATAAGGATAATATTTGCCCAGCCAAAGCTGTTATTAGTTATTTAGAGTTAACCAAATCAATAAGAATTTCTAATCTATTGTTTATTTCAACAAGGAAACCTTATAAATCTGTGACACCCAGTACTATCAGCCGCTGGGTTAAGAAAGTTATGGGAGAGAGTGGTATAGATATAAGTATATTCTCAGCACATAGCATTCGCCACGCTTCGACGTCAGCTGCCTATAGTAAGGGAGTAAACATAGACGATATTAGAAGAGCGGCTGGTTGGACGGGTGAGTCAACAACTTTTGCTAGATTCTATAATAGACCTATTATAGATAATAGAAGCTTTTCAGAAGCAATATTTAATAATCATTAAACTACATGTCTAGGTAAAAAGACTGGTTAATTTTACCTAAGGTTAATTAATGATACTAATTAATTAATGAATTAGACGATTTATTTTTTGTTATTAATATGTCAAGGATTTCTAATGTTCAAAAATAAATGTTTATTGATTTTACAACTTGACTTTAAACATCTACACTATCATCTCTCATCATACGAGGAGGAGACCACAATGTAGCATAATTAGGAAGTCAAACGAGCTTACCTGTAAGTAAGGTTCGACTTCAATTATGTGAAATTGTGGTCTCCTCCGAAGATGATGAGTCCCTCCCTACCCCAAGGAAATACCAAGTTAACACTTCGTAAAAACCCTGTGTTGTAAAACCAATAAATGGAGATACTGTGAACTTAATGAATCATAGAGTTACAGGCTAGTGAGGAGCACGCGTACTAGTGATGTTAGCTCTTCGCTTTGAATATGTGGCGCATATCGACTAAACGGACGGGACTACACTATCATCTCTCATCATCTTCGGAGGAGACCACAATTTCACATAATTGAAGTCGAACCTTACTTACAGGTAAGCTCGTTTGACTTCCTAAATATATGTATCAGAAGCACTCACTTCTGCAGCAAAACGCCTATACTACCATGCCAGGGCATTTATAAAAAGCAGTGGTTTCGTACAATGTTGGACTTCAAATGGCAAGGTATACATACGAAAAAGAGAAGGTATGCCCAGTCAACTTATAAAATCTGAAGAAGAACTAGCTAAATTGAGTAAAGAGAAATGACTAGTATTTTTTTTTCTGCTTTTTACTGAATGTTTTATAAGCTCTTTTTCCTACCTGTTAAGATATGCTATAATTGTATCAAAAACTAATACTAACCTACCTCTATGTACACATTTGCAGACTTATGCTCAACAAACTTACAGTTATCCTACATTCTTACATACAACATGCATTGATTTTACAATAACATTACACATTACATCTCACTACTGCTACTCTAAACAAAAGCTGTTCCTTACATTTCACACACACTCGTTAACAATTATTTATGCTCATGTTTCGGGAATCCATACACTATATCACTCATTACAAGTACCACCAACGACTGACACAAGTAAACACACTTTAAAAAAACTGCTAGCTCCGTTAAAATGTGCAAAATAGTCTTAAAATATAAAATTCAACAACTTAGTAGATAACATACAAAATATAGATCTGATATCTGTGTCGGATTCTTCGGTCTGTGATCTTGACAGTTGTATTCCGCCTAATTTTGTGCCAAATTTATCACTAAAAATTATAAATCAAAATATCCGTAGTATAACAAAAAATATTGCAGGCTTCCACACATTATTAGCTAGAACAAAAATTGATTGGGATGTAATAAGACTGACCGAATGCTGGCTTCCTAACCCTCATAATTTGCCAACCATGGATGGTTACGATTGTTTTAGCACTGTTAACAATCTTACCCAGAATGAGGGTGTAACGGTCTATGTTAGGAAAGAACTTAAGGTTACTGTTGAAGAGCCATCATTCCTGAATGCAAACTGTTTACAAATAACAATTGATCAAAACACTATTCTACTAGCAATTTACCGACCGCCAGGCTACAAAGTCATCACAAATTTTCTAAACTCAATAAACCTTACGTTAACAAACATTTCACGCTACAAAAATATGTCAGATCCAGGTATATAGGATCTTGATTTGACCTATTTAGTGACATACCGGTGTTAGATTATAGTCGTGGGCGCAGAATTTGGGATACGGGTAAACTAGAGAAATATCTCCGGTAACTTCTACACAGTTTAATTCGTTACAGAGTCAATTACTATCACTATGATACTAAGTACTACTCTGGACTTAAAAGGAAACACTGAGCAGTTCCTAGGCCAGTATGTTGTCACGGCCATGTCCGAACGATCACTGTCGCTCTCCAATACCATATCGACACCATACGACACTAGACTCCACCCAGTACCAAACTAAGGTACTTGTGTATCGTTTTAAGTAAACAAATAATGACAAGATCTGACATACTGAAACAATAACACGGCCATCCTACGTGGCACACGTCCGCGTGTGTAAATCTGCAATACCAGATATTTTCAACATAGAATAAAACCGTTCGGTCATTCTGACTTTAATTAACTAAGAAAGATCCTTAGTCTCTCACAGCCAGCCCTGTGGCTTCGGATAGCTATCCATGTGACCATCACGACAGTCATCCTTGTGATCGTCTCACAACCATAGTCAAACCAGTGACCAAATCACGTTACCATCCCTGTGGCTACAGCAGTCATCTTAGTGACCCAATCATAATCAACCCAGTGACCAAATCACATTACCATCCCTGTGGCTACAGCAGTCATCTCAGTGACCCAATCATGATCAACCAGTGACCAAATCACATTACCATCCCTGTGGCTACAGCAGTCATCTCAGTGACCCAATCATGATCAACCCAGTGACCAAATCTCGTAACCAGCCCTGTGGCTATAGCAGTCATCTCAGTGACGCAACCATTGTCAACCCAGTGACCAAGTCTCGTAACCATCCCTATGACTACAACAGTCATCTCAGTGACCCAACCATAGTCATCCTGACCAGGTCTCGTAACCATCCCAGTGGCTACAGCAGTCATCTCACTGACCGCTCACACAACCATAGTCAACCCAGTGACCAGGTCTCGTTACCATCCCCGTGGCTACAGTAGTCATCTCACTGACCACTCTAACAACCATAGTCAACCCAGTGACCAGGTCTCGTAACCATCCCCGTGGTTACAGCAGTCATCTCACTGACCATTCTCACAACCAGAGTCAACCCAGTGACCAGGTCTCGTAACCATCCCCGTGGTTACAGCAGTCATCTCACTGACCACTCTCACAACGATAGTCAACCCAGTGACCAGGTCACAACCATAGTCAACCCAGTGACCAGGTCTCGTAACCATCCCCGTGTCTACAGTAGTCATCTCACTGACCACTCTCACAACCATAGTCAACCCAGTGACCAGGTCTCGTAACCATCCCCGTGTCTACAGTAGTCATCTCACTGACCACTCTCACAACCATAGTCAACCCAGTGACCAGGTCTCGTAACCATCCCCGTGGTTACAGCACACTACAATGCTCACGATAGAGCGCAATTGTAAACAGCACAACATTTTGAGTACAAAGTCACACACATAGTTAAAAGACCTCATCAAATTAAATGGCACCTTTAAACTTAACTTTGTTATTTAGTTATTTGTTCTTAATCAAAACTACAGCGCAAAAACCTTTTGTCTATCTATGCTCTATCAAACCATCTTTATCTTACTCAACAGTTTGTCTACCGCGCTTCTAAATAAGAACTTACATTTCTACATACTTGTCATAAAAATAAGAGCCTCGCTTCTTGTCTATCGTCAGTTCAAGTGGTGTACTAATTTACACACAAACACAGTTGACACATTTTTTTTTTTTTTTTCATAATTGACCTTAAGGCACGGTCGCATCTTTATAGGCATCAGTATGCTCAATACACTAAAACCCAGTTGCACGTATAAGACGTGATGAGTCAAACTTTAAAGGTTAACTTTGGTTTATCACTCTTAAAATTTATCCGATAAAACTCTGCCTTAATCAACCACAATACTTGAAGGGACTCTAATAGTGTTTACACTATTATTCATTACCTATGAGCTACTTTTATGTCAATAAAATTGGTAGCAACATATCATAAGACAGTAAAGTCATGTCGTTATCTGTCTATAGTTATTATTTTTTTAATTTTATTTTTGATTGTGGATTGAGTACAATGAATTTGCAGATTTAGCTATTAACAAAATCTAAAGCCTAGTAACCAATATTCTAATTTGTAATTAATTAAGTTGCAATATCGAGGTCAAATTGTGTGTAAGTATGCCATTGAAACTCATTTTTTTTTTTTTTTTTTTATCTTGCTGTACCTTTACTTAACAGATTTTTCTGAATTATTCTTTGCAAGTAACATGCCTTCTTAAGCAAATGGTGAGCATTCACCTTTAATTACAATAGGTATCTTCATCAAAGATAAACAAGCTATTGATCAACATTGATAATAACATCACAACATAAACTACTGTCATAACATCTTGTTTCGCTATTTCACTCTCTTCTTTGATACAAAATGCTATATCGAAACTCGGAAGAGCATATTTGCTTTCAACAATCTGCTTCTAATTTTGTCACCAAAAATTCCTTACAATGTCGTTATCGTACCCACTGTCTTTAGGCGAAAAGCCTGTACCTACGTAATATTTGTTTGGCTTTTCGGCACTCTACTTCAATTTAAAAGGATTAATACCAAACCACTATTTTTGTACTCTAGAACTAAAGTCAGCTCTAAAGTTGACTCGTTGAGTCGTTCTAGATCCATATAGATTTATTGTCGTAACAAGGCATTTTCATTCATGTAAAATACTGCCTTAAAAGTTCAATAGCATTCACCACTGTGAAATGCCAACTCAATAGTACCGAGACTCCGCAACATTCATTTGCTATAATAAGCAACAACAAGTAATAACAAGGCTGTATTTGCTCCATATCATCACGATCAACAGCATCAAAATGAGTATCACAATAATTACAAAACTCACTAGTTACAATTATTTTTGGGATAGCCTTTCTTTTTTTTTATCTTTTTTTATTAACGAGGGTTTGATCACATAGTGAACATGTCACCCTCATAGGAAATCATTGTTACATGCAAAACTTAACATCTACGCTTAATCCCTAAATTAACTAGCTGATATTTGGTTCAAACCAAGTCTCATGTAAGAAGTTAATTTACCATCAACAGGCACATTTTAAATCAATTTGCCAAAAGAAGCAACTAGACCTAAGCTGTCTAAGCTATGTTACAGTGTCAGGGTATGGCAAGCAGCTAGTGACTATCATTTGGCATGAGTTTTATAATCACTATACCGTATTCTATCTCATAGTCTTAAAACTCAATAAATACTTTCAGTAAAATAGCAATTCGTTTGGTTTACGAACCATGTAAATACTTCGGCTACATTATAGTCTTTCTAACCATTGCTCTATCGATGTCGACCCGACAGTCTCAAGGCTAACGTAAACACTTACTTAGTTCAGTTTCTACGAGTCTGCATCAATGGCTCTTTGAGCTATGGTGGTCATGTTACAAAGGCCCGTATGTTTTATTTGGAACTCATGTTGCTTATCTGGTGTTATGAAAGTTAAGAGCAATCGATTCTACAATACAAAGACGTAAGCCGCCATAATAATCAAGCTCTGTAAAACTTTGTTTAGGCATTGAGTTCTCAGTGGTTCAACATTTATAAACAACGAACATTTGTTATTTTCATGATCAATCATGATAACATAGCTGAAATCTAATCCTTGTGACATTACATTATTCATAATCACACAATGAAATCTGTTATGTGAACTTTATACTTTTTCCATTATTGGTTCAGTAAATAATTTTATAATAATGCTTTCTGACTGGGCTGCCACTGAGTAATTTCCAACGGAAAAACCCAATAAAATCCTGCCCGACCTTGGAATCGAACCCAGGACCCCACACGTAGTAGTCGCGCAAGTTGGCACGAGGCAAAAGGGGAAATTAACAATGTAGTCGATGTAAACAAAGCAATTACACACAACCAACCATTAACCACAAATTAAGTTGACGTACTTTTAGTTGACGTAAATTTAGTTGCACGCAGAAGCTCAGCTCACCAACATAAACACCCATCCTAGATGCACGGTAACTCGCCGTATCCTACTGCTTCTTAAAGCACCAAACAGTCGCTTGCTCGTTAATCTGCTAAGTGGCCTGTAAAGGGCTCGAGATAAGCGCTTACATTGATGTTATCTAATTTTTCCATTCGCATCACTTCCACATCGATGTTTTGGACAACTTAAATTGCTTGGCTGACACCGACGTCGCCATTACACCCTAGGTGCACACCTTTTTGCTTTCAATACGTAAAAGCTCGTCAAATAGTAACAAAACATCACGCCCGCGCTGTGCTTAGGGAACAGCAGAGTTACTCAAGCAAAACACAGACGGTACAAAACATATTACCAAATCTTGTAAGTGGCTATTGTTATAAATCGATTGATTCTTACAGTAAAGAAATTCTAAATTTCTGACCAAGCGTGATAACAACAGAGCAATACTGACTCCGCTGTTCATGGTCTCTAAGATGTTTTAGCAAACCAATTTAAAAAAATCAGATACAATTATTCAATTTAATCAATCTCAAATGTAAATGAAACAAATTGAATAGTGTTATCATCATAAAAGACAAATATTCAATGTAAATGACAAACAAAACATAAATGTCAATACCTGGTCTGCTGTTTCTGCATCTTTCTATCAAAGCCAATAAATTCGATTAAACCGTGTAGGTAATATCGCAATAAAACTTCAAAATATCAAAGTCACATAGCATAGACTTCAAAATGCATAACAGCACTTCACGAACCCGAGGAATACGTTTCATCAAAGAAATACAACCAATGGTAATGACTCACCGGGGATGTCACCATTCCTCGTTCTCACTCAAACACACTATTTCACATCTTTGTCAGTCTGACAAAATAGGACAAGATAGCGGATAGCTATCCCCATGTCTTCCCATGGTATCTTCTTCTCAAAATGGAAATCGAACCCAATCAGGTTGATTGAGCCTCTCAATAGCTCTGACCCAGTAATAAATACGCAAATATGTAACAACACAACAATCTAGCAGATCTGTTATTAAACAGTCCACACTAATATCAATTCTCACTGTTTCCACTCATCAGGAGATTTCTCAGCCCACTCGTATCCCACTTCTGATGTCAGATCCAGGTATATAGGATCTTGATTTGACCTATTTAGTGACATACCGGTGTTAGATTATAGTCGTGGGCGCAGAATTTGGGATACGGGTAAACTAGAGAAATATCTCCGGTAACTTCTACACAGTTTAATTCGTTACAGAGTCAATTACTATCACTATGATACTAAGTACTACTCTGGACTTAAAAGGAAACACTGAGCAGTTCCTAGGCCAGTATGTTGTCACGGGCATGTCCAAACGATCACTGTCGCTCTCCAATACCATATCGACACCATACGACACTAGACTCCACCCAGTACCAAACTAAGGTACTTGTGTATCGTTTTAAGTAAACAAATAATGACAAGATCTGACATACTGAAACAATAACAAATATAATAATTAGTGGCGATATTAACATTAATATCCACAATCAAAGCCTAGATTCAAACAAACATATTTATTTAAAATTATTAGCCTCACACGGTCTACTGCCTACTCACACATTGCCTACACGCCAATAAGCCTGTCTCGACCACATTACCTTAAAAACTCAACGACCTGCTTCAACACTTGTAGCTCATTCTGCACTAACTGATCATGAAACGGTAATATTGTTCCTCGCAAATAAAATGTTTAAAACGGTTGTAAAAAAAACAAAGATCCGGATCAATCACAAGCAGTTAGATGTTGACATCAACCAATTAAACTTCAGAGGTGTATATAACACACAAGATCCAAATGTTGCAGCTGAGATTATGGTAAATCAACTAAAAAATATTATAGACATTAACTCACAAACTGTCAAAGTTCCAAATCGTAAAATAATCGTTAAGGCATGGATAACGCCAGTCCTTCTTCATTGTGTCCGACACAGAGACAAATTACATAAAAAATTAATAAAGACACCAGAAAATCACGACCTTAAAACTACCTTAAATAGATATAGGAACTTCTGTAACAAATTGCTAAAGAAAATTAAAACTGATTATGAAAAAAATGAAATAGCTAAGGCAGGAACAAATTCTAAGCTACTCTAGACAGCAATAAACAACTTAACGCATAGAACCAACAAGAAAGAAACACCGTCTGACTTACTAAGGTTGTCATCGACTCCTGAACTATCGGTACAGTTAATAACTTTTTTGCTGATATTGGTAAAAAACTTGCGGAAAAAATTGCGGGTCCAATGGATTCTACCGTTTCTTTTGCAAATAATAGCTCGCATTCGTTGGTTCTATTAACAACAAATAAAGATGAAGTAGAAAGGTTGAGAAACAGAATCTACTTTATCCAACACAGTATGGCTTTAGGTCTGGTAAATCCACGTCTGATGCAGTCCATGATCTTACCAACTATAACGTCACTAATTTGGACAGTAGGAAGAGGGTATTAGGCATATTCCTGGACCTAGCTAAGGCTTTTGACACGGTTTCTGTGCCCATCCTTATTCGAAAAATGGAGAATATGGGAATCAGAGGTGCCCAGCTGGATTTGTTTAAGGATTACTTTAGTGAGCGTACTCAGTGCGTTGCGATAAATGAGATCATTAGCGAGGAACAAACAGTCTCATACGGTGTGCCCCAGGGCAGCGTACTAGGCCCTACTCTCTTCCTCATATACATCAACGACCTGGGTATGCTCGCTCTCCCCAAAGGAAGGATTATAACATTTGCTGACGACACCGCCCTACTCTTCAATGTATAATATACTAATCAAAATAAATACTTTCAGTAAAATAGCAATTCGTTTGGTTTACGAACCATGTAAATACTTCGGCTACATTATAGTCTTTCTAACCATTGCTCTATCGATGTCGACCCGACAGTCTCAAGGCTAACGTAAACACTTACTTAGTTCAGTTTCTACGAGTCTGCATCAATGGCTCTTTGAGCTATGGTGGTCATGTTACAAAGGCCCGTATGTTTTATTTGGAACTCATGTTGCTTATCTGGTGTTATGAAAGTTAAGAGCAATCGATTCTACAATACAAAAACGTAAGCCGCCATAATAATCAAGCTCTGTAAAACTTTGTTTAGGCATTGAGTTCTCAGTGGTTCAACATTTATAAACAACGAACATTTGTTATTTTCATGATCAATCATGATAACATAGCTGAAATCTAATCCTTGTGACATTACATTATTCATAATCACACAATGAAATCTGTTATGTGAACTTTATACTTTTTCCATTATTGGTTCAGTAAATAATTTTATAATAATGCTTTCTGACTGGGCTGCCACTGAGTAATTTCCAACGGAAAAACCCAATAAAATCCTGCCCGACCTTGGAATCGAACCCAGGACCCCACACGTAGTAGTCGCGCAAGTTGGCACGAGGCAAAAGGGGAAATTAACAATGTAGTCGATGTAAACAAAGCAATTACACACAACCAACCATTAACCACAAATTAAGTTGACGTACTTTTAGTTGACGTAAATTTAGTTGCACGCAGAAGCTCAGCTCACCAACATAAACACCCATCCTAGATGCACGGTAACTCGCCGTATCCTACTGCTTCTTAAAGCACCAAACAGTCGCTTGCTCGTTAATCTGCTAAGTGGCCTGTAAAGGGCTCGAGATAAGCGCTTACATTGATGTTATCTAATTTTTCCATTCGCATCACTTCCACATCGATGTTTTGGACAACTTAAATTGCTTGGCTGACACCGACGTCGCCATTACACCCTAGGTGCACACCTTTTTGCTTTCAATACGTAAAAGCTCGTCAAATAGTAACAAAACATCACGCCCGCGCTGTGCTTAGGGAACAGCAGAGTTACTCAAGCAAAACACAGACGGTACAAAACATATTACCAAATCTTGTAAGTGGCTATTGTTATAAATCGATTGATTCTTACAGTAAAGAAATTCTAAATTTCTGACCAAGCGTGATAACAACAGAGCAATACTGACTCCGCTGTTCATGGTCTCTAAGATGTTTTAGCAAACCAATTTAAAAAAATCAGATACAATTATTCAATTTAATCAATCTCAAATGTAAATGAAACAAATTGAATAGTGTTATCATCATAAAAGACAAATATTCAATGTAAATGACAAACAAAACATAAATGTCAATACCTGGTCTGCTGTTTCTGCATCTTTCTATCAAAGCCAATAAATTCGATTAAACCGTGTAGGTAATATCGCAATAAAACTTCAAAATATCAAAGTCACATAGCATAGACTTCAAAATGCATAACAGCACTTCACGAACCCGAGGAATACGTTTCATCAAAGAAATACAACCAATGGTAATGACTCACCGGGGATGTCACCATTCCTCGTTCTCACTCAAACACACTATTTCACATCTTTGTCAGTCTGACAAAATAGGACAAGATAGCGGATAGCTATCCCCATGTCTTCCCATGGTATCTTCTTCTCAAAATGGAAATCGAACCCAATCAGGTTGATTGAGCCTCTCAATAGCTCTGACCCAGTAATAAATACGCAAATATGTAACAACACAACAATCTAGCAGATCTGTTATTAAACAGTCCACACTAATATCAATTCTCACTGTTTCCACTCATCAGGAGATTTCTCAGCCCACTCGTATCCCACTTCTGATGTCAGATCCAGGTATATAGGATCTTGATTTGACCTATTTAGTGACATACCGGTGTTAGATTATAGTCGTGGGCGCAGAATTTGGGATACGGGTAAACTAGAGAAATATCTCCGGTAACTTCTACACAGTTTAATTCGTTACAGAGTCAATTACTATCACTATGATACTAAGTACTACTCTGGACTTAAAAGGAAACACTGAGCAGTTCCTAGGCCAGTATGTTGTCACGGGCATGTCCAAACGATCACTGTCGCTCTCCAATACCATATCGACACCATACGACACTAGACTCCACCCAGTACCAAACTAAGGTACTTGTGTATCGTTTTAAGTAAACAAATAATGACAAGATCTGACATACTGAAACAATAACAAATATAATAATTAGTGGCGATATTAACATTAATATCCACAATCAAAGCCTAGATTCAAACAAACATATTTATTTAAAATTATTAGCCTCACACGGTCTACTGCCTACTCACACATTGCCTACACGCCAATAAGCCTGTCTCGACCACATTACCTTAAAAACTCAACGACCTGCTTCAACACTTGTAGCTCATTCTGCACTAACTGATCATGAAACGGTAATATTGTTCCTCGCAAATAAAATGTTTAAAACGGTTGTAAAAAAAACAAAGATCCGGATCAATCACAAGCAGTTAGATGTTGACATCAACCAATTAAACTTCAGAGGTGTATATAACACACAAGATCCAAATGTTGCAGCTGAGATTATGGTAAATCAACTAAAAAATATTATAGACATTAACTCACAAACTGTCAAAGTTCCAAATCGTAAAATAATCGTTAAGGCATGGATAACGCCAGTCCTTCTTCATTGTGTCCGACACAGAGACAAATTACATAAAAAATTAATAAAGACACCAGAAAATCACGACCTTAAAACTACCTTAAATAGATATAGGAACTTCTGTAACAAATTGCTAAAGAAAATTAAAACTGATTATGAAAAAAATGAAATAGCTAAGGCAGGAACAAATTCTAAGCTACTCTAGACAGCAATAAACAACTTAACGCATAGAACCAACAAGAAAGAAACACCGTCTGACTTACTAAGGTTGTCATCGACTCCTGAACTATCGGTACAGTTAATAACTTTTTTGCTGATATTGGTAAAAAACTTGCGGAAAAAATTGCGGGTCCAATGGATTCTACCGTTTCTTTTGCAAATAATAGCTCGCATTCGTTGGTTCTATTAACAACAAATAAAGATGAAGTAGAAAGGTTGAGAAACAGAATCTACTTTATCCAACACAGTATGGCTTTAGGTCTGGTAAATCCACGTCTGATGCAGTCCATGATCTTACCAACTATAACGTCACTAATTTGGACAGTAGGAAGAGGGTATTAGGCATATTCCTGGACCTAGCTAAGGCTTTTGACACGGTTTCTGTGCCCATCCTTATTCGAAAAATGGAGAATATGGGAATCAGAGGTGCCCAGCTGGATTTGTTTAAGGATTACTTTAGTGAGCGTACTCAGTGCGTTGCGATAAATGAGATCATTAGCGAGGAACAAACAGTCTCATACGGTGTGCCCCAGGGCAGCGTACTAGGCCCTACTCTCTTCCTCATATACATCAACGACCTGGGTATGCTCGCTCTCCCCAAAGGAAGGATTATAACATTTGCTGACGACACCGCCCTACTCTTCAATGCTGACACGTGGGGTGAGGTCTTTTCACACGCTCAGTTGGGCTTCAATACTGTGACAGAGTGGTTACGAAACAACAAACTAACACTAAATGCTGACAAAACTAATTATATAACATTCACTCTAAAAAACAATATTAAAGCTCCGTCATCAGTTATACCTTATGCAATCATAGCACACACTTGCACAACACCACATGAAAAAAATACATGTAACTGTCCGCACCTTCGAAGCACTCAACTTGTTAAATACCTGGGAATATTAATAGATACTACCCTTAGATTTCGGGATCACATTGATGCACTTAACACTAGGTTACGTAAAATGATATACATCTTTAAAACTCTGAGGGAGGTGGCAGATGCGAAGCTAAAAAAATCAGTATACTTTGCCCTCGCTCAATCATTGTTAACCAAAATTGTTATTGTTACTGAAAGTGTCTTCATTTCTACCTTACCGTTACCCCACAGAGCTCTTATATAAAGAAGCCAAAGTTATGACAGTGCGTCAACTTTTCATTAAAAGCATAATTTTAAAACAACATTCTATGCTAAAATATCACCCTTCGACTTCACAAGGTAAGAGACGTTACAACCCCGTAGATCGCCCAGACATTCGTCTTACAACCCAATTCTCGAAGCGTTTCTTTTGCCATCTAGGTGGTTTTCTTTACAATAAAATTAATAGTATGCTACCGATAGTTAATCTTGCTAAGAACATGTTTAAAAATAAAATAACTTCCTTCCTACAAGAATTTAATTATGACGACACCGAAAAACTACTTGCTACTTTAGTGTAATACTACTAATGTTAAAAACACACACACGCACCATCACACACACTCACCACCACCACACACTCTCATACTAACAAAAACTTGTCAATAACTAATATGTCCGTGTTCACCGATCTAGATTCAATACCTACATAAAAATAATTCATCGAGATAATGATTGTGTTAAGGGCGGAGTCCTGGTGTCCTGAAATACAGGCTTGCAGTCTAGTTTAGGCACCAGTCTCCCACAATAGTAATAAGCTTGTTAAAGCAGTTTTTGTGCCTGTGATACAATGATTTTCATTAGTACAGGTACCAACGATTCTCTTTTCCCGTGTTCACTGTTAAAAATGTTTGTATTAATTCTTTGAACCTGTACATGTGATTTTCCTGAATAAACGATTTTATTATTTATTATTATAATTGATAAATTGTGTAATATTGTGGTAAGAAATAAACATATTTTTATTATTATCTCTTTATTCATTTATATTCTTATTTAATACATTTTTAAATATTTAAAAAAAGAAAACTTAAAAACATTTAATAATATAAAAAATAGAGGCCAACCGGTATCGGGAACAGGGTCCAAGCTACCGGTGGTTAGGGCTCCAGAGACAGGAACCTCCTCACAATGCGAGCCGTATCGAGGAGTACTGCCTTCTGTATCAGACCCTTGATCCAACCGCCCAATGACAGCCTCGACAGATGGTCGTCGAGGCTCTTGGCCATCAGGCCGTTGGCCGTAACGACAATCGGCACAATGATCGCCGAGTCCACATTCCACATGTCGACAACCTCGAGTGCTAAGTCGAGATACTTGATACTTCTTTCTCAGCTTTCACGAGGTTCTCGTCATGCGGGATGGTGACATCGATTATCATTGTGCGGCGCGCTAATCGGTCTATCACCACTATATCCGGCATATTAGCAACAATAGTCCTATCAGTGATGATAGACCGATCCCAGTACAACGTGACATGGTCATTTTCGAGAACTGGGTCGGGCACATACTTGTATTACGGTACCTCCGATTCCACTAGATTGTACTTCAATGCAAGTTGCTGGTGAATAATCCTGGCCACTTGGTTATGCCTGTGCAAGTACTCGCCGTTAGCCAGACGAGAACAACCAGAGATAATATGTCTGATGGATTCACCCGGACGGTGGCATGCCCGACATATGTCAACCGTCCCGTCCTTCATTATATGTCTCCGATAGTTATTCGTCAGGATAGCTTCGTCCATAATTGCACAGACAAAGCCTTCAGTTTCCCCGAAAAGTTCACCGAAACGTAGCTAGGGTACGGACGCTGGGGAATCTATATCGGGCCCATGGAGAGCCCGATGTAGCTGAGTGTAGCTCCTTGCCTTGCCATACCTCTTTGCGTTCATCGGTCGATAGTACTACAGGCTTGCGCCAGTTCTCTTTAGCCATGGACAACGGGGTGAGACCCTTGTCCACTGCGACCACATGGTGCATACCCACTTCAGCTTTTAAAAAGTATTCTCTGAGGCTGCACACCTCGCGGCCGTGAAGAGTCTTGGCGTTTAAAAAGCCTCGACCCCCACACTTCCGCGGGATGTACAGTCTCATCACCGATGATCGTGGGTGATGCATCCGGTTTGCGGTCAGCAGTGTCCGGAAGAAACGCTCCTTCAGCAGTTGCTTCATGTCAGTACTATTGATGCCCAGCGCTTCCGACATATCCAAATACTTGTACGTTTCGGTTGAGGAGAGGTGTCTAAGATGTATGGAATCAGAGAGTTGAATTCCCTCGAATTCCATAATCTCTCCTTGCTTTACATGCATGACTGCACATTTGACCACACCAAATTCCATCCTGATGGAGTTACTGAAGGTTTCAGTTACCTTCAGTAGCTCCGTCAGTTGGAATTTATTGGGGGTAAAGAGTTTCAGATCATCCATGTAAAGGAGGTGAGATATGACCTGACCACCTCTTCTCAACCGATAGCCTAGTCCTGAATCCTCCAGCAGTGTACTTAGAGGATTCAGGGCTAAGCAGAACCAAAGTGGACTCAAACTGTCGCCCTGAAATATCCCCCGCTTAATCCATACAGGCTCATCATCCCCCTGAATCGTTCGACATCCTGGATATCGAAGGACTGTCTTCCATTGCCCCATACATGACTCAAGGAAGGTGCATAGAGTTGCATCTATTTTGTACAACTGCAGCACCCTCATGAGCCATGTATGTGGCACAGAGTCTCTCTGAATGGATGTAAGAAGTTTATAATCCGTTGATAAGCAAGTAATTGGTCTATAATTCTTGGGTTCCGCGGGACTACCTGTCTTATGGAGCAGGTGGGTAACACCTGTTGTTAAAAACTGCGGAAGCGACCCAGACTCTAAACATGACTGGAATTGAGATGCCAGAAACGCGTGTGAGCTGCTATACCATTTTAGCCAGAAGTTATGCAGCCCGTCCGGTCCCGGAGACTTCCAGTTCGGTAGCGGACGAACTGCTTTGGCTACATCCGATGGACTAATGATGACTTTTTCCATTTCTGGTACAGCTTCACACACGCGCTCGACATCACGTATCCAGCCACTCTCAGTGTGACAGACGGGTACCGACCAGATGCCTCGCCAGAATGTACTCGTGGCGACAACATCCGGGCGGCACACGTCGGTCACATTTTGTTCAGGTCGCTCCCAAGTTCTGTATACCCACCTCTCATCACTCTGGAACATGCGATTCTGCGAGTAGCGGTCAACCCGCCGCTTATACCGCCGAATACGGCAGGCCCATGCACAAACTTTCTGCTTCAGGAAGTCGATGCGCTCCGTGACATGTGACATATATTCTCGAGGTCTGATTCAAGTCCCCGAAAATGCCCGCCTCACGAAGCGCATCACACGTGGTCGTGTATTGCCCTCCCTGAAACAGCATAGTTTGCCGATGAGTACCCTGGCCCCATCGATACGCCGTTCGATCCTGCACTGCCAGGCTGGCACGGCAGGCCTTGGCCGAATAGCCTTGTTTGGGAACTTAACATTGGCCAAACGACATGCCGCAACAGCCCCACAATATAGGATTGAATGCGTATCAACAAGGTTCTCGCTGCTTTCAAAGATGTTCTTAAGCAGCAAGTCCAAGGCACTCACCAGCGCCCTATTCTTCTTGTGCATAGGCAACCGTGGTAATCGGGGCCTAAGATCAGTCGGTGTTGACTTATACTCGCGAAGCGCATCTTCCAGTGCGCTCCTCAATCTTATTATTATCATTACAATGGTAGTCGCACAATAGGCCAACGTCTAAAATACTCGCGGGTTATCCGCGTCGTATCCGCGAGTCATCCGCGTACATGACCCCACGTAGACGTATTCAACAATGTCCATTGTCCACACGTCACGTACTTATGTTAACACCAAAAAATCTAGTCACAAAATAAATAATCGAAGACACGAAGGTGTGAAGAATTTTTCAATTACTATAAGTGGTACAGTGAGTCCGCCATATTTGAAAATGGAAGTATCTTGCATCGTCGAGCCTTTGATGTCACGGGTCTCTCAGGGCGTTGGCAGCATGTAACAAATTAAAGGAAACGTTTTGAATAGAGAATGTTATTAATGAGGTTTCTTTATATATGTTTTTGAAAGATAAATCAATTTGTGGGTTTGTCTCTTGCAGTGTAATGCTCAATTCTGTATTTCATTAGAATGTATTTGTTTACGATAAATTAAACAAAGAATTTTGTAGAAATAAGTAGGTTTAATAAAGACCTTACAATCTTTTTTTATATAATTTTTAAAATGCGCAACGTACAGAGTTGTATGAATAATTTAGAACGAATGAATAGGAATGAAGTACATTGAAGAATGAAAGTTTATGAATGAACAGCGAATGTGTTGTAGACATCCTCGGGGGCCTTGAAAGTTATAGATGAAGCTTTCAAGATCATTTATCCGTGTGGTTATCTGGAGAAGGCAGCAGACACAATCTGTTGATGGCTCTCCGTATGGTGCCGTGTGAGGTAGATACGTCAGCGACTCGTGGCACTCCATCAGTGCCGGGGAATAGCTTCGAGACTCTTCCAAGGCGCCAGCAAAGTGGAGGAGTCCTATCATCTTTAATCAGGACTAGGTCGTCTATCTTCAATTCTCGGCACCGCACCTTCCACTTTGTGCGCTGCTGGAGCTCCGTGATGTACTCTGTCGACCACCGCTTCCAAAAGTGCTGACGAGCTTGCTCTAATCGCTGAAAACGGTCAAGACGGTTTGTGCTATAGTCCAGCAGGTACGGCGATGGTAAAGATGTCAGCGGCCTACCAATTATAAAGTGCCCCGGGGTGAGGGGAGATAGGTCTTGTGGTGAAGGACTTAACGGGCATAAGGGTCGGCTATTAAGTATCGCCTCGATCCGAGCAAACAACGAAGTCAGCTCCTCGAATGTCAAGTGAATATTTTTTAGTACTCTGTATAGGTGGAACTTTGCGGACTTGACCCCGGCCTCCCATAGACCACCAAAGTGAGGAGCGTATGCTGGTGAGAAGCGGAATTCAATGCCTTCGCGAGATGCAGAGTCAATAATAGAGTCACTATAGGACTTAAGAAATGAATTTACTTCTTTTGCTGCTGCAACAAAATTTCTACCATTGTCGCACAATTGGAAGTCGGTTGTATTTTTTTGTAAAAAAAATATTTTTCACTTTTTAGTTGTGGTACATAATGGACCAGTTATATAGGCTTGTGGAATAAGAGTATACCAAGGTTAACTCATTACACCTGCGCACCCCTTTAGAGCTTACTAGTGTGATGTTATGTTATGAAATGGTGTAAACAATAAACAGAAATGCGATTGCAGCTATCCCGAGTGATTTGCCGTCATTTATTGATGAATATCTCCAAAGTTCTTCATCAAATCTTGATGGAAATTAAATGGGACCACATGACAAGCACCAGCTTTCAAATAAAAAAAGAAACATCAGAATCGGTTCACCCAGAAACAAGTTCTGAGTTAACAAATATATAAAAAAACTGTCGAATTGATAACCTCCTCCTTTTTGGGAAGTCGGTTAAAAATAAGGTATTTATTATAAAAGACTATTAAATAATTAGATCAAATTGGCCACGCGTCGGTAGCAATTTTAAATTTGACCTAATCTATGCAACTTTTTTATATTAATCTTATTAAATAAACGTCAAAAAAACTTTCGTGCACTCATAACTCCAAAACTTCTGAACCAGTTATGATGAGATTCGTGTTTTTTGTTAAGCATTATGATTCATATTTAACTAGGTGTTATTCAGACGAAACTGTGTTGTTGTTTTGTGTTTTTTTTTTAAGCTTATTTGGTTACCGTGACAGTTGGTGTAGTAAAAACAATGCTGGTGTGTATTTATAATGTTTTATGGTACTATAGTTCCGGGTAAGGGACTTCCGGCCTCAATGTCCGTGTATTAAAACTGAAGAGAGCAGTGGTGGCCCAGTGGTACTGGCCCCGACTTATGTGTCGTAGGTCGTGAGTTCGAACCTAGGCAGATGCTTTACTTTGTGAAAATTATTTCATCACCATTGCTCTTAAAACGGTGAAGGAAAACATCGTGAGGAAACCGACATGACCTTTGGTTTACCCCTGCGGGCTATAAAACTTTTTAGTGTCAACACAAATGCATCCATTGTCAAGTCACTGACTAATTCTAAATGAACACATTTGTACCGAAAGCAAACAAAAATACACAGGTAACTTTTAGTTATTTTACAGCCTCGTCCCTTGCGGTCCGTAATAAGAAATGGACCGGCAAAGTCGGTACCTATCGTGGAGAAAGGATAGTCAGCTTCAACGCGATCTGGAGGTAAGTTTCCCATAATGTTATCCATAGTGCGAGCATTGAAACGACGACAGGTAACGCACTCGCGCGCTGCACGTCTAGCTAGGGCCCTGCCTCCTACAGGCCAATAGCGTTCCCTTATAGATGCCAGGAGATGCTGAGGACCGGCGTGCAACAAGCGTAGATGCTCCTGTTTGAATATTAGCGTTGTTAAATAATTACTGGAATGCAACAAAATAGGATGACGTTTGTCATACAGGTAAGTAGATGAATCGATGCGCCCTCCGACTCTAAGAATCCCATTTTCATCAAAAAATGGATTAAGAGACGCGAGCGCGGCTTTGGAATTTAAAGATTTACCCTTTTGTAGTAGTCCTAATTCTATAGGAAAGGAATCTTTCTGGGCTAACTTTATAGAGACATTATGAGCGTTTTCTAACTCGGAAACTTGAAGTGGACCTTATAATCTGTCCGACCTTTTGTGTGACCTACAATTGTTAGCGAACCTTAAAACTCTAGCTAGAACCCGAATAAGTGTAGTTAAATTGGAATATTTTGCTAAACCTGCAGATAAGTCTGGCATGGAAGATGCCTCCTCCCCCTTTAAAATATGGTGGGTTTTAAGTTCTGGCAATTCTATAGATTCCGCAGTGTAGGCGGGCCAGGAATCCTCGGATTCTAAAAGAAACGATGGACCATTCCACCATATAGAGAGATCTACCTGGTCTGGATCGACGCCACGCGAGACCAGATCAGCCGGGTTGATAGAAGTAGGAACATAACGCCAGTCTGTGGGGTTTGTTAGCTCATTTATAGCAGCTACTCTGTGGGCAACAAACGATTTAGTTTTACTAGAGTTGAGCCAACCTAACACAACCTTAGAGTCTGTCCAATACACCTGACGTTCAATAGAGCAACGTAATCTAACATAATAATAACAAAAAAATAATAACAACCATCGTCGACTCTGTCTCTGTCACCTATGACTTAGACTAGAGTCAAGAGCAAAACCATCTCAAATAAAAAAAAATATATATGACTGTGAGTGAATTAATGCATTTGATATTATGATTGCCACAAAGTTAAGACTGCGACTCTGTTCGACTGTGTAGGCACAGAGAGCTATATAAACTAGCCAGTTTATGTAGTTTTGTTTGCGTAGTATTTTATATAACAAAATACCTTAGAAAAAGTAAGGTACCCAGTTTATGGTGCTGTCCATACGTGCCACCAGCGAGTAGTCAGAGAGTAGTCGGCGTTTAGTCTATACAGGAACGCGACTGACCCCAAATTGCCTAGTGTGCGGCAGCATTTTAGCATATTTTATTTTGTAACATACGGTAGGTACCTAAGGCTTGTCGCCCACCTTAGGTCCTCAACCTAAAGTGTGGTGACAAAGATTTTAACACTTATGTATGTTGAACT
Organism: Orthosia cruda; assembly: GCA_964057195.1. Classification (NCBI taxonomy): domain Eukaryota; kingdom Metazoa; phylum Arthropoda; class Insecta; order Lepidoptera; family Noctuidae; genus Orthosia; species Orthosia cruda. The sequence goes on along the minus strand of OZ059833.1, from coordinate 34,756,168 downwards.
TTCAGGAGACATTTTGCAGAATGCTGAAACCAAAACCTGGACAATGTATCAAGATATATTAATATTGGACGTATTGTACTTATTACTGGATGCATAAACTATTCTTTTTTTCTTTCTATAAGTCACATAGCACAGTAATACAGCTCATGGTGAAAGATTAATCTTAAAAATAAATTAGTCTAATGCAACTTGTTTTGTTCTTTACTTGTTACTGTCAGTCACAACTGAGCAAACCTCGGCTAGAGTGGAGCATTGGTAGTAAGTGTCCTATTGCTCTTCCCGCCATCTTCTTCGAGGAATACTGCGACGCCTTCTGACTGACTTTGGTCTCCACATAGTTGTATTTTAATAGTATACATATGCATCTTCCTGCCCTTATCCCATTTTACGGGATAAGGGTAGGAAGGGGATCGGCGCAACACGTTTCCTTCCTCCATTCCGTCCTATCAACTGTCACGCTATCAATGACTCCCTTTTCTCTCATATCACTCTTCACACACACCATCCATCTTTTATTTGGTCGTCCTCTCCATCCATCCACATTTATATTCATAACTCTTACAGCAGCATGCATTTAACCTTCAAGCAGGCGCGTGCTCATTTGAAACGACAGCGGTCGCGCGTAACCTTAAGACCGAACTTTGGCAGTTTTCAGGGGCTTAGAGCATATGTATTTATTTGTATTTATATTTACAAATTATCTATTTTTGTGCAATTTTTTTTTTTATTTAATTTAAAATCTTAGAGTTAAACAACATTTTCTGGTTCAGGAACCAATTTTGCACTTCCTAAAATATATTTCTGTTTGCATTTTTTTTTAATTTAGGTTTATTTTTCAATAAATTGTTTAAATCAAATAAAATACACCAAAGTGTGTATTATGAACTTAGATCTAGTTTTCTTCAAAATAAGTCTTCTCTTCAAGATAAAATTAAAGCGCGTAGTCTTTTAGATGCCTGCGCCGAGACTGAAAAAAAGGCTTTTTGTATCCCACGGGAGACAGGAAGAAGAAAAAAATGCGGTGGTTTTCGTGCGTAGTGAACGAATTATAGGCTGCTAGAAATGAGAAATATTTGTGACTAGAAATCTTGATATTATGAACGAAAATGTATCGAGTGCGGTCGATTCGACGCCACGCGACCGCTTGAAGGTTAAGTAGTAGCACAGATAATATAATACTAGCTTACAGATGCCTCATCCCATACAAAGAAACCGTGCCACGTAACTAGCGTTTTTCATCTGATCGATCGCGTTCGGTTCCGTTCCACGGCGATAGATAGAGCACCGGTTCTAATTATCAATTGATAACGATAGATAAATCAGTACAGTACATCGGAACAGTTTCTTTATATGGGATGAGAACCCACGGTAGTAGTAGCTTCCAAAAGTTACCAAATTTACTGATCGATATAAATAAATAAATAAATAAAAAAGCTTTTATTAATTCCTTACTAAGTACAAATGTTTAAAATTCGGCTTAAATTACATTATTGTGTTAGTAAAAAGTAATAAAAAAACTTAGCTTAATATTTGTTAGTGTTGTGTGTTAGTATATATATTTTCTGTCTCCATCTTAGTGTAAGGACCGCCTGAGGCGGTAAAAGCCTCCTCCAAATGCTTCCATTTGTCGCGACGTCTAGCTGTCCTGGCCCAAAGGTTTTAGCAATGTCGTCTCTACACCTTTTAAAAGGCCTGCCTCTTCTCCTTTTAACAGATCTGGGATTCCAGTTTGTTATGATCTGGGCCCATTGTTGTGGTTCCAGCCTCTGAATGTGTCCTGCCCATCTCCATTTAAGTTTGAGTACCTGCCTAATCACGTCAGAAGATCTTGTTGTTTTCTTGATCAACGAGGTTTTCACTCGGTCTCTTAGCTTTATATTCATAAAACTTCGTTCTAGTCCTCTTTGACAAGTTCTAATCTTAATTTGTTGTCTTTTTGTTAACGACCAAGTTTGACACGCGTAAGTTAGGCAAGGCATTAAGCAGATACCCATAACTATTGTTTTCAGCCTAGGTGGAAACTAAATTTTAAAGATTTCTTTCATTGCCCAGTATTTGTTCCATGTGCTTTTTATTCTAGTATTTACTTCTTTTTCGCTACAATCTTTAAACGAACATGGCCGAGGTAGGTGTAGTCTTCCACGTACTGAACTGGTATTGAGTTGATCATAATAGGAACATGTTCTTGATTTGTCATAACTTTTGTTTTGAGTTACAAATGATGTTGGAAAACCTTAATCAGCATAGTGAAAATATTGGGCTCGAGATTAACATCGACAAAACAAAAGTTATGACTGATCGATATATGCTATTACAACTAAATCATTTGTTCTTAAACTTAATTTGAACCATTTATCAAAATTAGGTAAACGTAAAAGGTAATCAAAAAAGCAATTTAAATATGAAAGTGACTTCGATACCCAACCCCATCCCCCTCCCACCTCCACTTCCGCGTTCATTATTACATACTCTGTTATTAATGTAATTAACTAAATTATACTGAAAAGTACCTAAATGTACCTAATAATGTTTTAATAAAATTTAGAGCAACGGAAGTAGGAAAATTATTATATTATTGCAGGAGCGAGGATGCGATGATTTCGTAAATTATTTTGGAGTAATATTGCTAACGTTAATTTTATCATTATGTCCTTTTTCATTTTTCTTATATGACCTATTTATTCTTTGGAAACAAATAGTTCCCCAATAGATAGCAGATACCTGTATCGTGCGTATTTTCAATAAAAAACCACCACTCAAATCACTACTTTTTTACCACTTTCTCCCCAAATGGTAAGCAACCACACCATTGCTTGACGATGAAGCACGCATGTTTAGTAGTATGCACTCTTGACTGGACTCATCAGCTAGGCAAACTATAAAACCAGGAAACACGGAGAAAGTGCAAGAACTACACCAAATTCACTGTCATTTACAGTGTATTGTGTTTCTCCGTACTTTAATTTTTTGGACGTTCTTTAAAACACATTTCATGCATTTTACAACGAAAGCCAGACATTTAACAGAACACGTCCTAACACACAGCTAACGGAACCACAGAGTACCTAGTGCACCAAACAATAGAAAATATGCTTTGAAAACAGACCGTTGAAGCGAACATTTGTGAAGAATTCTTGAAGTTACACATAATTCAGACCTCGTACGGTCTGACGGAAGTTTAGAACTATTTTGTTAGTCAGTAAAACTTGGGTTAGGTTAAGTTTGGATAAAAAAAATATTTCCGAGGATCGTTACTTCAGGCGATTTTGGTAAACCTTTATTTGAAAAGAGTAAATAAGAATTCACCTTTGCGAATAGACGACTAGAATCACTAGTATTAATCTTAAAAGCTTTATTATTGATTTTGTATGTGTGTCCGGCAATTAGCAATCCAGTTTTTGCATCACAAAAATAAAACTTTGTGTTTTTATGTAACTTTATGTAATAATATGGTTGGTACTATCTAACTGATTTCATGATGAACCGGAAGGTGGTCATAAAACCTCCTCAACCAGACAAGGCAGCTACATCATATTTGAGTAAAAAAAAAAGATTTATTTTAATGGCACTTTTAATAACTATAAGTTTATAAAAAGTGCCTTTAAATGGTCTAATATTTTTTTTTTTCCCACGTTGATTTACTTACCAGAATCACTACTTCATCATCATTATTATCAGCAGCCTTTTAATGTTCCCTCTGCTGGGACACAGGTCTCATAACTTATCATTACTTAGCTGGCAATATTTCAAGCCTAATATTAGCACTTTAACTATTGGATATTTTTTCCTTACGGGTAGAGAAATACCAATAAAACGATGGATGGACTGTGCGCAAAATGATCTGGCTGGAGGTGACTGTTGAGAGTTGATGATAATGGTAAATATATATTTTTTTAATTAAATTATTTTATTTCAGACTAGCTGACCCTCGGGGCTTCGCTCCCGTCAACTGGCTACCTACCCTGGCTACCCTGCCAACACTGCCTGCCCTGCCTACCCTGCCTACTCTGCCTACCCTGCCTACCCTGGCTACCCTAACTACCCAGCCTACCCTGCCTACCCTACCTACCCTGCCTACCCTGCCCCTACCCTGGGTACCCTGCCTACCCTGACTTTCCTGCCTACCCTGCCTATCCTGCCTACCCTGCCTACCCTGCCTACCCTGCCTACCCGACCTACCCTGCCTACCCTGGCTACCCTGCCTACCCAGCCTACCCTGCCTACCCTACCTACCCTGCCTACCCTGCCCCTACCCTGGCTACCCTGCCTACCCTGACTTTCCTGCCTATCCTGCCTACCCTGCCTACCCTACCTATCCTGCCTACCCTGCCTTGCCTGCCTACCCTGCCTATCCTGCCTACCCTGCCTACCCTGCCTACCCTGCTTACCCTGCCCACCCTGCCTTTCCTGCCTACCCTGCCTTTCCTGCCTACCCTGCCTATCTTGCCTACCCTGCCTACTCTGCTTACCCTGCCTACCCGGCCTATCCTGCCTACCCTGCCTTTCCTGTCTACCCTGCCTATCCTGCCTACCCTGCCTACCCTGCCTATCCTGCCTTTCCTGCCTACCCTGCCTATCCTGCCTACCCTGCCTACCCTGCCTACCCTGCCTACCCTGCCTACCCTGCCTACCCTGCCTTTCGTTTGCCGGGACCTATTTTTGGCTTTTGCTGAGGGTGTCATGTATAGGGCAGCAAAGGCAAATGGCTCAACCCTACCTTAGAAACCTATATCACCCACGGTGCTGCATCGCATGGTCAATTTTAGTATAATTTTAGTTAATAAAAAAAAAAAAAAAAAAATATATATATATATATATATATACGGGTGTCCCAAAAAGGACGCAAGATTTGAAATTGAAGAAAAGCACTTTTATTTTTTCGTTATAATATATTTGTATATAAAATCTTGAAGTACATAAAATAGGGTTATTTGTGGAATAACACGTCAGGCAAATGTCCTCCTAGGCTTTGCTGGCACATACGCACTCTTTTGTCAAAGTTTTCTATGACCATTTTGCATAGATGCGGCTGAATTTCCCCGATGCAGCGTCGAATTTCCTGTTTTAAAGCGTGAATAGTTGTAGGCTTATTGGCATAGACTTTAGACTTTAAATAACCCCATAAAAAGAAATCTAAAGGCGTTAAATCGCAAGATCTAGGGGGCCAATTCTGATCACCGAATCGAGAGATCACACGACTAGGAAAAGTTTCATGCAGTAATTGCATCGTTTCTCCGGCTGTGTGGCAAGTGGCCCCGTCTTGTTGAAACCACATTGCTTCCACATCGATATCCTCTAATTCGGCTAAAAAAAACCTTGTTATCATGTTGCGATATCGAGCCCCATTAACAGTAACCGCTTGACCGGCCTCATTTTGAAAAAAATATGGTCCAATAATGCCTTCAGCCCAAAACCCGCACCAAACAGTGACACGTTGTGGATGCATTTGTTTTTGAACAATCACATGTGGGTTCTCTGAGCCCCAAATGCGGCAATTCTGACGATTAACAAAGCCATCGAGATGAAAATGTGCTTCGTCGCTAAAGATGATTTTGTTTGAAAAATCTGCATCCCTGTTTTGGCGGTCGATAATCCATTCAACGAACTCTCTTCGCTGTCCATGATCACGGGGCTTCAGTTCTTGTGTTATTTGAACTTTGTAAGCATGGAGATGCAGATCTTTAGTGAGAATACGCTGGAGAGAGCTTCTTGAAATTTGCAATTCTTGTCCGCGATGCCTAATGGATGTTCCTGGATGTTCACGGACATTCTGACGCACAGATTCAATATTGCCATTTGAACGGCTTGTTTTTGGACGACCAGTGGAATGAACATCATTAATTGATCCACTCTCCCTGAATTTTGCAACCAGTCTCTTCACAGTTGATGAACTCAAGCCAATATTCCGACCATATTTTGCACGGAATTTTCGAACCGTACCCGCCAAACTTTCATTACTTTTCAAATATTGTTCAATAATAAAAACGCGTTGATCTTTCGTATAACCCGCCATTTTTACAAATCCTAAACATTCAGCTGTCAAATGTTTTTTTTTTCAGGGTTGCCAGCACTAAAATACAAAACTGGCGGCAAATTGAAATCTTGCGTCCTTTTTGGGACACCCGATAGTTGTAGTCAATCTTTTATTCAAATAATGTTACTATTTTTACACTAGGTTATTTTATAGTCGACAGATTTTAACGCCCAACCCCCACTAAGCGATGCAGCATTCTAGTTTTATAGACTATTCATATTTGTACATATATGTTTTAGATTCATAAGTTTTAGTTATAATTATGTACCTAATTTAGCCTAAGCCTAAGTATAGTCTGTAATACAAGTAAGCGGCTACAGTTTTGTGTGCTGAAAATAAAAGAGAAAACACTTGTATATAAAAAAAAAAAAAAAAAAAAAAAAAAAAAACCCTGCCTTTCCTGCCTACCCTACCTATCCTGCCCACCCTGCCTATCCTGCCTACCCTGCCTACTCTGCTTACCATGCCTACCCTGCCTACCCTGCCTACTCTGCTTACCCTGCCTACTCAGCTTACCGTGCCTACTCTGCCTACCCTGCCTACTCTGCCTACTAATTTGTATCTATCATCAATAGTTTTCTCAGCGCACGCCAAATAATGTATTTTACGGACAACATTTTGCTACCTTGGGTTACATTATTGCAATTTTCATAAGGATCTCTATTTTTTTTGAAAATATTTTATAGCCTATGACACTCAGGAATAATGTAGCTTTCTACGGGTGCAAGAATTTTCAAAATCAGTTCAGTAGATCCAGAGATTACCCCTTACAACGTCACAAACTCACAAACTCACAAACTTTACCTCTTTATAATATTATTATTAATTATTATATTATTATTATTAGTAATTAGTATTAGTATAGATATAGATAAATTACAATCTTTAGTAGTTTTCAAAGTCAAAGTCAAATTTCTTTATATCAATTAGGCCATTTGAACGTCAAAAATTTAAATTTATAAGTAATAATAATTAATTCTACCGTTAATTGGGAAAAGTAACTTAAAAAAAATATTTTACAATATTTACATACATACATTAATTCATAGAAGTGAGGACGATGCACCCAGACTAACAATATTTTATTACGTATAGATAGATAACTCTGCCATTGTCGGTCCCAAGCCCGAATGAGAAAGGAGGAGGGTTGGTGTGGAGGAGACCTACCCATGCCGTAAAACTATCAACGCCGAGTATCGGGCGGCGGTAATCAACCCGACAACCCTGTGAGGACGTAGCGTCTACGGGGCGGTAACGGCGCGTGAGGATCTAAATACCCTCTAAAAGACTGACGTGGAAGGACGTGGGAACCCACCGCGCTTATCTTCGCATGATAACCCCCTATATGGAATCAGAAACAGAGAGTATGTTGGGCGACCCGACTTACCATCGGCGCCACCTAGTACCCGGGCTGGATGGTGTGTAATTGGCGACCGAAACCTTTCCTGGGGTGAATCGACAGGCTACAGAGGGGAGAGATGCTACTGTCGGTGCCACAACGTCTAAGATCGAGAAGATCTCAATACGAAACCATCATCGTATTGGCGCTTGGAACGTCCGAGGTCTGCGAATGGCGGGTAAACTGACCATCGTAGAGAAGGAAATGGAATCACATAATATCTCCATACTAGGCGTCAGTGAAACACACATGCGTGGTAACGGCCACTTCACCACTCATCATCATCATCATCATCAGCCTTTTAAAGTTCCCACTGCTGGGACACAGGCCTCCTCTCATAGAGGGACCACTACGGCAGGGAATGCCATGTACTTCTCAGGCTGCGAGGATTCAGAAATCTCAGTATTATGAACACGTGCTTCAAACATCATCCAAGACGTTTGTACACTTGGAGATCTCCAGGCGACAGGCACAGAAATCAAATCGATTACATCATTCTAGATACCCGCTGGAGATCCTCAGTTTCAAATGTGAAGACCTTTCCCGGCGCGGATTGCGGCTCTGATCACAACCTACTCGTAGCCAAATTCTCGCTGCGCTTAAAGGCGCCTAGACGTCAGCCACCGAAGCCCAGAAGCTTGGATCCTTCTGAACAACCAATCTTCCGAGAAGCGTTAGAGGCGAAACTGAGGGATTGTCCCACGCATGAACACGCTAACGCTGACATACAATGGGAACATTTGAAGGGCTGTATCAACGATGCGGTGTACCAGGTCTCTAAGAAGTAGAAGCAAGAGCAGAAGAAAAATGCTGGATCTCTGATCATTCGTGAGTGCTCATAGAGCGCAGAAAAGACTTAAAAACTAGGGGTTTGCAGGATAGGGAGGTGCAATAATGGCTGAATACTTCGAGCTTAGCAGAGCTATCCAAGCCAGTTGTCGCCACGACAGGAACAACTTCATTGAGGGTATCTGCAGCGACATTGAGAGACATTCAAACAAGCTACAAACTGCAGAGCTTTTTAAGAAAGTTAGAGTCCTTTCCAAAGAGTTCAAAGCTAAATCTTGGGTCATAGAAGATGCCGATGGCACTGTACTACACGAGCTCGACCGCATTGCCGAAAGATGGCGTGCCTACTGTGAGCAGTTGTACACAGATCCACAGTCAACGCCAGGGGCTATCCCGGACTGGAGTGATCTAGAACTGGAACCCATGATTCTTCACTCCGAAATATCTGCTGCTCTACATTCTCTCAAGATAAAGAAGGCGCCAGGAAGCGACCAAATAACAGCAGAGGTGCTTAAAGCTATGGGTGACATGGGTGTAGTGACACTATTTAAGATTTGCTTACACGTCTGGCAAAACGGTGACTGGCCGCAGGACTGGTCGGAGTCCGTAATTCTTCCGCTGCACAAGAAAGGGTCAACCAAGGCCTGCGGCAATTACCGAACCTTGTCCCTCATCTCACATGCCAGCAAAGTCTTGCTCCATATTCTTAACAGTCACATCCTCTACTACCTGGATTGGCAAATTCCACAGGAGCAGGCCTGTTTCGTAAAGGGCAAGGGCACTCGAGAGCAGATTTTCAATGTCAGGCAGCTCATTGAGAAGGCATACGAGTTTGATACGCCAGTGATAATGTGTTTCGTCGACTATAGCAAGGCTTTCGATTTTGTTAACTGGGGTTGCTTATGGAGAGTCCTACAAGAACTTGGAGTACCAAAACATCTCATCGCCCTACTTCGCACCCTATATGGCTCAAGCCAGGGAGTCGTAAGAGTCGATAGAACAACCTCAAAACCCTTTAAATTTTTCAAGGAGTACGCCAGGGATGCATTTTGTCGCCAATTCTATTCAACGCCTATGGAGAGCACATTATGAGATGCACCTGCGAAAATTGGGAGAGAGGCGTCACAATTGGTGGTGTGAAAATCACCAACCTGCACTACGCCGATGACACTACTCTTCTTGCAGCAGTCGGAAATGGCTGCACTTCTGGACCGAATGGAGCGGATTAGCGAGGAGATGGGACTTTCTATAAACAGGTCCAAAACCAAGGTCATGGTGGTGGATGGATCTGGGAAGTTGGAGCTCACTGGCGCGTTGAGCCTAGAAACAGTAGTAACCTTTACCTACCTGGGGTACAGCATTAGTAACGATGGTTCATGCGAGAAGGAAGTGCACAGGAGAATTGGCATGGCTAAGAGCGCCATGTCTCAGCTTGGAAAAATCTGGAGAGATCGTAACATTTCCGTAAAAACCTGCCCTACCTATCAACCTAACTACCCTACCCTACCTACCTACCAACCCACCTACCCCCATACCTTTTTTTTTGGGGTGATAAATCATCCAATGACTTCTCCCGCTATGGGTGCAGCGGGAGGGCGTGTCAGACTTTTAAACCCACTCGTGTTCCTTCAGTTGCTTGTACCAGGGCCGCGGTACCTCTCTTTCAAATTAATCCGCGACCCAGACAGACTCTTCCTATCTACGTACCAATTTAATTAAACTATTTATTTGAATAAGAATTAAACATCTGAACTTGTATATTGCTTCTAGTCTAAAAGAACTGCTAAGACTGCCACTGCAGCATAATTAGCTTTTATGTTTCCAATGTTGGGGACAAATGCCTCCTCTCTGTAACAAGAATGGACTGTATTCCACCACAGGGACCCACTGTGGATTTGTGGATATCACATGTATTTAATTTTTTGATTCTAGGACATATCGGTTTTCTCACGATGTTTCCCTTCATCGCTTTGAGAGTTTGGTGATGAAATAACTTACACAAAGTCTACCTGGAAGACAGAGTTCCTTGGATTGAACCCACAATCTGAAACGCGTAAGTCATGGCTGTTAACAGTGGGTCTCCAGTTCTCCACAGCTCCTAAGACTGACGGTACTTAAAAAAAATATGTACACGGAAGTAAAGCCAACGTGCTGACTGGTTATCATTTATTAAGGATACAATATAGGTAACTGGGGAAAAGGTCAAGGGTTCAGTTGTATCCGGTTAGATTAAAAACCCACTTTGGTTGGGAAAAAGTTATGCAAGGGACGATAACATGAGCAAAGGGATGAAGCCAGAGATTTACGGACACGACTACCTAAAATACATTTCAAGTACTTCAGAATCGTCACTCGTAGATTCACTTATAATGCACCCTAGCCGACTACAAGGCAAGCAAAACGACATCACATATCACACACCTTTCGCCAATATTTCATGTAAAGTTGATGTGTACAGACCTACCATACATTTTCGGCACCTGACTTAAGACTTCTCACAGCCATGAATGGTGGCCATTTGCAAATAAAACATCTACTCCTATAAAGGTAGATCTCCACCAAAATTCAAGCGACAGAACGGTCTTACTCCTTTTCCTCGAAAACAGTTTTTTTGTGAGGTCGTTTCCGCAAGATTTTGAAGCGAGCACTAGCTTTGGTTGAAGTAGAGAAAGGACCCGATGCTAGTGTTTACGGTCGGTCGTAAGGATCAAATATTCAAAGAATTCGGGTGTGCATTGCGATATGGAGTCACGTGTTTAAAAATAATGTGATATAAAAATCAACGGTTGAATATATTTGCAGTTACATTGCACTGGCTTGTTGGCTGCTGGTCACTTTGACTTTCTTGAAGTGAAATAAAGGATCTTAACGTGAGAAAAACATTGATAATAAATTTTATGTACTGGCATTCTTGTATCAGTAGAGGTAGCATCGACAGGCCTCCCTACAAGACTTATGATCTAGTGAAGGTCGCAAGAATCCAATGGATGCGAGTATTATAGAACCGGTCGTTGTAGCGATGCGCTAAATGATGGTGATAGTAATAATAAAATATTATACAAGAGCCTCTCCCTGAGCAGGTCAAACAGAATTTAAGAATGTATAAAAAAACGTCGGTAAAATAGATTTAATTGTATCCTGTAACGTAAGTGACCTGACCCCAACATACTTTATTTACTCGTAGTTAGGAAAAAGATTGCAAATCAATCTTTCATTACATTTGTGTTTACAATGTGTCAACAATTTTTTGATAGAAGTGATTTTTTTTATAATTTGAGGGATGGTCACGTTTATATCAATTTACCTAGCTTTTGCCCAACTACTACGGCTTCCAGTATTACCGGATTCACCAAGGTAACACAATACTTCTCAGCAAGACTGGTGTCAGATTTCAGACTTCTAAATACCCGTAACATTCGTTTCGGGTATTCAGAAGACAAAATCTTCAAATTACAGCCTGGACCAGGGGCTTAATTACCGCGGTGTCAGCCTTATCAACGATACGGGGCCCCCAACATGTGGAAGCAACAATTCGTTAAATGTTGTCAAAAACCTCAAATTTTAATAGATAAGAGGGCTATGAAAGCTATGTATTTGTTATTTTGACAGCCTAATGTATGCGAGTGGGGATACTCAAATTTTCAAGTTTCCTTTGCTCGCTCTAAAATTTTTCTGATATAAAACATACGGATTTCCGATTCAAGGATCCTGACTTGGATACCTTAAGCTTTCATTGTGCTTTATTATTTATTTTGTAAAAAAACTTGCTTTTGTTTTGCTGTATTCGGGTAAGAAGGGCCCACAGCAAAATCTCTCCTTTATGACTAGCTACGCCAGTGGCCTGGACCAACAATTTATCATGCTTTCCGAGGCACGGAGGAATCTCGCTATGTAAAGATGGTCACCCATCCACGGACCGAGCTCGGCAAGCGAGGCTTAACCTTGAAAATCGACCTGTGTGGCTTTTATTATTTACCGACGACATCCTCGTTGTAATATAGGGTTAAAGCCGGATAGTTGCCACACTTTTTGAAATCACTCCATATCTATCAGTACAAAAAGCAAAATACCTACTTTATTTGTAAAACTGGCCGATACTTTGGTTTTTATCTACAAATTTATGAAAAGTAAAAAACCGGCCAAGTGCGAGTCAGACTCGCGCACGAAGTGTTCCGTACCATTAACGCAACAAAAGGCAAAATACTTATTTTATAGCATTTACTCCACATAAATATTTACTTTATTCTGTTTTTAGTATTTGCTGTTATAGCGGCAACAGAAATACATCATACATGAAAATTTCGATTGTCTAGCTATCACGGTTCATGAGATATAGCCTAGACAGACAGACAGACGGACAGTGAAGTCTTAGTAATAGGATCCCGTTTTTACCCTTTAGGTACGGAATCCTAAAATTAAAAAAATTAAATTAATTATACTATCTATTATTATTAATTAATTTAAAATCTTTGATTATTATTATCTTATATTTTTTCTGTAGGCTCGCCCTTGACCTCTATTTCACCTGATGGTATCGGCAGATTATACAGAAGACTGAAGAGTACAACTTGCCTCTCTGTTTCGCGTTTGTAGACAACGAAAAAGCCTTCGATTTCATCGAGACTTGGGCTGTACTGCAGTCTCTCCAACGGTGCCAAATTGACTACCGGTACATCGAGGTGTTGAATTGTTTATACAAAAACGCCACCATGTCAGTTCGACTTCAGGATCAGACCTGGGAACCCGTACTTTTGCAGCGAGGTGTGAGACAGGGAGATGTCATATCTCCGAAGCTGTATACCGCTGCACTGGAGAACGTCTTCAAGGTTCTGGATTGGAGAAGGCTAGGCATCAACGTCAATGGCGAGTACATCACTCACCTTCGGTTTACCGACGATATAGTGGTTATGGCTGAGACCATGGAATACCTAAGTACAATACTCGATGACCTCAGTAGAGCTTCCGAAAGAGTGGGTCTTAGGATGAACATGGACAAAACCAAGGTGATGCTGAATGCCCATGTTACATCCACTCCTGTGAAGGTCAGAGACTACACTCGAAGTTGTCGGCGAATATGTCTACCTGGGACCATCAATGCAGTTGGGTTGGGCCAACATCGAAAAACAGGCCAACCGTCTAATCGGACTCGGGTGGGCAGCGTTCGGGAAGTTGCGCGGTATCTTCCCGTCCAACTTACCACAGTGTCTCAAGACGAAAGTCTATGATCAGTGTGTATTGCCAGTGATGACATATGGCTCTGAGACGTGGTTGCTTACAATAGGCCTCATCAGAAAGCTTACAGTCACTCAAAAGGCAATGGACAGGGCTACGCTCGGAGTTTCCTTACGTGATCGAATCAGAAATGTAGAGATCCGCAAGAGAACTAGGGTTACCGACAAAGCCCTCCCACCGGGTCGATCGATGACCTAGTGAAGATTGCGTGGATCCGCTGGTTGCGAGACGCATGGGACCGGTCAAAGTGGCGACACTTGGGGCAGGCCTATGCCCAGCAGTGGACGTCTTTCGGCTGATATGATGATCCCATAGTAGTATAGTTGCCTAATCTATGTAAATTATGTTTAGGATAGATGTCCAACCGAGAAAAGGGCATGAATACCGCAAAAACTTTGATCACATTTTCTATGCAACCGCACAGAGACATGAGATACTTTTGTTGGAGAATCTTTTGTTATATTAATAAAATAGCATGTGATTCAACCTTGAAACTAGAATAATAACAATCAGGGAAATTATACCCCTGGGGCAACTGTACTGTTTTTACCCTAGTTGTTTATAATAATAATAAACAAGGGTTTTAAGTTATTTCAATTACTCCACATAAAAATATAAAAAATACGGTAAAGTTATAATGAGCACAGGGAAAATACTTGATTTATTGGCCAAATAAATGTACAACGTTATGCAAACAGTTCATAACTAGTGTGTTCCACGAGAAAATTGAATTAAAACATGTTTGAACTAATTAAATTATGATTCGTAGTTTTCCGCACCATACTTCTACCTGCTAATTAATTGAAAACCATAGTTTTATAGTTCCTGTTTTTGAAAGAAAGAAAAATATTTATTTGTGACCCGCACAGGAGACACGAGAAATATGCATAAAATTAAACAATAATTTAAAAAAAAAACCCTGTGCGAGACCAAAAATGCTCCTATCTCAGCATGTGCAGCGATATCCAAAAAAGAAAATAACGCCGCGCTGATATTCTGATAGGACTCACTGTTGATGCCACGGACACACTTACGGAAACGGAAAATACTTAAATAATAAAATAATATATAAATAACAAACAAAATAGAATAAACACAGAAGGTGGGTCAATGTATATTATGATTATGTGTAAGTTTAATACAAATATAATAAATAAATTATCAAAGTCAAAGTCCGCGATGCTCAATTATCATTTGTCAAAACCATATACAAATGACAGAGCGCGCGGACCAAAGGGCCTTAAATACATATAGAAATAAAAAAAAGTAAATCTATGGTTGGCTGTCAAAAGAAATATGTTATGAAATAGCATTGAGGTAATAATGTGAAATAGTGTAAATAAATAAATAAGTGTAAATAAACCAGGCGAAAAGCATACATAGAATAGCGTTTTGCTAGTAAGTATTGGATAAAACAGAGTGATGTGAATGTTATCATGTGTGCAAACCCCGGGTATGCTTATCTTCCGGTTATCTTGCTGTTGCTGGACTTTTCTTACACGCTCCCTTTGGTTTGAAAACTGGCGTGTGCCAGGATATAGTTTAAAAATGCGATATCCTGCTGATTTGCGGTTGTGGGCAGCATGATGGAGTTTGAGCATTAGCCAATTTGCAGCATGTCTTTTTAGTACCTATCTTTTCAACATGATAGATGTACTTCAAAGTGTGTTGTAGTAACAGTCTGTCCATGGAGTTTGTAACACGTTCTTCTACTTAGACTGAGGCCTCATTAATGCGTTGCGTTGTTTTGCGTCGTTTTACAACTTGTTTTTGTGACATAACACATTATTCGTTGCGTCGATGTAAGCGACGTTTCAACGGATCGAAGAACGAAAGACAATGCGGGTGGAGAATGATGCGCTGCGCTGCGACGGCGTGCACTGCCCTCTTGCGTTGCGATGTCGTGTGTTGTCGCAAGGCAGGTATGGAAACAATGCGTTGATCCGTTGCGTTGTCGCACGAACGAGGCTTGCGTCTTAGAGTTCTACGCTTTAGGACATGAAACTTACTTCATCCCTGTATGACCAAATTCTTGATAATTCAAAAGTGTATATAAATAGTTTAATTACAAGAAAATTAAAGAGTTAAAAACCCATGACACAAATTACCTCTTAAAAGAAAATTAAACACACAAAAACATGATTTTAAACTATATTAATTAATCTAGAAGTATACCTACACGCTTCGATCGACAATCCATCGAAACACAATATCTTGCGAAAATACCCCGAGGTAAAGACTAAAATACCTATATTGACTTACCTCTCTATTAAATCCCATCAGTAATTAATCTACCTACTGATATTTTTAATATTCACATGTAAGTGAATTATTGTATTCTTATGTGAATAAAAATTTCTCAAACCTCAAAATGCGCCTAACTTTTGAACAGCTGAACCGATCATCAAACATAGCTAAGAACACTCTCGAAAGTGTCACCTTTCAAACAAAAAAAACTAAATCAAAATTGGTTCATCCAAGATGAAGATTCATTGGAGCTTTGTCATATACACACATTCAAATGTATAACACCCCTTTTTCCGTTGAGGGTTAAAAATAAATGCTTCAAGTTTAAGTTGCTTGTCCTTTCATTCCCTTCATCCTATTAATCTGAGGTCAACGTGGTCATCATTACCAGCTTTCTCAGTATTCACCCTCTTTTTGTCTTTGTCATCTTTCACACAATCTATCCATCGTCTTTTTAGTCATATCTTACAGCCAAAAAATGTTTAGGTATCATGTTTTCAAACACTGTATCGCAAGTTATTCCAGTGATCAAAGACTATAAGCGTTGATTCATGAATATATGCAGTGAGATTCGATCCTTAGTGGCTCTGACACGGTATTCTAGTAGCTTACATAACATAGTAGTATATAAAATCACGACTGGAACTACATGAAGAGGTAAGCAGAGGATAGGAGGAGGACATAAACATTTTGCCAGTAATATTTTGTGTTCCATGTAAAAAGACGCGAGATTATTGCCTGATTATGTGGATTATAATTACATTATTATTATGAACTGGGGACAGATCCAGATTCTGGGCTACAACTGAGTAAGTCTATTGTCACAAGTAAATTTTAAAATATTAAAAAACCCCCGATACATTTTTGTTTCACGCTTTTTAATCTGCATAATTTATCTCGTTTCGATCGACAATCTATCGAACACGTAATTTCGACAAGATATCTTGCGAAAAGGTCCCGATTCAAATAGTAAAACGGTCATAACTTTTGAATGGCATAAGCGTTTTCATTTTCATCAAACATAGCTAAGAAAACTCTTAATAAAGTAACTATTCAAACAAACAAAACTAAATCAAAATCCGTTTAGGAGTGATGACGCCACAGACAGATACACAAATACACAAACACACAGGTACACACGTCAAACTTATAACTCCCCCTCATTTTCCGTCGGGGAATAAAACTGTTTTTTCGTTATTTTCTTTAGTAGTATACTCAACAGCATTATTGTTAAAGAGGTACAGTCTTTATATATCTGCCTTGGCCAGAGATAGCCCAAGATAAATCGACCTTTCTGAGGGCTTGACGCGGTACAGTTTATAACACACCGATAAGCAATTTTACCAAGCGAAATTTCAAGTATGTAAATGCGCATGACCACAATGCGATGCATTTCGACTGATTTGCACTTAAAATTTTCTTTAAAAAAAACGTGCTTGACGACAACATCCTTTCTACATTCTTATCAACGCAATTTAAATTCGTCCAAAGGAGGTTTGGAATGAGAAAGGGAAAGTCTTTGACCAGAAATGGGACACAATAGAAGCAAACAAAAAAAATCGTCTGTTCAAAGACATGTGAATGTGACACAGGTGGGTGTACAACTTTACGCCCAAATGACTCCGGTATGCGGCCGAAAAATACCGTAGATTCGACACATTCCTCGGCAAATTCAGTTGGTAAAACACAAAAGGGACTTGCACTCCATTGTGCGTATTGTCGTTCCCTTTCTTATAAGGTCATCCCATTGTTAAGGGACATTATGAAATCTGGAACTTAGCCCTGACTGTGGGTAATGGCAAAGAAAAAAAGAAAATTGTAAGGATGCTTTTCTGAACATTTTTGGGGCCAAGTTTTTTTTTAATGCATCGGAGAGTACAATTTAATTTATTTCAGTAAGCTCTTTATTCTCTTGTGTCCAAGATTTATCGTAAAACTAAATGTTCACTGTTTGTAGCGTTGGAAGAAATACAAGGTGGACCGATGATATGAGGCCTGTCGTATTCCGCTGGATGCTAGAAGTTAAGATCAGTTGATGCTTAGCAGTGTACATCTTTCAGCTGGAATAATAAAGATGATAATATAAATTTTATAGGCATTTTATAAACTACATTTCTGCGAAAAAAAACTCTTTGTAAACGTCCTGAAAAGTTAACAGTTAAAAAGAAATCGTTGAACCAAAAATTTCTTCTTCAAATAAAATTCGTCATGAAAAGGGGATCGTATTTTCCAACTTTTCCCTAAATTGATAATGTACGAACCTAAATGGTTTAGACTCTATTTCCCCTTTATCTATCCTAGCGGAGGCAACTAACATTTTATTTTGGGTCCGGAAAGTAGGTACCCTTGTTCCTTTTCTGACTAGAACGCTAGCTCTCTGCCTAAATTAATCAAAATCGATTTGGTTTAGTCGTGAAAACGTAAGTACCACTCAGACTAGAAAATTATTTTAGTGAACGTTCTATTGTAGTTTTTTCGGATGGAAAACGAGCTTTGGGTAAGGGGCTCTTGGCTAAGTAACACAGTCAAGGTTAAATCCTTCGGTTAAGCTGAGAACGTTATCGCTGAAAGACCCGTAACAACGTTCAAATTTTCTGATGGCATGTTAAGGACTACCAAATTACCCAGTAGGTTGTGGAGATCATATACTAGCTAAACGCTCCACGAGGCATACTGGTATTCAGCTTCATCTGCTTTGACTGGAAGTGCCACCTAATAGAGCTGAGATAATAATATATAAGACTAGCTGTTCCCCGCGGCTTCACTCCCGTGGACCACCCCAAAGGACCCGTTTTCGGGATAAAAATAACCTATGTCACTCAGGAATAATGTAGCTTTCTAATGGTGAAATAATTTTTGAAATTGGGGCTGTTGTTTCGGAGCCTATTCGGTACAAACAAACAAACATGCAAACCAACAAACAAAAAAATCTTTCCTCTTTATAATTGAACAGGCTTTGGGATGAATTCCCTAGTCCCTTCCTTTCCTTTATCTGTGTACTTCAAATCTGCCGCCAAAAGGCACTCCTACATCTGCGAGTGCATAAAAGACATTACCTCAATCCCGCCATCTGACGGCGGGTAACAAAACTATTCAGTAAGAACTCGATAAAAATGCCGGCCGGCTACCTTTCGCGTGCGCGAAGAAAAACTATCGTGAAATAAGACTAAAAGGGCAAGTGTGGTGATCACCCGACTCCATGCAGTGTTCCAAGTATCCTGTAAGTACCTCAATACCTCATTATATCCTTTAGCCTGTTTTTGTAGGAAAAATATTTCAAGCCACGTCCCTGGTTGGACGTGAAGCACATTCATATTTTTGGTCCATTTCGAGCGCGAATACCTGTAGATTACAGTTTTTTCAGGCATTCTCAGGTTTAATTTCAATAAAAAACTCTGAGATTTGCTAGATATTTGCATTTTACAAATATTATCCTACTAAAATTGCGTTGGTCATACTTTCCATATAACCTATACGGATTCAGAGGTCATCTTAATTTCATCCGTATTATATTTCAATAACTTATGTATTTTACGTAATTTATTGCAAGTAATTACATTATCTATAGCTATTTAACGTATTTATTAACTTATAAACATTATTTCACAACCATTTTACCTAAACGTATCGAAAAACACCTAGTAAAATCTCAACTTAGGTTCGTATTTTCATACCTATTTTTCACACACAGAACAAAATGGAGGAAGGCAAACTTAAACTTCTTCAATCTCAACGCGAATATGTTTACCGTGATATCCAAATCCTTTATGACTTATCAAAAACTATGATTCAAGATCGTTCAAAGGTATCGTCGTTCAAGGCGAGATATACTCGAATACATTCAATTCGCGAAGAATTTGTTTTGATATGTGGTAAAATACAGACTTTGGAGTTAGCCATGAAACCCGATGCCCGGGTGTGCCAAGAGTCTTTGAGCTCGTTTGATGATTTGTACTATGCCGTAATCAGTGCGGCGGCTGAGTTACAAATTACTGATAAGAGCGGGAACGTCGCCGGGGCATCGCAGGAGACGGCGCCGCCCGTGCTTGCCGGGGCTTACGACCCCGCACAATCAGGGCGTAACGCACGGCTCCCTAAACTTGAGTTACCTAAATTTGATAGTAAAATTGAAAATTGGCAAACGTTTTATGATATTTATAAAACCTTGATTCATGATAACACTTCGATTTCTCAAATAGAAAAATATCACTATTTAGCGTCTTGTTTACAAGGCCCGGCTTTGTCTATTGTCAAAGGGGTCCCGATGACCGCGGATAATTACGAAGTTGTTTTTAATAGTTTGATCGAACGTTATCAAAACAAGCGTATTATAGCTTTAACATATCTAGATAAATTCTTAGATCAGCCAGCTTTAAAATCGGGTAACTTCCAAGATTTACAAATTTTAACAAACGTAATTTATGAGGCATACCATGCACTCCAAGCTTTGAAAATTGAAAATTTAGGTGATTTCATTTTATTTTGTTTAACTTCGCGCATGCTGGACTCAGACACGCGCAATCGGTTCGAATCTCAAAACATTTCACAAATACCCACTTTTTGTGAATTGTTAAAGTTTCTTCAAGACTACGTAAAAGTCTTAGAAACTAGTCAGTTATCTTCTAAATCTAATATCAGGCATATTATTATGTCTAACCCTCGTAACCTTGAGGGGAAAAAATCTCCGCCTGCGGCTAGTAGGCAAAATAGCAGCGGATCAAAACGCTCATCTTATCTCGCAAAATCAAACCCACTTGCAAATGTGACTTGTGCTCATTGCAGTGAGGCGCACTCGATTTATCGGTGCCCTACCTTTCAATCCTTAGATTCTCGGGCTAGACTCGCGTTAGTACAAGGTAAAAATAATATGTGTACAAATTGTTTGCGTACAAATCACGTCATAGATAAATGCCTATCTAAAATGACTTGCACGTTATGTGGATTACGTCACCATACCCTATTGCATATTGACCCAGCGCCATCAAGCGCCAGCGCAACCACTGGAGCGAACGTTACTGCTCATGCCCACGCCGCCGTTCCCCACTGCGATATGGTATTACTAGGTACATGTCAGGCGCGCGCGTGCAACACTGCCGCCGGCACTCAATGTACCGTCCGTGCACTCGTAGACAGTGGGGCGCAGGATTGTTTTATCACTTCAGCGTGCGCCCGATCGCTCGGGTTAAAAATCCGCCGGTGTAAGCTTAGTATAGCCGGACTAGGACAAAACTCAGTCACTCAAGTAAGAGGGGTGACGGAATGCACTATACGGCCCGTGCACGGTGAAGCTCCGCATTTTAATATAAAGCCAGTCGTGTTAGATAACATCACTGCTCTAATACCTAGCGTTAAAGTACCATCAGTCGTTCGAGAATGTTGCAACCATTTAGTGTTAGATGATCGCGACTACGATGTACCCGCGAAAATCGATTTATTAATAGGGGCGGAGTTATTCCCCGATATCTATGACGGTCAACGTATCCATCTGGGGCCCGGTTTACCTACCGCTTTGCGTAGCGTTTTCGGGTGGATTCTCACCGGGACAGTAAACGCGTACTCAGTGTCTTTAAACACCGCGTGCTCTTTAGTGGCCACCACATTCACATTAGATGACCAAATTAAAAAAATTTGGGAAGTGGAGGAACCACCGCGCGTGGACATCACTGTCCCTGAGAATGATATCTGCGAACGCATGTACACTGATTTAACCTATCGTGAACCTAACGGACGATACGTCGTACCTATCCTCTTAAAGGATGGCGAGCGTTCTTTGGGGGAATCTTATAATAGTACTTTGTCGCGTTTGACTCATCTTGAAAAGAAACTTAATCGTCAGACTGAACTTAAATCCGATTATATTAATTTTATGCGTGAGTACGAGCATTTAAATCACATGTACACCGTACCTAACGCCGTCGTACCTACTCTCAATCGTTATCTTATCCCTCACAGTTGCGTCGTTCGCCCGGAGAGCACGACCACTAAATTGAGAGTGGTATTCGATGCCAGGTCTAAAACCACTAACGGTCAATCGTTAGATCTTTATCAAAACCCTAAACATTTATCCGAAGAAAGTGATAAATCAACGTTAAAAATCTTAGGAGTCCAATATGATCCTGTGAGTGATAATTTCAGTTACCCACAGTCCCCAATCGAGGACGCTGATTTACGAAGCGTTCCATCTTATCCAGCATCGCTTGTATTTTTGACCCTCTTGGGTGGCTCACACCTTGTATCTTAGAAGCCAAATTGCTCCTTCAAGATTTATGGCGTTTTTATCTTTTAATTGCTAAGTCCAAGGTAGCACCTCTAAAAGTGACACTTAACCTTTTAGAGCCGTGCAATGCTGTATTACTATTCAAAGTAATAAATCGCATTCACTCCTTGCTTAGTTCAAAACTCATCTTAAATAAATCTATCTTATTCACGGACAGCTCGACCGTCTTGTCGTGGTGGAATACTGAGCCACACACACATGACCTTTGTTGTGCACAGAGTAGTTCTAATTAACGACAGTCCTCTGCCTACTGAGTGGCGACATGTGTCCACCCATGACAATCCAGCTGACATCTATAGTCGTGGCTTATCTTGCTTATCTTTATCATCTGCCGAAATCTGGTGGTATGGTTCTCAGTGGTTGTCTAACGAACTCTTCAACTGGCCTGTTTCAGCAGTAGAAGTGTTAGATAATGTGCTCGAACTCAAGCCAACATCACGCGCGTGTCATGCTAGTGTGACACCCGAAGCTGACGTGCTTGAATCTCTCATGGAACGCCACTCCTCTCTTTTTCCATTAAAAAGAGTGGTTGCATGGTTCTCCCGTTTCATTAAAAACGCGAAAGCTAAACTTTCTGAGCATAACGTAATACCTTACCTGACAGCCACTGAATTAAGCCAATCTTTAAATCATTTAACAAAGTATGTTCAACATCAAAATCTTAATGATGTCATATCTTTAATAAATTCCAATAAACATTTAACCAAACATTTATCTAAGCTCTCCCCTTATCTTGACACTCGCGGAATCTTGCGAGTGAGGGGACGTCTCAAGCATGCATCGTTACCAGGTCGCGTCAAAAATCCATACCTCTCCCCTAAGACTTCTCGATTGAGTACTCTTCTTATTGACCACTTACACACAGCTTATCTTCACTGTGGGCTTCGCCTACTCAAATCTTTATTTATGCGTCGATTTTGGATACTCAGCTTTAGTTTTCTTATCAGATCGCGGTTATCGAAATGCGTGACCTGTTTTAAAGCTAAATCTATTCCACTTCAAACTGTACTAGGTGACCTTCCACCTTCCCGTACGCAACTGGGTCATTGTTTCCAAACAATTGGCATCAATTTTGGAGGTATCATAAAAGAAGGTAGGAGTCGTAACGCAAAAACTTACAAATCTAATCTTTGCCCCATAGTTTACCACTCCATAGTTACAGATGGTGGTACTAACTTCGTGGGTGCCAAGCGTTATTTGTCGGAAGTCAGCGAAATGCTCAACCGTGAAAGCGATGGTATTTCCAGACAGCTCGCTTCTCGAGGTATCACGTGGAAACTTAATCCTCCGTCCGGTCCTCACTTCGGAGGCATCTTCAAAAGCGGTATAAAATCAACAAAATACCATCTCAAGCGTGTCATTGGATCGCAAATTCTTACTTTTGAAGAATTTTATACTATTCTAACAAAGGTGGAAGCCATGTTAAACTCTAGACCGTTAGTGGAACTATCTTCTGATCCCGGCGAGGTTGACGCTCTTACAGCTGGTCACTTCCTCATCGGTCGACCTTTAATCTCCCTACCTGAACCGGTTTTTGCTGAAAACGAGACTTTACGTACTCGTTGGCAGCTATTACAGCGCCTATCACAAAGCTTCTGGCGCACCTGGCAAAGGGACTATTTGCATACATTGCAACAGCGACTGAAATACGTCTAACTAAAAAGGTCTTTAGAAAAACGACGGACTAAATAGACACATTCATGCAAAACAATTTTTTTTTACTTTTGTTGAATCAAAATGACACGGATCGAAATTGCCAAACTTTTCGTCATGGGTGTCACTTTCATGGTTTTTGGGGTCGCTAAATGCTAATAATGGGTCAAAATGACATTTTGAATTTTTATTTTGACTAATATTCGCAATTATTATTTTTATTTTAACAAATATTCACAATTAAATCAATCAAATCATCAATATTTTTATTTCACATAGGCCTACATGGGCACTTATAAAACGTCGACAAAAGGTGCACGGTTCGGGTTGGTCGTTTCCTATGGAGAAGAACAGGCAAGAAACTCCATGGTTACTCTTTTAAAAATGGTTTGGTTTTACAATATTTCCATGTTACAGCATTAGTACTTAGACATGTGGGGACAACGTAGGCCCGACTTATGACAATAAGTCGTAAGAAACTAAAAAAATAAAATAAAAGGATTATATATTTTATAAAAAAGTTAACAAATGTTAACTAGCAACTAGAAGGCCTACAATGTTCACACATTCACAAAACAATCGGTAAAAGAATCTATACATTGTAAATAAAAATAAGTATAAGAAGACTAAATTTAACATGTGGCACAAATTTTGTTATCAGTGCTGTAACTATTCTTAGCAAAGGGCTATAAAGATGTTTGAAAACCATTGTAAAAAGTCTAATTAAAAGAAGGAAAGAAAAATGAGATTGAGAATAGTTAGAGACATCCACATATTTGTGCCGTTTACAAGTTACCAGGGAAGCTGCATGCGCAGAAGGAGCTAAGGCCAAATGTTTTTATCTTCAACGTAGTCCTTGATTTTATAATATGCTTTTTTAATAAGGATACGTTTGATGTAGTTTTTGAACCCTCCATCGGTCAGTTCTATAACTGACTTTGGCAACTTGTTATAAAAGCGTATACTGTTTATAAGAAAAGACTTGCTAGTTTTCGTTAATCTGAATTTGGGTATTACAATTTCGTGCTTACTGCGTGTATTTAAATTATGGAAGTCGCTTCTAGTTTTGAACAGCCCCCGATTTTTACGGACATACAAAATACATTCCAAAATATAAAGTGAAGGTAGAGTCAGTATATCGATCTCTTTAAATTTTTCTCTGAGGGACTCGCGAGGACCCATTTTATAGATTGCGCGGATTGCCCTCTTTTGTAGGATGAAAATTGAGTCAACGTCTGCTGCTGATCCCCACAGCAGAATGCCATAAGACATAATACTGTGGAAATAAGCATAGTATACTAACCTAGCTGTAGCTACATCGGTTAGCTGCCTTATTTTCCTTACTGCATATGCAGCCGAACTTAACCTACCCGAAAGAGTTCTAATGTGCGCGCCCCACTGCAATTTTGAATCGATAGTAATCCCTAAGAATACAGTTTCCGTTATAACTTCAAGATTTTTGCCGTCAAGATTTAAGTTTAGGTCATGTTGTGGTACATTTGGTAAAGAGAACTTTAGACATTTTGTTTTTTTCGCATTCAGTAAAAGATTGTTAGCTGCGAACCATTTTGAGAGAACAATTAGACTTTCGTTGACATTTAAAACATCCGTATCTTGCCTATCTATTTTAAAAATTAGCGAAGTATCATCAGCAAATAGAATTATATTCGATAATTTGGCCATCATAAAAGGGAGATCATTAATGTAAACAAGAAAAAGGAAAGGGCCGAGAATTGAACCTTGGGGCACGCCCATCTTGACTAGAGACCCGGAGGACGTCGCCCCATTAACATTTACTTTTTGCTGTCTGTTTGATAAATAGGAAAGCACGAGATCAGCAGATTTTCCACGAATTCCGTAGTGGTGCAATTTACAGATCAGTGTGTTGTGGTCGACGCAGTCGAAAGCTTTTGAGAGATCACAGAAAATGCCAATGGCATCCTGGGACCTCTCCCAAGCCTCCAAGATGTGGCTGATGAGTTTTACTCCCGCGTCCGTTGTCGACCTACCTTTCGTGAAACCAAACTGTTGACTATGCAGGATCCCATTTGAATTGAAGTGAGACAACATCTGTTCCAGCATGATTTTTTCATAGATTTTACTCAATGCTGGAAGCACGGATATAGGTCTATAATTAGAAGGATCACTCTTACAGCCTGATTTGAAAATTGGTACTACTTTACTGTGTTTCATTAAGTCAGGAAAAGTGCCGCTGTCCAAACATTGATTGATTGTGCCTGTTAGGACAGGAGCAATTGAGTCAATAATATCTCCAAGAACCCTAACGGATATCCCCCACAAGTCTTCAGTATTCTTTATATTGAGACTTTTGAACGCGTTTTTAATTGTATCAATACATATTGGTTTAAATTTAAAGATTGGTATGTCTTCAGTAAAGTTTTCTTTAAGAAGAGCTTCAGCTAATTTAGATGAGGAAGGAAGAGACTTCGTAACCTCTAACGGAATGTTGGTAAAGAAATTTTCTAATGTCTCAGCGACTTCTTGCCTATCAGAAATGGTTTGATTAGTTATTTTCAAAGTCAACTCATTCTGATCGCGTTGTTGTATCTTTCCAGTTTCTCTATTAATTAATTGCCACACAGTTTTTATTTTATTATTAGAAGCACCAATTTTGTTAATTATTATTTGAGATTTTGCTTGAGCGCAGACTCTTTTGAATATTTTGGAATAGTTTCTAACATAAGTGTGAAAAACTTGATCGGAAGTCAAAGAAATTTTTTTTTTGACTAATTATTATTTTTATTTTGACTGATAACCCAAAAAAACAAAATACACCCATGACGAATATTTCGTTCTTCTTTGAAGTCTTTTAAAAAACTTTCCTAACCTACTGATTCTGTTACATAGTGGTCTCGTAATAAATCGGTCGATAGATTAGCGAGAAGTCCAGCACGAGTAAAAGTGGCATAGGTCCTGCCTCGTCAAGGCCTCGCGGGCGACTGATCACTTAAGAGCCGTACGGCGGCCGCTGTGTTATATATAAATTTATTATTAAAACAATTAAAATATTTTATAAATTCTACTCGGAGAATAAAGTTCTACAGGTTGTTAACTTTTTTTAGATATGTGTTTTAGGTAGTGAATCTTTCATAATCTTCCAGAAAAATAAGGAAATGATCAAAAAAACATCGTTTTAGAGGTCTTTTTTAGTTTTTTTTTGATCGAGCGAAGTTTTCGATATCATGTTTTGAATCTCAGAAATGAAAAGTACAGGTAGTCAACTACAATATGTATTTTTTTTGCATTTAAACTATCAATATTTGTTTAATTATGAATCAAAGAGAAGTAAAAGTCAGGCTACATGCCCTTAATTGGGACTTTCTCATTTAGTAATTACATCAATCATGTCTTGGTGAGTGTCAGTAAGGTTAATTTTAATCTGTAGAATTTAGTATGTGGTTCACTGCCTGTCTATATTAAGTTTTTCGATCAATTTAAAATTTATGCATTTGACTGCCTTTGTGTACTGCTGATCAACATCATAAGTTCAGAGAAGAACGGACTGTGGCCTTCTGTCCGGTTGATGGCAATAGACTCGCTCCCCTAATACATGGCGAAATGTGTGTGTACTTTAGATGCCCCTGTGCCTGACCCTTCGAGGAATAAAGGCATGATGTAATGTGTATTTACCCGACAGTTACGTTTTTACAATTACGTTTACCACAGCCAGGGGATTGGAAAGTAACCCGAAATGATTCTAAACTATTAATTATTAAAGTTAATTACAATTAATTATCCTACAAATGGCCATTCCAAGTCGAGGTTGGAACAAGGAATGGTTACAACTACTAACTACAACTAGCTAACCTACAAGTGTCCACTCTAAGCCGATGTTAGGACATGGAGCGGTTACAATAATTAAATAGACTAACTATAACTAGCTAGCCTACGGGAATGGCTTCTTCTTACAAAAAAATGCGTATTAATATTGGTTTCGAAATCAATTAATTTACTGTTGTTTGAACGGCTGCATTGGCTTTAGGTAATTGCATCGTCAGTAACTTCGTGTCTCGATGTTACGTAGTTTCTGAGTCAGCAAGTCAGCTAATACCTAAGCTATTCGTTTCGTGCTCATGGTAACTGCACCGTTGCAAGGTCTATGAACACTTAGTTTCCGCAATGTCAGCTGATTCCTAGGCATACGTAACAAAGGATAGGGCCATGTTTTTCGCACGTTTCTTGTGTGTTGATTGTTGGTATGTACGTAATATTCTTAATTACCTCATATCTTTCAAAACGCTAGACGGATTCATATAACTATGATGTCGTTAGATACGTCTTGACCGCCCAAGTGTTCTGGGGTTCGCCTTTTTTCTCATCTAAACCCATCAAGAAGGGTATCAAAATGAAGGGTTTTAAGAGGTGATTACAAACATATATACCACTTATATGTTTAAAAGTTATTCGAAAAAATCATTATGTGCAGTCGGAGGATCAGGGGGTCACTCAGTACGCGAATATGTATCCTCCGACTGCACAGCGTGACATTTTCTGGTTTACAGATTTTTAGTTCGCTTCTTAAGCAGTCGGGTTTTTGGTATGTAAATTAACTTTATTTATTTATTTATTCTACTATCTATCTTCAAGAATAGCAAGCTAGTACATCCAATTGTTAAGCATCTTCCAAAATGATTGATTCTCTTTTAAGTATCTTTCGATACGGTTGCGAAGAAATATGGCTGTATTTTTGGCGTCAAAATTTTTCAGAAACTATTTTTTAACTGCAACCAAATTAAGTTTAGCTTTTCGGTTTAGTTTATTTTAACCTACTCTTCTCTGTTTTGTCTCTGCGGTTTTGATATGCTGCTCGAGAAGTGTCAGCAACCGACTTCAAAAAGGAGTTTCTTAATTCAACGGTATGTTATTTTTGAATGTTTCTCACGTGATAACGCCGTCAATTATGAACCGATTTTGATTATTATTTTTATATTTGAATGCTGGTTCTTCTTCTTCTCATTAATAATGCATATTTTCATGGTAAAAATGGTACCAAAACTAAAAAGAAACAAATAAAAGAACATAAAAAAACCGACTTCCAAAACGAAATACTACAAAGCGCAAAATAACTTTATTTTCGGAAGTCGGTGTATAAAAGAAAAAAAATGGTACTAAAACACCGACTTCCGAACAGAATGTTATTCTTTTGTTAAAAAGTTTTTATTTTATATTTCTAAACGAAATTTCTCAGTAGCAACCTGGTATCAGGATTTTACCAGAATGGCAATAAAAATATTGCAATGATATTAGTTTAAGATCACCTTTCAACTTTCAAGGCAATTATTTTTTTAACTAAGGGTATTTATTTGCTCACTACGGATATATTTATTTATATATACTTTATTGTACAACAAGATAAGACAATACAAAAGAAACATTAAAATTAAAACAAACATACAATAGGCGGCCTTATCGCGCTCTGCGATCTCTTCCAGGCAACCTTGAATGGATAGAGATAGCCTGGACACGACATGGGATATTTCAATTGATGAAAAAATATATAAATAAAATAATCTAACGGATACTTGACTACAGCTGTGGTGGCCCAGTGGTAACGGTCCCGACTTAGGTGGTAATGTGTTTTCGAACCCAGGCAGGCATTTTACTTTGTGTAAATTATTTCATCATTAATGCTCTAAAAACGGTAAAGGAAAACATCGTGAGGAAGCCCGCAAGTCTTAGAACCAAAAATCGAAAACCTGTGACATCCACCAAGCCGCACTAGGCCCGCGTTTTGGATTAAGACCTATTGCCTCTCTCACAGAGAGGAATCATGTGTCCCAGCAGTGGGAATGATAAAAGGCTGATAATGAACGGAAAATTAACTCACCCTGGTAATAACTGTAGTAAGGCGACCAATAGAAATATGAGTTGTTTTTAGCATAGAAGTCATACGCTATGTAGAACTGGTAATCAGCAACTTCCTTAAGGCTATCGTCATGGCCTTCAAGGGACCACATCTCCGCTACACTTACAGTTTCTTCATCTTCTTCTCCTTTGTTCAGTGCGTTTAATTGCTATAGAAGAAAGAACGTTTATTTAGTTATGTATATTGGATTTGTGATAATATTGAGCATGAATGAGCGAAAAAGAAATTTACTATATCTATGCCCTCTCTGTATGAGGTATGGCATCTGTCCTGCAGTGGGATATTAACAGGCTGGTATATACAGGATATATAGGTACATAATTACATATTTATGTAGCAACCATAATACCAAATTAAAATGACTAGGCCCAGTAAAGACCAATGGACAAGTTCATAACTAATAAATTTTACGACCGATAAGTAAAACGGATCGCCCATAGAAAATGATATAATATTAGGACTGACCAACCCGACGGCGTTGAGAGGCAGCTTTCTTTATGTGGCTTCCAAAGTTTGGAATAACATGCCACCACCGATCAGAACAACCAACACAATAGCCACATTTAGAAGACGTTTACGGCAGTATCTGGTGGAAGCGCAACGTAAACTGGACATCGCCGCACTGAATGCCTCAATAGTATGACGCATTAGCCTACCTACCCTCACATCATTTCCTGTCACACTCACCTTATTTATTTATATGTGGTGTATCTGTTATTTTTATATTGTAATTTACACATCTTTTTTATCTTTTATATAAGTAAGTACTTGTTTTACATAAACATTATGTCACTATAGAACTGCTTTAAGTCCGTCATGTCATAATCATAGTTCCAGTTGAAAACCAGCGTCAGGCACTAGTTTCGCGACATTTTGCTGAACTGGTCTTTTTGGCGCAGCCATGGGACACACAATGTCATATTTATATAGTTTTTTTCTGTTTTTATTTTGGTTAGCAAAAAAAGTTCTTAATATATGGTTTTTATTGATGTATAGTTTTAAGTTTTCTTTATGTTTATCTTGTTTTATATTGTGTGCTCTAGTGGCTTGTGACAAATAAATGTATTTTCTTTCTTTCTTTAAACCCTGAAACATAACTCGTATTAAAATATCAGAAAGCTTTTTGAAATACTCATAAAATATAATATCTAGAGCTTAATACCTACTTATAAGTGTTTTACTATAAACCGGCATGTAGAGCTTAAAACGATGTGCCTTAGTTTTATAGGTGTTT
Source organism: Orthosia cruda (assembly GCA_964057195.1). Taxonomy (NCBI): domain Eukaryota; kingdom Metazoa; phylum Arthropoda; class Insecta; order Lepidoptera; family Noctuidae; genus Orthosia; species Orthosia cruda. The sequence continues at coordinate 34,725,416 of OZ059833.1, read as the reverse complement.
AAAAATAGGTATCAGACATCGTCATGGTTATAATGGTAAACGATTTTGATACATACATGAAGTTTATTTTCGGTTAAGATTTGTATCTAAACGTAGGTAGTGAACCGTAAGCAAAGAACAAGTTTCGTATCATCATCATATCAGCCAAAAGACGTCCACTGACGTCCATTGACGTCTTTCGGCTTTCCCCCAAACGTCGCCACATTGACCGGTACCGTGCGTCCCACATCCAGCGGATCCCTGCAACCTTCACCAGGTCATCGGTCCACTGGTGGGAGGTCTTTCGAAGCGAGTTTCGTATAGTAATTTTAATTTTAGTCTTACCTTTAAAGATTGATCATTAAAAAAAAATTGGCCCTTCCTTTGGTTTGCCGTTTAATATTACTTCCCAGAATGTAATCCTTATTAGTGACAATCTCTTAAAATAATCTTCACAGCGTGTTTTTTTTTTTCAAAATATTGTTTATTGCAAAATCCAATGACGAAGTTTTAGTTATCATCAAAATCGGTCTCATAATTATCGTCCTAACTCCTTTGAGTGTTTTTCGCTATTCCTTATAGTGATGAAAATTCCTATGAGGAATAGCGACTTGCGCCCACTTGGAAAACTCATCCTATATTTTATTCTAGCGTAAAGTGACTGTCGAATTACTCAATATAATATATAAGAATTCTAAACAAAAATCCACTACAACAATCACTACACACATTAATCCAATCGATCTTCTACAAACTCATTGTAAGATAGTAACACAAGAATATTTTACTTCGCACCAGTACATTATTCTAATCGTTGCTTGCAAAGCCTTGGCTGATAGTGTCTGGCATTTCGCCAGCTCACTACTAGGTCGTTATGCAGAAGGGATAATTTTCCCGCTTATGCAGGCGATTTGATTTTGTGACCTGCCTAATATCGTCGTTGTCCCGATAAGGGGCTTATCTTATAGTTTTTTCCTACATTACACTGCGGTGAGTTTTGCGACAGTCTGCTGAAGAATTGATTGAAGGAACGGGTGTTACTTGGAAGCTGAACTTGGGAAGAATTAGGTCATTGATTTTCTTAAACGACGAAAGGATGTCACTTATAGGATAGTCTGAAGCAGTTTCTTGATCACCATGTAATTCTGGAATATTATCTCAAATGTTTATTCAGAAGATGAATATTTGTTTCCAGGCTATATTAGTTGCCAGGCTTTATTGGTTGCCAAGCTATATTGGTTTCCAGACTATATTGGATTCCAGGATATATAATGATCTTTCTCTCGGAAACTCCGGCTTTTTTTGTTACCATAATTTTTTTCTTTAGCTTCGCACTCGTGGCATATTCCACAGAGAAAGTGCATTTTTTCGGGGAAAAATTAGCCTATGATATTCAGTAATAGCTTAAGGGGCTGTATTCGAACAGTTGACAATCGACATCTGAGGTTCTAAGCCACGCCCACTGTCATTGACAGCTTAGGGTAAAACTTTAAATTGGAGCGAAAAGTATTTGAAAATTAAATTCACAAGGCCGACCACAGAGGCCCGCATCATAAACGGACTCTTCCGATAGTTTTTACAAAAACATTACTCCGCAAGTTCTTATTTCAAACTGGCGGCTGGCATCTGACATCATATCGTTCACTGTTATTTTGCCTATGAATGCAACCTTATTGCTACGAAAATAAAGATCACTAAAATAGGTAATCTGGCTAGTGTCATACGAGTCTTTGCCGTGCAAATTGAATAAATATTATAATTATGTCTGCTTCTATGCGACTGCCACATATAAGAACACAGTACGTTACATTTTTTTATATTGGTTTCATAGCTAGATAATTTTATTTATATTATTTTAATGAGTTTTACTATACTGAAATGGACTGTGCAATATTAAACTGGAAACTTTAAATTTGAATTGAGATTTGGTGCTTTCAGTAATCAATTTTATCATTATTTACAATAGGAAAGTCACATCAAATTGTAAAGACACCTTAAATTAGCAAATATCCAAAACTTACTAGATTTGGAATTGTCTTTTTTAGGCATGTTTAAAATATGCAATAGAATGTATGACGCTATTAATATCATTTGTACAATTAGTAGGTTCATTTTCCTTGTTTAGTATTCTCTTGAAATCTTAATATATCATTTAGTTACTAATACAAGATGACTTTCCGCTCTCCTGGAATATAATAATTACAAAGCACTTACTGGGTTTTGATATACATCAGCCCTCTGTGGTGAGGTCACGTGGTGCCGCTTTTCTGTATATTTGAGTTAAAAAACAAATAGACAGGGCGCAAAAAACACGGTCATGTAAACTTTATCTATCTATATAAATAAAAAAAACCGGCCAAGTGCGAGTTGCACTCGCGCACAAAGATTCCGTACCATTATCGCAAAAAACGGAAAAGAACACGTATGTTGTATGGGAGCCCCACTTCTTAAATATTGATTTTGTTCTGTTTTTAGTATTTGTTGTTATAGCGGCAACAGAAATACACCATCTGTAAAAAATTTAATTGCCTTGCTATCACGGTTCATGAGATACAGCCTCGTGATAGACAGACAGGGAGATAGACGGAACCCTAAAAATGCTGTATGTGATTGTAAGCGTCTCACTAGAGAACGGCTGAAACTATTTGTTGCTTTTGTTTGTTATATATCAATCAATCATTTATTTGCTGTAAGTATTGGTACAGTGTAGGTGTTTAAAGATAATATAGAAAGAAAGAAAATTTTTATATGCGCCAGGCACAACGCATGCCATAAAAAAACCGGCTAAGTGCGAGTCGGACTCGCGCACGAAGGGTTCCGTACTTGTTAAATTGTGGTTTACGATTTATGACGTATTTAAAAAAAACTACTTACTTGATCTCGTTCAACCCAATTTGGTGGAACGGTGGAAGTTTATATGGTAATGTACATCATATATTTTTTTTAGTTTTATCATCCTCTTTTTTTAGAAGTTTCAGGGAGGGGGACACATTTTACCACTTTGGAAGTGTCTCTCACGCAAACTATTCAGTTTAGAAAAAAATATATTAGAAACCTCGATATCATTTTTGAAGACCTATCCATAGATCCACACGTAGAGGTAGGATGAAAAAAAAATTGAGTTTCAGTTTTTTTCTATTTTTGTTTGAAAATCTTAATGCGGTTCAGAGAATACACCTACTTACCAAGTTTCAACAGCATAGTTCTTATAGTTTCGGAAAAAAGTGGCTGTGACATACGGACGGACAGACAGACAGACAGACATGACGAATCCATAAGGGTTCCGTTTTTTGCCTTTTAGCTAGGGAACCCTAAAAAGGAAAACATAAATACTAATAACAGTGTATGCCTCACAACCACGTATATGTTACTGTAAAAGCCGAACTGTTGTTACAGTTTAAAAAAAAAACTATGATGAAACTTATTATTTATCGGTAAAACAGATTTACTAAGTCTTACCGGTAAAAGTCTGAAATCATCATCATCATCATCTACCTGCCCTTGTCCCATGTTACTTGGGGTCGGCGCAACACGTTTTCTGCTTCCATATCGTCCTGTCCCGCACCACGCTATAATTGACTCCCTTTTCTTTAATATCACTCCTTATACAGTCCATCTATCTTTTCTTTGGCCGTCCCCTCCCTCTTCATCCATCCCCAATTAAATTCATAAGAGTACACCTAAGTCATTCCAGACATTCTTTTCCCGCACCGTCTAGAACCAGCCCTCACGGTACGCGTCCAAATCATCTCAGCACCTATTTCTGGGCCGGCCTCAACGGTGCGTTCCATCATCAAGATTGTGGAGGCTTGCCCAGCGCTCAATTTGCATGCTACTAACGTGAGCCGTAATGGCATTGGCCCATTTGAGCCGAACAGCCTTTTTACCCACGTCTATTATGCCCGTTTGGGAACACAGCGTGTTCCGTATTCGGTCTGTTCTTTTTACATCCAGAATGCTGGAATAATTAGCTTAACAATATTAATAGACTAACAAACTATTATTGTAGCCCGTTATTGCAATTGGGATAGTTCATTGCGAGAAATACAGGACTGATCAATGTGGTGATTCTTGGTGAGCTTTATGTCCACATGTGGACGATTTTTGGTTGAAACGACGAAAAATGTCAAATTCGTGAGAAATAGATTATCATTTCTCACGAATTTGATATTTTTTGGTCAGTTCTAGGTGCCGTATGTTAGAAAGAAACAAAGATTGAAACAAATGGATACGAAGAATTTTATTAGTTCTGTCATTTCGAGACACTGCCAGCGTGGTTGGTACGACCATTCCATGTTCTGTGTTTTTTGCTTCTATTGTTTTCACATGAACGAAGAAGGTTAAAATAGTATTCGACCTCACCTATATTTTAAATATTGTTTAATTCAAATTGAGATAACATTTGTTGTATTTTCAAAGAGGTTCAAATATTTTTTAGTTATGGACTTAGTAAGTAAACTAAACGACGTGAGTCATTTATAATACAACAAAATATAGATGCCAGTGACAGCGGTAGTGCCAAAAAATAAAAATAATACAGACTTTGACAATATTACTTGTGATTTCGTTAGTACCAATTAAAGCCACCAGGCTACATGATCTGGCTGCATTATACCTGATATTTTTTTGACAGATTGGATTGACGAGAAATAAATTGAATATTATTTTTGCTATTTGCGGAAGAAAGAAGCGACATACGTCCACCTAGCAACGCCGCAAAGCGGTCACTGTCGAATTGCACTGGATGGAAAGAGAAGCACGATGGAATTTGTATAGACTTTTTTACAAAACATAATAATATGAATTACTTAAAAATAATGAATGAAACTTCAATATATAAGACAATGAAGTTTTGCGTCCTTTTATGATACGTTATTGTTGTTAATTGTACAAATGTACGCTGGTCAGTATTACCGGAAAAATCTTTTGAAGATCACGGTAAGAGGTTACTTTGCCATTCAATTGTATCGAGGTTTTTGTGCGTAAACGTGTTTCGGCCACAACAAAGTTTTCGGAAATATGATCAAGATTAACATATCTTTTTTCTGCTGTCACATCTTCAATAGATTTGGCTAAAAAATGTTTAAAAGAAAGCCTATTTTGAGTATTCAGCCCCTTAATCGGAATAGTTTCTCAGATAAAATAAATGTGTATATTAACAAACAAAAAACGACGGATGTCGTGGAACTCCTAGTTGGAGCTCCTTTAGCTATATAATACCAGGTACAATAAAATAAAATATGGTTAAAAACAAAACATTAAAAATGTTTGAAATCTTTTCAAAACATACTGGCCATCTATTAAAAACTGCGTTTCAAATATCAAATTAACATAAAATAACGTGCAATAGCAAAAGTGTCGGGCGGTTACTTTTTCTCGTTTAGTTTCCATCCTCTAAAAGCGTGATAAGAAACTTAGTTTCAACAATCTTTACAATAGTATTAATTTATTTATAAGATAGCATTACTAAAATAGCATCTTCAATAATTGCTCTATATTCATCAAGCATGTCATAAGACAAAAGGCTTATGACATGTCGTCTCTTTAACAACCTCTGAAAAGCAGGGTTTAGCAAAGCGTTGCGGTCGACAGACGGTGTTCGTACCGTGCAAACGAGAATTCCGGGCAGAATTTCAAAATATCATGGATATGCACATCGCTAATGAGCACACTGCCATCTCGGTTTAAACGAGGCTTGCTGGCATGAGAATGGGAGTATGGTCTTTAATTTGAATGATATTAGTTATAAGACTGGTGGTATGATTTCTATGATAGTAGCTTACTTGAGTAAAGTCGTTTTATTGTATTTTTATTTTAAGCAAAAGGTGAAATTGGCATTTGGGAAACAATACATAGCCTATGGCATTGAACGATAGTATAACGTCGCAGCAGACGTCGTCCGAGTAACACGTGTGATTACAAGTGCACGCATATAATATGGCGCCGCGCGCACAGATGTTTTTTTACTATATATAGTTGTATGAGTGCAGCTTACTATCAGTTAAATCACATTCGTAATCGAATCAGTGTAACAGATGTTCCTTAAAAACAAAAAAATCCTCTTTATATTATAAGTTCTGATTGCAAGGTAACCACATATTAAGATGTAAAGTCTATTGATGAATTTGTTAGTATAAAAAATTATGTAATTCTTTTCCACATCCCAAGTTTAGTATGAACTTAAAATAGGTCATGCCATATTATAAAGATAAGCTAGACAGCATGTTATGTAGACTGTACGTAAGTTCTGCACTATTAAGTAAGCAAGAAACATATTTGCATGGGACGTTTATGTTTATACTTTTTTATTACTAATTTAGTACTGCAAATGCATTTCATTGGGTTTCAATGAAGGGTTCTTGATGTGTTAGTACTTGAATGTGGGTACTTGGAGATTAATTTTGTTGGGCGCCACATTGGTCTCACGTTGGGAGCCAATACAAGGTTCTTGCTGCCCAACAGAATTCATTTACAAGTTCTCATATACACTAATCCGTCAAAAACGCTACAGTCCTTAACAATCCCATTTAGTTTGTGTTTTAGATTTACTAGTATCATTTACCATTTCAATTTCAAGGGTTTCTTATGTATTCATCCCAACTACGGAACCTTTAAGTACGTAGTCTAAAAAGTACCTACTTGTTCGGCTTTTGTATATCATATTTTGCTTTCTAGTGCAATATGACCTCAAATCACTTAAAAATCAATCTACAAACAATATCAGAATTAATTTTCTTTTACAATACCGCTAGCTAGAGAAATACAGAGAATATCTCAGAAGTCTGTTACTGAAATCACAAGACGTCTGGAATATTCGTCTTACAACAATCGATATCAGATTTTCATCTTGATCTACATTCTATTTCAGTAAAGTTGTCTCTGAGGGCCTCTAAGGGCCGAATTTACAAATGAAACGAATTGCGATTAGTTCATCTAAACTCAGCTTATGCATAATACACAGCGTTCTGATTGGTAGTTTCTCAGCGGTCTCAACCAACTAGAACGCTGTATTTGCATAGCCTGAGTTTAGTTGAAATAATCGCGATTATTTTCATTGTTGAAATCGGTCCTAAGAGAGTGAAACCTGACAATCTGCAGCAGTTTATATCCTGAAACACAGGTTCAACCTAGTTTAGGCAAATAAGAAACTGTGTTCTTTTATATTTTAAGATATTTTATTGTTAAATGTGCCATAAGTTATAAACGATATTATTATCATTATATTAAACTTAACTATTATTATATAGAGGTAAAATTGTATATTTTTTTTAAGTAGAAATATCTCTAGAATCTGCCTCATATGTTTGGTCAGATGCAGTACTGCTAAACATGAAGTCCTGGATTCGATGCTCGGGTTAGGCAAAATTTTATACGGTTTTTCTATCTTGAATTATATATCTATATACAACATAACTGGCGAAATAGAATAGAATAGAAACATTTATTCGACACAGACACAACACAACAGTAAAAATTACAAAGTAACAGGGAAGAACAGTAAAAAAGTACAAACAAGGTTCAAGAAGAGCTTCGCTGGGCATGCCCACACCAAAAGGGTTTCCAACCCAGCATTTGCTGGGTGTCAGACACCCAGCGCTGATTTTCAATTGGCACCCCGCTAGTGACACACGGACGTGGGTAAATAAAATACGTACTGAATATATAGGTGTGTAGGTTAATATGTAGGTGCTGAAGTAATGAATAAGTACCTGGGCAACCGAGTTCAACTCGGGTGAAAATAGAGAAACGACGTTTTCTAAAAATGAAACCTAGCTAGATCGATTTATCGCCCCCGAACCCACCTGCATACTAAATTTCATGTAAATCGTTGCAGCCGTTTCCAAGATTCAGATTATATATATATTTCATATATACAAGACATGCCTTTTAAATTGAATTAAATATTTCTTACAAATTTTTTGATGCATAATGAGCCCTTTTTCTCCCCCCCAAAAAACAAACCTATAAAGGTACAAATACAAAGGTATTTGTAGCTTTATAGGTTTGTTTTTTTAATTTATTTTTTAGAATATTCAATTGTATTATGTTAATATATTATATATAAAATTTACATTCGACGATTTTCAATGAGAAATCAAAACAAATTTCTTAAGTCTAGCCTTTCCTAAGGACGCTAAAAAATGTGGGTGTACTAAACTAATTTACCTTTTCCTAACCATTCTGTGAATACAGTCGTTATATTATGGAAGGTTGCGTTAGAAATAAAGATAAAGGGTACACGGTACCAATCGGTGGAGCTAGTAGTTTAACATAATTGAGAAACTTTTTATTTTCAGTCACAAGCGAAATACGAGTAACTACGGATTACTAAAGAAGAAAATGCTTGAAAATAACTAGCAATCATCTGGGCCACATACGTTGACCAGAGAAACGAGATAATATTAATTGGAGAATTATTGTAGTATAATAATGCAAAAACAGCGATTTTAGAGGATCAATGACGATGTTACATGTTAAAGCAAAATACTAAAACTCGACTACTGAAAAACCACGCTCTAAAAAGTATTAAACAAGAAAATATTCTCATCTGAAATTGTTATGTACAAACTATTCCGTAGGAGTCTTTGGTCAGCTGGACCCGCGAGTCCATGTATGTTCACCCATCCACAGACCAACCTCAGCAAACGTTGCTTAATTTTGAAGATCGACCCGTGCAGTTATAAGCGATATTTCTGATGGCTCGACGCGTTTCGATTTATATAATACCCATAAGCGATTTTTAACCGACTTCGAAAATAGGAGGAGGTTTTTTTATATATGTGCCCCGATTACTCAACACGCCTAGACCAATTTGAAAAAATCTTCTTTTGTTAAAAAGGATAAACTTTCCAGGTGGTCTCATGATCATCAGGTCAGGATCAGATGACGAGATCTTGGGGAATTCGAGGGTACTCTTCAAATTTTGTACACATACACATGCATTCAGAAAGTATTATTTGTTAAAGTGAAACGGATGAAGAAGACCAGCGCTGGCTACTGGAACTTCTCGATGATAAGTATGTGTATAAGATATGTCGAATAGTTAAATGACTGTGATAAAGCAAATTTAAATAAATATTTCTAATGAAAATGCTACCATTAAAATGATCTGATGATGAAGCCGGAAGGTAAGCACCGGAACTCCGTAATAAAACAATGTATCCCAGTCATGTTTAGGTTTGTTCGAATTGATATGAGAAGCCCTCTGGCTATAAATGATTTTCATGGTAATATAGGGTACCAAAACTAAAAAGAAAAAAATAAAAACATTTCAACAAAAATATTAAACCGAGTTCCAAATGAAAACGTTACAAACCGATTTCTTTTTTCTCAAGTCGGTGTCTCAACCGAAAAATAATTTGTACCAAAGAAGCTGGCTGCCGAAAAGATATGTATTTTAGGGTTTTGATTTGGTAGTCGGTTATTACTAAGTGAAATCGCAAGTAAATCGCGTTCACATGGACGCAATGCGATGAAATTCAACCGTTTTGCACTTGAAATTTTCTTAGAAAAACATGGGCGATATCGCTTATCGATGTAATTTAAATTGCGCCACACCATCATGCACCTTATTATTTATCTACGAGCTCCTCCAATCACCTACCCACACTACCCATATTTCAAACAAAAGACCTACATTCCAAAATTGATTTTTCGCCCCCATTGTCAAGGCCTTCGTTCTCCGGTAAAGTCTCCGAGCGTAGTCCGATTCAACCCCAAATTACTCCACGGTACAGCTGTTTGATTAATTTCACCCCCGACGGGGGCGAATTAATAAAATTTCAGAGCTTTTGTTCAATCCGACAACACCAAAGGGCTGGTTTTATTATCTGATGCTCAAGCGAAGCCAGGAGTAATTACACTATTGTTGCTTTTAGTAGTGTAAAAACAGAACACGGAAAGACGTGCCGGTAACGATCCATACTAATATTATAAATGAGAAAGTAACTCTGTCTCTCTTTTTCCTCAACCTCCGATTTCTGATTTAAGAATTAGATGTTGAATCTTTATCAAATTTCAAGCCTGAAACCTGTCAAACTTTGGAATTAAAGTAATGTTTGAAGTGAACTCCATAATTATTATATTTAATTCAGAAACGTACCCTGCTTAATCAATCTTAATGGAAATTGATATAGATATAACCTTAAACCTGGAGAAGGACACAGGCTTTTTTTTTAAAATAGCACCCGAGCCAAGCCACGGGCAGAAGCTAGTACTTATACAATATTTGTACCCTCAGTTATAGGAGGCCACAGCATGCAATTTAGATGATCGACTAAATAGAAACTAAAATATAAACTCTTATTATAAGGTAATAGTAAAATGTAAAACATATAAAAAGAAAAAACAAATCAAAACATGACACTCTTATAAAAAAAAAAACTCTCCTTATATTTAATTAAGCTTGGGTTTTACCAACATTATGGCAACCCAGACGGCAAAAACTCTTCAAAAGTAGTAAAATGTATATTTATACTTTTTCCAAACACTATTAAGTTAAACAATTTTAAAATAAAAACATAATGACATAATCTTAAACTGAACTGAAGAAAATTTTGTTATAGAGGGCAAAGCACATTTATAATAAACTATAAAAACATATAAAATTAAATTAAAATCTAAGACATAAAACTATAGAATAACTTAAATATAAAAACTCACAGAACCTCAACTACTGACTTTTTAAATTTAGGCAATGTCTCACAAATGACAATGTCACAAGTTTTTGACAAAGTATTAAAATGCCTACAGATTCTGTTTACAGCGGCATACTGACCGAGATTGGTTTTTGAGTGAGGTATTTCCAATAGATTGAAAACTTTTTTTCTTGGGATGTGGTTGGGTCTGTTAAAGCCATAGTCAGAATATGTTCAGTATTTTCATGGGCCATCAATTTCTATGAATAAACGGTGATACTCAATGATATTCTTGGTTTGTATGAAACGTTTTGACACTGCTATCTCTAGCATTGTCCACCGAGGCGTAGCAGTGCTCTGCAGTAAACATGTATGAGGAAGGTAAATAAAAATACATTGTGGTTCCTTTGTTTCTTGAAGAGTTGTTGTTACTTTTTAAATTGGTTTATCGTGGTTTTTGTTGCGATACAGGAATTGTGTTGTAATTGGAATAGAGCGAGGATTTTTTAATATTTTTCAACACACTTGCTCATAAAGTGGCTCTAATTTCACCGCAATTAGGCACATAATGACACCTGTTATCAAACTGTGACTTTTTCATTACTATTATTCACAAGTGAGATAAAGAGTTTTTTTTTAATAATAATTGGTTGAGTTGCTTTGTTCTTAAAAAAGTTTTGATACAAAAAAGATCGTGCTCAATAGTACAAATGCAACACATTTCATGGAACTTCGTATTTAAATAGATAACTTGATTGTAAAATATACTATTGAAAGGTTAAACTTTTCCTGAAGCGTTTTACAACTTTTTAATTGATGTTATTGCAACATTTTGTTCGAAAAATATTATTGTAGTGGCACTTTAAAATTAATTTGTAATACTACAAGTTTGGTGTTGGGTTCTGGGTGGTAGTAATTAGTGATTTTGGTAGCAGAAAGATTGTCTATTATTTTTTCTTCTCTTTTCTGAAATGAGTCACCAAAGCCTCTAGACCAGGGAATCCCCAAGTGGTCGATATCGACAACTTAGGGTCAAAATCAGTTTCCCAGGGGTCGACATACCCCCCCGGTGGGTCCCGCATTGTCGAGGTGGGGGGCCTAGTAATTGGTCACACACGGTGAAGCGAAGAGGACCCCAAGGAGGCGCCGTTCGTCAGGGCTTTTGCCGACTAAGCCGACGACGTAGCGGCCAACTAGTAGGTTGCGGTGCCACTTGGTAACAGGCGACATCGCAACTAAGGCGGGGCGAAATAACTTATGTAGCGTCCCAGTTCCATACGATATCGCGGCTGAGGGTTGGAGGCCGCGGTGGGAGAGGAGTGCCGGTATTGCGGTGCGCCGTTTAATTGTTAATTAATATTGTAATATTTTATTTATATTATTGTAATATTTTGCACACCTGCCATGGTAGGATATAGTCTAAAAAACTGATATACAAATGTCACCCTGAAAACTACCCATATTTCACAAATAAATGATTTGAAACTTACAGACTTTTACACCTATAATGTTAGTAGATTTAGAATTAATACATAGTTTTCAAATCTCAACTCCAACTAAAGACAGGCTGTCAAAAATAATGAAAGCTTAAAGCCATCCACTTTGAAGATTATCTCCGAAAGATAGAATATAATATTCAGATGAACATATTTACTAAGTGCTACATCGCCATTCAATCACATGATCAAAAGCATTTGCTTACAAAAGTCTAGAGCAGGGATCACCAATTATTTTTATTTGGGGTCCGTTTTTTTACTAATATGACCGTCGCAATCCGTAAGGTTTAACCTCACCCCCAATTTTGTAAAAATTGAAACAAAAAACTTAATGATGTAATTATAGTTACAATATCAATAAAAAAATAAAAATAAAAGATACCTGAATTTTATATTCCAAAGGCTTTTTTCAAATATTTATGTGAAAATTTTTTCTTCATGCCTTTAATTACCCGTTCGAAATTTGAACATTAGGTTCACAAAAAATATCCGGACCACCGATCTACTCGTATTTTGTGTATGGCGGTCCGCTATTTGGTGACCCTTGGTCTAGAGTTTACCTTGAATATAATAGCACCATTTTTCACAGGACTTTTAAGGAAAATGATCCGTAATGAGATGCTCAAAGTATTTCTATTTAAAAGGTTTCTTCATAATACTTTTGATTCTTAATTGTTCGATTTGTTGATTAAACGCCTCGGAGGAGAAAATAAAATGTTATTTTCGTCGTCACATCTTTGGAAAATTTACAAGGATAAATACTTTCTTGTTTGGGATTTTTCAGAAGGGATCCGTGAAAAACAAACAACTTTCTGTCATCGGATTTTTTTGGCATGTAGTTCTTTAACGTGGCTTGCAGTAGGAGTTGCTTGGTAGAAATCGTCAAGTAACGACACCTCTTGAAGGCTTTCGGTTCCGTTCGGCATAGTTCGTATATTATAGTCAAAGGCTGGCCGCCATACTTGTTTACATCATGTGTTAGTTAAATGTGACTTTTAAAAATAACAATTTTATTAAAATTTGTAGTTTGAAATACCTATAATTACATTTGGAGTTGAAGAAAAGACGTGAGGAACTTGGTTCCTGACGAAGTTCCCCCGACTCCACACGTTTATTTTAGTAGCCTATATAAATACTGCTGGACAAGCCAGCTAAGCTGCAGCTTGTGAGCATCTTCTTACCGTGCTCTTCCTGGACTTGGAAGTCTCTAAACAGTCTGCGAATCCAATTGGGCAAATGAAAGGCTAGTTTGATAAAGCGGGGATGATTAACTGATGAAGGCAGTAGATGTGGTATTGCATAGGAGACAATGTTCCATCTATTTACTGCCCATTTCTCCTAAAATCTGCAGCCTAATACTATTCTTAAGGAGTTGATGGCGATGGTTAGCACATATATCACATCATCATCAGCCTATTAATGTTCCGACTGCTGGGACACAGGCCTCCTCTCTGTGAGAGGGAGTGGGCCGTAATCCACCATGCTTTTCCGTTCATTATCAGCCTTTTATCATTCCCACTGCTGGGACACATGATTCCTCTCTGAGAGAGGCAATAGGTCTTAATCCAAAACGCGGGCCTAGTGCGGGTTGGTGGATGTCACATGTCTTCGAATTTTTGGTTCTAGGACATGCCGGTTTCCTCACGATGTTTTCCTTCACCGTTTTTGAGAGCAGTGGTGATGAAATAATTTACACAAAGTAAAGCGCCTGCCTGGGCTCGAACCCACGACCTACAACTTGTAAGTCGCGGCCGATACCACTGGGCCACCACTGCTCTACCACAGCACATATATAGTTTGAGCTTAATAGGTGGCCACGTTTATAGCGGCGGGGAATTTAAGCTCCTTATTTAACGCCCCTGGCGTGAAGGCGCTTAAATTCCCCAATGTTAAGGCACTAGCCGTACGCCCGGTCGGAGCCAGAATATCAATATTGAACCTTCTTTTGAACAGTTTTGTTCGGCAAATATTTTTTGATTTACATACGCTATTTCAGTTATGAAGAAACTCTAGCCATCTAATTTTTGTGTGTAAAAATATTTTTTAACATCTAAGTCGTTTTGGAGGAGTATCCAAAAGTAGCGAAAAAAATATAGAGTTGTTATTTTTTTTTTAAAGCAGTACTATATTAGTTACGTGAAAAAACTATGTTTCACAAATAATTTTACATGAAATAATAATATTTCTTTTCCCAAACCTTTTAAATTAGTCGTTACTCTAAAGATGTATGCTTTAGAATGTAACCATTTTACGGCACTAAAGCGGTGGAAGACCCTTAAGCTTCAATGGTACAGTTAAATGGGCACCAGCAGGACTCCAACAGGTGTGTCATGTTTTGGTGTCCAAGACAACACTGCATTAAGATCCATAAGGTTAATAGTTTACTAGTTTCGAAGTAAAAAGTAGCTTATTGTTCTCGATGGAACCTCGCCTTAATGTGATGTACTTACGTAACTTTATCTGACGTACGGGAACTCCAACGCGGGAGATAAAGTTGCAAGCGACAGTGTTTTGTTTATTTTCCACATTGTTCCACAACGTTTTCTAAGAATCGCTTCTTGTAATTATCGGAGTTGTTTTTCAATTAGTGTGAGTAATCATACGAGTACGTGAAAGGTTGTTTACCTTTTCATATTGTGTACTAGAAACGGAGCAAAAGGGATTCGAATAACACGTATCCCTTTAAAATTACTTGGAAATAGGTAACGAGTTTCGTTCGCGATGAAAAGCATTTGATGTCGTTAAAAAAAGTTATATTTCTTGTAATCCAAGATTTGCATCGTCATGTATTGAAATTTACTTTACGCGCCTAAGAACTAATATTATAAATACAAAAGTAACTTTGTTTATGGCTGAACCAATTTAGGTGATTTTATATGGAGATAGTTTGATGTCCTTGACATAGGGTAGTTTTTTTTTCGGTAGTGTGTTTCCTTTGGATGATAACAAGCTTTTTACGCGGTTGAAGCCGTGGGCAGAAGCTAGTTATTCATAATTTTGCAAAGACTACAAAAGTTATTTATGCGTCGTCGTTGTGTTAATATTGAGGTTTCAGTTTTCATAGACTGTGACCTCTGAGTTTGTTTCGGCCTTTCTTCTCACTTCTCAGAGAAGTCAGAGGAAACGACGACCCCATCTAGTTTTAAAAACTAGTTGATAAAACTAAAATATTAAATTTTAAAACACAGAAATCTAAAAATATCCATCTTAAAATAAAACATAGGGACCAAATAGTAGAACAGATACATACAACATTTTTTTTGGGTATAACACTGGATGAACATTTCACCTGGAGGGAGCATATCAATGAACTATGCATTAAGATTAATAGGTTTGTTTTTGCTCTAAAAAAAGTCAAAGATGAGGCCTCCAAACCAACTGCGCTAATGGTATATCATGCCTATGTTTGCTCTGTCATCCGTTACGGCATCATTTTCAAAATCAATCAAAATCAAAATCAAAATTTCTTTATTCAATTAGGCCATTAAGCGGCACTTTCGAACGTCAAAAATAAAAATTAAATGTAATAATAATTGATTCTACCGTCCATTCGGAAATGTAGCTTGTTATGGAGAAGAACGGACAAGAAACTCCAAACTTACTCTTTTTAAAAAAACAAAAATGTGTTTTACAAGTATTTGGTTACAATAATCTTGTAGGAAAAATACATATATGTGAGAACGATGTAAAAAAAAAAAAAAAAAAAAAATACGCACTTAAAAGCGTCTAGAGTAAAACAAACAATTAAAAATACAATAAATAGGTAATTAAAAACATGCGGAGGCAGCTAAGATATGACCAATCCCAACTGACGGCGCCCGTTCACGAACATGACACATGGATCGGCACCACTCAGCTCAACCATCATGAAGGGAACCGAATGATCCAACACATGTGCCACCATCAGAGAGACATTAGAGAGAGCATGACACACTCAACTGCCGGGGCACACTGAAGTCAACGAACGACACATAGGTACAGTAAATGGTAGATTTACAGTTAGTACATAGTACTCACATATGTGCTGTGCAGTTATATAATCCAAAAAATAAATTGAGTTTATACAACACAAATATACATTATAATTATTCGTACAGTCTTCAGCAGGTCCAACAATACTTCAGAACTTTTCTGCTTATCACTTGTTTTTGTGCCCTAGTGGCTGTGGAGCTGGAATAGCGTTGGGCCAAGCATTTTTATCAGCGATGTAATCCCCCAACCTATAATATGCCTGCCTGCATAGTGTGCGTTTTATACAAGTTTTAAATTTCGTCTCATTCAATTCTAGAATGTGTGGCGGTATTTTATTGTAACATTTTATACAGTACCCCCTAAAAGATGACGCTACTTTAGCCAGCCTGAAACCTGGTTGAATTAATTGGTCCCTATTTCTAGTAACATAACTATGTCTATCGCTGTTTTTACTAAAAAGATGTAAATTATTTCTAACGTACATGATGTTTTCGTAAATATACTGACAAGGTACCGTCATGATGTTAATGTCCTTAAACAGTTCCCTTAGAGAATCGCGCCGGCGAAGATTGTATATCGCTCTGATGGCTCGTTTTTGTAGAACAAAAATTGACTGAATGTCTGCAGCCCTTCCCCATAGTAATATGCCGTAAGACATTATACTATGAAAGTAACTAAAATAGACCAGCCTCGCGGTATCTATATCAGTAAATTGACGAATTTTTCTAACAGCATAAGCCGCCGAACTTAACCGCCCCGCAAGTGATATTAAATGAGGACCCCATTGTAACCTTGAGTCTAGCGTGATACCCAGGAAAACGGTTTTGTCGACGAATTCTAGCTTCTCGTTGTTTAATATAATGTCACAATCATAACTTTTGACATTCGGCAAGGCAAATTTTACACACTTAGTTTTTTTAGCATTCAAAACTAAATTATTAGCAGTGAACCAATTTAGAACTTGCCGCAATGCATTATTTACGTCGGCAACGTTACTCGTACGTCTATTTATGTTAAAAATCAAAGAAGTGTCATCAGCAAATAACACCATGTTCAGTTTGTTTTTCAATAGATGGGGTAAATCGTTAATGTATACTAAAAATAAGAAGGGACCTAAAATTGAGCCCTGGGGTACCCCCATTTTCACGTTCAACCCCGACGAATTGACACCGTTTATTTGAACTAATTGCTGTCTATCATTCAAATAGGATTTTACTAAATTTAATGCTGTTTGTCCTAGCCCGTAATGCTCAAGTTTCAAAAGCAATGTTTCATGATCAACGCAATCAAACGCCTTCGACAGGTCGCAGAAGATACCTATGGCATCTTGTCCCTCCTCCCACGCATCAAAGATGTGTTTTATTAAGGTGACACCAGCGTCGGTTGTACAACGTCCTTTGGTGAAACCATATTGTTTCTCGTGTAGGATGTTTTTCGTATTAAAATAAATGAGCATTTGATTTAGCATTATCTTTTCAAATATCTTGCTGAAAACCGGCAACACGGATACTGGTCTATAATTATTTGTGTCTTTACTGTCCCCGGATTTAAAAAGTGGTATAACCTTACTATATTTCATTAGATCCGGAAAGACTCCTTGATCTATACACAAATTAAAAATTAAAGCTAAGTACGGCGCTATAGTCTGAATAATGGAGGTACAAACTTTGATGGACATTCCCCATAGATCTTCTGTCAGTTTTATCTTTATTTGCTTAAAAGCTTTTATCACTGTTATTGGGTTTATATGTGAAAAGTTAAAATCAGTCGGGCATGCTGAAACGTTAGCGTGTAATAAACCATAAGCGAGCGACGGCGAAGAATTTAAGGTTTCAGTAGTTTTAATTGGAATGCTGGTAAAGAAATCCACAAATTCTTGAGCAACTTCTTTGTTATCTCTAATAAGTCCATGTGTAGTCTCAAGCGTGTAATCAGTATTATTTCTTTTGTTTCTGTTTGTTTCATTGTTAATAATTTTCCAAACCGTCCTAATTTTATTTTCTGCGAATTTAACCTTATTGCTAATGTATAAAGCCTTAGCTAGTTTACATGAATTTTTAAAAATTCTTGAGTAAGTAGCAACATACTTATTAAAAGTTTCAGTGTTTATATAAGGCTTAAGGCCATACAGCTCGTAAAGTCTTTCCCTACTTTTCCTGATTCCTTTAGTCGCCCAGTCACTGAACAAAAACTTAGGGCATATAGTTTTAGTTTTCTTCTTAAAAGTGTTATTGAATTCTGTTTGAACAACTGAGAAAACTTTTTTGTATAAAATATTACCATCGTTCACTGTGAAGTCCTGACAACTTAACTTACCAATTAAAGTGCTGTTAAATTTATTTAATTTGCCGGATGTTATTGGTCTGGATTGAATCTGCACTTGCTGTATTGGTATGCTGGACTCAAATGTTACCAGTAGCCCACTATGATCTGAAGGCAGACAATTCATAATGGCTTTGTTTAAGTAGTTGCAGCAACAAAAAACATTATCAATACATGTAGCAGTAGTCACAGTTGTTCGGGTTGGTTCCTCAAACACATGCGACAAATTAAATGATTTGAAGAGATTCAAAAGTCTACTGCTATCTGAATTATTTTCTAAAATATTTATATTAAAGTCACCACAGATTATGACTAGTTTATTACCAGTTGTAAGTTTTGCCAAAACATCTTCCATCACTGACTCAAATATACAGTAGTTTTTATAATTGGGGGGTCTGTAAACGCACACTATAATATGCTTATCCAGCTCAACACAGGACAGTTCAACACTATGTTCAACTGATAGATCTACAATATCTTTACGAGATTTTGATTTAATACCATTTTTTATTAAAATAAGTGAACCTCCACGTAACATAACATTTCTGTTAAAACAGCTGCCCACAGTATAATTTTCATAATTAATAAGCATTGAATGTTCCTTCAGCCAATGCTCAGTAAAACAAACAATTTCAAACATTGTCTCTTCCAAAAACAGTTCTACTTCCAATTGCTTTGCAGAAAAACCCTGAATGTTTTGATGGAACAATTTTATAGAATTCTGCTTAGCCCCTTTTTTTAAATTAACTATGTGAGAGCAAGAAGGTACCTTCTTGTTGGTGGATGTACTCCTAACTATTTGGTTATTGGTACCCTCCCTTGTCCTACAAACTAGTTTAAACTATAAATATTAATAGCAGAATTGCTAACGTTATTAATGTTATTGGATACCTGTAAATTAGTATTACTACTAATATCAACTACAGTACATGACTTCGACATACTATTTATGTCTGAGTTTAAAGTAAAAGATAATAGCCTCGCTATTTGACGTCTTATCCTAATAGGCAGATACACTGTATTGCCTGTCGACTTTAATTTATCAACAAAAATGTTGATGTCAAAAAAAACTAATTTGTCACTGTAATGGCTGACAAGGAAATGAATATGTTTATTCAGCATGTGAATATAATTATTTTGTCTACTAGACAATTTTTCCAAATATGGAAAAGCACACAAAATTATTTTATTACAATTTAATTTTAGTAACTTTGTTACACACTCAGTGATGTCGTCTTTTTTTACATTCAAACTGTTACCTATAAAGACAGTTACATTGGTGTCTGATTTATATACATTGTTTGTTACAGATTCCATGATATGCTTGTAAGATGACCCAGGCATACAATAATTAATAGTCGAATAACTCTGATTGCTATTTAATAATTTACCTAAACCTCTTCCAACACCATCTGCAAACATAACCGAATGAGACCCATGATTACTATTACTAGATGCAAAGGTAGCAGTCTCAGGCTGGTCTACTTGAGACACTTCCTGTGCAATATCAGGTGTGTCTTGGTCTTGGACAAAGATACCGTCCTGAGACACCCTCTCAACCTGGGCTGGGCTCTCCGTTACCTCAGGCTGGACAGCCTTCAGGTTTGAGACTATCTGACAATTGCATTGACACATCACTAACTCATTTGCGGCCAAAATGTGTTCCTTGATTTGTAACTGGGATCTAACATATTTATTGTAAAGG
This sequence comes from Orthosia cruda, assembly GCA_964057195.1. NCBI lineage: Eukaryota > Metazoa > Arthropoda > Insecta > Lepidoptera > Noctuidae > Orthosia > Orthosia cruda. The sequence goes on along the minus strand of OZ059833.1, from coordinate 34,705,305 downwards.
GAGCCCAGTTTGTCTTCAAGTACCTTTATATCATTTTGTAAGCTCTGTGTGTCAATTTCATAAATTTTTATACTGTCCTCTAATTTAATCTGGTAATTATTTAATTTATTAAGCAGGTCAACTCGTTCTTTTCTTAGTGGAATATTTTTAAAGAAAAGTTTGTGTTGTTTCCTGTACTGGGTATAATTTTTAATTATTTTATTAAATTTTGCATACTTTTTCAATTTTTTATGACTAACTTTATATTTATTTGTCTCATTTAATAAGGAATCTTCAGTCAGGTCAATAGTAGTAATGGAATGAGGTTTACAATTTGATTTTATTAACTCACTATATAAATGGCACGTTTCCTGTACCTGAGTACATGAGTTTTCTTTTTGCAAAATCAGAATTTGAAAATTAGCATGAGCCAATTCATCTTCTAGGTCCCTAACTTTACCTAAAGCCTCCTCATAAAGATCACTGCAATTATGGAAACCATCCGTGACTACCCGCAGTTGGTCGCGTTCATCAACAACATTTTGATATTGCTGACTCAGCACCACTAGCTCCCGCTTAAGGCTTGTGTTTTTACAAATGACATTTTGTACTTCTACCTCACATTCATCTCTCTCCTGCAACATTTCCTGACATTGATGTTGCGATTCTTTTAGTTCTTGGAGAGTTGTTCTTAGTTTGAATTCCAAGTCCTCAATAGTAGCGTTACGGGTCATTACAGGCATGGTTTCAGGAATGTTTACTGAAAATAGAAATTAAAGAAACGGTGAGAACCAAAAGAAAAGAAAAAAAAAAAAAAAAAAAGTAGAAAAGTTGAAAATGGAGGACAGAAATTAAAAAAACAAAAGAAATAAGTATTCGTATATTATTATTAATAATAAAAAATTATGTAGCAAAACGAGGTGGGCTGCTGAATTGGCTTGAGAAGCTAACTATTATTGTGTTTTTTACTTTTGATTACCTTACAGCTTTAATTTTTATTTAATGTGGGTATGGTGCCCAAAATATGAATGTACGATTTATTGCAGTTTTATAGTTTAATTATGCAAAAAATCGTAAAAGTTCGTTATTGAAAGATAAGAATCAATTAATAGAACTAAATAACTGTACTTGATTGTTGGTTTTGTTTCGTTTTCTATGCTGTCAACGAAACGATTTAATGCACTACAGAGTGCTAAATCAGCAAAAATGTTAGGTTAAATCTAAAGGAGAGCGTGTTAGAAAGTTAAAGTGAAAATTGTGTGCTATAATTATAAAACTTAAGTGAACAATACTCCCCATGTAATTCCGTAGTTCGGTCGTCAGCTGTTTGATAGGTTACCGGTCGACAGCCGGGCAAAACTCTTATTTAACTAGTTACTTCGGCAGGAAAACAATAATCCTGAGTATTTATGCCGTTTTGTTGTATTTTTACTTAAAATTACACCCTAATTTCACATAAATACTAATTAAATCAAATTTTTAAATACGGAGCACAAAATTTACATGTCACTTGGCCAGTGTTGCCAGCAAAAAAAAAAAAAAATTTTTCATTGTCTGGGGAAACTCCTCTGAACTATGTAGAGTTCTGTTGGCACAGAAAAATGCATCCGCACCATTTTTAATATGGACTGGACTGATTCCTGCAGACCAGTATATAAAGAGCACAATCTTCTCACCGTTCCTTGTATGTATATATATGAAATCGCTAAATTTGTAAACACTAATTATTCACTTTTTAATACTAAAAATAACAATAATAAACGAAAAGTTATACAGTATGTATTAGAATTACCTGTACCCAGAATCGAATTATTTAGGCGTAGTTGTGTTTACATGGCCCCTCTTATTTATAATTCTATACCCTTCTTTATAACCGACCTCCCTTTCAGAAAATAAATGTAATAATATAAATAATAAATAGTTAATAATAAATAAATAACATAAATAGTTCATTGATATGCTCCCTCCAGGTGAAATGTTCATCCAGTGTTATACCCAAAAAAAATGTTGTATGTATCTGTTCTACTATTTGGTCCCTATGTTTTATTTTAAGATGGATATTTTTAGATTTCTGTGTTTTAAAATTTAATATTTTAGTTTTATCAACTAGTTTTTAAAACTAGATGGGGTCGTCGTTTCCTCTGACTTCTCTGAGAAGTGAGAAGAAAGGCCGAAACAAACTCAGAGGTCACAGTCTATGAAAACTGAAACCTCAATATTAACACAACGACGACGCATAAATAACTTTTGTAGTCTTTGCAAAATTATGAATAACTAGCTTCTGCCCACGGCTTCAACCGCGTAAAAAGCTTGTTATCATCCAAAGGAAACACACTACCGAAAAAAAAACTACCCTATGTCAAGGACATCAAACTATCTCCATATAAAATCACCTAAATTGGTTCAGCCATAAACAAAGTTACTTTTGTATTTATAATATTAGTTCTTAGGCGCGTAAAGTAAATTTCAATACATGACGATGCAAATCTTGGATTACAAGAAATATAACTTTTTTTAACGACATCAAATGCTTTTCATCGCGAACGAAACTCGTTACCTATTTCCAAGTAATTTTAAAGGGATACGTGTTATTCGAATCCCTTTTGCTCCGTTTCTAGTACACAATATGAAAAGGTAAACAACCTTTCACGTACTCGTATGATTACTCACACTAATTGAAAAACAACTCCGATAATTACAAGAAGCGATTCTTAGAAAACGTTGTGGAACAATGTGGAAAATAAACAAAACACTGTCGCTTGCAACTTTATCTCCCGCGTTGGAGTTCCCGTACGTCAGATAAAGTTACGTAAGTACATCACATTAAGGCGAGGTTCCATCGAGAACAATAAGCTACTTTTTACTTCGAAACTAGTAAACTATTAACCTTATGGATCTTAATGCAGTGTTGTCTTGGACACCAAAACATGACACACCTGTTGGAGTCCTGCTGGTGCCCATTTAACTGTACCATTGAAGCTTAAGGGTCTTCCACCGCTTTAGTGCCGTAAAATGGTTACATTCTAAAGCATACATCTTTAGAGTAACGACTAATTTAAAAGGTTTGGGAAAAGAAATATTATTATTTCATGTAAAATTATTTGTGAAACATAGTTTTTTCACGTAACTAATATAGTACTGCTTTAAAAAAAAAATAACAACTCTATATTTTTTTCGCTACTTTTGGATACTCCTCCAAAACGACTTAGATGTTAAAAAATATTTTTACACACAAAAATTAGATGGCTAGAGTTTCTTCATAACTGAAATAGCGTATGTAAATCAAAAAATATTTGCCGAACAAAACTGTTCAAAAGAAGGTTCAATATTGATATTCTGGCTCCGACCGGGCGTACGGCTAGTGCCTTAACATTGGGGAATTTAAGCGCCTTCACGCCAGGGGCGTTAAATAAGGAGCTTAAATTCCCCGCCGCTATAAACGTGGCCACCTATTAAGCTCAAACTATATATGTGCTGTGGTAGAGCAGTGGTGGCCCAGTGGTATCGGCCGCGACTTACAAGTTGTAGGTCGTGGGTTCGAGCCCAGGCAGGCGCTTTACTTTGTGTAAATTATTTCATCACCACTGCTCTCAAAAACGGTGAAGGAAAACATCGTGAGGAAACCGGCATGTCCTAGAACCAAAAATTCGAAGACATGTGACATCCACCAACCCGCACTAGGCCCGCGTTTTGGATTAAGACCTATTGCCTCTCTCAGAGAGGAATCATGTGTCCCAGCAGTGGGAATGATAAAAGGCTGATAATGAACGGAAAAGCATGGTGGATTACGGCCCACTCCCTCTCACAGAGAGGAGGCCTGTGTCCCAGCAGTCGGAACATTAATAGGCTGATGATGATGTGATATATGTGCTAACCATCGCCATCAACTCCTTAAGAATAGTATTAGGCTGCAGATTTTAGGAGAAATGGGCAGTAAATAGATGGAACATTGTCTCCTATGCAATACCACATCTACTGCCTTCATCAGTTAATCATCCCCGCTTTATCAAACTAGCCTTTCATTTGCCCAATTGGATTCGCAGACTGTTTAGAGACTTCCAAGTCCAGGAAGAGCACGGTAAGAAGATGCTCACAAGCTGCAGCTTAGCTGGCTTGTCCAGCAGTATTTATATAGGCTACTAAAATAAACGTGTGGAGTCGGGGGAACTTCGTCAGGAACCAAGTTCCTCACGTCTTTTCTTCAACTAGTTTATTTCTAACGTACATGATGTTTTCGTAAATATACTGACAAGGTACCGTCATGATGTTAATGTCCTTAAACAGTTCCCTTAGAGAATCGCGCCGGCGAAGATTGTATATCGCTCTGATGGCTCGTTTTTGTAGAACAAAAATTGACTGAATGTCTGCAGCCCTTCCCCATAGTAATATGCCGTAAGACATTATACTATGAAAGTAACTAAAATAGACCAGCCTCGCGGTATCTATATCAGTAAATTGACGAATTTTTCTAACAGCATAAGCCGCCGAACTTAACCGCCCCGCAAGTGATATTAAATGAGGACCCCATTGTAACCTTGAGTCTAGCGTGATACCCAGGAAAACGGTTTTGTCGACGAATTCTAGCTTCTCGTTGTTTAATATAATGTCACAATCATAACTTTTGACATTCGGCAAGGCAAATTTTACACACTTAGTTTTTTTAGCATTCAAAACTAAATTATTAGCAGTGAACCAATTTAGAACTTGCCGCAATGCATTATTTACGTCGGCAACGTTACTCGTACGTCTATTTATGTTAAAAATCAAAGAAGTGTCATCAGCAAATAACACCATGTTCAGTTTGTTTTTCAATAGATGGGGTAAATCGTTAATGTATACTAAAAATAAGAAGGGACCTAAAATTGAGCCCTGGGGTACCCCCATTTTCACGTTCAACCCCGACGAATTGACACCGTTTATTTGAACTAATTGCTGTCTATCATTCAAATAGGATTTTACTAAATTTAATGCTGATTGGCCTAGCCCGTAATGCTCAAGTTTCAAAAGCAATGTTTCATGATCAACGCAATCAAACGCCTTCGACAGGTCGCAGAAGATACCTATGGCATCTTGTCCCTCCTCCCACGCATCAAAGATGTGTTTTATTAAGGTGACACCAGCGTCGGTTGTACAACGTCCTTTGGTGAAACCATATTGTTTCTCGTGTAGGATGTTTTTCGTATTAAAATAAATGAGCATTTGATTTAGCATTATCTTTTCAAATATCTTGCTGAAAACCGGCAACACGGATACTGGTCTATAATTATTTGTGTCTTTACTGTCCCCGGATTTAAAAAGTGGTATAACCTTACTATATTTCATTAGATCCGGAAAGACTCCTTGATCTATACACAAATTAAAAATTAAAGCTAAGTACGGCGCTATAGTCTGAATAATGGAGGTACAAACTTTGATGGACATTCCCCATAGATCTTCTGTCAGTTTTATCTTTATTTGCTTAAAAGCTTTTATCACTGTTATTGGGTTTATATGTGAAAAGTTAAAATCAGTCGGGCATGCTGAAACGTTAGCGTGTAATAAACCATAAGCGAGCGACGGCGAAGAATTTAAGGTTTCAGTAGTTTTAATTGGAATGCTGGTAAAGAAATCCACAAATTCTTGAGCAACTTCTTTGTTATCTCTAATAAGTCCATGTGTAGTCTCAAGCGTGTAATCAGTATTATTTCTTTTGTTTCTGTTTGTTTCATTGTTAATAATTTTCCAAACCGTCCTAATTTTATTTTCTGCGAATTTAACCTTATTGCTAATGTATAAAGCCTTAGCTAGTTTACATGAATTTTTAAAAATTCTTGAGTAAGTAGCAACATACTTATTAAAAGTTTCAGTGTTTATATAAGGCTTAAGGCCATACAGCTCGTAAAGTCTTTCCCTACTTTTCCTGATTCCTTTAGTCGCCCAGTCACTGAACAAAAACTTAGGGCATATAGTTTTAGTTTTCTTCTTAAAAGTGTTATTGAATTCTGTTTGAACAACTGAGAAAACTTTTTTGTATAAAATATTACCATCGTTCACTGTGAGGTCCTGACAACTTAACTTACCAATTAAAGTGCTGTTAAATTTATTTAATTTGCCGGATGTTATTGGTCTGGATTGAATCTGCACTTGCTGTATTGGTATGCTGGACTCAAATGTTACCAGTAGCCCACTATGATCTGAAGGCAGACAATTCATAATGGCTTTGTTTAAGTAGTTGCAGCAACAAAAAACATTATCAATACATGTAGCAGTAGTCACAGTTGTTCGGGTTGGTTCCTCAAACACATGCGACAAATTAAATGATTTGAAGAGATTCAAAAGTCTACTGCTATCTGAATTATTTTCTAAAATATTTATATTAAAGTCACCACAGATTATGACTAGTTTATTACCAGTTGTAAGTTTTGCCAAAACATCTTCCATCACTGACTCAAATATACAGTAGTTTTTATAATTGGGGGGTCTGTAAACGCACACTATAATATGCTTATCCAGCTCAACACAGGACAGTTCAACACTATGTTCAACTGATAGATCTACAATATCTTTACGAGATTTTGATTTAATACCATTTTTTATTAAAATAAGTGAACCTCCACGTAACATAACATTTCTGTTAAAACAGCTGCCCACAGTATAATTTTCATAATTAATAAGCATTGAATGTTCCTTCAGCCAATGCTCAGTAAAACAAACAATTTCAAACATTGTCTCTTCCAAAAACAGTTCTACTTCCAATTGCTTTGCAGAAAAACCCTGAATGTTTTGATGGAACAATTTTATAGAATTCTGCTTAGCCCCTTTTTTTAAATTAACTATGTGAGAGCAAGAAGGTACCTTCTTGTTGGTGGATGTACTCCTAACTATTTGGTTATTGGTACCCTCCCTTGTCCTACAAACTAGTTTAAACTATAAATATTAATAGCAGAATTGCTAACGTTATTAATGTTATTGGATACCTGTAAATTAGTATTACTACTAATATCAACTACAGTACATGACTTCGACATACTATTTATGTCTGAGTTTAAAGTAAAAGATAATAGCCTCGCTATTTGACGTCTTATCCTAATAGGCAGATACACTGTATTGCCTGTCGACTTTAATTTATCAACAAAAATGTTGATGTCAAAAAAAACTAATTTGTCACTGTAATGGCTGACAAGGAAATGAATATGTTTATTCAGCATGTGAATATAATTATTTTGTCTACTAGACAATTTTTCCAAATATGGAAAAGCACACAAAATTATTTTATTACAATTTAATTTTAGTAACTTTGTTACACACTCAGTGATGTCGTCTTTTTTTACATTCAAACTGTTACCTATAAAGACAGTTACATTGGTGTCTGATTTATATACATTGTTTGTTACAGATTCCATGATATGCTTGTAAGATGACCCAGGCATACAATAATTAATAGTCGAATAACTCTGATTGCTATTTAATAATTTACCTAAACCTCTTCCAACACCATCTGCAAACATAACCGAATGAGACCCATGATTACTATTACTAGATGCAAAGGTAGCAGTCTCAGGCTGGTCTACTTGAGACACTTCCTGTGCAATATCAGGTGTGTCTTGGTCTTGGACAAAGATACCGTCCTGAGACACCCTCTCAACCTGGGCTGGGCTCTCCGTTACCTCAGGCTGGACAGCCTTCAGGTTTGAGACTATCTGACAATTGCATTGACACATCACTAACTCATTTGCGGCCAAAATGTGTTCCTTGATTTGTAACTGGGATCTAACATATTTATTGTAAAGGGAGCCCAGTTTGTCTTCAAGTACCTTTATATCATTTTGTAAGCTCTGTGTGTCAATTTCATAAATTTTTATACTGTCCTCTAATTTAATCTGGTAATTATTTAATTTATTAAGCAGGTCAACTCGTTCTTTTCTTAGTGGAATATTTTTAAAGAAAAGTTTGTGTTGTTTCCTGTACTGGGTATAATTTTTAATTATTTTATTAAATTTTGCATACTTTTTCAATTTTTTATGACTAACTTTATATTTATTTGTCTCATTTAATAAGGAATCTTCAGTCAGGTCAATAGTAGTAATGGAATGAGGTTTACAATTTGATTTTATTAACTCACTATATAAATGGCACGTTTCCTGTACCTGAGTACATGAGTTTTCTTTTTGCAAAATCAGAATTTGAAAATTAGCATGAGCCAATTCATCTTCTAGGTCCCTAACTTTACCTAAAGCCTCCTCATAAAGATCACTGCAATTATGGAAACCATCCGTGACTACCCGCAGTTGGTCGCGTTCATCAACAACATTTTGATATTGCTGACTCAGCACCACTAGCTCCCGCTTAAGGCTTGTGTTTTTACAAATGACATTTTGTACTTCTACCTCACATTCATCTCTCTCCTGCAACATTTCCTGACATTGATGTTGCGATTCTTTTAGTTCTTGGAGAGTTGTTCTTAGTTTGAATTCCAAGTCCTCAATAGTAGCGTTACGGGTCATTACAGGCATGGTTTCAGGAATGTTTACTGAAAATAGAAATTAAAGAAACGGTGAGAACCAAAAGAAAAGAAAAAAAAAAAAAAAAAAAGTAGAAAAGTTGAAAATGGAGGACAGAAATTAAAAAAACAAAAGAAATAAGTATTCGTATATTATTATTAATAATAAAAAATTATGTAGCAAAACGAGGTGGGCTGCTGAATTGGCTTGAGAAGCTAACTATTATTGTGTTTTTTACTTTTGATTACCTTACAGCTTTAATTTTTATTTAATGTGGGTATGGTGCCCAAAATATGAATGTACGATTTATTGCAGTTTTATAGTTTAATTATGCAAAAAATCGTAAAAGTTCGTTATTGAAAGATAAGAATCAATTAATAGAACTAAATAACTGTACTTGATTGTTGGTTTTGTTTCGTTTTCTATGCTGTCAACGAAACGATTTAATGCACTACAGAGTGCTAAATCAGCAAAAATGTTAGGTTAAATCTAAAGGAGAGCGTGTTAGAAAGTTAAAGTGAAAATTGTGTGCTATAATTATAAAACTTAAGTGAACAATACTCCCCATGTAATTCCGTAGTTCGGTCGTCAGCTGTTTGATAGGTTACCGGTCGACAGCCGGGCAAAACTCTTATTTAACTAGTTACTTCGGCAGGAAAACAATAATCCTGAGTATTTATGCCGTTTTGTTGTATTTTTACTTAAAATTACACCCTAATTTCACATAAATACTAATTAAATCAAATTTTTAAATACGGAGCACAAAATTTACATGTCACTTGGCCAGTGTTGCCAGCAAAAAAAAAAAAAAATTTTTCATTGTCTGGGGAAACTCCTCTGAACTATGTAGAGTTCTGTTGGCACAGAAAAATGCATCCGCACCATTTTTAATATGGACTGGACTGATTCCTGCAGACCAGTATATAAAGAGCACAATCTTCTCACCGTTCCTTGTATGTATATATATGAAATCGCTAAATTTGTAAACACTAATTATTCACTTTTTAATACTAAAAATAACAATAATAAACGAAAAGTTATACAGTATGTATTAGAATTACCTGTACCCAGAATCGAATTATTTAGGCGTAGTTGTGTTTACATGGCCCCTCTTATTTATAATTCTATACCCTTCTTTATAACCGACCTCCCTTTCAGAAAATTCTGTATAGTTTTAAAAAAGTGGCTCATTTCTCATAGCTTTTATTCTATAAACGAATTTCTAAAAAAATCTCCATGTCAATCTTATCATTACAGGAATGCATTGTAGATTATCTTATTATTAGTTGTTGTACTTCCTACCTTACTGCCTTTTATGATATAATTAGATTTGTATTTTATGTGTGTGTTTTTATGAACCATATAATTTAATAGTCTAGTAAGAAAACTAAGTATTTTGAAGAGTTTATTAAACTTAAACTTAACAGGTTAAATACCTAATAAAATGTGTTATTAGATTATTAGAGATCTGCTTATTGTAAGCACCTTAACAAATATCTCAATATTTGCATGCCAACTTATGGCGCAATGTGTCATTGTGCTAATAACTTATTTATACCATCTTTTGTACCGCATTTAATGCAAATAAATGGCTATGAATTTGATTTTGAAAAATATGATCGACTAGTGTTTGTAAAAACCAACTTACAGAAATAATATCAATATTCATGCAAAAAAAAAAACCTTCAATCATTTTTTTTTTGACAATTCTAGAATTTATTATTATTTTACTTTTTTGCAATGTATTTTTTATTGTGTCGAATATTTAAATAAGAATTATTTAATAATGTGTGATAATTTATTATAATCAGCATGTTTGTACCAATTTGATATTTGTACGCTAATGTATGTGTGTTTGTATGTGTAATGTATGTAACATAGCGTTCTTTAATAATTAGAACATCTGTACCCAACCTACCTATGTTCAACAAATAAAATATATTTCCCAATTCTTTAATTATTTTTATTTGGTAATAGGCTTGCGCTTGACCATTATCTCACCTGATGGTAAGCAATGATGTGGTCGGCGATGAAGCACGCTTGCCTAGAAGAAACCTATTCACTCTTGACTTATAGACTCCCAGGTTGTAGCTATCGGGAAATACAGACTCCGGCAGGGAATTCCACTCTTTTGTTGTGCGCATAATAAAAGTAGTCCCAAAACGTTTGGTGCGTATGGGTGGGATGTCCACCATGTATCGATGACGCATCGCCGTTCGTCTTGTAGTCCGATGATGGAACGGGCTAGGAGGGATCAGTTCGTGCAATTCCATCGCACACTCCCTGAAATGTAACCGATAAAAAACCGACAAGCTGGCAACTCGGCGACGATGTTCAAGGCTCTGGAGCTTTGATTTGACCAGTGCTTCATCGCCGATGAGTCTCTTGGCCCGCTTTTCGATCGACTCTAGTGCATCTAGCTGATATTTGGCAGACCCGTCCCAGAGATGAGAACAGTACTCTATGCACGATCGAACTTGCGCTTGATACAAGTTGAGCAGCTGTTCCGGCGTGAAGTATTTTCGCACCTTCGCAAGGATCCCCAACTTTTTGTCAGCCAGCTGAGCCTTTGCCTCAATGAATGGACCAAAATTGAAGGTCGGTGTCAAAGTAAAGCCAAGAAGCTCAAGTCGGTCCGTTATCGGCACGGTCACATCCCGGCAAGAAGGAGCCGGCTGGAACTGGCACTTTTTAGCGGAAAAAAGACACGCCTGCGTCTTAGCAGCATTGAACCTGACCAGATTGGCATCGCCCCATTCGGAGACTGCCTTCAAGGAAAGATTCAAGCGCCCAACCATGGCCGCTGACCAGATCTGAGGCCCAATAGCACGCGCGTCAAAGACGTATCTCTCAGCAACAGTGCTGTCGTCTGCATACCCAAAGGTGCCGGGTTTTAGCAAATCGTTTATGTGAAGCAAGAACAATGTTGCTGAGAGCACCGACCCCTGAGGAACCCCAGCATTAATATCTAGTTAGTCAGACGAGCGGCCATCAATAACCACTCAGATGGACCGGTCCTTCAGGAATTCTGCAATCCAAACGCACAGACCACTGGGCAGACCGAATAAAGGAAGCTTACCAATAAGGCTTTCATGCCAGACCCTGTCAAAAGCCTTCGAGATGTCGAGGGATACGGCAAGCGCTTCCCCGTGCCTCTCGATGGCCTCATTCCAGATGTGAATCGCATACGCTAGAAGGTCCCCAGTTGATCGATTTTGGCGGAAGCCATATTGGCGGTCACTGAGGATGTCATTAGCTTCTAGGTATGCTAGGAGCTTAAAGTTGAGTAACCGTTCCATACTCTTGCAGAGAATGGACGTTATAGAAATGGGTCTGTAGTTGGACGGGTCAGCTCGACTGCCCTTCTTGGGCACCGGCTGAACATTAGCTTTCTTCCAATCATTTGGCACTTTTCCCGTCTCATACGAAAGGCGAAACAGGCGTGTCAAGATCGGAGACAGTTCAGGCGCACAGGTTCTCAGAACAATCGCTGGAATCCCGTCGGGGCCACTATCTTTGTTCACGTCGAGGTTGCGCAGTACCCTACGAACGTCCTTTTGCTGGATGCGAATATCCGACATACTCGTTTCGCATCCATCAGGAGAAGGAGAGGGCCGTGCGTCACCAGAATCCAGACGTAAAGATTCCGCAAAAAGAGAGGCTAACAAGTTTGCATTCTCCTCAGCGGAGTGGGCCAGTGACCCGTCGGGTCTCAGCAGTGGTGGTAGTGAGGGACGGCAGAAGTTCGTTTTAACTGACTTAGTCAGGGACCAAAACGCTTTACTACCAGCTGGGTATGTGGTCAAACCGGGCCCTTCGCATCACCTTCTTGCAGGACTTGGCAGCCCTATTGAAGGCTCTCTTTCGATGACTCACGTCTATACCAATATTAGAAAAAAGAAAGATTTTTTTGTTTGTTTGTTTGTGTGTTTGTTTGTACCGAATAGTCTCTGAAACTACTGGAATGATGTAAAAAAAAAAATCGCCGTTGGGAAGCTACACTATCCCCGGGTGACATAGGCTACTTTTTATCCCTGTATTCCCACGGAAACTAGAATTACGCGGGTGAAACTGCGAGGTGTCCGCCAGTCCCATATATTTTGAATTTTGTTGAAAATTTCTGAAAATGGAATCCAATGCCCGACGTATACTTGTCGCATTTGCGCCCACCATAACAAAAATTTTAAACTCCTTGAGAGTTGAAACTACTCCCAAAGAAGGCCAGAATCAAATCTACTATAAAACCTCTTCCTATTAACCCAACACTGGCATAAGAACATAATCCTGCTCCTCTAGTACTATATTAGCTTGTTCTCTGCTGCAGTATTAAAATTGAACAAAAACCATAGCAAGATTTAGTACAATTGTTATCTCTGATGGTTCTTGCTGGCTCTTGTAGACCTATTTGGTCTTGGTATCTATTATTTGGAGTTGGTTTTCTGTGGCCACTGTACATGATATAATTACTGTTGTAATAGACTATACTAAAATTACAATTAATAGAACCAAACAAGACTTTACTAGAACCAACAATTTGAAGACATGTGACATCCACTATCCCGCACTGGGCCCGCGTGGTAGATTAAGGCCCATTTCCTCTCACAAGAAGGAGGCATTTTGCCCAGCAGTGGGAACATTAATAGGCTGATGATGACTAGAAATACATATTTTGTTGAGAGCTTGCATTTGTCTTGACACCGTGCCCAGAAGAATGCATATTCAATTTAATGTGACGTCACATAGCTTAAAACCAGCGGATAAACAAGACGCTTCCAACGAATCTCATGTGTCAAATTATGATAAGTAGCTTAGAAGTTATGAGGGAACAGAAGTACATACATACGCCGTAGTCGGATAAAAAACATAACCCTCCCTTTTTCTTCGCCGTAGTCGGGTAAAGATGTGAGCGTTCGGAGGACCTCCCATCAAGAACAAAGTCTCCCACTCATCTCTTAGGTTGTTTACATCAACTTGAAGATAATAATATGATCTATCGGATGGAACCGAACGAGTTTTTATCATCAGTCTACTAGGCAGCTCCTACCACAAGCCACTACGTTAAAAAAAAAACAGCTTAATCTCAAAATAACTAGAACCTACAAAGAATATGTCTAAATACTTTATATGACAGTATTGGAATTATGTATTGTAAGGTTGTGAGTCCGGGGAGATGAGTTAAACAAGTATCTCCATTAGAATATCCTTTATTACTGCCTCCAATTATAGAGTACAATTGTTTATATAGGTACGTATTGATACATTAGAATACATGAGCTCACATACATATGTCTTACACACTACACTCCCACCGGCTAAATAAATAAAAATAATGGTTACATTAATTTTTATTTTTGGGTTATATGTGTATAATCACTTTAATATTTTTTATTATTTTAATGCAATAAGTAAACAAAATATTGTCGAAAATAAAATATAGGGTTACACACAAATACATTTTTAAAATCAAAATACAATCAATTTATCACCTTAATCAAAGTTACACAAATACATTTTTAAAATAAAAGTACCATCAACTTAATCCTAGTTACATGCTAAAAGCTCATCACAAAAAAGAAATCATTTAGGTAATATATGGTCTGGTTCTATTTTTATGTACTATTACTTCTTTTCCTTTATACAGTATTTTTAAATTTGGGTTACAATCTTCTATTACTTTGTAGGGTCCTATATAAAGCGGATCAAATTTGTGTACAGTTTGTTCATTCTTAAGTAGTATCATGTCACCAGTACTGTACGTTACAGGATTGGTATACGAATCATATTTACATTTCCTGATCTGTTTACTATTAATTAAATTTTGTCTCGCATCATACTGTGATTTTTGAAGCTTGTATTTGAGTTGTTTTGGATAGTCATAATAGTTATATAGCGGTTCAATATCTGAAGTTAAATTACTTGGTAAATTGCACAGTTTTCCAAATACTAGTTCATATGGAGTGTATTTAGTTTCCGTATGAACAGTCGTATTAAAAGCAAAGCACCAATATGGAAGCCATAAACTCCAATTTTGGGGTTGGTTCTCTGTTTGTATGCGAAGGAATGAAAGTAAATTTTTATGAGTATTTTCTAAGCCTCCAATTGATTGGTGATGATATGCTGTAGATGTTAATTGAGTTATTTTTAGTATTTTACATGCTTCATTCATTACTTTTGAAACGAACTCAGTACCGCGATCTGATATTATATTTCTCGGAATGCCATAACGTAATACAAAATTATTTATGAAAGCCGTTGTCACTGAAATTGTATCCTTATTTCTAAGCGGATAAGCTTCTACATACTTGCTAAGATCACACTGTAGTGTGAGTATATACGTATAATTATCATTATCCTTACTTAAGGGCCCAACTAAATCTAAAAATACTCTATCAAACGCCGAATGACCTGTATCAGTCAGGACCATTGGCTGTTTTATGTGCCTAAAATGTTTCTGTCGCTGGCATTTATCGCAGCGATTTACAAACTCCGTGACGTCATTTTCCAATTTCGACCAAAAATAACGCCGTTTTATATTATTTATCATTCGTCGTATACCGGCGTGTCCGCTACTCGGTAATAAGTGGTAGTCATTTAATATTATACGTTTCGTATCGTGATCACTTATTACTTTTACACCTTTTATAACATATAAACGTGGTCCGGACCAATTAGGTGTACTATTTATGCTATGAATTAAATCTCTTACTATCTCATTGTTTTCATTACTTTGTATCATGTACAAACTATCAAGTTTCATTAGGTTACAGTAATAAGCCAACTCCCGTACAAAGGCATCTCGTGCGCATTGTAATCGGTAAGATGGATTTACTCTTAGTATACAATTTGTTGCATCATAATCAAATATAGTATTTGATTGGTTAGGCCATTCTTTTTCATTTACGAACCTTAACTCAGTGCAATCCTTTGGTTTTTTAAGCAATTCCGTAACTCTTGGGTGATCAGTCCATTCGTTCATAGTTCGCTTAGCAACCATAGGGTTGTCACTCACATCTTGTTCACTTCTTTCACGCATACGCTCTTTCTGACCTCTGGTTAATACAGACACAACGTGCTGGTTTATTTCCTTCAATTCATCGCTAGTTATACGGATACGTGACATGGCATCTGCAGCTGCATTGTCAGTACCTCGAACATATTCTATTATGTAATCATATTCCTCTATTATTAAACGGAATTTAGTCAAACGACTCGGTGGATTTGTTTGATTAAATAAGTAAATTAATGGTTTGTGGTCGGTTTTGATAACAAATTTTCTACCATAAAGATAGGGTCGGAAATACTTAATAGACCATACGATAGCGAGTAACTCTTTTTCTATCGTGGGGTACCTAATTTCTGATTTATTAAGACTACGGCTTGCGTAAGCAATTGGTCTGTTATCACTATTGCAAAGCACGGAACCGATTGCATAACCGGACGCATCTGTTTGTAAAATGAATGTATTGTTTTCATCGAAGTTGGGATATTGTAATACTGGTGGTGATATTAACGACTCTTTTAGGGATTCGAAGGATTTCTGACACTCATGCGACCATTCAAAGTTAACATTTTTTCGACACAATCTATTAAGTGGTAAAGATATTGCAGCAAAATCTGGTATACATTTTCTATAAAAGTTGACAAATGCTATAAATCTTTTTGTTTCGTCTGCATTTTTGGGTACGGGATAATTTTTTTACTATGTTTATTTTATCTAAATCTGGCTTAATTCCTTCCGATGTTACAACATGTCCTAAAAACTGCATTTCTTTTCTTAGGAAATCGCATTTCATTGGATTAAGTTTCAAGTTTACTTTTCGCAATCTAGTTAAAATATCTATAAGATTTTTATTGTGAATTTGTAAGTTACGGCCAAAACAGATTAAATTATCCAAATAGACAAATAATTTGTCGTATGTAAGTCCAGACATGGCAATTGTCATAAGACGAGAGAATGCACTTGGGCTAATTTTTAATCCCATAGGTAATCGGGTCATTTGATATTGGCCTGATGGCGTAGTAAATGCCGTATACTTTCTGCTTTCTGGTTGTAATTTTGCCTGGTAATACGCTTGTGATAAATCTAATTGTGAAAAATACATTGACCCAGATAAAGAATCTAAAATATCGTTAATATTCGGGAGCGGAAATTTATCGTCTAAAATTCTAGTGTTTAATTTACGAAAATCAATAACCAGCCTCCATTTCTTAGAATTATCATCAGATTTTTTGGGTACCAACAAAATTGGGCTTGACCACTCACTTTTTGCTGGTTCAATGATATTTTCAGTAAGCATTTTCTTAACTTGTGTTTCAATTTCCTTACGCTGTGAAAAGGGTAACCTGTACTGTCTAGTATAAACTGGATCTGCATTATACTTTGTTCGTATAGGTTAGTGGTAGATAACTTATCGTTTGGTAGATGAAACACATCCGAAAATTTAGCACATATGTTTTCGATTGATGACCTTTCTTCATTGTTTAGATGGCTTAATTTTAAAAGAGAAAACATTGTACGTACTCTCTCTCCATCAATATTACTATCTTTTCCAAAGTGACTGATGTCATAGTCTGATAATAAATGTATTTCCGGTCTGAAATAGTTAATATCTACTTGTGTTTCACGAGTATTTAATATTTGTATACTAATTTGTCCATTGTTTGGTTTACAAATACTTCCGGCTATAAATACTCCGTCGCATAATTGATACGGTAATATTACGCAGTCTTCGTTAAAACTACTGTCTAACATAAATATTTTCTCACATCTCGGTGGTATACTTAAAAAGCAAGTTTTATTTAACGAACTATTAATCATGGGCAGGGTTATACTATTTTCATGTTTCTTTAAAGTTATCGTATTATTTTCAAAATTCAAAATAGCGCCATATTTGCTCATAAAATCTGTGCCAATTATACCATGTTGTAAACCAGGTAAGGTGCGCATAATGTAAAATTTGTTTACAAATTCCTGTCCATTTGCGATCAATGTAACATAAACGTAGCCTGAAGTTCGCACTTTGCCCCCAATGCCATTTATGTAAATGCATTCCGTTTGGACTGGAATATTCCAACGTGCCACAGTTTCATATTTCAATACTGATAGTGATGCTCCTGAATCTATAAGTAATCCATATTTGGCACCCTGTACTAAGAATTCCACCGAGCTGTTATTGTTACAAGCAAATATAAAATGATTATCGAAAAAACTGTAATGGTTCAGTAATGTGTCTTTCTGTAGGTTGGGGAGTTCGATTCTGGTCAGTTAAATCGATACTATTCATGGCATTTTCTATGACATGCACATTACCATTGCGCGTAAAAGTCCGTCCAGGCCTACCGCGAGATGAACCCCGCATGTGACCACGGTTATTGCTAAACTGTTGTTGAATTCTTTGGTTATGCCTATGATTATGAAAATAACCTCTACTATTCCCTCTCTGAATAAATCGATTGTTATTTGAACGATTAGGGCGTCTATTATTATTGTAACTATATCCGCGATTATTAAATGATCTGCCTTGGTATCCGACATAAACAGAAGCGTCGGAATTTTGCCGACTGCATGACAATTCCTCATCCTTGGCTGCTCTTATTGTATCTTTCAAGGTATCATAATTACGCGCTGCCAAAATAGTGCGGATTTCGCGGTTTCGCAAGCCATCAATGAAACTTTTTATTGCAATCTTCTCATTTTGAGGGCGTAATATTTTATGTGCAGTTTGATCATCACCTGCTTGCGCGACCGTCAAATCCACAAAAAGCTGTTCGACCTTGGATCCATACTTTTCTATAGAAGAACCGTTTTGGTTTATTTGTGTCAATTCCTTGTGTATTGCTGTACTAGACTTCTTTGTAAGAAGGTGTTTACGCATTTCAATTATAAGTGACTCACAACTATCGTAAGAGGTCGACAATCTTAATTTTGCGCTCTCGTTTAATCGGGTTTTTAATATAAACTTAACTAGCATTTTGTTGCCTTCTTCGGTGAGTGAAGAACTGTATAACTCTATGGTATCTATTAAACTTTTCGTAATATTTTCATCACCATTCATAATCGGTAATAGAGCCACGGCAGTCCTATAATTAAAAGCCTCCATATTGCCTACTTCGGTTCTAGTCTTGACCGTACTCTGAGCATTTGGTTGAGAACTGTACGTTTTGGAACAAAATGATTCTATTTGAGTATAAGTTTTTTCAAATAAATTACAGTATGATTGTATTTCTTGTAAAACACTTGTACTAAGTTGTTTACTTTCAATCTGTCTCGATAAAGTTTTAATACCTCCATCAAACTGATATTTTAACAACGTTGCTTCCTTTAACTTTTGTTTCAGAACAGTTTCTGTCCTTTTAGGATAACTTAGTTTTATTAAATTATGTTCAATATTTTTTAATTGGTCATATAACAAGTTAAGCTCATTTGCCATTACCAAACCAAATAAGATACATAAAAGGTATACAGATTACATGACAATTCTAAAATAAAAATACTAATTGATGAAAAAATTAAGATAAAAAAAAAAACTGGCATTTCGTCCATTAATCGTTCCGTAACTTTTCATGTTTCACTCAACAATAGCACATCACTTCACTTATCACTGAATATATCTTTAATCACTTACTGCGGTTTCTGGCTTCTGATACCCGTCTCCTGGCGAGTCTCCTGGCGAGTCTCCTGGCGCGCCTCCTGGCGCTGCTGGCGGCATTCGTAACAAACACGAGTCTCCGGGATCGGTCGACGAAACGAACGTGATAGGTTTTGTGTGAAAACCTCATTCCTTATCCATGAATAATGACAATTTGTGTTATGAAAACGTCCTCTTTTTGTACATCTGACCGGCACATTTTAGAGGATAAAAAAACCTCCAGTTTAAAACAAAAGATAATCACTTATATCATAGTATATTATTGTCTTTCAAATAATTAAGTAACGCGGCCGAACTCGGCACCCGTCTCGGATGGCAGGGTCGCCATGTAAGGTTGTGAGTCCGGGGAGATGAGTTAAACAAGTATCTCCATTAGAATATCCTTTATTACTGCCTCCAATTATAGAGTACAATTGTTTATATAGGTACGTATTGATACATTAGAATACATGAGCTCACATACATATGTCTTACACACTACAGTATGAAGGTAGGAAAATTTCGGATTATATCCGTATTCGTACGTATTACAGAATAAGTTGTGAACAGCAACGCGTCGCATTTATCATTGGTAAGTTACCGGATTAACATTCGAGAAGTTTTTACTAAGCTTCTAGAGATGAGACACTTATGCTGTTTGCGGATATGACGCAACGTGGTTGGTTTTGTGGATCCACTGTAAATTGTCTCATTACTTTTTAACGACTCTGTGAATATGTTCGTATTTTTACGGATTCGTTCCTCAAATCGAACAAAAAATCCCTTAAAGGATCACTTCGTTGTTGGTCTGACTGTCTGTGTGTCAAGACCTTGTTCTCTGGAACGCATTTATCAAGTTGAAATTAATTTCATACACTGAAGTCTGCAATACCTGGCAGCTGCAAACTTCTAAATCATTGCAATTAAAAGATTCGGGCGACTAGCAAGGGAATCAAAACCTACAGGGTACTTTCTTTTTTCGTAAGAATCATGTATATTCGCAAGAAACAATGTCTTGTAGCTAAAAGCAACTTTACTTGTTAAAGAAATAAGCCCAAAAATCGTAATGTTGTACCTGAATCAAAATATTTGCGAAAACTGACCGCGACCTATGTCGATGTAACGGAACAACAGTTTTCTAACGGCAAAGTTAATTTTGGTCCCTCAATCCAGTTTATCTTTTCGTTAGCGTAATTTTCGGTGCGTTCATTGTGTAATATTTCTCAATTATTCTGCTGAATGTAGCTATTTGTACGTAACCCTCGGTGCGAGAGTCTAACAACCACATGGCAGATTTTTTATCTAAATAACTACGCTACAGACTATTATCTAAACGAAGAACATGGATAGAGATCATGAAGCGGATTACAACATCATCAGCGATTGAAAAAAATCCAATGTGACTACGGCCGCTCTGTCAAGAGAGAAGCGAAAAAGTAGAAGAGGTATAGAACAGCACGCCTGTATTGTCCGATAAGTTACGCAGAGTTGTTCTACTAGAAAGAATAGAACACACACATAACACCAGATATGTTTTAGTCCCATTGCATGAGCTTATTCCCACCAACAGAATCGAGGACGTTAGATCACTGAGGCAGTTTTATCTCGTTGTTAGCGTTTTATTTAAGCGAAAGATTGAATTGTTTCACCTTGTCAATTACTTACCGCCAGACATTAAGAAAAATAAAGTCTAAAGTTCTAAAGGGTTGATGATTCCAATAAATATATTTAATAAGTTTCAAAGCTTGTCAGATGCTTCTGACCACCGACTGTTTATGATAGTTCTAAAATTCAGTAATTGTTATGATAACTTAAAACCCTTCGGTATTTAGGAACTTTAAAGGTTACTTCACTGTTCTGGTTTATAAATATTAATTGAGTTTCTATTTATATTTAAATGTCTGATATCCTTAGGTACTTACTATTATGAATGCGAAAGTAACTCTGTCTGCCTGTTTGTTAAATTCTGAACGAATTTGGGTAAACCTTGGCTGTAGGTTAGAGACCATATCCTGGATTAAGACATAAGATACTTTTCATTGCGGAAGTTAAGTCCCTTATGGATAATTTTCACACGAGCGAGTGCGCTGGCAAAAGCTAGTTGTTTATAAACACCGGGAGTTTTCTTGGAATAATATTCATGTGGGTGAAAGCGCTGTCAGAACTTTTCATCCCGGGAGTATGTCTCCCTGGGACGAAGCCGCAGAAGCCTGTTTTCCAGATAATTATAATGCGGCCAAAGCCGTGGGCAGTAGTTAGTTGTTTGTAAAGGTCTCTTTTACAAGCTTTTATTTATTTTCGCCGGTCCTGGTGTCTGTAATCAAACCATGCATGTTAAATTTATCCAACTACCCAAAGGCTAATTGAGCTTAAATATTACACACTTGTTTTGTTTCTCGTGACATTTTTATATGTAAAAGCTTGTTTAAATAAAAACTTTTTTAAATATAATAATTAATAGCTTGTGTTTAAGTAAATTTAAACTATAAATATCCGCCACAAGCCAAAATATCCGAAGCGTGTCCCACCACTAGTCACAAATGAGGACAAAAGCAAGCTTCGCGCGTTCCGCTAATATTGTTTTCTGAGCCCCTTTCCTTGATAATAGACCCGTACTGCCAAGGTTTTTGTTGTCGCCCTGAGGGTGGCAGTACTGACAGCTAGAATTAAGGTTTTGTAGTAAGTTTGTAAGCTTTTATTTCGTTTTAGGTTGTGGGTTTATTAGTGCGTTGCGTTGCGGTGTCGCAGCGTCAACGCTGCGTATACCCGACTGCCGAAGGAGGGTTATGTGTTTATGAGTATATGTATGTATGTATGTTTGTTCCTCAGCGGCGTTCCATAGACTAAACGCGTTGGCAGATTTTGATGATTCGTATGTCAATCGATTCGTCTTAATCTTGCGAGTGTCTACAATAAAATTCGAAAATAGAAATATTGTGGGGACTCAATTTTTTCTTCCAGTCCTATCGTGTGGGGTATCAAAATAAAGAGTTTTAAGAGGCAGTTTCAAAAATATATAACACGTATATGTTTAAATGTACCTAATTCGAATATTATGTTAACTAATAATAATAATAATAAATCTGTGGCCTGACTTGTCAAGAGTGACACAAAAATTTTCTTCGCTCTTCGAATTTTTTGATTATATTTATGAATCCGAACAATTTCTCTGTTAATACTACATAAAACTAAATTTAAATAATGCCTCCATATATATATAATAAAACAACCAGAAGAAAACCAAAACTATAATTAAAATGAACAACCTACTCGTACAATAAACCAGAATGACAAGCTGAGAAGAAAATGTTGACACGAAGCCAGGCCCGAGCCAAAAACACACGCCCAACATCTTCGGGTTCGTCGCTCAGCTCCGCCTCGCAGTCGCCGGGATCCCCTACAACCGTAAGTCAAGCGATCCTGGATGCTGCAGTTGCGTCGAGCTCTAGCGACGAATACTTCTCTCCGCCGACGACACCACCACCTACGCGTCGACGGGGAGGACGCCGGCCACCGGACAGCCTAGGACCTCGAGGCCCATCGGCCTCTGACAGGGTCCCCGCTCCCGGTGGAAGTGTGCAGCGCATGCGATGGACGCAATCGATTAACGAAAACGTCATGCGCGCATACTTTGGGGCTACAGAGGGGGGAAGTAACCTGACTGCGTACCGTGGTCGGATGCTCTCTCTGTTTCAGGTGCTTGAGCCAGCTGTCAACGTGTCGGCCCAACGTCTATCGGATCAGGTGCGGGTCATCCAACGTAACCGTATGCTGGATGACGCCGTACTTGATAGACTGCGTGAGGAATCACAGAGTAGCCGTGTCTCACCTGCCTTGCCACCGGCCGCGGTGCAACTGCAACCCAGTGTTTCACCGCGACCCGACCATGTTGGCGAGGATGACGACGACGGGGCTATATCTGTGAGTACCCAATGCAATGCACGTTTGAGGAGCGCTTTGGAATGTGCATTCAGCGAGTATCGCTCCACACCGCCTGAGCTTAGACCTCGACTACCTCGTTTGCCCATGCATAAGAAAAATAGGGCGCTGGTGTGTGCTCTAGATTCGCAGCTGTCAAATGTTTTTGATAGCAGCAAAGACCTTGCCGACACCCACTCGATCTTGTACTGTGCGGCTGCAGCAGCATGTCGTGTAGCTAACGTCAAGTTTCCCAAAACTGACAGAGCTACACGACCAGCTATACCAGCTTGGCAGTGCAGGATTGAGCGTCGTATCGGTGAGGCTAGAGCACTCATCGGCAAGCTTATCTGCTTCAGGGAGGGCAACACTCGCCCTAGAGTGATGCGCTTTGTGAGGCGGGCGTTCTCAGGGACTGATATCAGTTCTCGAGATTATATGTCCCGCGTCACAGAGCGTATCGACTTCCTGAAGCAGAAAATCTATGCATGGGCAAACCGTATTCGTCGGTACAAGCGGCGAGTGGAGCGATACACTCAGAATCGCACATTCCAGAGCAACGAAAGGTGGGTTTATAGGGCTTGGGAGCAACCCAACCAAGGTGTGACTGATACGCGCCTACCGGATAATGACGCCATGTCTTCGTTCTGGCGCGATATTTGGTCGGTGCCTGTCAGTCACACCGAGGATGACTGGACTCGGGAGGTCGAACGAGCGTGCGATCCGATACCACAAATGGGGGCAATTACCATCAGCCCCCAAGATGTGGCTCGTGCAGTCCGCCCGTTGCCTAACTGGAAATCTCCTGGGCCGGACGGACTGCACAACTTTTGGATTAAATGGTTCCAAAGTTCGCACGCTCGTTTGGCAACTCAGTTCCAGTCTGCCTTAGAGTCAGGATCGCTACCTCAGTTCCTAACGACAGGAATAACCCACCTGCTCCACAAATCAGGTAGTACTGCGGATCCTAAAAATTATAGACCGATAACGTGCTTACCGACGGTCTATAAAGTTCTTACATCCATTCTGAGAGCGAAAATTAATCAACATATTGACAATAACGCCATCATGTCTGCTTCTCAGAATGGATGTAGGAACGGGTCCCGCGGTACTAAGGAGCTGCTCCTCATAGACATTGCCATTAGCCAACAGGTTCGCCGTTCCCGCAAGGATCTGGCGACATGTTGGATAGATTACAAGAAGGCTTATGACTCAGTGCCACATACATGGCTCATGAGGGTGCTGGAGTTGTATAAAATTGATGCAACTCTGCGCGCCTTCCTGACGTCATGTATGGGGCAGTGGAGGACGGTCCTTCACTATCCAGGATGTCGACAGATTCAGGAAAACAGCGAACCTATAAGGATCGAGCGCGGCATATTTCAGGGCGACAGTCTGAGTCCTCTGTGGTTTTGTTTAGCCCTGAACCCTCTCAGTACACTGCTGGAGGGTTCAGGTCTGGGCTATCGGTTGAGGAGCGGTGGTCAGGTCATATCACACCTCCTTTACATGGATGATCTGAAGCTCTTTGCCCCCAACAACTTGCAACTGATGAAGCTACTGAAGGTAACAGAAACCTTCAGTGACGCCATCCGTATGGAATTTGGTGTGGACAAATGTGCAGTCATGCATGTAAAGCGAGGGGAGATTATGGAATCCGTGGGAATACAACTCTCGGATTCCATACACCTTCGATCCCTTTCCTCAACCGAAACTTACAAGTATTTGGGTATGTCGGAAGCACTAGGCATCAATGCTACTGACGTGAAACAGTCGTTGAAGGAGCGCTTCTTTGGCCGCCTGAAAAGAGTACTAAATAGTCTTTTATCGGGCGGTAACAAGGTGCGCGCCTTCAACGGCTGGGTCATGCCGGTATTGTTGTATTCTTTCGGCATACTCAAATGGACTCAGACTGAACTTGACGCCCTGGATAGGAGGATCCGCACGCTGCTTACCGCAAATCGTATGCATCACCCACGTTCATCGGTTATGAGACTGTATATCCCTCGGAAGTGCGGGGGTCGTGGCTTTTTAAATGCTAAGACCCTACACAACCGCGAGGTATGCAGTCTTAGGGAATACTTCCAGGCCGCTGACGTGGGTATGTATCGAGATGTGGTAGCGGTGGACAAGGGCCTTACCCCGCTCTCCTTGGCTAACGAGAACTGGCGCAAACCTATAGTATTAGATACTAATGACCGCAGGGAGGTATGGCAGAGCAAGGAGCTTCACGGACGCTTCTACCGGGTCCTACATGGGCCCGATGTAGATCTTTTAGCGTCCGTGGCCTGGCTGCGATTTGGTGACCTGTTCGGGGAAACCGAAGGTTTTGTCTTTGCGATTATGGACGAAGTTATGATGACGAACAACTACCGGAAATACATTGTGAAGGACGGCACGGTTGACATCTGTCGGGCATGTCACCGGCCGGGTGAATCAATCCGTCACATTATCTCCGGTTGTTCTAGTCTGGCTAACGGAGACTATTTGCATAGACACAACCTTGTAGCCAGGATTATCCATCAGCAACTTGCTCTTAAATACAATCTTGTGGAGTCGGAAGTGCCTTACTATAAGTATGTGCCCGACCCAGTTCTCGAAAATGGCAATGTAACGTTGTATTGGGATCGGTCTATCATCACTGACAGGACTATTGTTGCCAATAAGCCTGACATAGTGGTGATGGACCGACTAGAGCGTCGCGCAATGATTGTTGATATAGCGGTCCCACATGATGAGAACCTCGTGAAGGCTGAGAGAGATAAGAAAAGCAAGTATCTTGATCTGGCTCGCGAGGTTGTCGACATGTGGGACGTGAATACAGCTATCATTGTGCCGATAGTCGTTACGGCCAATGGCATAATAGCCAAGAGCCTCGACGAACATCTGAGGAGGCTCTCGTTAGGCAGCTGGATCAAGGGCTTGATCCAGAAAGCGGTACTTCTGGACACGGCGCGTATCGTTAGGAGGTTCCTCTCTCAGGAGCCCTGACCACCGGTAGCTTGGACCCTGTTCCCGATACCGGTGGGCTACTATTTTTGTATTTTTAAATGTTTTTTTATTTTATTTTTTATAGAATAATATTTAAAAATGTAAAAATATGTAATATAAAATGAATAAATGAAATAATAATAAAAGCCTTTATTAACAATCTTATATGTTACATTTCATCTTATAATTACTTATGTACTACTAATATTAAACATGGTTGTTTATGAAAGCAACGTAATATTTTTTTGTATTAGACACCGGTTTCGTGATTGTCTTGCTCTTTGGCATAGGCCTCCCCAAGTGTTCTCCACAACGATCTATCCCTTGCTATCCTCTTCCAGCATGGTCCTGCTAGCTCCTTGATATCATCCTCCCAAAAAGTTAAATAAAAAAAAACCCGATTGCTTAAAAAGCGAACAAGAAACAAACAACATATTCGCGAGCTGGCTGACCAAAACCAGATGTGTCCACCGACTACACAGCATATTTTTTTTCTTGTTTACGTCTTTTAAGTTCGCTTTTTAAGCAGCCGGGTTTTTTGATATTTTTATTATATTTTTTTTATTACATATATTTTTAGTGACATGTGACAGTATGCGTTGCGTCATCGCACGTGACTTTTCAACGAATCGACTGACAAGAGACGAAGCGGGGGGCAGGTAATGTGCTGCGCTATCGGAGCTCCGGTTGTACAACGGACAGTGTTTATTCCGATCCATTGTCGAATCTGAAATACACACTGAGACGTTGCGCTACGACGACAATGAGGCCTCAGTCATAGTTGTAGTATGTTGTGATTTTTTTCCAGCTAGTTTGAATAACCTTCTTTTAGACTCATCATCATAATCATTTTAGCAGCAAGATAACAAATCATCATGCCTGTTAAGTGCCATGTAGTGACACTAGCAAGGTTAAGACAAATCGATTGACGTAAAAATCATCAAAATCGTCTAACGCGATTTGTCTCGAGAACGTAGGTACGTAGATAGGAACGTAGGTAGGTACTGTAGGAACAAACATACCTACAAAGACTGATAAACACATTACCCTCCTTCGGCAGTTGGGTAACTACCAAAATAGTTTATGTTTGTAAACTCTTTACAAAATTGAAACATAAAATTATGTTAACATTACTCAGTGCCTCGAATCACAAGAAACTCCCATATCTCTCACTAAACAAGACATAACTTTTAATCAACAAACAGTTAGTGAATTCGAGCGTCCATTCTACGCAGGCCATTCACCACTGCCCGGTTCGAGCAACCTCGCGGTAACGGCTGCGTTGTCTGGCGACGTTCCAGATTTATTTTTTACTAAAAAACATGAACGAACTGTCTCGGCACAGTTTCGGCAACTTCTCGGCCGGTTGGCAAACCCTATTCTGGGAAGAAATATTAAACTTGGGAGAAAATTAGGTCCCATTATAAAAGTCTGGAGTTTTAGAGTATTTTTTTGTGTTAAGCAAATATTTGAAGAGAAATTGGTCTTTGAATTAGTTACAAGGATCACTTATTCAGTGGAATATTAATTTATTTTTAAATATAGAAGGCGTTAAAAGAAAACTTATTTAATACCTACCGAGACTTATTTTATGCACCTTACGGGATAAGCAAGTTAAAGTATATTATAAGTTTTCACTCCTAAATGGCAAAACTGATTTTAAAAAAGAATTAAAAAGTGGCTTTAAAAATATAAACAGTCTACTTTTCAATACATGATTTTGAGCAAAATGATGAGGGCAACGCAGCGGGCACATCAAGTATGTATAATAATGATAAAAATATGATTATACAAAAACTGCGAATTTCAACATTAATTATATGTGTAACACACAACAACACATATGGGGAACCATTGCACCTAGTAGACAATTTATTTTGCCATTTAATTTTATGTTTAATGTTACGGACAGAAAAAGGGCTATATATTATGTTAACGTAACCCATGAAAACCAGGAGCGGGAAGGTAGTAAAATATATAAAATTATAAACTCATTATAGAATAGAATATAAATATATTTATTCGACACCGGCACACCGCACGACACAACAGCAAAAAACATGGATTAAAAGACAAAAAAGAAGTGCAAAGACAAATTGCGCTGAACGATTACGTCATTCAACTTTTATCTCAACTCTCCATATTGGCTCACTTCAAATTTTAACACGTTTACAAATTCAGAATATAATGTATTAATTTATGAAGCTCTTTGAGTTTATATCAGGCAAGTTTATAATCGAAAATAAGCTCAGAGTTAGTCTTCTTTCGTTTTAAGTTAAATCTGATGATATTTTAAGTTAGCTTGTACTTGTTGTAACCATTTACATTTTTTGCAAACCTATGGGATCTAGTACATATATAAAACCAAGTTCTTTTTTTAAATAAAATCTACAAAGTGTGTTTTCATTTTAATTGTAAGCAAGTAATTTTTTTTTTGTTTAACTTTTTTATTTATATAAAACGTTTGGTCCAGAATAATTATTTTTTATTTATTTAATGACAACATTTAAAAGGAACATGAATCCGGACTATAAATCTGATCAGATAATTTGACACAAAATGGCTTGTGCAAATCAATCTGTCTAGCTTTTTCACAACCATGATGAGACAAGCTTCCAGTCTATTCGAATGCAGCTACCGAAGTACCAGTACTTTACTTGGAGCAACTCATGATTTACTTGTGTAAATATCGTAATAAATATCAATTGCCTTGTGTAAAAGTTGTCTAGTTTTAAAATACTTCTTCACTATCAACAAGAGCTATATTATAAATCTATATGAAAATATCTCAACCTCCGGCAAAATAAGTTTAAGACATTGTGAAAATGTTGTTTTTATTCAAGAACATAGAACACTTTCCAGAATACTCTCCAAGAATATGTTTTAAGTAGTTATCAGTAAATTTTGAAGCAGAGCGCCCGTCTTGCTTGTTTTATATTGAAACTTCTTCCCTCCACAATGATAAAGTTGCAAACTGAATTTTGATGGGCAGCCGACATATTTTCATCTTCTTGTTTATAAAAAACCTTATATAAGTTTTCAGTTTTACCGTTGCGCAAGTTTGTTTTTCGTTTATGGGGTTTTGAAACAGTGTCGTTTTAGTCTTGTTCTTATTTGTATTCATCATTGCTGAACGTCGTTATCACCGAGATCCCCGCGCGCGCGTCTCGCTGACCGCACACAAACAGTGAGAGCTCCGTTAAAAAAAAATATTATTAATTACGAATATGAGTATAAATCATTGCAACTTATACCAATCGAAAGCTAAACGTGTGAGTGTAACGTTACCGAAAACAAAATTCAATTAAATCAAACGGTGTGTGAATAAATAACAAAATAAAAATCACTACAACAAAATTTTGTACTATTACAAATGTGAACTCAGTGTGACTCAGAGTGATTCATCGTGACAAACAGTTTTTGCGACTCATTACCTTAAATGGTCATTGAGCGAGCGCATGCCAATTACTAATCACTTGGATACAATAGACTACCGCACTATTTCGACAAGTTAATAACAGAGCGCCGTGGCGCAGTGGTTAAGCAACGCGCACATGAGTGAAGTGTTAACGACGAGGTTGCGCGTTCGAAACCCACAAAAGTCACTTTTTGCATTTGTGAACTTTTATGTTTTCTTTTTAAACAAGCGGCTTAGAAAACAGTTGATACATGAATTTCAACAAAAATAGAGCGATAAATATTATCTGAATTATATTTTTTTTTTTTTTTTTTTTTTTTTTTAAATCTTTATTGTCACTATGGACAATTTTGAAAATGAAAATGTTACTGTCCGTAAAACATCAAGAGCAAAGTCAGTGGACAATATTTTAAATAATAATTTAAGCACTAGCTCTACGTTATTAGACACCACAATGTTGAGCTTACCGAATGCTTCACTGAATGGCAGCGAATATTCAAGCCTTAAAGATGAAATAAAAAAGCTAACAATGGAACTGGAAAGTGCTCATCTAGATATCGACAACTTAAATAGCGAAAATTTTCGTTTAAAAATGGATATAGGCCAATACCAGAAAATTATCGAAACCTATAAAAAGGTGAATTTAATTGATGCAAAAAAGTTCTCGCCAATTTCTGCACGGAAAAAAAGAAGTATAAAAACAAGTTGTGTTTCAACCCCGAATAAGAGTTCTTCACCTACGACTCATCAACCTGACAGTATCGCGACCGAGATAGACGTTGGAGACACCTTGTTTAACACAGCAGGATCGATCTGCGGTACTGATGGAATACTTCATGCAAAACCGCAATCGATTCATGACGTTCAAAATTCCAGCATGTGCATGAATCGAATAGACAACGACGCTGACGACAACGAACGAATTAAACAGACATCTTTGACCTCGGATAAGAAGTTGGAAAAAGGTAATATACAGACATCTAACGAAGGGCAGGAAACACTAAAACACCAATCTCAGTCAGATGATATTCAGAGAGTTATGATCTTTGCCGACCAATCTGGACATGGTGTCCGAAACATTCTGCAGTTTTATCTTGGGGAGAAATTTGCTGTGACGTCATTCGTAAAACCGAATGCAACCACTGAAGAAGTATTAAAAAACTGCGCAAATATGTGTAAGGATTTTAACAAATCTGATTTTGTAATTATATTGGCAGGTTCAAATGACACAAACCCTATGGACATTCAGACGTATTTACACCATACACTATGCCAGCTTAAATTCACCAATGTGTTAGTCGGGCAAAATTACAAAAATAAGACCCTAAATGAAAAAAATGTTAATAATTTATTAAGATTTGTGTGTTATAATTGTAAGAATTCATCTTTTATACATTTTCATAATGATTTTAATATGTCAATAAAATATATCACAAGGTTAAATGCTTGTAGGTTAATCCACAGGCAAATTTTGCGTGTAAATTATAAAAGTAATTTTCAAAAATATACCGAAATCTTATGTATTCAGAATAGTCAAAAATGTACCAAGGATGTTGCTGTACAGACCTGTAGTTTAAACGATATTAGTGTACAAACGGATAATATTAATATAATAACTCAAAATCCAGATGACCTTTTTCGTGACAAAAAATGAGCCACGCTTAACAATTCTACATCAAAATATAGCCGGCGCCTTAAACAAACGTGACGAAATTTCATTTGCCATATTAGATTTGCTAAATAACAAGATCAGTGTAGATGTACTGTGTCTTACTGAAACATTCTTGCTTGAAGGTACGGAAAAAAACTTTCGCCTAAAAGGCTTTACGACTGCAGCTTACTATTCAAGGAAAACTTCAAAAAGAGGGGGTGTTATTATTCTTATAAAAAACGAAATTGAATTTAAAATAATACAGGAAATACAAAAAATTAGCGAAACATGTGTATTTGAGTGTTGTGGTTTAGAACTTACTAAATACGGTATATTATTAATATGTTTATATAGAACCCCTTCGTCGAAGGTAACGATCTTTCTTAATAAACTCGAGAGTCTATTGAGGACGTTGTGTCGTAATACAAGAAAGAAAATTATTATATGTGGGGATACAAATATCGATATTTTGAAACAGTCAAAAGAAAGTAGGGAATATAATTACTTGCTAGATAGTTACAACATAAAACACGCTATCTTGACACCTACTAGAGTAACAGAAAAGACACAAACTTGCATTGATCACATCATAACCAGCATAGAAAAAGGGTGTGCAAAAATACATAATTTAGGTTTATCGGATCACACAGCCCAATCATATTCTTGGGCTGTTACAAAAATACATCAACCAGCTTTAAAATGGTGGTATCAATTTAAACGAGACTACAGTAATGACAATAAGGAAATATTTTTAAACTCAATCTCATGTCTATCTTTTGGTGACGTATTTGATGCAAACTCAGCAAACGAAGCATTCCACAAATTTATCGATACATTTCTGCTATTTTATAATTTGTGTTTTCCTACGATTCGTGTAAAAGTTACAAATAAAGCATCAAATAAGTTAAACTGGCTTTCTAAAGGTATAAAAATAAGCTGTAAGAATAAAAGTAAATTACACTATAAATTAAAATATAAAAATAATGAATCCCATAAAAACAAGTACAAAAGTTATTGTAATTTACTGAAAAAATGCATTTTAACGTCTAGGAAAAATAATAATACCAAATACATAAATAAAGCTCAAAATAAGTGTAGGGCAGCGTGGAATGTAATAAAAAAGCATACCGGCACAGATTTAAAACGCTCCTGTATTCCAAAAATTACTATAGACAACATTGACTGTGTAAGTCCTGACTCTATTGCAAATCATTTCAATAACTTTTTCATTAACTCGGTTTCCAATGATAGCCATAACAATAAAGAAGATACAGGATTAAAACAAATGGATCATATTGAGTCAATCAGTAATTCAATATTTTTGTACCCACTGGATGGTAGTGACCTTAAAAAAAATAGTGATGTCTCTAAATGATTCCAAAGCTAGTGGTTATGATAATATTCGCACTGACATCATAAAACTGTCAGTCAATATAATTCTAGAGCCACTTCTACATGTTGTTAACCTCTCTCTAGAACAAGGAATATTTCCCGATTTATTAAAGAAATCAGTGGTGAAACCAATATTTAAAAAAGGGGATAGCACTCAAATGGACAATTACAGACCCGTGACTTTGATACCTATATTTTCTAAAATTTTTGAAAAAGCCTTTCATAACAAATTAGCGAATTTCATTGAAAAGCACAAGATTATTAAGGACGAACAAAATGGGTTTCGTAAAAATAGAAGTACGTCTTTGGCAGCCTTTCAATTAATAAAAGAAATAACAGACTGTATTGACAAGAAAATACCGGTTACAGTTTTATTCATGGATATGAGTAAAGCGTTTGATCACGTTTCTCATGAACGATTATTGGAAAAGATTTCCAGATATGGAATCAGAGGAACGGCATATAACTGGATGGAATCTTATTTGTCAGATAGAATACAATCAGTGGAAGTAACGAATTATAATGACGAAACTAAAACCTTAGAATCATCCCAATCTTCGTTTATGTTTAATAGATATGGTGTGCCACAGGGAAGTATTTTGGGACCGCCAATGTTTTTGCTCTACATAAATGATTTCCCAGAAATTATAAATCATAAATGTGTACTGTTTGCCGACGATACTACAATCATAATCAAAGGTTATGATAAAAGTTCGTACGAACAAGAAATAAATATTGCTCTTCAAAGAACTATAGAGTGGCTAGAAACTAATAATTTAAGAGTTAATATTAATAAAACAAAATTTATGCAATTTCACACATACCGATCAAAACCGCTGGACCTGAAAATATCTTATAAAGGGGTTGCCCTGGCAGAAACTGACTCTGTTAAGTTTCTTGGAATAAATTTAGATAAATTTTGCTCGTGGAAAAATCATATAAATGACATTTGTTCTAAAATAAATAAATTCATATACCCTTTGAGGCGTATTAGCTGCGAGGTATCTAGAAGTGCCGCAATAACGGCTTTCCATGGCTACATAACCTCCACTCTAAGGTATGGTATTATCCTGTGGGGTCGTTGTGTGGAGATTGATCAAGCATTCGTAATGCAAAAAAAGTGTCTAAGAGCTATATTTGGATTGAAGCAAATAGAGTCATGTCGTCCATTCTTTAGGAAATATAAAATACTAACTCTTCCATGTATTTATATATTAGAATCTTGTATATTTGTTTTCAAACATAAGAGACTTTTTGAGCAGGCGACGAACTACTATGCCCCTCGATCTATGTATACTAATAAGCTACTTCAACCGAGGACGAATCTCACATTAACAAGTAACAATAGCTACATTATGTGCATAAAACTATATAACAAAATACCAAACTCCATAAAAACGCTACCATTTTCTAGATTTAAAAATAATTTGACGAGGTTTCTAATTGAAAAGTGCTTTTATAGTGTGCATGAGTTTTTGGATTATAAATTGTAAGTTTTTATTTTTTATTTTTTTATATTGCTCGGTAATTTTTAAATTATGATTGTTATTATTTTGTCATTGGTTTATTATTTTATGGCGAATTTCGCCCATTATTGACATTTATGATTATTATCTTTATTATTATTTAAATTGTTATTATTCTGTGTTTGTTTATTATTATTGTGTGGTGAATCTCTCCCATTATTGACATTATTAATATTGACACTTGTGATTATCTTTATAATTTTTTTCATATTATATTGACATTTATTTAATTCAATAATACGATTTTAATGGGCTTATCTGTTTAGTGACTGCATGATTATGGTCAATAACAATTTTTAATAAAATGTGTCACTCTATTTTATATTTGCACGCCGAAATTAAAGGCAGAATAAGAGAACAATTTTGTACTTTTTACCAACTTTCTGTACCTTATTTATGCAAATAAATGTATTTTGATTTTTTTTTTTGATTTTTGATCATCCTGAAAAGCTTTGAAGGATTCACTGACTAGCTGGTTCCAGGCCCCACTGACTTCCACTCTTCTCAGGGCAGTCGTCACCGTGAGTCCTTATCGCCTTGATCTGAACTGAGCAGCGTGTTGGTAAACGGCCGCACGGTCTTTTCCCGTCGACTTTTGCATGACCAAAGTTACTCAGGACTCGGAACTTGGAAATAAATCGTGGAGAGTTTTTTATGTTCAGCTGTTCGAGAATGGAAGTCCATTCTTTCATAACAGGTGTTAGTGCACTTTGCTGTCCATGGTATACGCAGCATTCTTCTCCGTCACCACATCTCAGAAGTCGTTTTAGAGTGACTCATAATATCAGTCTTGTCTTCCTCAAAGAGGGAGGCAGAAGTCTTAGTATTACACATTTAGCGAGTTATGTTTTAGTTCACACTGGCAAGCCTATTTCCAACAAACAGATAGAATTTGCTTTCAGGTTGGGTGGAGCGGCGATTTTAGTAGAGTAGCTGGTAGCAATTAGATGACAGTTGCCAAACATCTAAATAAATGCCGTAGACAATGGGAGAGGCCTATGTCCAGCGGTAGATTGCTGTGGTGCTGTGGTGTGTTGGTGGTTGATGATGATGATGACTGAATCCAGTCAACAGGCAGCTACTGAGAAATAGGGATATTTCCTGGGTAGAAAATGATAATTTTATGTATTCCGTCAGTGAGTTTATCAAATAATATGGGACACGTATTTATTACAATTTTTATTTGAAAATTGACAAAGATAAAGCGCATCAAAGTTCAGGAGTGGGCTAGTAAGGTCACTTTGTCAGAATAAAGTGTAGCACACCGTGACGTCACAAAATATTTCAACGCACTGTATCGTCGTAATTTATTGTTTACGTGACAAAAGAAAAAAATACGTGTCCAATATTTTTAGGTTATCTAACTGACGGACTAGATCGATATTTTTTTCAATATCTCTATTCATTTAGCAAAAAACCCAATAACACTGCATGTCCTGGGGAGCGTAATTAAAAACCAAGCAGTTGCATATAATGCAACCAACAAGATTAAACCAGCGAACCTGCGTGTAAGCATAAGAGTATGTACATATTTTGAATGGTAGGTTCTTCAAAGACTGCAGTGGAAGATTTTGTATTATAGCTAGATATACTGGAAACTAAACTGCAACATAAAATATACGACATTCTTATCGTGCAACGTAAACCGTAAAAGTTGCATGAAGTGAAGAATATAAGATAAGTTAATATCTGCTTCCAACTGACGAGCATACAATGTATTTTTAACAACTTTAACCAGCTATAAGCTGACAGTGAAAGATAGTACTTTGAATACCCGATAGTTCATAGTTTGAAACTTGATTCCATACTAAGATTCCATACTTGTGAAAACTTCACGCACGCATACATGTATACAAAAACTCATGCCTTTTCCACGTGAGTAAGTAGAAACTAAGAATTAAGGCCACCGGCGACGATCCTTATTTAGGTCGTTTGTTCACGAGGCACCGCACGACACGATTTGCGGTCACGATTTTTAACACACGACACACTTCAAACGGTCTGTCAGCCGTTAGTTTGTTCACTAGACACGATTCTGCAACGACATTGCAGTGCACTTGTATTGTCTTGTAAGCGCGTGAGTGACGAAACACGCGTGAGCCGTGCGGTGCGGAGTGTCGTGTCGTCAACAAGCTCATAGTTGTTTTATACAGCAGCAAAATCGTCACCGCAAAAAAGTCGCGACGACCTGTGGAAGGCGATTTTTCTGTTCTGTGGCTACGACCAAAGTGGCATCGATGACATAGCCGAAAATCGTGTCGTGTAATGAACAAACGGTCCATACAAATATATGGAGCACTGAATTGTGAGCACATTTTGTCGCGTCGTGAACAAATGGCCTAAACTCTCTTTTGCTTTATTTACGAACATATGGTCATAGAGTACATAGTCATATTTGTTTCTTAGAATATTTTTTTTTTTCTAATATAAATGTAAACTGTAGTCATTTTATTTTCAGATTGCTTTGCTGTCTCTCCTTGATGACATAACTGTATACTATTTTATAATGTCACCTAAGAATGATAGCAAGTAAAAATGAATTTACTTGTTATCATTATTTTTTCGTCCCGAGTTAAAAAACCTGTTTATTCTCAAAGAAAAGGTATAATTACTGTTATTATCTTTTCAGGGCCATAAAGAGTAGATGAATTCGAAAAGGATATTTAATGCTAATGCTATTAACATTATTGCTTGAGATATATAAGACAACAATCTAAAGATGTTGAGTATTTAAATAAACACAAACAAATAAAACCTACTGGGAAAGTAATAGCATAAAATGATGCACATTATCACAGATTTCGCAACATAAAATATTTTATTTAACGAAATTAAACTGAAATCCCTTCTAAATATAAAATGTACACCGTTAACAGCCCATGAAATTATTCAAAGACGCAATCAATCTTTTATGTAGCATTAAAGTCAGGAAAATACCGGGGCATCGACGCCCGGCTCGTTTCTCCGTCATATTTCCTTCAAATATGTATATGTGGACATACAGGTGTTGATTTCATCCAACCTTTCATATGTTCTAGATTATTTTTCTATCGTTCACATAGTCAAGGCTATTACAGGACTCACTATGTCCACTGACCTCAGAAGAGCCAAGGTGCAACCGCGAGACCGCGACACGTGACCGAGGCAAGAGACGCACGAGACTACTTGTCCTTAGGCTTTGTATGGGAGTGAGTTCACGCACAAAACCGCGACGTGTGACCGAAGACCATTAGCCGGTCTCACTCACGGACGAGTCACGAGTGGTGTCGCATCACGCTCAAAATGCCCGAATATTTTGTCATTTAACAATTGAAAAACCATTTATTATTTGATCCCTATATTGGTAAAGTTCTTTTTTGACCTCTAGTTGAATATAATTCGTTAAAAGCCAGTCTTTGTTTATTTTATACGTATAATATAAAGTCGTGGTATTCTACTTTCTTCAATAGTAATGAGATAATTCGGCTTGTCATTGCAATGTTGTAAAATATATTTCAACAATATAACTGATACCTACTAACATTAACATTATAATCGGGATATTTACCATGTTTTCCGTTTGTAGCGAGTTTATTATAATGTTAATGTGAGTGTTAGTGACCATGACAGTTTAAAAACTAATATAACTGATTTTAACGACTAAAATCGAGGAGAGATTTTGGGCGACATAATATGTGCGAGTTCACCGCGAGACCGAACCGGGCCCGAAACCGTGACGCGCGATCTAGTCACGGTGCGTCGGTCGCGCATCTTGGTCTCACGTCGTGGTTGCACGGTGAACTCGCAAGAAAGAGTTGCCTGGAAGCAGCTCTTCAGTAAAGCTGCCAAAGCTTTCCAAGGCGGGCATGACCTTCAAAAATTAAAATATTGTTTTAGTTCAGGGGTTCCCAAACTTATTTTGTCTACTGCCCACTTTGAGAATAAATTATTTTTAGCGCACCCATTTTTTCACCTACTTAATACAATTATTGTGTTATTTAACAAAAACTTGTTAAAACATGATTGCCCGCGGTGCATTATATACGAAAATTAACTATCTGGGAGTTAAAACTATTAAAATGCGAAAATATTTCTGTTGCCTTTTTATTTGTTTGTGTCTACTTTCATTTCGAAACGGATCGACCGATTGACATGATTTTTATTTTATATATTCAATAAAACAGGACAGATAATTATATGAACTACACGGAGAGAAAAATCGAACCGAGTTTGAGCAATCTCTTAACTAATATTAGTTGACGTTCACAAGTTTTAGTTGAGAGTCGAGAGCTCATGCAGTCGGTGTCTAAGAGGCCTCCTAGCTAAATGAAATTACAAATCACCCCCAAGCTTCTACACAACGCCCCCATTTTTTTTCTTGGTCTCTTACCGTCTATCTTAAGGCCGACAAGGGGGCGTTATCGCCCACTTTGGGAAAGGCTGTTTTAGCATATTAAATTCTGTTATATACCTAGGTGCTTATGGGTTCATTGATGTTGTTTACAGCAACTACCTTCACGTCCTTTTAAACAGTTCCATCTTTTATGATGAATATGTATGAAGATTAGTGTTATTTAGTTGATAAACAGTTTTACTGTTATACATAAACTCACGCATTTTTCCCATAGGGGTAGGCATAAACTACAGAACGCCACCTGCTACGATCCTCACAATCGGATTCATTCCTCTCATCGTTACATGATGGACATCCTAACCATACGCACAAAACGTTTTGGGGACACTTTTATTATGCGTACAGCTAAGGAATGGAATTCCCTGCCGGAGTCTGTGTTTCCCGATAGCTACAATCTAGGGCCCTTTAAGTCATGAGTGAATGGGTTTTTTCTAGGCAAAGGTGCTTTACCCTTGACCATATCATTGCTTACCATCAGGTGAGATAGTGGTCAAACGCGAGCTTAATGAAAATAATTTAATAAATCTCCTTTTGCTTCATTTATGTTAATAGATCTAGGCGTACACGCAGGCCAATTAAGAGTACCTACTGCAGACCTAGCTTTTCTGAAGCACATAAACAATAAGATCCGTGTCTTTCCTTCCAGGGCATCCCCT
This sequence comes from Orthosia cruda, assembly GCA_964057195.1. NCBI lineage: Eukaryota > Metazoa > Arthropoda > Insecta > Lepidoptera > Noctuidae > Orthosia > Orthosia cruda. The sequence continues at coordinate 34,666,273 of OZ059833.1, read as the reverse complement.
CCTGGTGCTTTTACTCAAGTCCGTCTTGTCTTAGGTTTATTAGTTAAAAAAATTGAAAAATGAAATTCATGCTGGGGGGATGAATGAAAGGCATCATTCATCCTCCCAGCATGAATTTCATTTTTCAATTTTTGACACTACATCTTCTTTTAAACCAGTACGTTGTCTTATTACATCATCTTTAATCTCTTCGAACTTTTAATTCTGACGAAATAATGAATTTATCCTTTTCTAATTTGTAAGTCTTCGTATTGTCTAAATATAAGTGAATATGTACGTCAAACTATTCGCCCGTACGTCCCAAATATTCGTCAAAAGCCTGTACATTTTTATTATAAATCGAGCCCCTCATAGTTACCGATCGATCAGGTTCCAGGGATGTTCTGAACTCAATGGATTGAGATAAATGCACACCGCTTCATTCTGGATACGAAAACAGAAATAAAATGAACAGGACTGAACAATATACGTCAAAGAAGATAGATTTGGGGATATTGGTCACTGATCTGAGGAATTATGCAAGAGTTCTGAGTTATAATTGATCGATTTGGCAAAACTGCTTCATGAAGGTTGCTTGCTTCACAACTAGGTTGTAGTTGCTAATGCCTCGCCTCTTATGCACGAGGTTGTAACTTTGTTGTGGATAAAATCTAGAAGCCTGAGTTTTTAGTGACTATGAGAACATAATATAACTAGGCTTATTCCTAAATTACAATCGATTTGAATTTGCAGTTTAAGAACTATGGCAAGTCAAAGTTCCATTATTTTATTACTCACTTACTCGCCGTTCCTCAAAAAATTCTAATGTACTTTTGGTAGTCTCACAACCTTCATATTTTCAACGCAATTAGTGTTTAGCCTATAAAGTAAGGGGAAACTAAAACATACCGCTATTTCATTTCCGTTTTCTAGTTGAAGTTGTGTGTTGAATATAGTACCTGAATAATGATACATTTAATTTTTTCGTTTTGCCAGTCCTAAGAATTGAGTATACAATAACAAAAAAAATATTTGAAATTATTATTTAGATAACAAATATGAATTAAATGTGATTTAAGTTTAAAGAATCCATTTTTCAAAGGGAAATTATTATAGATAACGTTTGGCTTATTATAAAAGAGTATAAAGTATTAAGAATAATTTGATTTAGTCGATCGCATCGCACATTAATTTTAGTTCAGTGGCCCTTTTTATCATTGAAACATTTGAAACCGATTTAAGGTGTGCCCAAAATAACACCAGCATTTATGTTTATACATATCGAAATAACAGAATATAAAAAAACAGCTTATAGTATATTATTAACTGCGATAACGTTGCGTAGGAAGGCCTCCCACTAAGTGGACAGACCTGTTGAAGGTGGCGGGCGTCTGCTGGATGCGAGACGCACGGGATCAGTCAATGTGGCGATGCTTGGGGGAGGATTATGTTCAGCAGTGGATATCATGATGATAATGATATTAACTCACTAGCTTTAAATTGTTTTTTTTTGTGACCTGGTCCCAAATTGTCGACCTTCCTAAAATAAAATTAGCCTGAATTACTTCTAATAACATTAACCATCTGGCTGTAAAAATGTTCCGCCAAAATTGGTAATTGGCCGTTTTAGAGATTAGCCGAAACCAACATATAGAAAGACAGGAAGTAATTAGGGAAAAAGGAGAGTAATTAGGGGCTAGGGCTTTCCATTAGGAATTTCTCAGTCTAGTTCGGCGTTTGAAAGTTGCCCCGTGCCTTGAAAATCAAATCAAATCAAAATAAAAAATAAAAGCACGTTAAGTCTTTGGCCCTGCACCTTGTCTCTCCCCAGTCGTGCTAAATTGTCATTTCATCGGACTAAGAGACTTTTAAAAAACAGAGTGGACCTGTGTTTGTGCTCACACTTGTGCACTACAATATCTCCTGCGTACTTGACTAATCTTCGTTGAGAATAGCCACCGTGACCAAAATTCAGTCGCGAGGATCATATATTTTGTACATTTATATGATACACGAGCAACTCTTTAAACTCATTCAAAATTCTCATAATATGAATAACAAAACGCCTGAGCCCAAACCTTTGACGATACGTCATATTTCCCAGAAGACCAACTTTTCGATTAAACCAAACACCAAATGTGAATGACCTCTCTTTCACCTCCAATTTAAAGTCCCAGGATGACCTCTGAACGAGCAAAAAGCAATTATCATTCGTGTTTCTAAGAAAAGAAATATCAAGGGAGTTTGATTAAAAGCCTGATAGCTCTATATTAACTTCGAATGTGTGCAAGTTAAGATTGATATGAAAATGAACCATCGCCATAATAAAGGCGTGGAGTAATTACTCTTTAATATTGAAGGAGAAAATAATTAACTCTTCAATGATAATGGGCATATGACTAATGTTAATGAGATTAATTTTGTTTTAAAAAATGATATTTGTTTAATGAACGATAGTGAAGAAGATTGACAAAGGAGATTGCATGTAGGGGTGTTCAAAATGTTGACAAGTATGAAAAAGTAATAAATAAGTCCTCGTATTTTATAGGAAAATAAATAAAACCAATCGTTTGTGATGAGGAGAAATAAAGCGCATGTGTCAATTATAAGTGCTTCATCTAATAGAAGGAGTGATAGTTATATAGTAAGTTTTGATATAAAGGGAGAGGCAGACCAATGATCAGTAGGATGGATTTTGTGGAGTCTGATATAAATAACAAAGAGGAGAAATATGACGTAACGGCGTGAGATGAATTAATGTTGCACCGATTCTGTAGTATGTGAACACGCTCGAACACAAAAAATGGACCCGGGTCTGACCAGGTTGGTACTTTTTTTGATTTGCCAAATCATCCAATGACTTTTCCGCTCTTGGTAAAGCGAAAGGGCAAACACGGCCAGACCTGGTCTGGTCCAAAATATAAAAGGGCTTTTTATCAACTCGAAAAGAAGAAGAAGTACCCACTCCTTACGATACCCAAAGGAAAATCATAACACAAAATTACTTCTAAACAAAATATCATTGTAATAATGACAACAAGCAGAAAACGAGCGATATATAAATTTATACCATGAAACGTGTTTATTATAATGTTTTATGAGGGTTGAAATTAATTAAAATTTTAGCCTCTGCCTTTAATTTGTAAGCTTTCGAATTAAATACAGCTTGGGGTGAAACACAGCACAATAATAATGGCTGTGGATAAAAATACAGTGTAATTTTTGTAGCGAAATTCTTGTGGGTACAAAATTTACGAAAAATGGTGAATATTTTATTCCGGATTCCAGTTTTCAGCGATGAGTGTTTTCGTTTTTGTGTTAATATTGAACAATATTGTCATAGTTTACATATTGTTGAATTTTATATAGTAATTGAATTAAGTTTCAATTCAATCTGCTGTTTTTGTCGTGTTGCGAGGATGAATGAATGGCGATTAAAAAAACGTATTTACATGGCAGACGTGAGTGGTAACGCTGGCAATCGACACCATAGGCTCAGTTTTTTTGGTGCGTAGTTAACTTAATCAATGGTTAAATATGCTAACCAATAGTTTAAAATTTAGTTAAAATGCGTTTTTCATAAATTGTTAACTTCACAAATGGTTCAATAAGTTGCAGAATTATTTAATTGACTATTTGTTAGACTAATAATTGATGAATGAATGGGTTTTACTGAAAGAACAATGGCAGGTGCCCATACATGGTTTTAGTTGAGATTAAATACCTACGTCATTAAATGAAACATATCTGGTTTAACTCAGGGTTATGTTCTGAATTAGTTTGTGCAACAATTTTATTCGAGAATGCCGAGAATAATAGATATTCAGTCATGAACTTTTTTAAGTTATGTCTGGGTAGTTTTTAATAATGTGTTGAATAGCTAATATTATTCAATTTCGTCGAAGTAAAAGAGCAATATCGCATTATTATTGCCCTTACCTAGTTATTTTAACATGAAATGTATAATATACTCTTTAGAAATAGTATATTTATTTGAACTAAGTGACTTAGACGTGTATCAAAAGATCATCGTCAACAACCACGCTATATTTTTTTTGACTTGGTTACTAGTTTTTTTGCCAATCATTAATTGAAAACAATACATTTATTTCTACTACACTACAGTATTCTTACCTACCTGCAAGGAACATCTGCACTTAGACATAAACTGTTTTTTAACTCTTCTCTGCAATAAATACAATAATGATATTATTTCTTAATATAGTTATTACTTGTCATTTAACAGATAAAATATATAATGGCAACCTAACCTAAAGAAATTAACAAAAATATCAAATAACTTTTTATTTATCATGATTATTTTATCCGTTTTAAGCCAGCCCAATTATACTTTAAACAGCGTAGAGAATTAATAGAATTTCTTTGTATGTAACTCACTTTCAGACGCTCAAATTTGAGTCAGCTTAGATTTCGCCATTGTTCTTTGAAATCATTAACTACGGATCAAAAAACTGGGCCTTAGAAGGCAATAACATGCTCTCGAGTTTTTTTGGTGATATCTTCAGATCACCATACACATACACGAAGCAAAAGAAATATTATGATTTAATAGTGATATTAAATTGAGAATTTTGATAAAGTATACAAGTATAAACTTTATTAAATAATACAATTTAATGTTGGTAATATTTTAACATTCCTAAGGTATGAGCTCTGAATAATCATCTTAATTAAATAGTTCGAACTCAATACCTTCTAGATTCGGTTCGAAGGTGGGGCGATGACTGGTCTGCGGGAATCAGGTGGATGCGAAACACATATGATCGGTCGATGTGGCGACACTTGGGGATGACCTATGTTCTGCAGTGGACGACTTCCACGTGACCGTTGAGCTGATTACAAAAACAAAATATACCACTTACTTGAAGATTTAAACGAAATTCGAAAAAAAAGATAAATATAAAGTTATTAATATTTTTTTATTACAATAAATAATATCAAATATAATAAATATTAATAATCGTGACCTGGCTGACCAAAATCATAATAATATTTATTAGTCGACTGCAATGAAAGAAAAAAGATAGCAAAGAAAGAAAACTAGTTTATGCACTTTTTCATGATTTTCTTCTTGTTTACATATTTTTAGTTCGCTTCATAAGCAGACGGAACTTTTTTTTTTTTTTTTTCAACAAGGAATACTATTGGACCGTAGAAATAAAATTTGGTGATAGTACCTCTACCCTACTTCATCAAAACAATGAATTTATAGATTATCTTATCTAAGTAGAAACATAAAATTGAATTGAATAGAAAACTCATGATCTTTAATTTTCTTCGTTCCGATTGCATTTTAATTTACCAATTATTTATGGTTGCTATCCATTGTGTCGAGTTAAGTGAATGGTTTTGAATGATTCTTTATGTTTTATGAATAGTGGAATGATGGAGAAAATTGTCGTGATTTGTTTATGTAATTTTTTTTTTTTAAATTATAAATAAAATTGATGAATTGATTTTTTTGTTGTTTTTTTATAGTTTTTTGTGTTTAGTCACTGAATTATTTTATTTTATTATTTGGTCTCAATTTGGTGTAAAAGGTTATTGGCACGCCAAAGTTTAAAGTTTGTGGGCAATATGACGTTGATTGTGATTTTCGTTTGCGATGTTGGGATAACGAAAATAATAAAAAAAAAGACGTGTGGCACTCGGGGACTGCCGCGGTAAAGCTATTGCATAGCATTTGTATAAATAATTAGGTATAAATAGTGTAATGACACACCAAAACAAAATTATTCATTTATAAAAAATAACAATATTGAGAAGTGATTATCGAATTTCGCGCGATGTACATTTATATAGATATAATATCATATATACTTTCTCTGCGCGGCATTCATGACAACAAATTTCTTCCAACAAAATGATTATTAATACACTTATAATCAATATAAACGCAAAAATATAACTTTAGAATAACTTTAGAAAACCATAACAAACTAACTGTCAAACGCCTGACCAGAGGGAATCTAGTGACTGACAGTCAAAATGGCGGTCGATGTAATCCGTCTATTTGTTGAAGAGTCAAGGCCTATATAATCCCAGAGCTCTCATTGTTCTTCGTAATTATATCGGATTATAGCCGCCATTAAAAAGGACGTCCGTTTCAAACATCGTTATTTTGTATAGGAGTTTCGCCAGACTGATGTCGCAGACTGCCGAACTGAAACGACGTTAGACGATGCATGGCCTTCAAGCCACACCTCAGATTCCACAGAATTCAAAAACCTTATTAAAAACAAAACAAAAATACCCTTATTCACATTGAAATAAGGTCGATTTTCTTTGACAAGCAAAAGTGACCCTTATTCTCATTAGCATAAGGTCCACATTGATCACCATTGGAGCGTGAGGTTTTTTCGTTACGGAATTTCTGGATTCGGTCCCCGCGCTCAAGGCCTGCGATAGAAGCTATGCAATAGCTTAATAAAAAAATAAAAAATTGCAGCATATTACTGTACCACTGGGCCTCTTCTCATACAGAGAAGGCCCGAGCGCCATAATACTTATGATTCAAGTATCTTAAGGTACCGTATTTTTTTCAGATATAACCTTGTTTTACATAACATGCTGCGTTTTGTCCAAACACGGTTCTGAGAACAGCAAACCTGACAAATCTTGGGACAGAGCTCTGCGTTCTGGGTAAGTTGAGAGTTTGGTAGATATCCAAGTCAAAAAGTCGAAATACCTGTAAAAAAATATATTTTTTTCAAAAGTTTGGTTTGAGTACTTTTCACTTTCAGAAAAAAAAGCTGCTATACAAACATTACTATTAATGTATCGTACATCGTATCACAAATAGTTTTTTTTATATAAACGCCCAGTGCAAAAAGTTTCACCCTTGCTGGGAGCAAAGTATTTAATCATTAGTCAAATAATCTAATGAAGAATACTTTTTTAACCGACTAAAAAAAAGAGGAGGTTCTCAATTCGATATGTATAGTTTTATGTATGATGACATTGATCACGCAGAACTTTTTATAGAGTAGTGCAATTTCAAAACTTCTTTTTTTATTGGTTAGAGTATACCTCAAATTTATTTGAAATTTAAATGGATCCACATTTAAATTTTAAATATAATATCTACCTTATAGGAAGAAAAAGGGGATTTATTGATAGTTGCCCACTGAGTTTTCAATTGTAATCTGATTCTGTTGAAACTAAGTAAATTAAAAAGCGAAAGAAAACCTTTTTAACAAAATAATTAACCGACGAAATAACGAATTAAAAAGCAAATAACGAAAAAAATATTTTAGTCTAGCATTTTGAGGCGGTGCCAAACAAATGATCAACCTAGCTACAATCATTCTACGCTTAAGGTACTTAATTTGCATGTTTGTTTGTTTGGTGCCAACTCAAAATGCTAGACTAAAAGATTTTCATATTTATTGCTTTTCAGTTCGTTGTTTCATCGGATATTTTTTTGTTAATGAAAGCCCTCACTGAGTGCATTCACGTGTAATGAGCATTCGACGTCGAATATTCGAGTGGTGTGGACGTTGAACCGAGCATTACAAAGCTTACACGCAAGCGCGAACTTCGGCCGGTGTGGACGTTGCAACGATTTTCGCATAAATGGCTTGCATTCGAATGTTCACGCAAATAAAACGATCGATAGTGAGTACTCAGATAATGAAATCAATGAGTATTATGTAGGAATATTACTGGTCACTTGTAAAGCAAAGAACAACCTTGATCTAGTGTTTGTGACCTTTTTGGTCAATCGTATTATCGAAAGAATGACATTTAACGAGATCGTATTCGAATGCTCCAAGCTCGCAAGGAAATGTTTGACTCGAACGTTCATAGTTTTGCTCGAACGTGAATGCTGGGCTTGCTGGGAAGCATTTGTTGCTCGCCTACGATTGCTTGTTTACAAATGCTCCTTTTCACTATACGTTACTACAGCAACTTCTTAAACATCCATTTATATTTTACTAACCACTCGTTTCAGGTACTACTTATTATTAATTCGAGAGTAGTTTTTGCTTTTTAGAGTCCATAAAAAGTGTTCGCAGCTGGAATTTAGCCAACTAGTGTGGTCTATACCTAAGAATGGTGTTTATTTTTCATGTTAGGTTGAATCCACGGATAGGTAGCGCGTGTATAGTAGAGTTTATTTTTAGGGTTCCGTACCCGAATAGTCCAAACTGAGGTTTAGTGCTGCCACTCTCTTGTCTGTCTGTGGTCTGTCACACAGGTTTATCAGCCAAACGGTTGGAGCTACAGACTTCAAATTTTTACAGTATAAGCATCTTGTTTACCTAAAGCTATACAAATTGTCCAAAATATTTTAATTCTTTATTGTACACCAAAAACAACATTACATACATTGTGATAAAGTACATGTACAAAGGCAAGCTTCACTCAATGCTGAGTTCTCTTACAGCAAACCCTAGAGTGACAGAGAAAGTTGAGAATACAGTAGTTATTTTATGTGTATTAAGAGGGCCGTGAAAAAAAATTGATTTACCCCATTGAGCGGGGTATCATTGTGTAGAGATCGTTTAGTAGATAAATACTGCATTTTTTTTTAAAAAACATATTGGAAAACAAAGGAACGAGAATCCACCAAACTCAGTTTTTTTACTAATTGTGATCCAAAGATTGGATTGGCCAAATTCCAATTCTAGGTCAACCGGAAATACCCTATAGGTTTTGGGTCGAAAACCTATATATGGTAGTTCCCGTTAACATAGAATCTCGAAATTTGGCAAAAAGTAAGGTCTTACAGCAAAAATAAAGGAAAAAATCAAAAAAATTAAAAAAGTTAAAAATTAAAGCGTGTCCCCATACGTACAGAGTTGACGCCAATTATGATGGGTTGGTACGGAACCCTCAGCATACGAGTTTGACTCGCACTTGACCGGTTTTTTTCCTATTACATCCAACTTAATTTTGCGGTTTTGGTACGGAACCCTAAATGTGCGAAGTCCGACAGGCCCCGTCCGGTTTTTTTTAAATACACCTTGGCGAGTGATCGTCAGTTATGATTTGCCTATATGAGCTGTTGTATTTTCATTGAGCTTTGATTCTAGACAAGTGACATGTTATCAACGAAAACGTCGCGATAGCAGACGCAAAAAATAAAAAAAAGTTAAAAATTAATGTAAATTTTGGTACTTACAAGTTTTCGCTGAAATCTAAATTTTGCCCATATATTTTTATCGTGTTGACTCAGAACCTTGATTTTTATACACCTAAAAGGCAACTTACTTGGTCCACCCGTTCCTGAGAAAATTGGTAGTGACACATGGGCAGAACAGACAGACGGGCAAGAGAGTGATCTTATAAGGGTTCCTTTTTTACCTTTTGAAGTACGGAAACCTAAAAATGTATGGCATGTTCGAATTCAAGAAGGAAAAACTTGATATTAAATATCCCTAGGACAAGGACTTTGCTTACCAGTATGCAATTTGGCAAAATATCTGCTGCGCTATATAATAAAATCAATAATTACTTCTACATTTACCCTAAAAACTACTATGACAGAAAACAAATAATAATGGAATGGTTACAAACGCTTACCTACAATGATACCGAAACACTTCTGAAACCTTGACACATACACACCTTCACACTCATATACTTTCAGTCACACTACAGGCTAATCTCTCACTCACATATACTCACACACATACTTACATTCACTCACACACATTTGATTTAATTTAAGTTTATGTTAATTTATGTAGTTTTAGCATACATTTTTTATAATATGTTTTGCTATTTGTATAATACGTCTTGCTCCTAATATGGGCACTATCTACTTAACAAGAACATCCAATAAAAAAAAATGTTGTATACCTAGTCTTGTCTTGTTTTACCTATAAACTATTTTGGTTCAAAAAGTCTTGCGCAAAAAACGGGTTTCGAGCATTGCCATCGCTTCAGGGAAGATAATTTGTCTTTATTCAAAGTTGAAATGTTAGCCTAGATGCAGTTTTGGATCTGTCACTCAACGCTCCGCGTTCCTATGGCCACGGTCTTAACAATAAAATACCAAATAATACATGGGTTTTAAAGAAACCATGTATGAAAACTACTGCTTGCAGTACATTTTTCAGATTTAACGTCGAAGAACGACAACGAAAACTTGGCAGAAAAAGTTAATCAATCTTGAAGATAGTTTACTTTAAAGCAAAGAAAATGTTAATAAGAAGTGACAGGTTATTAAACTTACAGCAAAAGTCTTGACAAGAATTTCGTAATTTGCAAAATAGATGGAACTAGCTACTGCCAGCGACTTCGCCCGAGTGAATGTAGAAAATTATCCAAAGGAAACATATTATTATTACATATCGACTATGGTGATGTGTGCTACTTTGACCTGAACGCGGTATTCCTGGATAAGCTTGATAGGCTCCTAAACAACTGCATCAAGTTCATATTCAAACTGAGGAAATATGACCATGTGTCGAACTGTAGATCTCAGGTCAAATGGATGCCCATTCGGCAGAGGCGAAATTTACGCGCTTTGACCACGCTCTTCTATCTACTCAACTCTCCCACCCCTCCTTCTTATCTCATCTCTCACTTTCAATATCTGTGTACTTCACACGCTAGGAATCTGCGTTCGTCTAACAATCTTCTCTTGCTTTGTCCTTCTCATACTTCTGATTTTATTCATTCTTCTTTTCATATTCAGTCCATTCTTCTCTGGAATGTGCTTCCTCTCGATATCAGGACGGCCACCAGTCAATATGCATTTAAGCGGAAGCTGCGACATTATTTTCTGAACCATTAGCAGAGTCGTCTCAATCTCCTTTCTATTAATTTATATATGTATATATATATATATAAAGGTATTTATTATAGTAAACATATATGTATGTTTATTTTAACTACAATATATATATATATATATATTGTTATTCAATTTAACTTCTCAATTTTTATGCACCTGCCATGTTATCTCTCCACCACCCTTGGTTGACTGGTAGAGAATGCCTCAGGCATTAAGTCCGCCTATGTATCTGTATGTTGCATGAAGTTTTAAATAAATAAATTATTTAGTGGCAGTGGTCAGGGCACATAGCTCGCAGAACGGGTGCTCGATGGAGCCAACCGTCTGGAACCGATCCGTTCTGGAATGGCGACCACGATCTGGAAGATACGTTGGAAGTCCTCCCACTAGATGGACTGATGACTTGGTTAAGGTTGCGGGAAGGCGCTGGATGCGAGACGCACGGTATCAGTCAATGTGGAGACGCCTGGGGGAGGCCTATGTCCAGCAGTGGACGTCTTTTAGCTGAAATGATGAATGATGATGATGATGCATATATTCCCGGGATAAAAAGTAATCCTATGTGCTATTCCAGATTATAATCCATCTCTTTGCCAAATTTCATGCAGATCGGACACTAGACGGAAAAAGAGGGGTTTTATAAGTTTGACTTGTGTTGCTGTGTATCTGTGTTTCTGTCTATAGCATCATAGCCCCTATACGGACGAACCGATTATGATTTAGTTTTTTTTGTTTGAAAGGTGATTTTGTCGAGAGTGTTCTCAGCTATGTTTGAATAAAATCGGTTCCGCCGTTCAAAAATTATGGTCATTTTACTGTTTAAATCGGGGTGTTTTAGCAAGATATCGTATCATAATTACGTGTTCAAAGATTGCCGATCGAAGCGTATCTACTATGTATTAGATAAATTATGTAGCATAAAAATGTGTCGGGAGCTTTTGAAATTTTGAATTTTTACTTGTTATAATTTTTATTTATAATCTTTTTTATAAAATGTGTTATATAAATATAAAACCCAATAAGTAAATACTACCATATCCCTTTGGCAAGGCTGAGTAAGAGGGTCACTCATCCAAGGACCGACCTCGGCTAACGTCTCTTAACCTTGAAGATCGACCCTGCGCCTATTATAATTTAGCCACGAGCTCCTCCGTCTTTACAATAATTATATATACTGAATTTATTCCAGACAACATGGTCCATAGTCAAAATGTTGGTGTTCCATTCTCAATACAAAATGGATCAAAAATTTAAACTCCCTCCAGAAACTTCAGTTTTCACTGCTGAATACTTTGGTATTTTTAAGGCCCTGAAATACGTCCTTCTAATGAAATTCTCCAAAACACTCATTTCCGCAGATTCCGTGAGTGCATTAAAGGTTTTAGCGAAATTGCCCTTCAAATCAAACAGTATTTCCCCTGTAACTCTGATGTCAAGAGATTTACTACTGAAGTGTGAAAGTAAGGAATATTCACTGTCCTTCGCTTCGCTAGGAATCTAGCCATAGTAGAATCATTGGAAACGAAAAGCGGACCAGTTAGCTTAGGAAGCCATTGTGTATGGCGATACCTTTTATTTTAAAATCTATCCTCAGGACTTAACTGCTCTTCCCAGGGTCCGGCTCAAGGAATCTTGGAGGGAGGCTTGGAAAAATATTACACCACCTTCACTTTAGGTACATATTTATAATTTTTTTTATTATTACAACTATCATCTAGTGAACACGAAGTGATAACTGTGTTGTCGTCAAGTTGCAATATGGAGTCGCGTAACCTTCCACGGAAATGTCGATACGCTACACCTTTCGGCCAGAAGTCTTCCTCCATGAAAGTGTCCAGTATCTGAGTTGCAAACCCCCACCAAAACGATTTGAAGTTAACATTATGTTGCGTCTCCATTTTTTCGACGCTAATGGTGGTTTTAAACTGGCGCGGCGGCGAGGCGAGGCGTGGATGGAATGGGCGAGAATTGAAATCAAGCTTACCCTTTTACACCGAAAGATGTCCATCGCTATACAGCGCCGTCTCGCGATGGCCATTGCTACCAGAGCAAACCGGCGCCTGTCATTGCGAGACGTCGTCAGTCAGCGCTTGACGGAGCAAAACCGTGAGGATCCTCGATGGCTAATGCGACATTTGTATATCCATTTTGCAAAGAAAATAAATACTCAACTTAAACAAAAAAAGTTTAATATTTTACTAATAAATATTTCAATCCAGCGCATCTAGACCTTTTCAAAGACGGTCCGCCTCGGCAGTGAAAAACCACCTTTAAGGTCAAATCAGTCTGGACGCTGATGTACTGTATGTCGTCATCGATATTAGTAGAGTGATGAAAACGCGAAACGTAGAGATGCATCGTTGGTGTTGCAGGACGCAGCAACATATTCGGTCCCACCAGAGCGACACCACCATCACGAAGCCCTCCTATTTTAGTGGCTGGGGGCATCATACCGTGAGCTGGTGCACTGCGACTTTTTGATGCCCTCTCGGTTGTTCATACGCTTTTCGCGAAAACATCTTGAAGTTGCTGCTCGTTTCGGATGGGAGGTTGTGCAGCGGCTGCTGTATAAGCACGGCGAGTTGACATGCTTACTCGTGACGTCGTCTCCATGATGGTCACGGAGCCGTGGGGTGCGGTAGTGCACCGCTTGCAGCGACGGAACAAAAAACTGTTCAATAGGTATCGAATCTTATATTCCTTAAGCTTATTATAGTCTTCATATAATATTTATACAACTTGTTAGTCTACACCAATAAAAAGAAAAAAAAAATACAGCAATCAAGATTAAATCTAAAACCCCTCGCCTTTTTATTCCTTTTTATTTCCTCTGAATGGAATTTCAAACGGAATAGGCTTAGGGACACTGTATCCAACTTTTCCTAAAGAATATTCGTCGGAAAAAGTTTACGTTAAGGCTCTCTTAATTTGAGTGACTCAATCAGGAATTATTGAGAGGGCAGCTGTTTTTACTCGAAATTCGCTTACTTCGGATATTTTATATACGTATGTACCTAAAAAGCCGCGTTTGCCACTCGACCATTGAGAGACGATTTCTTTGGGAGAGAATCGCTTTAAATATTGGCACTTATTTCTACACGCAAAGGTACACCTTTTTCATAGTTTACAAGAGCGCAAAAATCCTTTCTTTCCTTTCTTTCCTTTCTTTCCTTTCTGTCCTTTCTTTCCTTTCTTTCTTTTATTTCCTTTCTTTCCTTTCTTTCCTATCTTTATTTTCTTTATTATCTTTCTTTCCTTTCTTTCGTTTCTTTCCTTTCTTATCTTTTTTTCTTATCTTTATTTCCTTTATTATCTTTCTTTCCTTTATGATCTTTCTTTCGTTTCTTTCGTTTCTTTCTTTTGTATTTATCTGATTGTAGTATTTCGCAACCCTGTGGTTTCGAATGTTAAGAAATAGTACATTACTGCAGCGGCCAGCAAAAGAGGCATTGATGGACGAACGTGTAAATGTGGGCCGAGGCGAAGCCGAGGCACTCATACGTAAGTGCATCAATGCCTAGTTGTGGCCAAGGCTTGTATAGTGCTTTTCTCAAATAATGCGCGGAAATTAAAACTAAGTAGCACCTAGAACTAATTTTGTCAAATACAATTACATTTCGAAATCAATGACGAACAAAGAACAACAATAATTATGCCCGTGTTAGGCTTAGCACGCACTGGGATTTTTATTCGCTCGTTTTTTTTTGCCCGTTCTGCGGCCTATGGAATTGTATGGAGCTGCACACATTGCGTTAAAAAAATCACGCGAGAATAATACTACAAAAATCCGTGCAAATAAAAATCGCAGTGCGTGCTAAGCCTTAAAAGTGTTAATTTGTTTTTTTTTCAATAAACAGCTTTCTATTTGCAAGCCAGTTCGAAATTTAAAATAAAACCTTTGATAAGTTACCTCCTTGGTTGCCAAGTTTCGGAGTAAAAGATCGTTCCATTTTTAAATTACACGACATATATGAGTTTACTATGTAATTTATTTGGCCGCTACACACGACAGATATGGATTTTCATACAACTTTTGCCGGCCGCTGCGCGCATGTATTTGGCCAGTACAGCAATTGCGATTTATCTCGAAGAAGGTTGTCAAAATAATGCTCAAATTTCCAAGCATGTTTGAGAAAAAGCATAAACTCTCACCTAGATAGGCAGGGATTGAAGGTATCAGCTACACTCGGGACTTCGGTGCTGGCCAACGTGACAGATATTCAACATGCACTAACAGTTCACGGTTTTGCTGATTTGACTTCACAAGGTGGGTTAGGAGAAACAATCAGTCAATCAGTTTCTTGCGAACGTTTTAGGTACTTTTTACCTTTCATGTAACGGACAGAGCGCGGGAGCAGGTATCTACTAATCCTACATTTTTCAAGAGTCGTAGTTCGCACTCACACCGCAGTGAAGCGCTAGCATTGCACCATCGGGATGGCACCAATTCTAAATTAGGAAGGGAGACAAATTGGATAGGATACTTCTAGGTATGTATGCTACACCGTCAACATGGTCGCTTACCATCAGATGAAATAGTGGTCAAGCGCGAGCCTATAAATAATTATAAAAAAGAATAGGCTTAATGTTTATCCACTTTCCTTTTTTCTATCTTTGCATAACAACAAAGTCAGAACAAAACAATGCATTTACACAAAGTGAAATCAATATTCATTAACAAGGGCGAGCTTAACTCCAAAATAGAGTTTTCTTGCAGCAAACCTTGAGTAATGAAGATCATAATTACTGAGGGCTGTTATCCAGTGTACAATTTTCCAGTAAGATACTTATTAAATATATAATAATACATACATAAATGTTCAGAAATACAAATATATATAGGTATCTACTAATAAGAAACAAATATTTGTGCAAAATTTCAGCTCATACGGTCACTGGGCATTGGGTGAAATTTAACTTGCAAGATGTGATTACAGACACCGGACAAAGACCGGTCCGGACGGGAAAAGTAAATAATAGCTTGTAAAAGAAGATTTATTTTAAGAAGAATATTTCGCGAACTTTTGGAACTCCCTGTGTATTAAAACATCCGAATTAAAAACCGCCTCGTTTTTGGGGAGTCGGTTAAAAATAGGTTGGTAATTACTATCAACCTGCGTCTACAAAAGGAGCTGTAAGTAAGGCAGGCCACAAGGGAGCATGAATGATTCTTATCATAATGTGAAATGTAATCCTTCACAAGTTTCCAAAATGAATGCAGAAATCATATTCATTAAAACGCAGTGAGTATAATTTTTCATTCACGTTGATATTAAAATCTCGCAAGTTCCATTAGCAATTAAATTCGCTGAAGTTAAAAACTTAACTTTAAGTTTTGTGAGGAAAAGGAATACCTTTATTTTAATCGCTTTATGACTTCGTTAGATGTAGGAGCTATAGTTGTTTAAATTTATTTAATTAGGAGTTATTCCGTTTCTCTTGCCGTGGGTATCGTAGAGGCAACTTTGTGGAGAAGTTGACCTAAGTCCTGTGGATCACAACTTCATCAACTGGTTTTTATTGAGAAATAATAAAATCTATTAATTCTATTTATGGTACAATATGTTTGCTCTAGATTTTGATATAGAATGATGGATGAGCTTTACGATGCACTGAGTATATCAGATACCAGTTCACTCCCGATTTGTAATCTGATGGGTGGTAGGATATGTAGACGCTGACAGAGTTCTACAATTATTAGCTAAGGTCTTTATAATTTTTATGCATTAATCATTTTTATGTCATCATCATCATCATCATCATTTCAGCCGAAAGACGTCCACTGCTGGACATAGGCCTCCCCCAGGCGTCGCCACATTGACCGATCCCGTGCGTCTCGCATCCAGCGCCTTCCCGCAACCTTAACCAGGTCATCAGTCCACCTAGTGGGAGGCCTTCCAACGTATCGTCTTCCGGTTCGCGGTCGCCATTCCAGAACTTTTCGGCCCCATCGGCCATCTGTTCTGCGAGCAATGTGCCCTGCCCACTGCCACTTAAGTTTGGCAATTCTTCGGGCTATGTCGGTAACTTTAGTTCTCCTGCGGATATCATCATTTCTGACGTGATCACGCAAGGAAATTCCGAGCATAGCCCTCTCCATTGCCCTTTGGGTGACTTTGAGCTTTCTGATAAGGCCCATTGTGAGCGACCACGTCTCGGTCCCATAGGTGATCACTGGCAACACACACTGGTCATAGGCTTTTGTCTTGAGACACTGCGGTAAATTGGACGAGAAGATACCACGCAACTTCCCGAACGCCGCCCAGCCGAGTCGGATTCGACGGTTGACCTCTTTCTCGAAATTGGACCTACCCAACTGGACCGTTTGTCCCAGGTAGACATAATCGTCTACAACTTCGAGAGTAGAGTCTCCGACCTTGATAGGAGTGGGTGTTACATGGGTATTCACCATGATCTTGGTTTTGTCCATGTTCATTTTAAGACCCACTCTTTCGGAAGCTCTACTGAGGTCATCGAGCATTTTACTGAGGCTCTCCATGGTCTCAGCCATGACCACTATGTCGTCGGCAAACCGAAGGTGAGTAATGTACTCGCCATTAACGTTGATGCCCAGCCCCCTCCAGTCCAGAACCTTGAAGACATCCTCCAGCGCAGCAGTGAACAGTTTCGGAGAAATGACGTCTCCTTGTCTCACGCCACGCTGGAGAAGGATTGGTTTCGAGGTCTGATCCTGAAGACGGACTGACATGGTGGCGTTTTTGTACAAACACTTCAACACCTCAATGTACCGGTAGTCGATCTGGCACCGTTGGAGAGACTGCAGTACAGCCCAAGTCTCTATCGAATCGAAGGCTTTTTTTTTTTTTTTTTTTTTTTTTATTATTGATAGGCTTGCGTTTGACCACTATCTCACCTGATGGTAAGCGATGATGTGGCCGACGATGAAGCACGCTTGCCTAGAAGAAACCTATTCACTCTTGACTTAAAGACTCCCAGGTTGTAGGTATCAGGAAATACAGACTCCGGCAGGGAATTCCACTCCTTTGCTGTACGCATAATAAAGGAATTCCCAAAACGTTTGGTGCGTATGGGTGGGATGTCCACCATGTACCGATGACGCAACGCCGTACGTCTTGTAGTCCGATGATGGAACGGGCTAGGAGGAATTAGTTCATGCAATTCCAACGCACACTCCCCGAAATGTAACCGATAAAAAACCGACAGACTGGCAACTCGGCGCCGATGTTCGAGGTTCTGGAGCCTAGATTCGGCCAATACTTCATTGCTTTCTCGTAGTCCACAAACGCTAAACAGAGAGGCAGGCAGAGGCATTTTTATGTGTTAATAAATAAATGTACTTATTTATTCATTTTTCCTGGTGTGGTAAATCGCGTGTTACTAAAAGAGTTATGAATATAAATGTGGATGGATGAGAAGAACGAAGTGAGTGAAGGATCGGCCAAAGAAAAGATGGAGGGACTGTGTGACGCATATATGAAAGAAAAGGGAATCAGTGATAGCATGACGGGGGACGGGATGGTATGGAAGAAGAAAACGTGTTGCGCCGACCTCAAGTAACAAGGGAAAAGGGCAGGATGATGATGACGTTTATCCTCGCACTGGAACGCCGAACGCCGCGCTTCGTCACTGATAAAATATTTATAAACACATTTTATATTCAATTGATTCAGTTACAATATACATTGTGTTCGAAATTGTAACATCAAAAAACATAACATTAACGTTAAAAGTAAATACTAAGCTTAAATTAAATATATAAAATTTACGTCTATATACAGGGTGTTTGGAAGGGAGCTGTACATACGCCTAGGGTAGAAACTAGGGATAGTCTGCTACCTACCCCCGCCCATTATATTGACCTTGGCCTCAAGGTTTTTTTTTAATTTATTATTATTTTTTATTTGACTTTTTTATGATTTTTTGACTAAAACTACCTGTAGCTCAAAATCTATCCATGGGACCGGTCGGCTAATGGTCTTGTTTTAATCGTTAGAGTCTTAGGGTCCTGCAAAAAATTATTTTACACCAGAAAATTGTGGAGAAGAAAAGTTATGGGGCCTGAAGTACCGTAGTAAGGTAAAGAAATAATTTTAAGGGCAACTTTCTATGGGGTTTAAAAAAAAACTAACAGGGTTGGAGTTCTTTTGATTTTTTTAAAACATCCTCAGTCCATGCCCTTTCTAACGATATGCTAAAAGTGTAATTATCACTTTTAGTTTTAAAGTTATTAATTAATTTCCGCAACTAGGGCACTTTTACCACCACGACTCGACATTTGTAAGACAAATGTAATTTCCACAATCTCCATCACTGGGCACCCAGAGATCAAAACCCGAGAGTCAAGAGGCACAGAGGTTTTCAACGAAGGTTCTCCGTGAACGTATGGGCAGGCGTCATCGGTAATCGGTTGATAGGGCCGCACTTTTTGCCAGACAACCTAAACGGGCAAAACTACTTAGATTTCCTCGAAAACGATTTGCCTGATTTAGCGGAAGAAGTGTTTGACGAAGATCGGCCCATATGATAGTCTTCCAGCACGACGGCTGTCCTGCTCATTGGAGCCTAGCAGTGAGGGAGCTTCTGGACAACTGCTTTCCTAATTCTTGGATTGGTCGGGGTGGGCCAATTCCCTGGCCCCCAAGGTCGCCTGACCTTACCCCACTCGACTTCTACGTCTGGGGAAGGGCGAAAGAGTTGGTGTACGCAGAAGAAGTACCAACAAGGGAGGTTCTAATTAACAGGATCCACGCCGCATTCGATACAATGCGCGAGGAACTGCTGCTTAGAACGGTGACCGTGGAGATGAGGAAGAGGTGCCGAGCATGTTTACAGGTCAATGGTCATCAATTTGAACAAAATTTGTAATTAATTAAAATTAGTAATTAATTAAAATTTGTAATTTAATGACATTAGTCATTACCAAATTTTTTGTTTCATTTGCCATCCTTTTACGATCGAACACATTTAATTTTCATTAGTTGAAATTTTTGCTTGAAGTGCCCTAGTTGCGGAAATTAATTAATAACTTTAAAACTAAAAGTGATAATTACACTTTTAGCATATCGTTAGAAAGGGCATGGACTGAGAATGTTTTAAAAAAATCATAAGAACTCCAACCCTGTTAGTTTTTTTTTAAACCCCATAGAAAGTTGCCCTTAAAATTATTTCTTTACCTTACTACGGTACTTCAGGCCCCATAACTTTTCTTCTCCACAATTTTCTGGTGTAAAATAATTTTTTGCAGGACCCTAAGACTCTAACGATTAAAACAAGACCATTAGCCGACCGGTCCCATGGATAGATTTTGAGCTACAGGTAGTTTTAGTCAAAAAATCATAAAAAAGTCAAATAAAAAATAATAATAAATTAAAAAAAAACCTTGAGGCCAAGGTCAATATAATGGGCGGGGGTAGGTAGCAGACTATCCCTAGTTTCTACCCTAGGCGTATGTACAGCTCCCTTCCAAACACCCTGTATATAAATAAAAAGACAAGTCCTGACTGACTGACTGACTCATCAACGCCCAGCCCAAATCCTTGGACCTAGAAAGCTGAAATTTTGCAAAGCGGTTCCATTTATAATATAGACAAGGAATAAGGAAGCATTTGTCAAAATTCAACCCATAAGGGATGAAAGTTTGTATGAAACTCTGTCATTTTTTATTTGAAATGAATGAAATATTGTATTTAGCCTCAAAATATAAATAAAAAAATACGTCTAAGGATTTTTTTAATTTCATCCCTTAAAGGGGTTTTAAAGTCGGTAAGAAAAAAAATATCATCAAAATTACTTGAAACTTAGTATTTCTGTTCTTTAATACAATTAAGGAAACACGTCGTGTTGAAAGTTTTTTTGAATTTCATTCCTTACAGGGATAAAAAATGGTGTTAAAGTTTATAAGAAAAATAAATAGTTTATCATCAAAATTACTTGAAAGTTAGTACTCTACTCATCAAAATAATGAAAGAAAAACGTATTTAAGGATTTTTTTAATTTCATCCCTTAAAGGGGTTTTAAAGTCGGTAAAAAAAATTATAATCAAAATTACTTGAAACTTAGTATTTCTGTTCTTTAATACAATTAAGGAAACACGTCGTGTTGAAAGTGTTTTTGAATTTCATGCCTTGAAGGGGTAAAAAGGGGTGTTAAAGTTTGTAAGAAAAATAAAATGTTCATCATCAAAATTACTTGAAACTTAGTATTTCTGCTCTGTTTTTCTTAGTATTTCTGTTGAAACGAACGTCAGGAAAGAAGGTCCTCACGCCTTTTCTTCAATTTAGTTAAAATCTTGTTAAAAAAAGCTTCTTCAAGTCACATAATTTAACTAATACAGTGATGTACAGTACAAATATTTTTGTAAATGACCTTCGGCAATCATCGCATTTTCGAATACAAAAGAATGCAAATTTCCATGTCCATCAACTTAATTTCATTTCATGATGAACTGAAATATAATTGATTACAGAGTAGTTCCCAATTCGCTAGTATTTGGCATCGCAGTTTTAGAGAAAATAAAAATAAAATGTTTTCTCTATGGATTGGCAACCCTGATTTGCCACTTCTTTTTCGCGCGTTTACCGGCATCGCATGCAGAAATGGTTTCGGAAGAAAAATTACTTCGAAAAATACGGAAATACAATAAAAAGTTGGAGCGTCAACGTCGAATGAGAAGACGGAGTCATGATAGAGAGCGCGGGCACAGCGTCAGTTCAAATCGGCGGCAAAGTGTCGAACGTGACCGGAGCCCTTTGCTTATTTTTATTTGCTTATTTCATTACTCTGGATAACGAAGGTAAGCTTTGATTTAGGTACAACTAAGGCTAAAAACGTGTCTGGCTACAATGGTCGAGTATAATATACCGTGTTAGTACGAGATACTTAAACACGAAGATCAATTTTGATACGAGATATCAACTTTGATGTAAAACAGATTTCTGTTACCGGTACGTGATGCCGATTTGGTCAAAACCAGCATGTGCTTACAGTACGAGATACTGTTTAGTGCTATTAAAGTGCTGTTAAGAAACCTTACCAAAGGGTTTTTTTTTTCTCACATTTCAGAAGAAATCATCGAACAGAGTGAAATTTATCCTCAAATTTCGGATCCTGAAGAACTATCTGACACTCATATTGTCCAAATCCCAGAGGTTGAACCTTTAATGTCACAAGAGGCGTCAGATAGCCATTTTACGGAGGAGCAGAATACCGAATTTGTGCAGGCCCTGGGACAAGAATATGATGACATAAAAAAATATGAAGGAACAATTAACAATGACATTTGCAAACGGTGGAATTACTTATTAACACAAGACCGTGTGTTAATAAGTAATTCCACCGTCGTCTAAGACTGAAAAAGATGACATTACAAAGTGTCACAGTTTGCCTGAAAACTGCCCACTCTTAGATGCCCCAATCTTGAACGAAGAAGTGAAGGCAGTGATCTCTGAAACGGGAATAACTAGATACAAGTGTATTGCCTATCAGCGAAGACAGATGGGTACAGCACTTTCAATAATAGGCAAAGTCATCTCTCACATAATTAACAACCTACCAGATAAAATTACTATGTTAAAATCATTCAGTGAAGCAACAAAGTTGGTGTGTGACCTCCATCATCAACAAACAAAAACAAGAAGGTCACTAGTGTCTCCCCAACTGGACAAGCATTTCTTAGAAATGACTCAAAATACTACCCGAAATGAATGTTTATATGGAGACAATTTATCAGAAAGGATTAAGATAAATAAGATAATACAACAGAGTTCAAACTCTATTAAAAAGACTGCTCCAAAACCAGCAATCCCTGCTAAGAACACAAATCTATACCAATATTATAAAGAAGAAAGATTTTTTTGTTTGTTTGTTTCTACCGAATAGGCTCCAAAACTACTGGACCGATTTCAAAAGTTCTTTCACCGTTGGGAAGCTACTCTATCCCCGGGTGACATAGGCTACTTTTTATCCCTGTATTCCCACGGGAACGGGAACTACGCGGGTGAAACCGCGAGGCGTCCTCTAGTAACAAATATATGGGAAACAGGAACGGTCCACCACGACAGTTGAATCAGCGTCAATCAACCAAGGGGATGGCACGAGGTGGACCACGGACTCGACCACAGCCATCACAACAAAGAACATCCTTCAACCCACAGCGTTCCGAGAGAACCCGGGGTGCCCACTACAACAACAGGAAATAAATAAGGTACATGCTGGCAATTTAAAAAACTACTTTGCTTGTTGGTTGTCATTAACAAATGATCCCATTATACTGCAGTGGATTAAAGGATATCATATTCCTTTCATGTCTCAGCCTTAACAAAGTATAGTACCTAAAAATAATTTACCTGATTGTGAAATTCCACTTATGCAGGAAGCTATTTTTAACCTTTTACAATTAGGAGCTATAACACCATGTTGTCATTTAAAGGGAGAATTCATCTCAAAGATTTTCCTTGTTCCAAAACCTAACGGCAAGCAAAGATTCATTTTAAATCTAAAACCTTTGAACAAATTCATAAAAGTTAGTCACTTTAAGATGGAAGATATTCGCACTGCAGTAAGATTAATTGATGATCATTATTATATGTGTTGCCTAGACCTTAAGGAATCATACTTATTAGTACCTATAGCATCTGAACACAGAAAATACCTCTATACTGCAGTGGATTAAAGGATATCATATTCCTTTCATGTCTCAGCCTTAACAAAGTATAGTACCTAAAAATAATTTACCTGATTGTGAAATTCCACTTATGCAGGAAGCTATTTTTAACCTTTTACAATTAGGAGCTATAACACCATGTTGTCATTTAAAGGGAGAATTCATCTCAAAGATTTTCATTGTTCCAAAACCTAACGGCAAGCAAAGATTCATATTAAATCTAAAACCTTTGAACAAATTCATAAAAGTTAGTCACTTTAAGATGGAAGATATTCGCACTGCAGTAAGATTAATTGATGATCATTATTATATGTGTTGCCTAGACCTTAAGGAATCATACTTATTAGTACCTATAGCATCTAAACACAGAAAATACCTCCGTTTTGAATTTGATGGAACCCTATATGAATTTACAGCATTGCCATACGGGTTATGTACTGCACCTAGTGTGTTTACCAAATTGTTAAAACCTGTGGTTGGTTATCTCAGAAGTTTAGGCCTTCTATCCACAATATACATTGATGATCTTTTATGTATTGGCCAAACTTATAATGAGTGTTTACAGAACATGGAAACAACAATTGGTGTGTTAAAGTGCTTAGGCGTTATTATTAATTCTGACAAAAGCAACTTAGTACCTAGTAAATATTGCAAATTTTTGGGGTTCATGATTAATTCCTCATCAATGTGCCTGGAGCTACCTTTAGAAAAAAGAAATACAATTGAGAGTATGATTGATACTTTCCTGAAATTAAAAAAAAAATAAGATTAGAGAATTTGCTAGATTGTTAGGTACATTAGTAGCAGCATGTCCAGCTATACCATATGGCATAGTACATACAAAACAAATGGAACATGTTAGGTATTTAGCATTACTGAAATCAAACGACAATTATGATGCATCCATGACCTTACCTATAGTATTACAGTCAGACTTTCAATGGTGGCAGCATAACATAATGCATAACAGTAAAACATATAAGTCAAGAAAATTTCAGATACAAATATACACAGATACTTCTCTGACAGGTTGGGGTGCTCATTGCAATGGTGAGAGTGTTGGAGGCCTGTGGTCACTATCAGAACAAAAATATCACAAAAACCAGTTAGAACTAATGGCAGCATTTTTTGGTTTAAAATGCCTTGCAAATTTAAAAAATAATTGTAATATTCTTCTTCGAATTGACAACTCTACTGCCATTGCTTGCATTAACAAGATGGGTAGTGTTCAATTTCCACACCTTAATGATGTTAGTAGAATGATATGCGATTGGTGTGAAGCTAGGTGCATTAATGTCCAGGCATCTTACATAAAATCTAAAGATAACTTGGCAGACGAGGAATCAAGGAATACTAACATTGACACAGAGTGGGGACTATCAATTGAAGCTTTCAATAGAATTGAAAAAGAGTTTGGCAAGCCTAGTATTGATTTATTTGCTACCAGAAATAATGCAAAATGTAAAACATATGTGTCGTGGCGTAGAGACCCATATGCATTTGAAATAGATGCCTTCACATTTGACTGGAGCTCCTATTTTTTTATGCATTCCCACCATTTGCATTAATTACAAAATGTCTGCAAAAAATTAGAAACGATGGGGCAAAGGGAATCCTAGTATACCCACTGTGGACTTGCCAGCCATGGTATCCTTTGGCAACAATGTTGATGGTTACAAAACCAATCATATTCTATCCTAATAAGAATTTATTACAATCTCCTTTCAGCACGGAACACCCATTAAGCAACCAGCTTACCCTGGCAGCGAGCATCTTTTGCGGGAAACATTCAGACGTAGAGGTTTGCCAGAGGGCTCACTAAATATTATGTTATCCTCCATTTCACCAGGTACGCTAAAGCTATATAGTACTACTTATAAGAGTTGGTGGTTATTCTGCCAAAACCACAGTGTAAATGTTTATACAGCTTCAATACCAGATGTAATACAGTACCTAACTGAAATACATAAAACTAATGTTGGCTACAGCTCTTTAAATACAGCTAGATCTGCACATCCCCTTCTGTTAAATGAAAGAATTGGCAGGGATGATCACATCAAACGTTTCTTTAAGGGTCTATACAGAATTAAACCTGCTTTACGCAAGTATGTTAATACTTGGGATCCTTCAATAGTGCTGAGATTTCTGTCTAATTGGGGTGATAATACGAATTTAAATTTGGAAAAGTTAAGTAAAAAGCTTGTCACCTTATTAGCTCTTGCTACACCTCAAAGAGTGCAGACTATATCAGTTATTAAAATACAAGATATATCCATGTCACAAGACATAATACATATTAACATTACTGATCTTATAAAAACATCACTGTCATCAAAAACCGAAACATTAATTAAACTACCGTTTTTCGACCAGAACCCCAATGTTTGCCCAGCTAGAGCTATAAAAACATATATTGAGATAACATCAACTCTAAGGAATGATGAACAATATTTGCTATTGACTAGTAGGAAATCTTATAAAAGAGCATCAAAAGAAACAATTAGCAGATGGATTAAATCAGTTATGAAGGAAAGTGGTATTGATACCAAAATATTTACCTCACACAGCACACGTCATGCAGCCACATCTACTGCTAAACAGGCAGGGGTATCATTAGATGTGATTAGGAAAACTGCTGGCTGGTCAGATAGCTCTCTTACATTTGCCAAGTTTTTTGATGTACCAGTGACCGTTAATGCCCCACATGACAGCTTTATTAATGCTGTCTTTAATGCCAACATGAGGATGTAATTACCTTTTATTCTCTCTTTTATAAAATTAATAAATGTTCAATAATTATTTATGTTAATTATACACTGTCATTAGAGTTATATTTTGGTTATATGGCTAAGGATCAGTCAAAGATGTTTTACTATAACATTTATTGTTACTTATTGTATCTGATTAAGAGACAATACTGTTAGTAATAGTACTGATGTTATGTTGTTGCTGCTAGTATTTTCATTGCAATTTTATTGTCTTGAAAATACTAGTAGTAAATCGTCTATTTTGTTTGTCTTAAATGACGCCCTGTTTATGTAAGCCGCATAAAGGCTATTTTGTCTTATTCTAACATTTTAAATATCTTAAGATTATTGATGTTACATACCTAAGTAGGTATGTATTAGCATACTGTTGTTTGGGTATAAGTCTCAAATAAATTTGATTCATATATGGTTGTTTTGATATGTATCTTTTCAAAATACTGGCCCATAACGACTTTGACTGTAAACAGCTACTCTGTAATCAATTATATTTCAGTTCATCATGAAATGAAATTGATTAATCAGACGAACTTACCTTAAGTGAAGTCCGATTACAATTTCATGAAGGATGAACTGAAATATAATTACCCACTCAACCCATCCTTTTTAGGATCAAACCCTTGTCGAATGGGCCAACAGAGCAACGCTATCTCTAAAGAGTGTCAAATCAGGGTTGCCAAACCATAGAGAAAACATTTTATTTTTATTTTCTCTAAAACTGCGATGCCAAATACTAGCGAATTGGGAACTACTCTGTAATCAATTATATTTCAGTTCATCCTTCATGAAATTGTAATCGGACTTCACTTAAGGTAAGTTCGTCTGATTAATCAATTATTAGATTTATCGTGTATAATAATTCTAACTCAGAACTATATAGAGCTGTAAAAATATTTTCCAATTTAGCTTTAGCAGCTTTCCTTCCATTTTATAAATAAATAACATTAAGTTAAAAGAATATTAACAATTCTATATATTTCCAAGTTGATTGAGAGCGTTCGGTCTGCACCAAGTGCAAAGGGCATCTGATAGAAATCCGACGACTGACGAAACACGAAGTTTGCCGAGGGATATTGAGAAAATAGTTGTACTTTAACATGTATGTCAGCCAGCGTTTGACGATAATATCAACTCTTCGCCTGCCATCGCCGCCGAGCGGACGTCTCGCTGCCGCCCGCCGCTCTCGCCGCCCCCACCGCGCGCCCCGCCGCGCCCCTCTCTCCGACTCGTCGCGCCACTGCGTGACGTCACTGCGGTCGCCGCGTCTCCGCGCGCCGCTCACAGGTGTCGCTACTAGTAACTTCGGTTACTAGTAGGGACATCTTTTTTGGCCCCTTCCGGGTTAAAACCACGACTTAGTGGTCCTTGGTGGAAACCTAACGGTGTTAACGAAACCAAGTGAAGTGGTGACCCGCCCACTTGCTAAGTCCCGTCTGGACACGGCAGTCAGAAGGAGTCGGGAGCAGGGTAGTTGGCCTTGGTAGATAGCCTAGTCAACCCCTGTCTCTGCCCCACAGCGATTCACCTGGCACGGTCGGGTGTCTCAACCCCGACGTGCCAGACTTTTCGGTACACAGGAGGAGGGTGGCCCACCTTCGGTGGGTTCACCGGTACCCTAGGGCCCCTGCCACCCAATAAGATTGGTGGCAGGATTACAAGCTTAGGGCTCACCAGTTACTCACCTCCCAGTCTAACCCGGCTGGGAGGGTAGGATTCACACATCCCCGGGCCCATCCACCCGGGGAATAAGGTTATCAGCCCCTTAGTAGGTTAGTCTTTTTTCTCTTCTCCTTGTTCCGACTCTATCGACAACGATGCATCCCGTAGAGGTGTTGATAGAGCTCGTAAAGGACTTGATGTCGGAAAATCCCAGTCCGCGTCATGAAAACCAGGCCCGATTTAAGATCATTTTTTCATCTCTTGCCAGATGTGCACCTTACAGTGCCCCTGCCCCCCCGCCCTATTCTGACTTTAGTCAGCTCCCTGAAAATGCGCAAAACGCCATTAAAACAATTAAGGAGAGGTTCGCTCAGGACTTTCATCTCCGAGCTAGACTCGCCACCCCTTTTGGCACAGTGTTAGATACACTAGTACCAAACAGGGTTCCGGTCGTGGATGATCCGATACTGGAACCTGAACCTAGCATGGCCCCCGTGCCATGTGAGGAGAAGGACTCTCCCAGATCACCCACCCCACCCGTCAGGCCCACTTCCGGGCCTAGATCACCCACCCTTTCCCAGGGTGAGGTTAGTAAGTCAGACAAAATTCCCTCTGAGAGAGACCGTAGCCCTTTAAAGCCCCAGACTTCGGCTACTAAGCCTCCTCCTCGTAGGAAGTCCGATCGCCTCCAGTACAAAAAGTACAAGGAGCGCATAGCCGCTTTTCACGCGGACTCCAAGTCCAAATCCAAATCTTGGGTCGATGAGGAAGGTGACTCTCCCAACGATATGGACGTAGCCCTTAGTACCGACGACGAATGGGCAGCAGTAGCTGTCCACGTCGATCAGGTTTTAGATAATCCCCCAGTCGACCTTAATAACCCCGATTTATCAGAGGACTATGCCACCATGTCCTCTTCTTCTGACTCTGATGACAGAGAATTCACTGTCCACTCTGGTGGAAAGAGGAAGATGAGGAAAAGTCCCCCTCACGCTACCAAGGCCAAAAAGCCAGTAGCTAAGACCTCTCCCCAGCCAGTTCTGCCGCCGGCCTTGCCCGACAGGCAACCCTCCCCCGCCCCCGCCCCCGCTAGTCCTTCTCAGCGGTCAAACCGCTCGCCTAGCCCTATGGTAGTAGTAAATAATACTACCACTAGGAAGCCTCCTTCTCCACCACCCATTTATCTTCAAGATAAAGGGAAATGGAGCGACATTTCAAGCGCCTGTGTAGCGCGGAAAATCAATTTCACCAAGGCCACTGCATGCCAACAAGGCATCAGAATTCAGGTCCCCACTCCCAATGATTATCGAGGTTTAACTCGTTTTCTAAAAGACAGGAAAGTTTCTTTCCATACTTACTCCCTTCCGGAGGAAAAGTATACTAGAGTCGTCATTAAGCGCGTTCCGAAGGAAATCCCGACGGAAGAAATCCGAGAGGATTTATTAGCGCAAAAAGTCCCTGTGTCAGCGGTCCACCGATTGCATAAAGCAAGAGGCGGAGAGCTCTACGACATGGTCCTTGTCGTGTGTTTCCCCTTCCAGGGTCACAATCCCATTTTTAATGTCAGGACCGTATGCAACTTGTCAGGCATTTCCATTGAAAAGCCATACCGTCCCCATCTAGTTGGTCAGTGTCACAACTGCCAACTCTACGGTCACTCTCAGACCAATTGTTTCGCTCCTCCCAGGTGCGTTAAGTGCATGGGAGAGCACAGTACCAAGGACTGTTCCCGTCCAAAAGACCGATCACAATGCACGGAGCCTCCCAGCTGCGTGCTTTGTGGACAAGTCGGGCACCCGGCTAATTACCGTGGTTGCCCAAGAGCCCCTAAGCTTGCGCCTAAAATGGCCAGGCGTAATGACGCGCGCCAAGCGCGCCAAGCCCCTACTACTCAACTCCCCCCCAGACTAGCCCCTCAGAGGCCTTCACCCTGGGGCAAGCTGAACCACCAAAGTGTGGCTCCTCAGTCTTGCTCCCAGCCAATTCCAGCGCTGATGGCTACTCCCATCGCAGCGCCAATTATTATCCCCGACTCAATGCCCCCCGCCGCCCCTATGGCCGCCCCTATGACCGCACAAAGCCAGAAGGTGGCTTCCACCACCCCTGTTGCTAAGTGCCAGCCCCCTGTCGCCCCCTCCGGGCAAAAGCCATATATATGCGTTGGTATAAATATAATTAGCGCGTACTCCATTTTTATGACCCCTCAAGCCCGTGCTCTGGATGCTGAAATCCGGAATGCGGGCTCTCTCCTTCCCGCTGAATGCGCCAACCTCTTTAAGAGGTATGAGTCCATCACTGAGGAGCTCGATAGCCTTATCTACAAGGACGGTCAGTGGGTTCGTAAATAGTACGAACCCGCCGTTCATACAAAATTATCATACATATTCGTTCCGTCCTCACCGCAGAGGCTCGTCGCGTAATCCTATTCGATTCTATAAGCTAGCCCGCGTGCTGAGCCATAGTTAAATGCCAGTCAGATATTATGGAGTTTCTTGTCCGTTCTTCTCCACGTAGGCTTTTCCGAACGGATGGTAGAATCACTTTATCAGATCCGGCCTTTGCCATCCCCCAAGCGACGCCCTGAGCCGAGGTCCGACCCCAACTGGGGTAGCCCTTAGCGCTGTCGCTTTAGGTTTAGAAACTTTAAGCCTGGCCGGAGGCTACTTAGCTTAGTCTCCACAGGTTAGTCCGGTTAAGCAGAGGACGGCTACTTTGGCCGAACTGCGAGACGCCACGCATTAAAAAAAAAAAAAAATGACGATAATATCCGAACTATGCCCGTGCAACCGAACATCTCGTGATGGGGCATATCGCATTTGTATCAGGCAACTCCTCCCAAGGAACTTGGTTTCAAAAATGTACTAGCAGTATTTATCCTTCTTTCTAGAAGACCGGTGGCCAATTTAAAAGCTGCTCCTAAATAAAAACACTCAACATGACTAGTTGCTCTTTCTTTTTGTTAGTGTTTCCTGTCACGTGTGATGTGGTACTAACGAAGATGGAATAGCCAAATCGAAACCAGTTGCACGCTTCATATCACAGTGTTTTGAAGGACGATTGTGGGCAGAATTATTTTTCCGATTTTTCATTATCTATCGACATGTTCTAGGTACTTACAGTTATTTGATACGGATAGTAACTTTAGTTAGGACATTAATTAAAAAGCGAACTAAAAAGTCGTAAACAAGAAGAAAATCATGCTGTGTAGTCGGAGGATACAAATTCGCGAGCTGGCTGACCAAAACCAGATATACCCAAACCAAAATTAAAAAACCATATAAATATATGACTTTTTGATTTTTTTACTAACTTTTTTTATTTATATCTTTTAAGTTTAATTTTTATTTCTAATTTTTATTCATAAATTAGGTACATCTATACTAATATTTTAAAGCTGAAGAGTTTTTTTTTGTTTGTTTGTTTGAACGCGCTAATCTCAGGAAGTACTGGTTGGAATTGAAAAATAATTTTTGTGTTGGATAGTCCATTTATCGAGAAAGGTTAAAGGCTATATATACTTTTGGTCGCAGCGTGATGGCTACGACCAAAAGGAGCGGAGTATAAATGGAAAATGTTGCAAAAACGGTGGAAAAGTGGTGGAAAAATTATTCCTTTGTGAAAGCTTCCGTTGCGTGCGCTGTGTGAACAGTTTAAGTTACGTCAAATGTCAAATATATTTATTCAATTAGGCCAACAAAATGGCACTTTTGAACGTCGTACACAAATTATAATTAAAATTTACAAGTAATAAAAGTTGATTCTACCGTGCATTTGGAAAAGTGGCTTGTTATGGAGCAGGATGCACAAGAAACTCCATACTTACTGTTTTAAAAATAAAAAAGTGTATTACAATATTTACATAAGTAATATACACTAATGAATTCATATATGTGAGGACCATGCACCCAGAAAAGCACTACACACTTTACAACGTACAGGTATAAAGTATTAAAATCATTAACAGGTAAATTCATTAATTTTATAAATAGGAACATGTTTCTCACACACTTCAAATATTGCAAATATAGGTAAAATACCTAATTCAACCACAACGGAACAGTGTGTGAGTCAATTTCTTAAAAAAAAAAAATGAATATAATAACTATGAATATAAATTAACAAATTAGATTTTGTTTACACTAAAGATTGCCCTATGGAGCAGGACCAGCATGTTTCCAAGCATTCTTATCTTGAATATAATCATCTAATTTGTAATATGCTTGTTTACGAAGTGTGCTTTGAACGAAAGTTTTAAATTTACTTTCATTTAGTTTTAATATATCACAAGGTATTTTGTTATAGAATTTAACACAGTACCCCATGAAAGATGAGTGTACTTTAGCTAGTCTTTAAGATGGTTGGTCTAACTTGTCCTTATTTCTCGTAATACAATTGTGTTTATCACTGACTTTACTAAAGAGATTAATATTTTTCTTTACATACGCATCACCTATGTACCTATTTTTCTGTTTCTTCTTCTTGTCTGTATATTATGTGTGTGTGCATAATTGGTTAAATAAATAAATACTATTTTAATAAATGAATTGGCAAGAAACTGTCATAATATTAATCTTTTTCAATAGTTCCCTAAGAGATTCTCGCTGACTTAACTGATATATGGCTCTGACAGCTCTCTTTTGCAATATAAATATGGATTTAATGTCAGCCGCTCGACCCCATAGTAAAATACCGTATGCTGTGAAAGTAACTAAAATAGATCAAACGCGCGGTTTCTACATACGTTAACTGTCTTATCTTCCTAACAGCATAAGCGGCTGAGCTTAGCCGACCCGCAAGAGATGTTATGTGAGGACCCCATTGCAATTTGTCGTCTACAGTGATCCCCAGGAAAACTGTTTGATTTACAAAGTGCAGCTTTTCACCATTCAATATGATGTCGCATGCCATACTTCTAACATTCGGCAATGTGAATCTAATACATTTGTATTTTTTTTCATTTAGTACCAAATAGTTTGCCGTGAACAAATTTTGGAACTGATGAATAGAATTATTCACATCATCAAGATTTTGTGACCGCCGATCTACTTTAAATATCAAAGAAGTGTCATCAGTAAACAACACCATCTTAGGTTGATTTAGTAGTAATTGGGGTAAATTGTTAATATAACCTAAAAAGAGGAATGGACCCAATATCGAGCCGTGAGGAACACCCAATGCCATTACAGACACTAGTGAGTTTACGTCGTTTACCTGAACTTTAACTTGTCTGGCTTTTAAATATGATCTAAGTAACTCAAGGGCTGTATGTCTAATTCCATAGTGCTCGAGCTTCAACAATAGTGTCTCATGGTTAACGCAATCGAACGACTTCGAGAGGTCGCAAAATATTCCAATGGCGTCTTGTGCTTCCTCCCAGGCGTTAAAGATGTTCTTTATTAGGGTGAACCGGCGTCAGTTGTGCAACGCCCTTTGGTAAAACCATACTGTTGAACATAAAATATGGAATGTTTGTTAAAATGTCGCAACAATTGGTTGAGCATTAACTTTTCGAAAACTTTACTGAGAACCGGCAGAATTGACACTAGCCTATAATTATTGGCTTCTTTGCTATCCCCGAATTTAAACAATGGAACTACTTTACTGTGTTTCATGAGGTTCGGAAAAACTCCTTGATCGACACTAGTGTTAAATATGAAAGCTAAATAGGGTGCAATAGTTTCAATTATTGGTTTACACACTTTTACAAATAGTGTCCAAAGATCTTCTGTTGATTTAATTTTAAGATCTTTAAAAGCTTTAAAAATAGCCTGGGGGTTTTTATGTTGAAACTTGAACTCCAAAGGGCACTTATTAACGTTCTTTCTAAGTAAGGCAGCAGAGAGTGCGGGTGAGGAGTTTAAGGCTGCTGTAGTTTTAAGAGGAATATTAACAAAAAAGTTTTCAAATTCCTGAGCTACCTCTAAATCTGCAATACGCAACAATCATGTTTGTAGGGTAGGTAGGGTAGATGGGTAGGTAGGTAGCCAGTTGATGGGAGCGAAGCCGCGTGGGATAACTAATTTAAATATAGGTTTGATATATTTTTTAAATTACCTCTTATAAATCATTATTTTGATACCCCACACGATGGGTTTGAAAGAAAAAAATATTATCCCCCCACAATATGGCGCCCAAAAGCCACCATTTTTATATTTTAATGTAGCCAGTGACGCTTGCACGGTTAAGACGAATCGATTGACGCAAGCATAAAAAAATCAGCCAACGCGTTTAGTATCTAGAACGCCACGTAAAAATAAATATACATACATACATAGACTGATAAACATATTACCGTCCTTTGGCAGTCGGGTAAATATTAAGGCAGAGGAAATACGTAGTCTGCAGCTGATAATACCTGATAAAGCCTTTTTGCAACTATGCCTTGACGGATGCAGCTTTATGCCGTAATGAAACGAGAGCCTACTTGTTCCTCACAACTTAGTTACTGTGTACCCCTTGGTCTGTAAGACTGATTGTCTAGCATCAGACTACTCGTCACGACTGTCAAAGATGATCTACAAATGAGAAAGCTCTAGTTATAATTTTCTGGTAGTTGGTAAATGGTCAAATTATATTTCTTAACTAGCTTTGCCAGCGGCTTCGCTCCCGTCAACTGCTTACCCTACCCTACTTACCGTCCTACCTGCCCTACTTACCTTCCTACCTACCCTACTTATCTTCCTACCTACCCTACTCTCCTTTCTACCCACCCTACTTAACTTCCTACTTACCCTATTTACCTTCTTACTTACCCTATTTATCTTCCTACCTACCCTACTCACCTTCCTACCTACCCTGCTTACCTTCCCACCTATATATTTTTTTCTAGGTTCATTCTTTCGCGGAGAATCTTAATACCGCCATTCAGAAAATGACGTCAAATGCAGAACACCATCTACCAAATATGGAGTTCAACTGTCCAAGTATCTGAATTGCGTGAAATTCATCTATCTTTTGATAGAGAGAACTGATTGCGATGATAGAAAAACTAAGTAATACTTCAAGTTACGCACGATTTTTATGTATAAAGATTATCTACATTGGTGTCGTACATTTTACATGATGCGTGCACAACTAAACAGACAAACAGATAAATAGACAAACTGACATCATCGTCATCATATCATCCGAAAGAGGTCCCTTACTGGACATAGGCCTCCCTCAAGCGTCGCCTCATTGACCGGTCCCATGCATCTCATATCCAGCAGATAACCGCATCCTTCACCAAGTCATCGGTACACCTAGTGGGAGGCCTACCTTCCAAACCGACAAACAACAATAATGCTGAAAATGTATTCTGTTGGTTATCCTTTAACACCCTGGCAATCTTTTTAGGATATATTTTCCATGTACAAAAACGACTTTTATACAGATTTATAATATGTATTGATGATAATTCTCTTCAAAGATTATATACTACGCAGCAAAGCAATACACAAAACCCTTAAGCTAATAACTTAAGCCATCTCTTATCGCTGACATCATTTAACCCTTAAAAGGTTAAGTAATCTGACCACTAACGACTTACCATCACAAATGAAAATAATGATACTCCGCAATATAAAAACAAATAATGTTCAATAAAGGCCATTTTGTTGAACATTTTATTTGTCGTAACAGTAGGATATGTCGCATTAATTCTTCTTTGGATACCGCACTGCGGATGTTAGCACTTGTCTTCGCTTTTCTGTAAGAATTAAAAGTGGTTTTAAGTAACCGTTTGTTAAAACCACATTTTAGTTTGTCGTGGTTTGTTTAACTGGCTGCGAAGTTCTAAAATTCATTGTTTTGTGTGTTTTTAAAGCTCATCTGAATGGTTGGTTCAGGAAGGTCGCTGAGATTAACTGCATTAGAGTTAATCATAGCTATAAGCGCTTTTTGCAAAGCGAAGTGATGCGAATGGCTGCTGATAATTCATTCAACTTGTTATTAGTCACAAATTTTGCGATAAATTTCCTTCCAGAAGCTGGCTGATAATCTACCTTCTTGTAAATGCTGAAATATGGGAATAGCAAAAAAGAGAGATCATTTTCACAGCAAGACATTTCCTTGTGGCCTAGAAAAAGTGACATTCTGTAATCATTAAAGATTGTCAAAATATTTAGATTTTTGCCAATAATTTAATAAATAATAATAATAATATTCGCTGGCAGAATGTCATTTGTCTAGAGCCTCTTAGGGTGGTTACGCACTACACGTCCGTGTCCCTGATCCGTGTCCGTACACATATTGGATGTAGTGCGTTACCACCCATAAAGTTTAGAAAAACTTCCATTGTTATGATATCCCCTCCTCCGCCTCTGTCGTTTCGCTCTTGGCAGAGCGGTCGTGGTCACGTTGAGTCATCCACTTTGGTGTTAGAGGCGGACACAGCTCTTTTCACGATCTGCCGCCATCTCTCTCTGTTTGTAGACTGCCTGGTGCAGTCTGATACGCGGCTTCCCACTGCAGATTTAACTTGATCAGTCCAGCGCATAGGTGATCTGCCGCGTGATCTGGTTCCCTCTACTTTTCCTTGCATTGTTATGATATGCTCAGTGCTAAAGAAATCAGATGGGCCGCTACTGAGATATTGCCAATACAAAGACAGTGCAACATTTCCCAAACCAAGCATTAAACTTATTAGTTTATGAATAGCAGTCAGGCATGATAGTGTGACCAAAGGCAGTATTTTTCGATGAAAACAAACAAATTTAGACATATACCTAAGATTTTAATTTAAAAAGTTTGTACAATAATAGGGCAGTTTACTGAAAATTTGTTTTTGGTACGTCAGGTTGATTAATGAATAATATTGGACACGATTTTTTCTTTTGATACGTAAACATAAAGTGACGACGATATAATGCGTTAAAACATCGTGGAATGTCACGCCGCTAGTACACTTTATACTGACTTAATGACGTCACAGACGTCCCACTCCTGAACTTTGATGCGCTTTAACTTTGTAATTTTTATTGATTTGGGAAAGCAAAAAATACATGTCCAAAATTATTTATCAATCTCACTGACGGACTATATAGAATTATCATTTTTCTACCCAGGAAACATCCATATTGTGCTAAAAAAACTTTTTAACGAATAAATTAAACCGACTTCCAAAACAAAACACTAGAAAGCGAAAAATAACTTTCTTTTTGAAAGTCGGTATTTCTATAATGAACAGACTTTTGAAGCGAATGTTTATTATAATTTTACAATTTTTGCAATTAAGTGTTCGCTGGAGGAAATGCCTCTTGTGATGACCTATTTAAATATAAATAGTAAGATTTTGTTTTCTATCTGGGAGTTTTTGGAAGGTTGCAATTGCGTTGGTTTTGTTTTACATAGTAAATTATTTCAAAGTAAAATTTGGATCCACCAACTGGTGTTATATGCACTGGTATTATGTCTATGGACATCATATGCATTGGTATTGTTTGCCCTGATGGCAAAAGCACTGGTGTTGTGACCGCTGGTGGTATATGCACTGGTGTTTTGTGAACTATTGTTCCTTATATTGTTCTTGTATGCACTCGGGTCGTTATCAGCCATGGTAAGCTTCTTGTACACAGTTTCTTAACGCTTCTTCTTCGTCGTATAGATAATTCTAAACTATATGTGTTTCGACCTGATGAGCAGTATCGTCATAAGTTCACTCTGAATTCCGTAGCACAGTACTTTGAAGAGACAATTAAACAAATACCTGATATTTCTAACCGTTCATCTTTGGTACGTAATTAAAATATATTTTTTTCCTGTTTTGGTTTAAACCATGATGTACTCATGATTCTATTGCGTTTTCCTTGATAAATAACGTCATAATCTATATTTATTCTGTTGAAGAGAATAATTTAAAGTGTAGAATCATTTCAGCAACAGAAAGAATAATTATATAATATATATAAATATGTATTTTTATAAATTTTTTTACTTTATTATAGTCACACAATCAATAAGAATCATACAACACAAAAACCGTCTCCAAGCTTAACAGAAAATAGAATGGCAAAGACACGTAATAGTCTTAGAATAGAATATACCTTATTTTACACCAAAAAAATAAATTACACATATATTTTACAGCAACTTAATACTATGGGTATAAAGGCGGTCTTATATTATTTTTATAGGTAGAATTCTATATTAAAAACTAACTTGGTTTCGCACCTTCTTAATACATTCACATTTGGAAAGTTTTCCCATATTCAGTACGGAATTCCTACGATTTTTTGAATCTTGATCATAAATGGAATAAAATAATTTTTAATCAGATCTTTCTTAACCAAACACCAGCTGCTATCTGAGGAGTCAGTCTCATCCGTAATTCTTGGAAACTTGGTAAAACAGGGTATTTTTAAGTATTTATATTTATTCAGCACAAACAAGAGACCCAAGACCGCCCATTGTACACTTGTTTTTGTGAATGTTTGTCCTGTATGTTATTGTGGTGTACAATAAAGTATATAATAAATAAATATTTATAAACAAAAATGTTTATTTATAAACATTTGTTTTTTCGTATTACGCGCTTCCATACTATTCATATATAACACAAACACACGAAACATAACTCCAGTTTTCCCCGAAGTTAGGTAGCGTTAGCTTAACTGATTTAACTATGACAACTTATTGCAATTGTATGTGTATTTGCGCGCAGATAATAGATATAGAACAACAGAAGACGTGTCAGGTACCAGCTAGTTTAAAAAAGGAAATAAGTTTTTAAATAATAAATTATTTAATTTTGTTTCGGTTAAAAAAGATACAAAAGACTACTATTTATGTACATAATTATTTATGCACTTACTTTTAAATTCGCTAAATATTAATTTTGCATTATAGGTACGATACACTTTCATTTGACTTATTTGAGGGGTCCGTACGCGCACTTTTCAGGTTTTTTGAACAGGATACAATAAAATTAATTTGTACATGATAAAATACAATCAATACACAAACCGGAAAGATTTCCTAAATATTTACACTTCTAACGACAATTTTTTTTGCGTGAATCTTTTCATTCTAAATTCTTGCCACATCTCCCGATTACTCTTAAGTATTATAAAATGTACAGCTAAAACTGAGGCGTGTAACATTTCTGCTGCCATCTCTGTGAGATGAACGATAATTGTCCCTTGATTAAATATCTCGAGTAAATTGATTAAACATAAAAAATTTCCCAAAACAAATATCAGCGTTGCTATGTAAAATCGATGCCGTTTGTTAATAGATGTTCTAGAGTCAGCTTCACTACTGCGGCATAGTTAATATAAAACTGATATGTAAAGAAACAAACCTATTACTACAGGTATTAACGTTATAGATATAACAATAGGATATGTTATTGTTTTTATCGTATAATACTTATTCAAAAACAGCTTAGCAACGGGGTTAATAACTAATATCACAGACGGTAAGCCCCAGGCAAATATGCTACTTTTAAGGTACTTCCTACGAATGTTAATATGAAAAACTTTCGCAAAATCCACATAAAAAATGTAGCACAACACTAGTAACC
The DNA here is from genome assembly GCA_964057195.1 of Orthosia cruda. Classification (NCBI taxonomy): domain Eukaryota; kingdom Metazoa; phylum Arthropoda; class Insecta; order Lepidoptera; family Noctuidae; genus Orthosia; species Orthosia cruda. The sequence continues at coordinate 34,626,959 of OZ059833.1, read as the reverse complement.
AACAATGGCACTGTACGATTTATTATCTAATCTTATGACATCAGTAGATAAAACTAATCCAGTATGTGCGATCTTTACTGATATGACAAAGGCATTTGACTATGTGGATCACAAGATATTACTGCAGAAATAACATGGATATGGCATAAGGGGCAATGCTCTGAAACTTCTTGAATCATACCTTAGTGACAGATATCAATACACGGAAATATCTAGAATATGTCCTAAGACAAAAATGCAGATCATATATAGATCAGAACCAAGACACGTAAGATATGGCGTGCCCCAGGGTAGCGTGTTGGGGCCGTTATTGTTTCTGATATATATTAATGATCTGCCAAAAATAATACGACACAAAATGATCCTATTTGCCGATGATAGCACAGCTGTTATAAAGTGTAGTAATGTGACCAATTATCAAAATGATATTAATAAATCCCTTCTCAATATCATCCGTTGGATGAAAAATAATAATCTCGTAATTAATTTGAATAAAACTAAGGTGATGCACTTTCATCAACGGCAACCACATCCAAATATTAATGTTATTTATAATAACCATAGAATAGAAGAAGTTAATAATGCTAAGTTTTTAGGTATTACCATCGACAGTAAGCTTACTTGGAAACCCATGATAGAAGAACTTTGTAAACGCCTGAGTAAATCTGCTTATGCACTCTTTCAGTTATCAAAAAAGGTAAATAAAGATACGTTACTGGTAGCATACCATGGACTTGTAGCTTCTGTATTGCGATTTGGCGTAATTTTTTGGGGGCAGTCGACTGACCGTGAGCTTATATTTAGGATGCAAAAGAGATGTGTCAGAGCAATGTGTAATATAAAAACAACGGATAGGTGTAGACCCTATTTTAAGTCTTTAAAAATACTGACTCTTCCAGCATTATACATTTTGGAAACAACGTTGTTTGTGAAAAGAAACACACAATTATTTGAAAAAATATCTTCCACTAAAAAAGCTCCACTACGTGCCCAATACGTAAATAAACTATGTCATCTAAAATAAGACCTCATTGATGGAAAAAAGTTTTTTTGGTATGGCACCTAAAGTGTTTAATAAAATTCCTGATGACATAAAAAACATGACATTATATAAGCTTTGAAAAGCTCTTACTAAATTGTTAATTGACAAATGTTATTATACCGTAGACGAATTTTTTAACGACCAATTATTATAATGATGCATTTTTACCTTTTGATAATAAGTTCTATGACTATTGTTTGACTTTATTGTAATGTGATGTTGTTTTTTTTTTCTTTTCAAGTATTTAATTGATTTAAAATATTATTTTTTTCTAAGTCACTTAAAATCTATTGACACCTAACATGTCACTTATAAATTTGTATGTCTTAATTATGACAAAACATAGCGCACTTCCTATTTTATGTAAACACCTATGTAAACACCCATGTTTCACAAATAAAATGATTGATTGATTGATTGAATGGCTCGATAAGTAAAAGTACAACATTAGAGACAAAAATACTGTCCATATTTCTGGGTGGTTTTCGATTGTTTCTTCGTAATAAATCATTATTATTATGATCACAACATGCATTTAAAAACGAATGCCACTTGCTATGTTTACGCTGAGAAATACATAGTTTCTAAAATGGCGAAAATTCTTGATGATAATGCACCACGATGTCACTCCGTAAATAATTGCTGCTGAAGACACAAGGAACACAATGATCCATGCGTTCATTGCGATCTTATATGTTGGTAAATAAATATCGGTATCAACTGTGTATTCGTCACTTTCGTAATCACTGGTGTCGTTGTCATATGCGCTGGTGTTATTGTTGGTCATGGTGAACGTCGCGTGCGCAGTTTGGGACGCACTTATGAGCAGTGTCACCAAGCGCCTCAATCGATAAACACCACACTCTCAGCTAAGGTTGCAACAATAAAAAGAACCAAATTTATCGATACCTAAAATGTCGATACTTGTATTTGTACAAATTCTATACATGTCAAATAGAATTACAATGATATCAATATCACATCACACAAAATAATAAAAACAATCCGTCCAGTCCTGGGTCGTTAAGGTTAAACTAGTCAACGGCACGAACTATTTAGGGGCCGAGCTAAAATATTTTCTGTCTCATCCGACATCACGCACGAAAGAGATAGACGCTGTGATGAGCAGTAAGAAGCTAGCGTACGTATCGTATACACACTCATATCGCTGTGTGACGCATACATGCGCAATTTCATTGAAGAGCGCCGATAGCGGTGTGTGTTTCACTTCATGTTATGACAACATAAACTCATAGATACAAATAGATGTTAGAACTTATGATTATCTCTGTGTGTAACGTAATGAGAAAGCACTTAATTTACTTGTTATTATGCACCTATACTTACCCGCGACTTTGCCAACTTGACAATAAGATCTCTTGCGAAAATGTGCATTTACGTAGGTAGGTATTGTTATTACCAACAAGTAATTTTATTGATTTGACTTTTAAAAATATTTTTGGCGGCGGTGACGACAGCGCAGCGGGAGCCGCTTGCGCGCTTATTGAACTTTATGCCCTTATTATGAAGTGTTTGAGCGCCAAGTCGGTAGATTTTATGTTGGCAGAGAGGGCGCTAGGGCTTCGCTGACTGTAGGTATCGGCTCTATACGCACGGGTGTAGGTCATGTTTTTGTATTTTATTGCAGGTTGTGCAAATATTACAATGCATGTTAAATAGGTATTTATTACCTTAGCTAGTTAGCTATAACCTATAGGCGACTCCCCGTAAGTAGGAGGTATTCATACCAGCCAGAGTCAGGATAACTGCTTTTTCGACAGCGCCACTTTGATGTAAGGCTTGTTTTCTAGGTAAGTAAGTATTCAGGTTCATCTTATAAAAAATAATGTTATTTTTTAAATTGTTTATTGATTGTTTGTTTACAATAGCGGTTTGAAATATTCTGTTTGTTATCACAATACAATAGATAAAACTTACACATTTTTATTTTTGGCTTCATTCATTACCTAGTTAGTAACTTAGTCGCGGGAAAGTAATCGGTATTGTGATATACTATGCGTTTCATTCAAATAAGAATCCTATTCTTATTGTATGAACGTTGTTTGGATAACAAACAACTTTTTTGCTAACTTTACCTAACTGGTTCGATTTGACACACTATGGCGCGAGGGCCATCCTATTCTTTAGTTGAAACGCATAATAGTAGGCATCTAGGTAGGTATTAGGTACTACGTCATGTCACAAAGTAAACAGTAGCTTCGCTTAGGGTGGTCGAGCCAAGCTTGTGAGTGTCGGCACGCATATTAGGTATACATATAAAAAAATAATCATCAATATCGGTTCACATTAAAAAAAAGTAGGTATTTAGGTACAACAAATTATAAAAAATACAGTCAAATTGAGAACCTCCTCCTTTTTGAAGTCGGTTAAAAATAACTTCCTTTTGTTTTTCTCCGCCGCGGAAGCCGAGCCGATATAACAGATAGGTACCTACATAATAATGAACTGCCGTTATAAATAGGCACGACTATCGAAAATCAAAACTACCTAATCTAATTGGAATCTATATACAAAATTCTATGTAAGTGAACAAATATATACAACAGAACTCTTCAATAAACAACGGCAAATCTCTTGGGATTGCTGCAATCACATATCTGTTTATTGTTTACGCCATTTCATAACATAACGTCAAGCCGAAATTTAGGCATTATTGGCTCAGATTTTCTCTAATCTGAGATTATAGGTAAGTACCTTATTGAAGTTGCTCTTTATATACACAACTATAAAGTGAAAAATATTTTTATATTTTTCACTCGAAGAAACAAAAACATCGACTTCCGAAATTGAAGTTATTTTTCACTATGTAGTGTTTATATTTGGAAGTCGGTAGTATTTTTTGTAAAAAATATTTTCTAATGACTACTAATCTAAAACTCCACTGGAAATAACATTAGACATGTTTCCAAATATTTTTCAGTCCGTTCAACCGATTTTGAGTTCTATCCCGTAAACATAAGGATGACGTTAAAAGCATAAACCTGTTACCAAAACCAACTGTTTACTACAGCTACCATTTGTCATATCACCAACGCAATAGATGTCAAAATAGGTTGGACGGGCTGTAAAATGGGCTTATTTAAACGTCTAATGTTATCGCAAATGGAGTTATAGTAGGTAATTTAATATTATAAAATTTTATAAATGCGCGTGAAACATTAGAATTATATGTCAGTGTTTAGGTATAAAAGTCATGTCAAGCGCCCTCATGAATTGTACAAACTAAATGCAATAAAAGATTCAATTTAGAATCCAAAGTCCAACGCAAGGGTCATTAAAATTTGGGACCAATTCAAAATAATCAAACCAAAACATAAAGGAATATCGGAATCCAAAGTTCAAGCCAGGTGTCAATGTTATAAAATATTATACGAATACGTTATCGTCGATATCACAATATCAGTTACATAGGTACACAGCACGCGCGTAATTACGGTGACGTATTATACAGACAGCAGCCGATTGAGGCCCTGCGGGGCAGCGGGGCGCGGGCACCGGGCAGCAGCTATACTAATGAGCGTGTGTGTGTGTATGCGCCGCACGCGCCACCCCTCCGCCCCACTGACCGGGCTCGACTTGACAGACAGTTGCCAAAAAATTTCTCTTAGAAATTTCTTCCATAATAAATATTTTTAACTATCTAAATTATACAAAACAATATGAAATCAAAGAAAAAAAAAACATACAACAGTAAAATCACCAAAAGTATGACCGAAATACAAATTCAAGAATAAGAAATGTGAAAAATGAAGTCGACGGCGACGTCATGTTAACGAGAGCTGCCGCCGCAAAAAATGCACGCCCACCACCTCCGGCCTCGTCGCCCAGCTCCGCCTCGCCGCCGCCGGAAACCAGCCCCACCGTGAGTGCTGTGACACCGGCCGTGGCAGTTGCGTCGAGCTCGAGCGACGAGTACTTCTCTCCGCCGACGACACCACCACCTGCGCGTCGACGGGGAGTACGCCGGCCACCGGACCGCTTAGGACCTCGAGGCTTACCGGTCTCTGATAGGATCCCATCACCCGGCGGAAGTGTGCAGCGCATGAGATGGACACAATCCATAAACGAAAATGTCATGCGCGCACACTTTGGGGCTACAGAGGGAGGAAACAACCTGCCCGCGTACCGTGTCCGGATGCTCTCTTTGTTTCAGGTGCTTGAGCCAGCCGTCAACGTTTCGGCCCAACGACTTTCGGATCAGGTGCGGGTCATCCAGCGTAATCGTATGTTGGATGATACTGTACTTGATCGCCTCCGAACGAAAATGGGTAACCGTGTCACTGCCCCATCGTCGCAGGCTGTGGTGCTACCACAGTCCAACCACGCTGACGAGGAGAGTAGTGACAGGGTTACAAACGTAAGACTAAATAAATTTGAAAAAATAAAACTAGTTTACTTAAACACTATAAACATAGAACAAAGTTACTAGGTCATAATTATTTATATAATTAAATGACTTATTTATCTATATTGTTAAACGTGCATCGTTCGTTCAGCATTGATTACACACAAATAAATTAGTTACATAAGCAGAATTGCAACAGCCAATATTGTAAAACTAAAACACATAATTTTTACGGTAAGTAGGTCACTGTGGTGTCAGCAGCAGACGTTCAACGCTTGTGACCTTGAGCATGATAAAAGAATATTATGTGACGCTCTTAGATGCCCTCATAGTCTATGGAGTTAATGTAGTTGGTCTCTGCATATTTACGTGCTGGACAACTTAAATCACCAGATGGATGGTCACATTTCCTCTTAAACCGCTTGCACGTCGCACATTGAGGGGAAGAAGATTTGCTGCTGCATTCCTTCAAGGAGTGTCCAGTTTCTCCACAGTGGCCGCACGTAGAACTGCTTTCAAGGCAAAACTTGGCTGCGTGGCCAAACTGTTGGCAATTGAAGCACCTCGTGACTATGGTAAAGTCTCGCACAGGGCATGAAGTCCAGTTAATAAAAATTCGGCTTTGGTTTATAAGCACTTTTCTTATGCTAGCGGATAGTTCAACGATGTAGTTGCAGGTAGGAAGGCCCTTCTTTCCCGATTTGTGGCTCAACTTGATGTTCTCGAGGAAGGTCTCTCGACTTGTATTGGGCAATTTGTCTGACAGGTTTTGCTCGTAGATACAGTCAAATACCTCCTTCTCTGTAAGGGTTACGGGAACTCCAATGACTGCGACTCTAGGGCGTCGTTTAGACGACTCTTCTAAAATCAGGTCTGAGGTGACAATTTTCTCCGACTTTTTTAATTTTTCAATATCACCTTTGCTTTCCGTGCTAATCAGTACGCCCCCGTTTTTCACTTTCTTTAGGCCACGGACTTGGATCTTAAGTTGTTCGGGCGAAATCAACTTCTGAACGAGTGACTTGGTGTCGTCACTCGTTTTAGTTTTATCACTTGGATAAATGGCGATTGAGCTTAGGTTAGCAGGACGGACGAAGTTGTCGGAGCCTTTCTTCACCATACTGGCATAAGAAGAGGAGGGATTCAATTTCGATTCAAAAACCTCTTTGAACTGTTCCAGAGAGTTCACCACGTTCTGCTGAAGTTGTAGGTGCTGGACGGTACTGTGGCTCTGGATCATCTTCTGCTTCAGCGATTGGTAAAGGACTGCCATCAGAAGACCCACTTGAGACCTTTCGGCAAAGAGTTGACACACGGAGTTTCTGTTCAGAGTTCATTTTACCATCACCGACAATAGTGCACACTTCGTTCGTTTATTTTATTGTGGAGTATCATTATTTTCATTTGTGATGGTAAGTCGTTTGTGGTCTGATTACTTAACCTTTTAATGGTTAAATGATGTCAGTGATAAGAGACGGGTTAACTTATTAGCTTAAGGGTTTTGTGTATTGCTATTGCTGCGTAGTATACGGGTGTTTGGAAAGGAGCTGTACATACGCCTAGGGTAGAAACTAGGGATAGTCTGCTACCTACCCCCGCCCATTATATTGACCTTGGCCTCAAGGTTTTTTTTTAATTTATTATTATTTTTTATTTGACTTTTTTATGATTTTTTGACTAAAACTACCTGTAGCTCAAAATCTATCCATGGGACCGGTCGGCTAATGGTCTTGTTTTAATCGTTAGAGTCTTAGGGTCCTGCAAAAAATTATTTTACACCAGAAAATTGTGGAGAAGAAAAGTTATGGGGCCTGAAGTACCGTAGTAAGGTAAAGAAATAATTTTAAGGGCAACTTTCTATGGGGTTTAAAAAAAAACTAACAGGGTTGGAGTTCTTCTGATTTTTTTAAAACATCCTCAGTCCATGCCCTTTCTAACGATATGCTAAAAGTGTAATTATCACTTTTAGTTTTAAAGTTATTAATTAATTTCCGCAACTAGGGCACTTCAAGCAAAAATTTCAACTAATGAAAATTAAATGTGTTCGATCGTAAAAGGATGGCAAATGAAACAAAAAATTTGGTAATGACTAATGTCATTAAATTACAAATTTTAATTAATTACTAATTTTAATTAATTACAAATTTTGTTCAAATTGATGACCATTGACCTGTAAACATGCTCGGCACCTCTTCCTCATCTCCACGGTCACCGTTCTAAGCAGCAGTTCCTCGCGCATTGTATCGAATGCGGCGTGGATCCTGTTAATTAGAACCTCCCTTGTTGGTACTTCTTCTGCGTACACCAACTCTTTCGCCCTTCCCCAGACGTAGAAGTCGAGTGGGGTAAGGTCAGGCGACCTTGGGGGCCAGGGAATTGGCCCACCCCGACCAATCCAAGAATTAGGAAAGCAGTTGTCCAGAAGCTCCCTCACTGCTAGGCTCCAATGAGCAGGACAGCCGTCGTGCTGGAAGACTATGGGCCGATCTTCGTCAAACACTTCTTCCGCTAAATCAGGCAAATCGTTTTCGAGGAAATCTAAGTAGTTTTGCCCGTTTAGGTTGTCTGGCAAAAAGTGCGGCCCTATCAACCGATTACCGATGACGCCTGCCCATACGTTCACGGAGAACCTTCGTTGAAAACCTCTGTGCCTCTTGACTCTCGGGTTTTGATCTCTGGGTGCCCAGTGATGGAGATTGTGGTAATTTACAATTCCTTCCTTGTCAAACTTGGACTCGTCAGTCCAGAGAGAATGTGAATAATAAATAGTTGCGGAAATTAATTAATAACTTTAAAACTAAAAGTGATAATTACACTTTTAGCATATCGTTAGAAAGGGCATGGACTGAGGATGTTTTAAAAAAATCAGAAGAACTCCAACCCTGTTAGTTTTTTTTTAAACCCCATAGAAAGTTGCCCTTAAAATTATTTCTTTACCTTACTACGGTACTTCAGGCCCCATAACTTTTCTTCTCCACAATTTTCTGGTGTAAAATATTTTTTTGCAGGACCCTAAGACTCTAACGATTAAAACAAGACCATTAGCCGACCGGTCCCATGGATAGATTTTGAGCTACAGGTAGTTTTAGTCAAAAAATCATAAAAAAGTCAAATAAAAAATAATAATAAATTAAAAAAAAACCTTGAGGCCAAGGTCAATATAATGAGCGGGGGTAGGTAGCAGACTATCCCTAGTTTCTACCCTAGGCGTATGTACAGCTCCCTTCCAAACACCCTGTATAATCCTTTAAGAGATTTATCATCAATACATATAATAAATCTGCAGAAAAGAGTCAATGAGAGAGAATCTGTTCAGAAGTCATTTTTGTACATCGAAAATATATCAAAAAAAAAATAGCCAGAGTGAGTGATAACCAACAGAATAAATTTTCAGCATTTTTGTATTTTTCTCTGTTTGTCGGTTTGGAAGGAAGGCCTCCCACTAGGTGTACCGATGACCTGGTGAAGGTTGCGGGGATCTGCTGGATATGAGATGCACGGGACCGGTTAATGAGGCAACGCTTGAGGGAGGCCTATGTCCAGCAGTGGACCTCTTTCGGGTGATATGATGATGATGTCAGTTTGTCTATTTATTTGTTTGTCTGTTTAGTTGTGCACGCATCATGTAAAATGTACGACACCAATGTAGATAACTTTTATACATAAAAATTGTGCATAACTTGAAGTATTACTTAGTTTTTCTTTCATCGCAATCGGTTCTCTCTATCAAAAGATAGATGAATTTTACGCAATTCAGATACTCGGACAGTTGAACTCCATATTTGGTATATGGCGTTGTGCTATTGACGTCATTTTCTGAATGGCGGTATTAAGATTCTCCGCGAAATAATGAACCTAGAATAAAAATTGCTAGGGGTAGGAAGGTGAGTAGGGTAGGTGCGCAGGTAAGTAGGGTTGGTAGGAAGGTAAACAGGGTTGGTAGGAAGGTAAACAGTATTGGTAGGAAGGTAAATAGGAAAGGTTAATCAGTTGACGGGAGCGAAGCCGCTGGCAAAGCTGGCTTAGAAATATAATTTGACCATTTACCAACTACCAGACGATTATTACTAGAGCTTTTTCATTTGTAGATCCTCTTTGATAGTCGTGACGAGTAGTCTGAAGCCAGATAATCAGTCGGACCAACCAAGAGGTACACAGTAACTAAGTTGTGAGGAACAAGTAGGCTCTCGCTTCATAGCGGCATATAGCTGCATCTGCCAAAAGGCTTGGCAGTCAATGAAGTGGAGCATTATCACTTTATCAGGTTTTATCAGCTACAGACTACGTATTTCCTCTGCCTTAATTTTTACCCGACTGCCAAAAGACGGTAATGTGTTTATCAGTCTACGTTTGTTTATTCCTACGTGGCGTTCTAGAGACCAAACGCGTTGGCTGTTTTTGATGCTTGCGTCAATCGATTCGTCTTAACCTTGCAAGTGTCGCTGGCTACATTAAAATAGGAAAATATAAAAGTTGCGGCTTTTGGGTGCCATATTGTGGAAGCCCAAAATATTTTTCTTTCAAACCCATCGGTTTTAAGAGGAGACTTCAAGAATATACAACACAATGTTTAAAATGTATCTAAGTTGAGAAAAAATTTACTAAAAATATCTAAATAAAAAAAAGTTAATAAAAAAAACAAAAACCGGTTGCTAAAAAGCGAAATAAAAACACGTAAACAAGAAGAAAATCATGCTGTGCAGTCGGATACATCTGGTTTTGGCCAGCCAGCTCGCGAATATGTATCCTCCGACTGCACAGCATGATTTTCCTCTTTTTTACTTCTTTTTAGTTCGCTATTTAATTAAATGAATGTCCTAAAGTTAATATTTGTATCAAATAACTTTAAGGTAGATTGATGATGACTAATCGGAAAAACAATTCTGCCCACAGTCGTCCTTCAAAAAACTGTCTGAAATATGAGGCGTGCAACCTGTTCCATCTTCTTTAGTACCACAATACACGTGACAGGAAACACAAACAAAGAGAAAGAGTAACTAGTCTTGTTGACTATGAGTAAACAATTTTTATTTAAGACCAGCTTTTAAATTGGCCACCGGGCTTCTAGGTTAGTAGAAAGAAGGAAAAAACAGCTAGTACATTTTTGAACAAGTTCCTTATCGCGGCTTGTGGTAGGAATTGCCTGATACTTATCGTCACGTAACGAAAAAGTGATATGCCCCGTCTCAAGATGTTCGGTTACGGTTACACATACATGTTTACAGTACAACTATTTTCCTAAGGTCCCTCGACAAACTTCGTGTTTCGTCAGTCGTCGGATTTCTATAAGTTGTCCTTTGCACTTGGTGCACACCGGACGCTCTCAATGAACTTGGCAGTATATAATTATAGTTGTTAATACTCTTTTAACTTAATGTAATTTATTTTCTAAAATGGGAGGAAAGCTGCTAAAGCTAAATAGGAAAATAGTTTTACGGCTCTTAGTTCACACGGAAATCAAAAGAAAACAATAAATACTTAGTTCGGCATTCAAATTATTTTACACTAAATTAAATTGATGGACATGGAAATTAGCATTCTTTTGTATTCGAAAATGCGATGTTTGCCGAGGGATATTAAGAAAATATTTGTACTGTACAGATACTTTTGTTACATAAATTATATAAATTGAAGAAACTTTTTTTAACAAGGTTTTAAGTACATTGAAGAAAAGGCGTGAGGAACTTCGTTCCTCATGTTCGTTCCACCAACCTCACACTTTTTTTTTTTATGTTTTAATAATTATGGGTTTGCGTTTGACTACCATCTCATCACATTAAACTGTTATTAAAACCTTCAACTACAAACCTAAGATAAACAAACGTATTACTTCCATACAATTTAACACGGAAACGACTAAAATCTACAGATGATTAAACTCAAATTCCTCTACAATTTTATTAACGACCGTTTAATCTATACACGTCGCAAATTTAGGCAAATTGTGCCCGAAACTAGCGACAATATATTTACATCGTGGAGTCTGTGGGTTGAGAACAAATTGTGGGACAAGAGACGTGGCACGGAGGAGTGAATACATGGAATGATATGGTGAGCGCTGTAATTATGAGAGAAGCGTATCATACAATTCCCTCCATCAAGTTTTAACTTAACGGATGGTTTGCAATTCTTTTGGGCTCCTGCTGCAAAAGAAACGCTAATAAAGTTAATAAGTTATTATTGAGATGTAGTGTGTAATGATGTCCAAGTTCAAAAAACATTACAGTTGACACAAAGTGTGAACACCAAACCTTCAATTCAAGTTTGCCTGAATTTGATAATATCCAAATCCAACAACCAAGCAATGGCCACTTTTCATAGGAGAATAAGAAAATTTGAGACGTTAATATGTGTAAATTAATGTTTACTTACGATTTAAGAGGCCCATGTCTGGTAATCACTCCTAGTGTTTTGATAAAAGGAAAAGTATATGGGGTTAATAAGTGTGTATTAGGAAAAATTAACCATCTCTAAAATTCTAAAAAACTTGAGTTGCCATCTAAGAAATTTGAAAAAAATGTAGTTGCCTTTGCAGAATATTCAGTTTTGTGCGCCATGCGCTATCTCCTCTGCAAACAACCCGCATCCAACTTACGCCTACTCCTAATCTCAGTTACTTAGCTGTTCCCCAGTCAATTTGTACATATAATATGCTGTGTATTAATTGCGTCTACTAGTCTTAAACTGAGGACAGTTCAACGACTTTCGTAAAGTTCAGGGTTTAAGTTTTCGTTTTCATAATTTTGTGGCAATGAATACATGACATCTTTATTTGTGTTAATTTTAAATGCTCTCCGTCATTTTTTTTATTACATACAAAACTAAGGGTATTATTTAAGCGAGTGTCTGTAAATTAAAGTTTTAAGTGCCAAAAATAATTAATTTACGTTATAGCATTACTAAGTGAGCGCCAGAACAGCAACTTACAAACATTAATTTGAGTTACTTCAAATACAAAATGAGAAGCTTCACAATATTTGAGCGAACTAATGTTGTGAGTGGTTGCCCATACGCCAGCGCAGAGAGCAAAGGGCACTGACTACTTTGTTCTCATTTCTTGACTCTTCCAATTTTCCTAGTTATCTGGCCCCTTACATTCAATACATTTGCGCCAACCACAGTAAAAATCTACGGTCATCACATAACCGCCTTCTTCAATGTCCCACTCACCGCTCTGACTTCATTCACCGTTCTTTCTTCGTTCAATCTATTTCTCTGTGGAATGCGCTACCCCAGGAAATCAGGATGGCAACCAACCGGTTGACCATCAAAGTTAAAGTTCGCGAGCATATCCGTAAGAAGTTGGCAGTAGTATCGTAACAGCGCTAATGTTTTTCAATTATTTATCTATTACTACTAATGTTTAAGTATATTTATGTATTTAGTTTATTATTTTGAATATATATGGTATAATTATATTGTATTTATTGTTTATATTTAAATAATCCATTACTTAACTTTCTATATTGCACCTACCACTGTTTATCTCTCCATCACCCAAAGGTCGACTGGTAGAAAATGCCTAAGGCATTAAGTCCGCCTCTGTACTTGTATGTGCATGAAGTATTAAATAAATAAATAAATGTTTGTTTGGGTGTCAACGTTACGTCCTGCATTTTTTTCAATATTTGGCGACTTGATAATAAAAGTTTGTCGACGGAGCTCGATGGGCTCCTTTTTCTGTTTGCAGGATCTAAAGTAACCGAGCATGAAGGAGATGACGGGAGCTAAGTTCGCTCGCTTTGCTTGTCATCCACTTCGAACCTAACCTATCCGTGTCGGGGTGCCCTAAGCTACCGAGCTCGCTTCGCTCGCTCTTGTAAAAACCATATTTCTAGTCGCTTACTTAGTAAGTTTGTCGCACAGCTAGAATTTTAATATCTTAAAGGGATTAATCACAACCCACTTTTTGTCAGCTCGTTCTGGATTTTATTATTGATACACAATATTCGTCGTTAGTTTAGTTAATTTTTCGCTTACTAAATTCATACCGCTCAAGTTATTAAAACAGTATCAGTCGCTAAGTTGTTTTTATTCGATCGTTTCCCAAAACTAATGTGACTAGAAGAATATGAATGTTGATGATCGATGGAGAGGAAGAAGCAAGTCAAAGAAAAGATGGATTGTGTGAGAAATTACTTATATGATAGTTTAATAGTTGACAAGGGAGAATGGAAGGAAAGCGTCTTGCGTAGATCCTAAGTAACATGGGATTATGGATGTATGCGGAACAAGGTGTAACAGCCCGCAACCTCAAGTGACCGCCCAAACGGCGACATCAAAAGTTTCGAAGCACAAAGCGCTTAACTAATTTTGAATTGGCAATATATTCTAGATTGAGATCAGTGGCGGCTCATCGATAGCGGCAGCGCCTAACAAGTTGTAGGTCGTTATGTGAGTTCGAACCCAGGCAGGCATTTTACTTTGTGTATTATGATTTCATCACTACTCCTCTCAAAACGGTGAAGGAAAACATCGTGAAGAATCCGGCATGTCCTAGAACCTAAAATTCGAAGACATGTGACATCCGTACGGCCCATCCCCTCTCACAGAGATGAGGACTGTGTCCAAACAGTGTGAACATTAAAAAGCTGATGATGATGATGATGAATATATACTAGATTGGACCATAAAGAAGGACATATGATACTTTTTATCACGGGCGTAACCCCCGGTTCCTTTGGGATAATTGCCGACTTTCGTACGGACGAAGGCTCTCGCAGAAGTAAATTGTAAAAATCCTTTCTCTAAAATACAATATTTATGTGGGAATTCTTTATTAAACATTGGCAGCATATCTAAAATATGTTCAAGAATTAAAAAGAATTGTGTGGATTATTAAAAATACAATCATAATTATTCTTTCAAAGTCCCTTAGATGGAAATCAAATCTTTGAACAATTTTCCTCTCCCCACCTTCTTACGCTTGAGTACTTAATGCCTCCTAATTAGAATGCTAATAAGATACAATCTTACTTATTCAACCTCAATCATAATTAAATATTACAGTACGTTCTTTCTTTTTAAGTAACGAGATTGGCTACTTAAAGTTCATTTAACTGTCAATTCATAGCAGCTAAACAAACACGTGTTTGTCAAAAAATCTGCAAAAAACACGTTTATCTACTTCGGTTTCGTTATATTCTAATTAAAAATTGACAACGGTTTCATTATAGTGCTTACACATGTTCGGATTTGGTCCGGCCGGATCACGGATTTGTGGGCGGAGATAGTCCGGCCCGGACCATATCCGAGCGTGTGTAGAGTGGTCCGCCGGACATTATTATTATTAATTGAGTCCGTGGCGCCCCACACAAGCGTGTGTAAGCGAGAAAGGATTTGTGGGCGGAGATAGTCCGGCCGGACCAAATCCGGACGTGTGTTAGCACTATTATGATACCCTTATAGACATCGGGTTGCATTATGCGAATCGTCATAAATTCTTAAACACAAGCAAAGACATTCTGAACATACAGCGAGGTAAGTACCTGGCTGTATGTTTAGAATGTCTATAAATATCTCGATTTAGAAGTAATAATACTTCGAAATCGAGACAATGTAAATGATGTTTTTCAAAATGGAATAAGTTTAGAACAAAAGTATCATATACTATTTGGCTGTTGCGGCTACAAAATCTTTGCCTTATACCTAATAAAGACTAAATAAAAATAAAGTGGACGCGGGAGAACTTTTCTGAGTGAAATTTCATTTCAAATTTTATTAAAAATGTCTTCAACATCAAGTGATATTGAAAATATTACACCAGATATAACAAATTGAGCAGTTGCGGCTACAAATAATTTACTACCAGAAAAATCAAGACATGTATATGTGAAATGAAATACGTAAACACACTTCCTGAAATACTTATTTATCTATATCTGTGTTTTATTCCTTCCTTCGTACATAAAATCTTGTATGAAAATGTACGTTAATGGTCTTTTAATAACTCGTGCCCACCTATTTCGGTATGCGCTAAGCTTGTACCGAAAAATGGCACTCGTATTAAAAGACCGTCCATAACGTAACAGTTGCATAAATAGCTATTGTTGTATTGTATGGGAGCCCCACTTAAATGTTAATTTTATTCTGTTTTAGTAAGAAATACATCATCTGTGAAAATTTCAACTGTCTAGCTATCACGGTTCATGAATACAGCCAACATGGTGACAGACAGACGGACTGTGGAGTCTTAGAAATACGGTCCCGTTTTTACCCTTTGAACCCTAAAAAAACTTTTTAACATAATTTTTTACCGAATTCAAAAGCAAAACACTACAAAGTACAAAATAACTTTGTTTTCCGGAATCGGTGTCTTTGGTATCTAATTCGACATCCGAATTGGGCAGTCGGTTAAAAAGAAAACACATTAAACAATTGAATATGAAGTACTTTACAACATACAAAATAATATACGTCTCTTCGCCAAGTAGTTTTTGACAATTCTGTTATTCCATTCAGTGAGAAAGTTAAAAACTTGGGGATATTCATCGACAAAAACTTTTCATGGACTGCCCAACTGCAGGAAGTTAGCCGCAAGTTGTTTGCATCTGCTGCAACTTTGAGGAGACTGCGGCATTTTCTTCCGACTGCCACCAAGATTGCGCTTGCACAATCTCTTCTTCTTCCCATCCTTGATTATGCTGATGCCAGCTATCTTGACCTTACTCAAGAACAACTCGATAAACTTGAGCGACTTCAAAATGTTTGTATAAGGTTCATATTTGGTTTGCGCAAATATGATCACGTTTCCGAATTCCGTGTAAAGCTCAAGTGGTTGCCAATTCGCCTTCGCCGGAATACTCATATTCTTTCTCTTTTGTACAATGTCCTCTTTACTCCTTCCACCTCTCTTTACCTCAAGGATCGTTTTCAGTTTATCTGCGATTCCCATACGAAATCTCTTAGGTCATCAGAAAACTTGCGACTTAAAATGCCTATGCATTCCACTACATTTTTGGATAAATCATTCACTGTCCAGGCTGCTCGTTTGTGGAATGCATTGCCTGACCCAATAAAACGTGCTCAGTCGTTGCCTGTCTTTAAAAAACTTATAAAGGAACATTACCTCTCTCTGTGATTATGTCCTTGTTTAAGCTGTATTGTTTTCTTGTTTGTTTATTTAGATGTATGTATGTATTTATGTATCTATTTTAGTAGTTTGTTTTACCTGTATGATTTGAAATTGGCACCAAGTGCAACCCCATGTCGTGTCCAGGCTATCTCTATCCATTCAAGGTTGCCTGGAAGAGATCGCAGAGCGCGATAAGGCCGCCTATTCTATGTTTGTTTTAATGTTTAATGTTTCTTTTGTATTTTCTTATCTTGGTGTACAATAAAGTATATATAAATAAATACAAAATAATATACTCTCATTGAGAACATATTAATAAAATAAATATTACTATTATAAATACTAAACAATATAATTAAATTAATACTAATACATAATTATATATTATTTAAGCTTACTTGGATAGCGCTTGGCATTCCCATACGTCTTTTACTTTTTCCTAATCACTTTTACGATACGTTGGAAGGCCTCCCACTAGGTGGACTGATGACCTGGTTAAGGTTGCGGGAAGGCGCTGGATGCGAGACGCACGGGATCGGTCAATGTGGCGACGCCTGGGGGAGGCCTATGTCCAGCAGTGGACGTCTTTCGGCTGAAATGATTATGATGATGAATCACTTTTGTTGTGTTTTAGTTGGAAGAACGTCACTTCCCAAGAGCCCTAGAAATCACTTATTCATATTCTTTATTGTACACAAAATAAACATATACAAATATAAAAGGAAAACTTATGTAGAAGGGCGAGCTTAAAACATAATTGGGTTCTCTTACAGCAAAACTAGAGAGATTTACAAAATTAGGACAGCTACCACAGCGTACAAAAAACACTTAAAAACATTTAAATATTTGATTTCTTAATAACTAAATAGACTACACAAATACGTGAACAGCACGCAATGCATAAACATAATACATACATATATCTAAAATACATACATATTTATGCGTCAAGTTTACAGAAAATGTTTTTTAATTCTTCTCCTGAATATCTCTAGTGAAGGGCTATCCCGTATAGAATAAGGAAGATTTTTTCCAGAGACGGACAGCATGAACAGTAAATGATCTACCGTAACGACTTGATAATCGGGGAGGAAAACGAAGGAGAAGAGATGATAAGGAACGGCAAGGCTTTCCTCTCGGAACAAGATACTCATAAATTTTTATTAGAATGATTTGTTGTTCTTTATGCAAAAACTACTGAACGGGTATTTTTATAAAAAATACACTATTATAGCTGATGTGCTTATTCTGGCACAAAAGCCAAACATATATTATTTATTTATAAAGGTATTATAATAGATCAATAATCTACTAATTAAACGCGGGCGGTACTCGTGGATGTTGAGTCTATTTTGGCTCAGTTAGTTTCCAAAATAAAGTCAAATTCCTAGCCAATTATGCTGAAACCGGCTTCCACTCTAACTGGATGTGACATATTCAGCTAATACTCGTATATACCAAGATTATACAATGTAGGAAATGAGATACCCCTTAGTGAAACTGGTCGTCAGACTTTCGGGCTTCTGAGGGTCTGAGATCAGCGAATAACAGTCGAGAACAATGACTTAGGCAGGTATTCCAGATGCTCATTCCCATGCTCAACTTATCTCAAATCGAAAATGGTCAATTGTGATTGGTTGGCTTGTTTTTATTGACAACTAGCTTCTGCAAGTGGCTTCGCTCGCGTGAAGGTCGAAAATTATCCCAAAGGAACATATTCCTGTGATAACAATATCCTGTGTGCTTTTCCTGGCTATAATCTATCTCTGTGCCAAATTTAATCCAGATCCGTCCAACCGTTTGAGCGTGAACAAGTAACAAACATACAAATACACACACATACATACACACTCACAAACTGTCGTCTTTATACACGATATCAGTGTGATATATCGTGCTCAAATCCAAGACCCTAGACATCCCAAACGTTACCGAACACTTTTAATACAAAATCAGTGGAATTGAGTTTTGTGGCATTTACTTGGAACGAACTCGTACTTGCTAACTTGGACTGTCAATTTCATTCAATATCTGCCACACATTTTTAGTAGACAGAGTTGAGTAACGTCTGGGACGTCTGGGCGTTTGCTCTATTGAGTACACATAATTATGTCAAGCTGAAGAATCTTATGCCAAACTCGAGAGTTGTGATTGGTTGGCAGTTGATCACACCTGCCAATATTGAGGTTGAATTAAATTGAGCATGAGCATAATGTGCTTTCTCTTAATATGCTTTCCAAAGCAGAGGAGATTCAAGGAATGTGTAATGGATGAAGAGTTAACCCGCAAGGCTGATAGCCACGAGTTGTTTCTGTTTGCATGTATAATGAAACAAGTTTTCTAATTATTATTTTCCTGAACTAATATTAAACATATTAAAATTATAATAATATTATTATATATTATCAAAGCCTGAGAAATAATTTATAAGCCGTTTCATTACCTAGTCTCGGCCGTTCAGACAAAAACAGAATTATTAATTTATCTCAGTACTAGATAAGACGCTATCATATTTTTAAATGAGAGAATCTGCTGGATGTGAGAGCACGGGAACGGTTAATGTGAAGACGCTTGGGGAGGCCCATTTTCAGCAGTGGACATCTTCCGGCTGAAATGATAAAGATGATGACATTCTAAGTTTTGGTCGTAAAAAAAGGCGCTCAAATTGAAGCTCTTTAAAACGTTCATAATTATGTTCGCCGTGAATCAGAAGCTGCAACACCTCTTTTTTAAGATTTTAGGAAAGCTATGGGGACGGGGAGGGAGTGGAGCCACTCGACGGGTCATGGTTGCCGGTTGCGGAAACCAGAAACTTGACAAGTGGAACAGTCAGCTGTCCGTCGCGGTAGTTCAGAATTGAATTTGTGATCGAATGTAGCAACCAATAATTAAAAGAAAATATCTTTTTCAAACAGATTTATTGGATTAAAAAGTAGCCGCCTCTCGGCTCCATCAGGAGATCAGCTCCATAGCATCATATTATTTTAATGTTTTTTTTTTTGGATTGACGTCTCACAGTTCAATCAAAGTGATTGGTTACTGCTTAACCGGACTATTCTGTGGAGACTAAACTAAGCCTCCAGCCAGGCACAAATTTCTAAACCTAAGCGACTGCGCTAAGAGCTACCCCAGGTGGGGTCGGACCTCGGCTCAGGGCGTCGCTGGAAGGGACAGCAAGTGGACAAGCTGGATCTAGGCTATCATTGATTTTACCATCAGTTCGGAAAGCACCTACTGTGGAGAAGAACTGACAAGAAACTCCACTTTCGTTGTTATTATTTAGTTCAGCATTACCCGGGCTGTTATGAACTATATCGGGGCTGGTTTTACGCGGTCCTCGGCGGCGAGGATGGAACGATTTTGTATTACGTTTTTTGAGTGTACTGGTTTCCCTACGACTCTCTTGGAGGAGATTAGTGGCATCATCGGGGGTAGTAAGAATGAGCCTCGGTCGGCGAACTCGGAATATTTTGGAGGGTTCATAGCGGGTGGCCTCTTTGATTAGTGGGTTTTTATGTTTAGCTGCAGTATCAAAGAAACGCGTGGAAAGGCGTTTCATAAACTGCTGAATTGTGGGGATTTTTAAATCCATATAGAGTTCTTGATTACGGACAAACCAGGGAGCACCCGTGATTTTCCGGAGAAATCGGTTTTGGATTACTTGTAACCTATTTATGTGGTGGGGCATTGCGTGTGCGAAGACTGCGCAGGCATAGGTCATGATGGGACGGATGACCGCTGTGAATGTGCGCAGCTTGCACCTAAGTGACAAGCTACTACGCGCGTTCACCGTTAATCTGCTCATAGCGAAAGCGGCCCGCGAGCGTGCCGCTTTTATATGCTTAGCGAGAGTGAGGTGATTATCTAGGGTGACACCTAGGTATTTGGCTTGCTCCTCCCAAGGGATCGGCTTACCGTACATGGTGATGGGTTTTGGGGGAATAGGGTTTTTAAAATTGTAATTGTATTTTCGGTCAGGCCTTGAGAAAAGGACTGCCTGACTTTTATCGGGGTTGACTTCTATTCTCCAGAGTCTGAACCACTTGCCCAGGGCATTTACGACTCTTTGGAGTTTAAGGGAGATGGAGTTGGGTACACGGCCTGAGCAATATAGGGCCGTGTCGTCAGCGAATAGTGCCAAATGGGTTATCTTATTTTTGGGGATATCACTAGTGTATAGTGTGAAGTTTAAGGGGATAGTACTGAGCCTTGAGGGACTCAAGCTCTTATGTCAAAGAACACGGCGCCCGTCAGAAGACCGCGCTGGAACCCAGCACTGGTATGTTCGACAATACGGTGGACTTGTTGGATACATGAGTGTTCGGAACGAAAGCCTAATTGCTCATCGGGAATGAGGCCCTTCTTTTCGGCAAAGTCTCTGAGACGTTTATAAATAATCCTCTCATAGACTCTACTGAAGGTACTGAGCAGACTGATAGGGCGGTAGCTTGTAGGCTCCGATTTGGGTTTACCCGGTTTGGGGATGCCTATTACAGCGGCCTGTTTCCACACTTGTTGTAAGATATTATTACTTAATGCAGCGTTGAAAATGGCCGTCATTAGAATAATAATTTGGGCAGGAAGTAGTTTGGTCACCTTATTGGTGATGCCATCTAGGCCAGGGGCTTTACGATGGTTGAGCTTTTTGATGATATCCGCTACTTCGTCTGTAGTGACGGGAGGTAGAGGGTCATCTGGGTCTTCCATGGGGGGGAGGGAGTTTCCCTTGCTGGATGTCCAGCACTGGAACCTCCCTTGAACATTCGTCCAAGACAGATTGCACGTGAGTCGTAAGTGAGTCGATCGCCGCCGTCGCGTCAGTGACTGTTTCTAGGTGGTCGGGGATTGCATCTAATTGGAGTGACTTGGTGGATTTCAGTTTTTTACTTACTTTCCTCCAGTCAATAACCTTTTTAGTAGGTATAGGCTGTCCTTGATCTGGGAGGCCTGAGCGACTACTTAGGTGCATAATCACGGGACGGTGATCGGAGTCTAATTTGTGTATCGTTTCTATAGAGTTCAACCTGAGGTTTACATTCTTAAGCAACGCTATATCGAGAACGTCCGGGTTATGCGTGGTTGCCCCTGGGAAATGGGTAGGGCTCATCGGGGCAAGGACGTCATAATTATGGCGTGTGTCTAGGTTCAGTACCAACTTTCCTCTAGGGTTGGCAACGGTACTGTTCCAAGCTGGGTGTTGGGCATTTAGGTCACCTGCTAAGATGATAGAATCACTTAAGCCGAATAGGGCATTAAGGTCTTTTTTGAGGCCTATAGGGTTATCATTTGATGACGCCGAGGGAGGAGGGCAATAAACGGAGATGATGGTGATCGATTGATGACCTGTCATTCCTAGCCGGCAAGCTGAGTACTCAAGGTACGAAGTGGGGTCGGGCAGGGTGATTGGGATGCAATGGAGGTCC
Organism: Orthosia cruda; assembly: GCA_964057195.1. Taxonomy (NCBI): domain Eukaryota; kingdom Metazoa; phylum Arthropoda; class Insecta; order Lepidoptera; family Noctuidae; genus Orthosia; species Orthosia cruda. The sequence goes on along the minus strand of OZ059833.1, from coordinate 34,605,054 downwards.
TTCTTATAGTAAATAAGGGTGCCTCCACCATGGCAGCGTGTCCTATCATTATGGACTAGGCGAAAATTTGCTATTTTAGGGTCCCGTCTATGGGGTTTTAGGAATGTCTCTTGGATGAGGAAGATATCGAGCTGATGATCGCGTAAAAAAAAGGCAATCTCATCTCGCTGAGTAATAATGCCGTTGGCATTAAAGAAGCCTAATCTAAGGGACCTGGGTTTAGTACAATTTCTCCTTAATTGTGTACCCATTGTCCGTTTTTGAAAATGAGAGTGTCAAGTTCCCTAGTAGTCGAGGGATACTTCGAGAAGATCAGTATGCTTGCTATGGGATTCACAGCATTGGCAGGGTTAGTTAGCTCTGCGTAGAGAGATCTGGCTTCTGGGGAAATCCAGATAGAGTAAGCGTTGAGGATTGTCTTAGCGATACACTGGTAATTGCCTTGACCGGGCTGGGCTATTGGGGTTGGGGGCGCACTAATTACAGCGGTGGGAGCCACTTTATTAGCTGGCGCTGGGTTTAGGGCAGCGGGAGTAGCTAGGTCCATTGGGTTAGCGGTGATTAGCGCTGGGATTTTCAAATCCATGAGCGCTGGAATGGCCTGGGGGGTAGGTTGAGCGGGTTGGTTTTCACCAGAGCCGGGAAGGCTTTCTGGTGATCGAGTTTAGTCAAAGGGGAGGATCTCTGAGGGGCAAGCCTCTGCGTGGAGGGCTCGCTGGTGGGGGGGAGTGTGCGCTGTTGTGCAGCGTCGAAACGCTTGGCCACTTTAGGCGCGATCTTGGGGGCTTTTGGACACCCCCTGTAGTTGGCTGGGTGGCCGGATTGCCCGCAGAGCACACAGCTGGGTGGCTCTGCACAATTGGATGGGTCCTTAGGACGTTTGCAGTCCTTTGTGCCATGCTCACCTAGGCATTTAACACACCTAGGTGTGGCGAAGCAGTTGGCCTGGGAGTGGCCGTACATTTGGCAGCGATGGCACTGACCAATTAGGGAAGTACGATAGGGCTTTTCTATCGATATACCTGACAGGGAGCAGACTGTTTTAATCCCGAAGAAAGGATTGTGTCCATCAGTGTTGCTGCAGATAACCAACACTGTATCGTATACTTGGCCTCCTCTCGCTTTGTGTAGGCGATGGACTGAGGTCACAGGGACATTTTGGGCTATGAGGTCGTCACGGATATCGTCCGTGGCGATCTCTTTGGGGACACGTTTTATCACCACACGGGTTGGCGTGTCCTCCGGAAGGGCATAAATATGGAAAGAGAAGCTTTCCGTTTTCAACATACAGGTCAATGACCTGTAATCATTGGATGTAGAGACAAGAATTTTCCTTGCCTTGTTGGCATGACGTGGCGCTCGTAAAATTGATCTTACGATCAATACAGATGGTGGACACTTTGCTCCACTTTGCTATGTCTTGCAAGAAGACTGGGGGTGGGCGCTTCTGCTTCTTGGAAGAAGCAGTCAGCTACGGGCTTGATGAGCGGCTTGGCCGCTGAGAGTTGGGGGCGGGGGTAGGTGGGGGGGACATGGTTGTCGACAGGGGTGAGGGGCAGGAGGAGGCGATGGGGGAAGCGAAAGGCGTCGAGGCCAATGACTTTTGATGCCTTTGCGGATTTCCTGGCTTTCCTCTTGTTTCCTGGGACGGGTTTGAAGCCGTCCTCGGAGGTGGAAGAAGTAAAAGAGGTGGTTTCCTCGGAGGTGGCATCTGAACCTATCTCTGACAACTCGTCATCGTCATCTGAGTTCTCAGGGACCTCCATTGGTGTGAGCGATGTGATGGGTCGCTCGTCAGTTTCGTAAGACCTGTGTTTGGGGGGTGACCTTGTGAGGTTAGAGGGGGAGGTCATTTCTAACCTAGAGGCTATAACGGGCGGGGGCGAGAGGGAGCAGGGAGAATCCTGCGTTATCATCGGTGTGACATCGGTGTTATTGTTTTTGTTGAAATAGGAAACTATTCGTTATCTGATAAACAGATAAGAACGTAAACAAAAATTTTTCCAGTGTTTATTTATAAGGATCGTTTTCAGTTTATCTGCGATTCCCATACGAAATCTCTTAGGTCATCAGAAAACTTGCGACTTAAAATGCCTATGCATTCCACTACATTTTTGGATAAATCATTCACTGTCCAGGCTGCTCGTTTGTGGAATGCATTGCCTGACCCAATAAAACGTGCTCAGTCGTTGCCTGTCTTTAAAAAACTTATAAAGGAACATTACCTCTCTCTGTGATTATGTCCTTGTTTAAGCTGTATTGTTTTCTTGTTTGTTTATTTAGATGTATGTATGTATTTATGTATCTATTTTAGTAGTTTGTTTTACCTGTATGATTTGAAATTGGCACCAAGTGCAACCCCATGTCGTGTCCAGGCTATCTCTATCCATTCAAGGTTGCCTGGAAGAGATCGCAGAGCGCGATAAGGCCGCCTATTCTATGTTTGTTTTAATGTTTAATGTTTCTTTTGTATTTTCTTATCTTGGTGTACAATAAAGTATATATAAATAAATACAAAATAATATACTCTCATTGAGAACATATTAATAAAATAAATATTACTATTATAAATACTAAACAATATAATTAAATTAATACTAATACATAATTATATATTATTTAAGCTTACTTGGATAGCGCTTGGCATTCCCATACGTCTTTTACTTTTTCCTAATCACTTTTACGATACGTTGGAAGGCCTCCCACTAGGTGGACTGATGACCTGGTTAAGGTTGCGGGAAGGCGCTGGATGCGAGACGCACGGGATCGGTCAATGTGGCGACGCCTGGGGGAGGCCTATGTCCAGCAGTGGACGTCTTTCGGCTGAAATGATTATGATGATGAATCACTTTTGTTGTGTTTTTAGTTGGAAGAACGTCACTTCCCAAGAGCCCTAGAAATCACTTATTCATATTCTTTATTGTACACAAAATAAACATATACAAATATAAAAGGAAAACTTATGTAGAAGGGCGAGCTTAAAACATAATTGGGTTCTCTTACAGCAAAACTAGAGAGATTTACAAAATTAGGACAGCTACCACAGCGTACAAAAAACACTTAAAAACATTTAAATATTTGATTTCTTAATAACTAAATAGACTACACAAATACGTGAACAGCACGCAATGCATAAACATAATACATACATATATCTAAAATACATACATATTTATGCGTCAAGTTTACAGAAAATGTTTTTTAATTCTTCTCCTGAATATCTCTAGTGAAGGGCTATCCCGTATAGAATAAGGAAGATTTTTTCCAGAGACGGACAGCATGAACAGTAAATGATCTACCGTAACGACTTGATAATCGGGGAGGAAAACGAAGGAGAAGAGATGATAAGGAACGGCAAGGCTTTCCTCTCGGAACAAGATACTCATAAATTTTTATTAGAATGATTTGTTGTTCTTTATGCAAAAACTACTGAACGGGTATTTTTATAAAAAATACACTATTATAGCTGATGTGCTTATTCTGGCACAAAAGCCAAACATATATTATTTATTTATAAAGGTATTATAATAGATCAATAATCTACTAATTAAACGCGGGCGGTACTCGTGGATGTTGAGTCTATTTTGGCTCAGTTAGTTTCCAAAATAAAGTCAAATTCCTAGCCAATTATGCTGAAACCGGCTTCCACTCTAACTGGATGTGACATATTCAGCTAATACTCGTATATACCAAGATTATACAATGTAGGAAATGAGATACCCCTTAGTGAAACTGGTCGTCAGACTTTCGGGCTTCTGAGGGTCTGAGATCAGCGAATAACAGTCGAG